>JAQPPZ010002554.1:13262500-14462500 GCA_028583015.1 Wollemia nobilis | reverse complement strand
CAAAAAAAATATACCTTATGGGGGGGGTCGACAGGGTTTGATCCCCCGACCTCGTGCTCCCAAGACTTGGCCACCAACCAGCCGAGCTAGCTCCTCGGCTGGAATATAAAGGGTAGGACCCTTTATTTAAAGTCCCCGTCAGGTGCTTCCTTAGAAGCAACGTCTCTCTAGTGGCGCCGCTCGGGGAGGCTCTGCATCAACCGGTCTGCGAGCCCTCCAATCGAAGCTCCGTAGGGGCTTTTTCTACACAGCAATGCCAGAAATCAGCATTCAATGATTGAAATCCTGGCTGTCAGGAAAACTGCACACGCCTGCTATAATATGGTGACTGAAAAATGTTGCCATCATTGAGGAATTTATTCAACTGCAAATCGAGCTGCGTAAACTTGCTGGTGAGCTGTCAAAGTTTGTCTTCTGCAAACACGATCTGGCCTTTCAACTTGTGGTGTGCGTCAAAAAAATGACTGTGCACATTAAAAAAAAAATTTCTGCCTTTGCTGCTTCATGATTGTGGGTACCGCGGCTCACGATTGTGCCTCACAATGCCTTCTCCAGGTCAATGTTCTCGATGTCTGCAAAAATTACAATATCTGCAAAATTTGGGTGTGAGCTCTCGGATCCGATGTCTATAGTCGTCGCTACGCTATTGCGGTTTGCGCTGTAATCTTGAGACACCGATTTGCTAGACAATTTAGAATTGTTTAAACTCAGCAGATGATCTCGTCGATGATATGCTCACAGACAGAAATGGCTTTCTTTCTATGGCCTCTCACCAAGCGATGAAGGTCACTTGCTACGTTAGGGAAACACTTTGATTACTCCCGCATGCATAGGTCTGATCTATTGTGATGAACCTCGTCTATGACCTCTGCTTGTATCTTCACATTGGATTAGTGCTCTGATTTCTCGGTCACGTGAATCCTCCAGCTAGGCGGCTGCGACAAGCTTTAACAACATAGTCTGACGATTATCACCAAAAATTAATCGAATCTTCTGGAAATTTGTCGAAAGGGATCTGCGTCTTCACCTTGGTGGTCGCACACTCGTAGAACAACAATTTTGGTTTTTCATCAGTGAGGACATGTTGAATTTGCCATTAGTCCCATATTAGAGGCACTGCAGAATATGAGTTGTTTTAAAAATAAACCCTCGCACTATGACACTTGATCACTTGATGGTGGTCTAGACGCTCATGCGCTTGACCCTAGCCTTACAACAGTTTAGGTTTTAGAATATGGCATGTATACCTCTTGTCACCTTGTCCAGTCGAGTCTGCCTTGCAGGTGTCCCCAGGTCCCGTCAGTCCAGATCTGCCGATCAGTGTCCAAAATGACTAAATTAGGAGCGGAGGCCACAAGCACCTAATCAGGAGCAGAGCTCGCTCTCTTGCTCTGATACCACGATGGAATGACTATTAATTTATATTAATCAACAAATAGTTAAATAGTACATTAGTGGCTTAGATTAGCCCGTAACCAACGGAGCTAACTAGCCAACTTAGGTTGTAGTTATAACAAAGCTAACAACTAACCTAATAATGTAGTAAAGCATATAACATACACTAACAGATAAAGGGCTTTAAATGTCACTTTAACTTATCCCTCTTAAATGAAATCAAATTTTCATCAAGATGAACAATTAAGTGCTTTGAAGAAAAGACCTTCAATGTAATACTCAAATTACCCCTCTTTCGTAAAATTAGAATTTTTATGAAGAGAGGGTAATTTTAGGCTCAAAAATGGAAATTTGTGAAAATGCCATAAAACATAACTCCTTCAATGAAATTGGAATTTTCATGAAGGGAATGTCATCATAGGCTCATGAGTGCAAAACAAAACTGAAAAAATGAAATTTGACCCAAAAATGGAAATTTTCTATTTTCGGATTTTTTAAAATCTGCAATAAAACAACAACTTCGGTGAATTTTTAAAAATACTAAACAACTCCGAAAATGAAATTTCAAAATGCGTATTGGAAGTCTGAAGTATAACCTACGCAATGGTGAAATTATTTTTGGATTTTGAAAATTTTTAAATGTTTATTTTAATGCCTGAAAATTAAAAAAAAGTTAAAATTTCTAGAAAAATAAAATGCAGAAAAATGAAAATGAAATGCAAAAAATTGAAAATAAAATGCATTCAGTATGATGCTATCCTATTTCGACAAAACCGAAGATGTGAGGTTTCCATGCATGCAACCTAACCTATTGGACTTGCAAAACAAGCACAATCCCCATAGACTAAGTGTTGGTTCCTAGGGTTTAAAATAAATTTCAGGTTCAAGCATTCACATGAAGCAACCAAGCAAACTTGCATTAACTCCATCTACAAACTCGAAATCTGAAAAAGGAAAAAAAATAGACATTAAATCCATAGCATGCAAAGAGAATCTCCTTCTTTCTTGCCCACAAGATGCAAATTTCTGAAAACTCCTGCATTAAAAATGTGTCATTTTACAATAGCAGAAATCTAGTTTTCTCAAAAAACCAGTCCAATGTGGAAGGAAAAAGATCCAGAAAAAACCTAGTGCCAAGGCCTTGCCTTCATTCCTGCAATCTTCTCTGAAAAATTTCCAACCCCTCTTTTTCTCCATCCTTCAATGCATTTTTAAAACTTCGAAAAAACTCTTCTTTCTTGTTCGGATTCCCAAAACCCTTGCTCTTTCGTTTCCTTTTTCTCTTCATTTCCTTTTCTTCCTGCATTTCTTCGATTAAGTAACGCCTTGGAATAATAATTCCAAAGTTCCTATTTTAAAACAAGGCGCTTTATTCTTATATGAGCCTTTTTTGTTTTTTCTTTTCTCCACGTGTTTCCACCTTACGTGCACATAGAACAAATAGGTGAATTAGCTTTTAAAAAACAAACTTTAAAAACAAAATAAATTATACTAAAAAACATAAAGTTAAACTATTAAAAAAAAACTTTAAATTTAAACTATTTTAAAACATAAACTAAAACGTGGTGAATGAAGCACCATGGCTTCATTCACTACTTTTTATTTTTATTTATATTTTATTGTTTTTACTTTTTTTTTACTTACTTTATATATATTTAATAATTAATATATATATATATATATATATATATATATTCTTTTCACTTTTAAATTTTTTTATTTGTTTATATATATAAAAAATATATATAAACTTGTTTTTTTTTCTTTTTAAATTCAAAAAGCTTTATTTAATTATTATTTTTTACTTGCTTTCTCTTTTATTTTAAATTTGATTTAATTAATTTTAAATGTTTGAATTGATTTAATTCAAAACATTAAAATTAACTAAAACAATAATAATAAAAAAAATAATAATAAGGACGAACCTAACCAATCCACTAGACACTCAAAATGAAACGAAAACACCCAAACACCAAAATTAGAAGGTGGGTCCCCAATTTTGGGGTACGTTGTGGAGCAGCCACAACAAATGGCGACTCTGCTGGGAAATGCTCCTGAGCATTTCGGTGAGAACCCAACCTGAAAACCTTCAAAACTCAAACACAAGCGTCAGCAAATATCCAAAGAATGAAACTAGATGAGAAATACATGAAGCATTAGAATTATTCAGCGTCAGCTCAATGTGTGCGATGTGATTCATTCCTTATCGTTTGAAATTGATCAACATTCCATCATCTGTTTCACTTATGATTCGTGCATATGAGAAGTTATGGATGATTCCTGTAGGATTTAATGTATGGTGAAGATGCTAGAGATATAACAACCTCGCTTTGCAAAGGCTCAAACTTTCTAGTATCATGAACAAACATATTAAAACTGTCAAACCCTCTTAGGACCAAATATGTGTATACTTGAATTAATTTACTAGATCCCAAAGTTGGTTATGTGTCACTACCATCTTGAACCCATGTGCAAGTGTAAGTGAAATCAGAGCTTTGGGGAATAGGATTCCCAACCTAAGCGAGATGGGAATTTAACCCTATCCTTACTACTCGATCTGGAGTTCATTACCTCATCTTGAACAAAATGATTTAACCTGTTATGGATGAAACTGTCAGGCTAGCCTGTCCGTTTGAGCAATCAATGGTCTTGCTTTTAGACAAGACATGTTGCCACACATGAGCATACTCCACTGCCAGTCAGGCGTCTATAGCCCCGGTGGAGATTAACCCCATAATCCAGGATTTGGCTTTACTTTTGATTTCTTGAACCTTGGGGATGACTACCCATCCTTGCAAGGGACATGTAGTACGATCCTTCCAATCCAATATTAATGATGAAATGAAAGTAGAATGAAAAATATTTGCTTTGGAATTTCAAGTTCTTGAGTGGGCAAAATAGAAGCTTTGGGGAATCGAATTCTCAACCTAAGCGAGATGAGAATTAGACCCTATCCTTACTACTCCATGAAGGTCAAATCAGAGCTTTGGGGAGTTGGATCCTCAACCTAAGTTCGATGGGGATTTAACCCTATCCTTACTACTCTGATTTTAGGCTTTAAGCACTATGGGAGTGGTAAAAACCACTGTTTTAAGGATTATGTTGCATGATAGGACAGACACGAAATACTCCTTTCGCCTCACCTTTTCTTCCAAGTATGGTTTTGACCATTTTGCTCAAGATCCTCTTTAATATGTGTAGAACGTGCTTGGTTCAAGATAGTTCGGGCATCAGTTCCCAACCTTAGGATCCTTTTAATATATGTTATGTAATAACCCTAAGAGGATTCGACACCTTTTCAATGATTGTATTTGAAATGAAGATGCAACTGAGATGAAATGTATATGCAATGTGGAATGTAACATGAGATATGGATGAATGCATTGCTCTTTTTGAAATGCGGATGGAGTATACCACCTACTTTACCATAATTTGTAAAACCGACAACTTCATGCATCACAAGTTCCAAACGATATTCTTTAATGTGTTTGCGATACTCGTGGAGCTTTCTGCAATACAATTCCGATGTTTCATATTCTCTTAGTCTTAGTCAACATTCATAAGGACATAAGCTGACATCTTTTTTTTTTTTTTTTCTTTCTTTTTTTTTCAAGACAAACCAAAAGTGTCCAAAGGACCCACACACAACTTTAAAACCAAAACTGAAATCAAATCCAAAACCAAAACACGAAAACCCAAAGTATATACAAATGTACAATATAATACAAGATGGTGCAAAGTTTGGATTATCATTTTCCCGGATCCCAAACCTGATTAGAATTATTTAAAAGACATATAATGTGATACACATGCCAAATGTGGAAGGAATCAAACAAAAACAAGACTAGACCAAACAATGCAACCAACTTCAACTTTCCTCTCTCACCCCACCAATTAGATTTAGTTCCATTAGTATTCTCATAGGTGAGATTCAAATTACCAAATTGATTAGACAATGGTTGATTTTCAATTCTTTCTTGTCTATTCTTTAAGGTGTAAATTTCATAATTCCATTCATGATTTAGAACTAGGCTTTCTTTATCCAAAATGAAATTTTGTAAGCAAGAGCCTATTTCTAAAAATTTCAAAGCTAATTCATTTTCCATGTTCTTAGGCCAATCAAAATTGTGCAACAATTTACAAGCATCTAGGATATTTACTAAATGGGGATCATTAGAAGTTTTTATCCTAGGTTCAAGAATTAATTGTTGATGAATTTGATTTAGCAATTTAAGTGCATCAAGCTCCTTTTCATTCATTAAAGTAATGTTATCAAAGGTGTGGTTAGAAATTAATCCTTGTTCTTCATTCACCTTCAATGGCATTTCATCATAAATATCATTTGAATTATACAAATCTTCACCTAAATCTTGGATGTTTGGACACAAAGGTTTAGATTTTACCTTTTTCACATTTTCATTTACCAAAATTTGGTGAGGATTTGCAATTCCCTCTTTTACCTCATGGTCTTCATATTCTTCATTGATTACTTGTTCATCAAACATACCAAAATTGGGCACCCAATTGAAAACATGCCCATCCTTTTCAACCCTCAAATATTTTTGGTCAAAGTGTATGTCAAGTAACTCATCTTCATGATCAATCACTTGCGTTGCTTCTAATAGATCAACCACTTTGTCATTTAATTCCAACTCTTTGTTCACTATCCATGGTATCTCTTCATTTGAATCCTCAAAATAATCATGCAAACTTGTATCCGAATCTTCAATGAATTTATATTCAACATGATCGAATTTTGTAACCTTCTCAAATCTTGTGAATGTGAGATCTTCGTATGAAGTAGAAGTTTCAACATCCTGCATATAAATTGGAATAGAGGTTTCATCAATAGGGGTGTGAGGAAATAACACATCTTCATATCTTCCCCAACCATTGTAAAAATTATCTTCCAAATTTGTGGGATGAAACTCCATGGTATTTGTGACATGATCTTTTGATTCATTCATCAATTCACTTTCTTCTTTGTCCTTGGTAGTAGGATCATTATAATCTTCCAAAATTTGATGAGATTTGAAACCCTCTTCCAAAACATCCTCAAATTGTACAGGAGTTGTAATATCTTCCTTTGAGTAGGCGATTATGTTGTCTTGTATATCAATTGGCACACAAGTTTCATTAGCAGTTTTGGAGTGAGTGTAGTCTTCCCACTTCTTCCAAGCATCATAATAATCATCTTCCAAAGTCAAGTGGTGACGTTCAACTACTTCTTCAACATCTTCCAATTCATCAATGTGTTTCTCATCAAATTCACCTTCACCTTCCTTAGATGGTTCAATTATTTCCAAAAGTGGGTCATTTTTTGAATTCAAATTTGTAAGGCTATCATAGTCCAACTTGGTAACCCATGATTTCGTTTCATCACAATTTGGAGGGTGAAGAATTTCTTGGTCGTTAATTTCAAACATCTCATCAATAGTATCTTCCAAGAACAAGTGGTGAAACTCTATCATATCTTCAAATTCATTTATTGGTTTTCTTCCAATTTCACTTTCAACCACTTCATCCAATTCTATGGTAGGTTCCGTCCTATCACATATTTCAAACATTGTTGAATTTAGAACCCCTTCATCTAAATAATCATGTATCTCTATGAATGAGATCATTTCTGCATAATCCTCACTGGTGGATGTTGGCTTAGCAATTTGCACCTCCTCTTGGACTACATCTAAGGTGGTTGTAACATTTGGACCTTCAAATTCATCCCCTTGATCATTTACCTTAGGTATCATTGGAGTGGAGGGTGCTATATTTGATGGTTGGTGTAGGTTGGCATCACTAACTCCAAAAGAACAATCTCTCATGTGAACATGTTGTGCCTTTTCTTCTTCAAAAACTTGTTCTACCTTTTCCAAGATCTCATAGATTGTCTCTAGAGACAGGTCATCCAAGTTTTTCTTTAAAGATGTAGCAAGTTTGGGGTGTATGGCTCCCATGTATACTTGAATAGCTTCCTCTTCTGATGTGTTAAAATTTTCCCACATTTGGGAGTGCAACTCACGAAATCTTCCATTGAATTGACTCAAGGATTCATTAGGCTCATTACGTATGGAGGTAAACTGATTTTTCAACATCTCTAAGTCAACCTGATTACCAAAATGATAAAGATAGGTTGCTTCTAGTTGTATCCAAGAAGTCCTAACCTCCATGGGTAGTTGGCCATACCAAAAGAATGGTCTATCATCCAAAATGTATGCAAATAACTTACAAGCCACCTCCTCATAGAAAATTTGGAATTGACATAATGTATTCTTGTAGACATACAATTTTTGCAAGTATCCTAGTGGCACCTCTTGATTAAAACATCGTAGAAACTCCAATAACATTTTAGGAATTTGATAGGGTATCCCATGTATAGACAAACCCTTATAATGATCCTCCATCGTAGATACCATTCTTTCTCTTAGAGATGCTACTTCAGCTCTTATATCGTATGTCGTCATTAGTAAAACTCAAAATATAACTTCAAAACCAATTTGTTAGTCATGAATAAAAGAAGGAACCATGACAAAGCAATATTCTAAAAATGTAAATTAGTTTCTGATTCACCAGATCGCATATGCGCAAGTGAAGAGCATACTCCTAGTGTTGTAGGCTTTCTGATTCACAAGATCGCATTACACGCAAGTGAAGAGCATAATACCGACAACAAATACATTTTTAGACAAAATAATTCCTTACAAATAAGCATGAAATGACTAGCAAATATCAAACATGTAACGTATGAATAATCATGTTAGCATCAACCAAGAGATGTATCCATTAAAATCAAATGAAAGTAATTGCATGGAGACAACCTCGTTAGTCAAGACCAAAATTTTTCAAAATCAAATCAAAACACATTATTCCTGTATGAACAATCAAAAGCGTTAGAACAATGCATAGCAATTCATGTCCTCCTTTTAACACTACAAGGTTGTATTGTTAAAAGAGGGCTAAAGATAATAATCAATAGGGCATGAAATATTCAAAATTTAAATCCCTATAGCATTTAAATCACACTGAAATAAACCAATTCAGGCCCTCCTTCTAGCGCCAATCTGTTGAGTGGTATTTTCACCCAATTGTGAAAGTACACTCTCCCTTAGGATTTGGGTTCCAAATCCCCTCTTGCAAAGAAGTTAAACAAACAACTTCTCCAAGGTCTCCGCTATATTAGCATTTGCATATGTGTATTAGTAATCTCAAATAAAGATATTCAATTTAAATGCTTGGAACACCTTAGTGATTGCAAGTAACTGTAAACAAGGGGCAATGTTGGTTTATTTTACCATGAAACTTTAGTGATTGTTCATTGAACCAAAATAAAGCAAATGTGAGTTGGCCCTCATATGACCACGATGTAGTGCCTTAATTCCTTTTATCTTGAGAGTTTTAAGGTAGATTTTATCTTCTTTATTAAGTCCAAATATGGCTTCTTATCATGAAGATGAAGATAGCTTTCAATGTGATCGATAAACTATCCCTCTTTGGTGAAATGGATTTTCACAAAGAGGCAATAATTTATGGCCTTGAATAAAGGGCTTTAAATGTCACTTTAACTTATCCCTCTTAAATGAAATCAAATTTTCATCAAGATGAACAATTAAGTGCTTTGAAGAAAAGACCTTCAATGTAATACTCAAATTACCCCTCTTTCGTAAAATTAGAATTTTTATGAAGAGAGGGCAATTTTAGGCTCCAAAAATGGAAATTTGTGAAAATGCCATAAAACATAACTCCTTCAATGAAATTGGAATTTTCATGAAGGGAATGTCATCATAGGCTCATGAGTGCAAAACAAAACTGAAAAAATGAAATTTGACCTTAAAATGGAAATTTTCTATTTTCGGATTTTTTAAAATCTGTAATAAAACAACAACTTCGATGAATTTTTAAAAATACTAAACAACTCCGAAAATGAAATTTCAAAATGCGTATTGGAAGTCTGAAGTATAACCTACGCAATGGTGAAATTATTTTTGGATTTTGAAAATTTTTAAATGTTTATTTTAATGCCTGAAAATTAAAAAAAAATTAAAATTTCTGGAAAAATAAAATGCAGAAAAAGTTGAAAGAAAATGCAGAAAACTGAAAATAAAATGCATTCAGTATGATGCTATCCTATTTCGACAAAACCGAAGATGTGAGGTTTCCATGCATGCAACCTAACCTATTGGACTTGCAAAACAAGCACAATCCCCATAGACTAAGTGTTGGTTCCTAGGGTTTAAAATAAATTTCAGGTTCAAGCATTCACATGAAGCAACCAAGCAAACTTGCATTAACTCCATCTACAAACTCGAAATCTGAAAAAGAGAAAAGAAATAGACATTAAATCCATAGCATGCAAAGAGAATCTCCTTCTTTCTTGCCCACAAGATGCAAATTTCTGAAAACTCCTGCATTAAAAATGTGTCATTTTACAATAGCAAAAATCTGGTTTTCCCAAAAAACCAGTCCATTGTGGAAGGAAAATATCCAGAAAAAACCCAAGTGCCAAGGCCTTGCCTTCATTCCTGCAATCTTCTCTGAAAAATTTCCAACCCCTTCTCCATCCCTTTTCTCCATCCTTCAATGCATTTTTAAAACTTCGAAAAAACTCTTCTTTCTTGTTCGGATTCCCAAAACCCTTGCTCTTTCGTTTCCTTTTTCTCTTCATTTCCTTTTCTTCCTGCATTTCTTCGATTAAGTAACGCCTTGGAATAATAATTCCAAAGTTCCTATTTTAAAACAAGGCGCTTTATTCTTATATGAGCCTTTTTTGTTTTTTCTTTTCTCCACGTGTTTCCACCTTACCTGCACATAGAACAAATAGGTGAATTAGCTTTTAAAAAACAAACTTTAAAAACAAAATAAATTATACTAAAAAACATAAAGTTAAACTATTAAAAAAAAACTTTAAATTTAAACTATTTTAAAACATAAACTAAAACGTGGTGAATGAAGCACCATGGCTTCATTCACTACTTTTTATTTTTATTTATATTTTATTGTTTTTATTTTTTTATTTTTTACTTACTTTATATATATATATATATATATATATATATATATATATATATATTCTTTTCACTTTTAATTTTTTTATTTGTTTATATATATAAAATATATATAAACTTGTTTTTTTTTTTTAAATTCAAAAAGCTTTATTTAATTATTTTTTTTACTTGCTTTCTCTTTTATTTTAAATTTGATTTAATTAATTTTAAATGTTTGAATTGATTTAATTCAAAACATTAAAATTAACTAAAACAATAATAATAAAAAAAATAATAATAAGGACGAACCTAACCAATCCACTAGACACTCAAAATGAAACGAAAACACCCAAACACCAAAATTAGAAGGTGGGTCCTCAAGCTTGGGGTACGTTGTGGAGCGGCCACAACAGTAGTCTTTTGGCACTATCTCTTTTCTTCGATTCTGGCACAACTGGCTCATCAATGAAATCTCCTCATTCCACACTGCTCTCAACAATGAAGAACAAAAAAACACAGCTACAAAGCATCATTCGTTATGTCCTTATATTTTTCTCATGGCCACAAGCACTCTTTTCTAGGGCTGGTTAACAATATCTACGGTCATGGCTCTGAATTTCTTTTATCTTCACTTTGTTAAGTTTTGAATCCTTTGCAGATCTAAAATTATGAAAGCTTTGGCTTCTCCTTCTCCAAGGTGTGCATAAATGTATTTCCAATGTCTTGATACCTTAAATTATTTCTCACTTTAAATAAAGATGATCGCTGCACTTTTATGACCTCCTACTTCAATTCATTCTTTATAAGGCATCTGATATTTTGAGAGCTTTTACATATGCAATGTTTTCTTGAATACCCTGACTTTAATTGAGGTGGATTAGGTATTTCTAATAACGTTGTGCTTAATATGTTTTTGGTAGCATTGCTTAGATGCTCTTGTGTCTCAAAGAACTGCATTCACTTGACCTCGACTTCGTTTTGTTTTTGTGATCCATGATATTCGTGAATCACAACTGATTCCTTTATGTGATGTTGCTTTCATTGCACACTTACACTCATAGATAATCTCCTTCACATTTTTTTCTTATTTCCATGATGCTTGGCTATCGAATGATATTCTCCATGGGTAGCTCCACCTCCTTGATTCTTTTATTCAATTCATGCAATCTCCATTGTGTCCTTCTATCAGTGCCTGGCTATCAATCGTTCTGCTCCTGGGTAAGTTTAATTCCTCTCACTTCTTTGATGTTCTCCTTCACACTGCAAATATCTTTGTTGTACTCCATCTTTGATATCCTCCTTCACACTACTCTATATGCTTAATGATCAATTTATAATATCTTCTTTTAACTTGCCACAATTCTTGTCAGCAGAATATCTTCATTAGCAAAATCGTCATCAGACCTTTGTAAAAATGCCTTACTCAATTCTGCCTCTTTCACTCTATGACGCTTCGAAATCGCATAATGTTTGAGCAACGAGCCTATTCAAAAATAAATTATGATCCTTCATATATATGCAATATTTACTTTTTTCTTTGGCGCCTAAAAAGTCAGCTTGCTCAAACTTTAAATATTTAAATTAGTAACTTTCACTTTATAAATTTTTTATATTTTTCACTCGACTTTATATTTGCCTTGAATAATTTTCTTTGAAACCTTCTCTTTATACAATATTTATATCTTCACTTCAACTTATATTTACCTTGAATAATTTGCTTTAGCACACCATGGTCCTTTGACATCAATGACAACTCAACATTTCATCCTTGAAGATATTTTTACCTTTGACATCAATGACAACTCAATATTTCTAACACATACAATGTTAGCCTTAATCATAAGTGATATTACACTTTCAACATCCCCTTATAAGGAGATAAGGAGATAATACATTAGTGATAATAATACCTTTGATCCTATAATGGATGTTGTAGTGGGGCTCTATACTTGAGGAAGTATTAATCAAACTCCTATATCATTTGAAATTATGCTTGTGAAGATTATTCTATATAATAATATCCTTAGCTTTGAACTTAGTCATTGCCACCAATATTAGACACTCTTCCACATATCCAAAGATAATTTTACTATGAATTCATATGAGGAAGAGAAGTCAAGAATACTCTTTCTAGAAAGTTGACTCAATATTCTATAGTTTCATAAGGCAAGGCTTGGAAGCTTAAATTTTTGTTTGATAACATACATTGCTTTTTTTGGAAACTTTGAATTTCCCTTAGGACAATTGATTTTCCTTACCAAAATAGGTTTTCCATGGAAATGTTTATCAAAAGAGCCATTACAAAATTCTAAGAGAAACTAGAGAAAGAATAGAAGATATAAGAGATCAAAAAGGATTAGATTTTCATGCATAAGATGAACAGATAGCCCAAAGGAAGAAGAAGTATTTTCTGGAGCATATTTTGAATTCCTTTTCTATATGCCTCTAAAAGTCTCGATAATCATTGCAAATGTCACAAATCCAACTACATCCTCATAAATATAAACAAAAAATGATGACTGCATATAATACTATAAATTTTCCCTCCTAAAATAGAGCAAAAGGATTTGAGAACTATCACATATAATTCAACCCTCAACATTATAATATATCCTTGAACTAATGTCACCAATGTGAAGAGCTCAAATAATTTATATGATTTGAAATATATGGGCTCAAAATGCTTCTGTGTATAAAAGTTATGGCCTTTAGAAGAAATGACCTAATAGTCCTCAAAAAAGGAAAAATAACCAATTAAAACTTAGAGTTGTATTCAACTTACATTTTCCACTTGACATCCAATGATCTATTGATAATTACAATTGATATTTACTACTTGTTTGACACTAGATATAAATAGCCAATGAGGTATCAACATATATTAAAATTTTATTTGTTGATTTGGTATAGACAAGAGAAAATTAAATTTTGTGGTATGTAGAGGTGCCACATAAAAAAAAAGTCCATGTCATTCTCTCAAAAGTTCCAATGGATCTACAAAGTTTGAACCTAGGTCTTTGATAGATAAGATGACTTGCACTATTTAAGGTGTCAATGATTTTTATGTACTTTTTAGCCCATCTTCCCTTAGAAGAGGGGATCAATTGCTATAGTACCTAGTCAAAATATCTAAAAGGTTTTCTTTACTTAGAATTTTGAATATACACTAATCTACTTCTTAATGCCTTTGTATGATTTGCATAACCAACTCGATGATCAATGTCATGTTGAAACAAGCCATGGATACCTTCGTAGAAAATACTACCCAATACAAGAAAAATACCTACTGTTTAGCAAAGGGAAATGGACTATGTAATGAACCTAAGACCTCTATTCATCCATGCTACCACACATTCAAGATGCAAGATACGTGAGAATTGCATCTCCACATATCTTCTTCTAGACCTTGTGCAAAAGGGTTTCATGTAAATTCAAACCCATGATACAAAATATAAAAGATCCTATGTAATGCCTATTTAAATAATATAATGGCTCCTATTATCACAAGGTAGTATGTACCTCCTTTTTGAAGATATGTGTCATACCTTATACAATGGAAAAGTATTAAAATTTTAAATATAAAGGCACACGTAGGAATAAAAAAATCTACCAATTTGAATTCAAATACATGGAAACCTACTCCTAAACCTCCAAAAAAAATATTCCAATTAATATCTATAATGAATAAAGAAGATGCCAAATGGAATTTAAATTTATATGCATACCTTGATGACAACAAAGTTAAAAATGGAGAGAGCACAAAGTCTCCAAAATATAAATAAGAAAGGATTGAAATCCATGGAAGAAGATCTAATCTCTACCTCTTATGTTGAAACCACTTATGAGGTTTGAAGAGTAATTAGTCGTAGAGTTTAGAAGAAGTATGAATGGCTCTGAATGAACTTTCTACAAGATGAACTAGCATTGCTCCATACCAAATCTAATACCATGTTAAAATTCACACTCTTTTTCAAAATCAAATAGAAGAAATCTCTCCACTCAAATCTTATAAAAAAATCATAAATAAGGATTAAAGAGAGAGATAGATAATAGGCACCTACATGCATCATAAATAATCATTATATTATCCATAGACAAGTATCACAATACTATTGAAGAACATAAGCTTGTACTGAGAGGGGGGTGAACAATATAAGACCACTTTTTACTTTTTTTCCCAAACAATATTATGCAATATATCAATGATAATATCAACAATAGTAATCAAAGCAATGCATAAATCACCACACACAATAGAGACACCAATTTAACGTGGTTCACCCAATATGGGCTACTCCATGAAGAAAATATTTCACTAAAATTTTCTCAATAAATATGTTGGTAATCCTTACCTATTACAATGTTTATGGACCTCTGTCCAAAGGAGACACCAATCCCATAACCAAGTTCATAGATCTCTATCCATAGGAGACACCAATCCCCTCAGCTGGTTCGTGGATCTCTATCCATAAGAGAACTCTTTCTCTGCTCTAGCTAGTGATCTTCTAGAAGAACTACTACCTCCACTGCACTGGCTTATGGATCTCTATCTACTTAAGACTCTTACACTCACTCAGAAGACCTATATTCATTTCCCTGGCTAATGGATCTCTATCCACTGGAGACCCTCATACTCTATACTATGTCACCTCCAAATCTTACTCTCATCTCTATCTCAAATCTGTACTAAACATGGTCCTTCGGTATAGCATAAATATGCACAATATTAAAATAGAAGGAAGTATTATTCAGGAAAATGAAAGAGTCTTAAGCATATTATTTCATGATTTTGATACTTATAAGAATTGGATTATGTCAAATGTTTATGCCCCCACCTCTGTCCAAGGGCGGTCTGAACTGTGGAAGTTTTTGGGGTATTTGATCCAAGCTTTTAAAGACATTCCTTGGGTGATTGGGGGAGATTTCAATACCCCACTTTACCCATCTGATAAGAAGGGAGGATCCAGGTTACCCTCAAGGAGCATGAATGACTTCAATGAATTCATTAACACAAATGAATTGATGGATGTAAGTCTAAAAGGAGCCAAATTTACATGGAGTAACAAGAGGATAGGAAGTCAGCTGATTCAAGAAAGGTTGGACAAGTTTTTTTTATCCAAGGAAGCTACAACAATGTTTGGTGATTCAACGTTACACGCCCTTCCTAAATACGCTTCAGACCATAATCTTATTCTATGGGAGGCATTTCAGGCTCACTCCTTTAAAAAGCCATTTAGATTTATGTCAATGTGGGTTATGTTGAGTGGTATTTTCACCCAATTGCAAAAGTACACTCTCCTTTAGGATTTGGGTTCCAAATCCCCTCTTGCAAAGAAGTTAAACAAAAAAATTCTTCAAGGTCTCCGCTATATTTAGCATTTGCATATGTGTATTAGTAATCTCAAATAAATATATTCAATTTAAATGCTTGGAACACCTTAGTGATTGTAAGTAATTGTAAACAAGGGGCAATGTTGGTTTATTTTACCATGAAACTTTAGTGATTGTTCATTGAACCAAAATAAAGAAAATGTGAGTTGGCCCTCATATGACCACGATGTAAAATATATTTTATCTTGCATTAAATCCAAATATGGCTTCTTATCATCAAGATGAAGATAGCTTTCAATGTGATCGATAAACCATCCCTCTTTGGTGAAATTGGTTTTCACAAAGAAGCAATAATTTATGGCCTTAAAGTAAGGGCTTTACATGTCACCTTAACTTATCCCTCTTAAATGAAATCAAATTTTCATCAAGATGAACAATTAAGTGTTTTGAAGAAAAGACCTTCAATGTAATACTCGAATTACCCCTCTTTCGTAAAATTAGAATTTTTATGAAGAGAGGGTAATTTTAGGCTCAAAATGAAAATTTGTGAAAATGCCATAAAACATAACTCCTTCAATGAAATTGGAATTTTCATGAAGGGAATGTCATCATAGGCTCATGAGCATAAAAAAAAACTAAAAAAATGAAATTTGACCTTAAAATGGAAATTTTCTATTTTCGGATTTTTTTAAAATCTGTAGTAAAACAACTACTTCGATGAATTTTAAGAATACTAAACAACTCCGAAAATAAAATTTCAAAGTGCGTATTGGAAGTCTGAAGTATAACCTATGCAATGGTGAAATTATTTTTGGATTTTGAAATGTTTATTTTAATGCCTGAAAATTAAGAAAAAAGTTAAAATTTCTAGAAAATAAAATGCAGAAAATGGAAATGAAATGCAAAAAATGGAACACAAGATACATTCAGTTTGATGCTATCCTATTCTGACAAAACCGAAGATGTGAGGTTTTCATGCATGCAACCTAACCTATTGGACTTGCAAAACAAGCACAATCCGGATAAGCTAAGTGTTGGCTCCTAGGGTTTTAAATGAGGTTTTCAGATTTAAACATTCACATGAAGCAACCAAGAAAACTTGCATAAACTCCATTTACAAGCCAAAAATCTGAAAAGGGGAAAAATAGACATTTAATATTGCATGCAGAAAATGACTCCTTCTTTCTTGTCCATAAGATGCAACTTTCTAAAATTTTCTGTATTAAAAATTTTTCATTTTACAATAACAAAAATTTCTGGTTTTCCCAAACCAGTCCATGGAAGAAAAACAGCCCAAACAGGTCCAGAATGGCCCTCTTGCCTTCAAATCTGCAACTCTTCTTGTAGCAGTTTCCAACCCCTCAAAACATCCTTTCCTGGCGTATTTAAAATTTTTAGGAAGCTTTTCGTTTCATATTCCAATGGTTGTTCATTTCACCTTCCCTTGTGCATGCATGTGTTTTGGTTTTCTTCACTTTTCGTTTGATTTCAAAAAAATGTTTCCTTTTCTCCATATGGGCATGCGTCCGCTTCCTTCCATGTGTAACGACCATCTTAAATGATTTCGAATCATTACAGATTCTTTATGTAACGTTTTGTCTTATTCATTGGATTTTGTCCTTATGTGACAAATTACCTTATTCAATCTTCAATTTATTCCTTATAGGTCCACGTCACTATGTAGTCGTCAGTTTCACTATCATGGTGTTCATCACTAATATCAGACACACTGTTAACTACTCTATTCCCTTGGAAAAAATTGGACATGTCGCGAAATCGTGACACTCTTGTCTCTCTGCCTGCCTGCCCCTTTTGAGTCACAAAAATGCAACATGTCGCGATATCGCGACGCTTTTGTTTCTCTGCTTGCATGCCCTTTTTGAGTCACGAAAATGCAACATGTCGCGATATCGCGACACTTTTGTTTCTCTGCTTGCCTGCCCTTTTTGAGTCACGAAAATGCAACATGTCGCGATATCATGACACTTTTGTTTCTCTGCCTGCCTGCCCTTTTTGAGTCATGAAAATGCAACATGTCGCGATATCATGACACTTTTGTTTCTCTGCCTGCCTGCCCTTTTTGAGTCATGAAAATGCAACATGTCGCGATATCACGACACTTTTTCTTTCTTGTTCTTTCTCTTCTCTTTGGACCACGAAAATGCAACATGTCGCGATATCGCGACACTTTTTCCTCCTTGCTCTTTCTCTTCTCTTTTGGACCGCGAAAATGCAACATGTCGCGATATCGCGACACTTTTTCTTTCTTGCTCTTTCTCTTCTCTTTTGGCCGTGAAAATGCAACATGTCGCGATATCGCGACACTTTTTCTTTGCTTGTTCTTTCTCTTCTCTTTTGGCCACGAAAATGCAACATGTCGCGATATCGTGACACCTTTTCTTTCTTGTTCTTTCTCTTCTCTTTTGGCCACGAAAATGCAACATGTCGCGATATCGCGACACATTTTCTTCCTTGCTTTTTCTCTTCTCTTTGGACCGTGAAAATGCAACATGTCATGATATCGCGACACTTTTTCTTTCTCGCTTTTTCTCTTCTCTTTGGACCACGAAAATGCAACATGTCGCGATATCGCGACACTTTTTCCTCCTTGCTTTTTCTCTTTTCTTTGGACCGCGAAAATGCAACATGTCGCGATATCGTGACACTTTTTTTTCTATTTGCTTTGGACCACGAAAATGCAACATGTCACGATATCGCGACACTTTTTTCCTCGCTTTTTCTCTTTTCTTTGGACTGCGAAAATGCAACATGTCATGATATCACAACACTTTTTTCTCCTTGCGGTGTTTTGCTTTTCTTTGATCTTTAGCATATGGGCCACTTCGGTCTTCTTGGAAAATATGCAAAAAAGGTGGGTCCCCAATTTTGGGGTACGTTGTGGAGTAGCCACAACAAATGGCGACTCTGCTGGGAAATTCTCCTGAGCATTTCGGTGAGAACTCAACCTGAACACCTTCAAAACTCAAACACAAGCGTCAAAAAATATCCCAAGAATGAAACTAGATGAGAAATACATGAAGCATTAGAATTATTAAGCATCATCTCGGTGTGTGCAATGTGCTTCATTCCCTATCATTTGAAACTCGTCAACATTCCATCATCTGTTTCACTTATGATTCATGCATATGAGAAGTTATGGATGATTCTTGTAGGATTTAATGTATGGTGAAGATGCTAGAGATATAACAAGCTTTGCAAAGGCTCAAACTTTCTAGTACCATGAAAAAACATATTAAAATTGTCAAATCCTCTTAGGACCAAATATGTGCATACTGAATTAACTTATTAGATCCCAAAGTTGGTTAGGTTTCACTACCATCTTGAATCAAGTGTAAGTGAAATAAGAGCTTTGGGGAATAAGATTTCCAACCTAAGCGAGATGGGACTTTAACCCTATCCTTACTACTCTGATCTAGAGTTCATTACCTCATCTTGAACAAAATGATTTAACCTATTATGGATGAAATTTTCAGGCTAGCCTGTCCGTTTGAGTAGTCAGTGGTCTTGCTTTTAGACAAGACATGTTGCCACGCATGAGCATACTCCACTACCAGTCAGGCGTCTATAGCCCCAGTGGAGATCAACCCCATAATCCAGGATTTGACTTTACTTTTGATTTCTTGAACCTTGGGGATGACTACCCATCCTTGCAAGGGACATGTAGTACGATCCTTCCAATCCAATATCAATGATGCAATAAAAGTAGAATGAAAAATATTTGCTTTGGAACTTCAAGTTCTTGAGTGTAGATCACACTTTTAATTTCTTAAAGCGTGATGGAGGCAAAATAGAAGCTTTGGGGAATCGTATTCTCAACCTAAGTGAGATGAGAATTAGACCCTATCCTTACTACTCCATGAAGGTCAAATCAGAGCTTTGGGGAATTGGATTCTCAACCTAAGTTTGATGGGGATTTAACCCTATCCTTATTACTCTGATTTTAGGCTTTAAACACTATAGGAGTGGTAAAAACCACTTTTTTAAGGATTACGTTGCATGATAGGATAGACACGAAATACTCCTTTTGCCTCACCTTTTCTTCCAAGTATGGTTTTGACCATTTTGCTCAAGATCCTCTTTAATATGTGTAGAACATGTTTGGTTCAAGATAGTTTAGGCATCAGTTCCCAACCTTAGGATATTTTTAATATACATTATATAATAACCCTAAGAGGATTCAACACCTTTTCAATGATTGTATTTGAAATGTAGATGCAACTGAGATGAAATGTAGATGCAATGTGAAATGTAACATGAGATATAGATGAATGCATTGCTATTTTTGAAATGTGGATGGATTATACCACCTACTTTACCATAATTTGTAAAACTGACAACTTCATGCATCACAAGTTCCAAACGATATTCTTTAATGTGTTTACGATACTTGTGGAGATTTCTGCAATACAATTATGATGTTTCATATTCTCTTAGTCTTAGTCAACATTCATAAGGAGATAAGTTGACATCTCGGTTTTCTTTTCTTTTTTTATTTTTTTATTTTTTAGACAAACCAAAAGTGTCCAAAGGACCAACACATAAAACTTAAAACCAAAATGAGATCCAATCCAAAACCAAAACACAAAAACCAACAGTATATACAAATGTACAATATAATACAAGATGGTGCAAATTTTGGATTATCATTTTCCCGGATCCCAAACCTTATTAGAATTCTTTAAAAGACATATGACGTGATACACATACCAAGTTTTGTAGGAATCCAACAAAAACAATATCAAACCAAACAAAGAAATAAACTTCCACTTGCCCCTCTCACCATACCAATTTGATTTAGTTTCATTAATAATCCTATGGTGGAGTTTCAAGTTTTCAAATTGATTAGACAATGATTGATATTCAATTCCTTTATGTCTATTCTTTAAGATATCCATTCCACACTTTGATTCATGGTGTAGAAATGAGCTTTCATTTTCATTCAATAAAGCCATAACATTAATAATATTTGAATCAAACCATTCATTAGGCAAACCTTCATTCAAATTTTGCATGGTGACACCAAAAAGGTGAGATTCTACCTTTGGCATGTTTTCATTTGACCTTACTTGAAGAGGATTTGAAAATTCCTCTTTTCTCTCATGACATTCATCATCATGTAGCACTTGTTCTTTCTCCATGATTTGTTTATCAAAGGCACCAAACTTAGGTACCCAATTGAAAATATGTCCATCCCTTTCAAACCATAAGTCTTGTCTATCTAGGGGTGGGTTAACTAACACATTTCCATGATCAATCACTTGGGTTGTTTTGGGTAACGTGAGATTTTCAATTGGATCATCAATGATATCAAACCCAAATGATTTAGGTTTTGTAATTTTCTCATTTTGAAATGGCATCATCATTGTAGCATAAGTAAGTGGATCAAGATTTTCAATTTCTTTTCCTTCAAAGGAATCTAAAGAAAATGACTCTCTTTCTTGATTCATGGTTGTAGAATCCTTATCATGTTCCAAAATTTGATGAGATTCAAATTCCTCTTCCAAAACTTTCTCAAATTGTATAGGATTTATAGTATCCTCATGTGAGGAAGCAATTGAGTTATCCCGCATATTAATTGACACAACAAGTTTGTTAGAAGATTTAGATTGATAATATTCTTCCCATTTCTTCCACGAATCATAGTAATCATCTCCCAAGTTCAAGTTGTGACGCTCAAGTACTTCTTCATCTTCTGATTCATCAACATGTTTCTCATCCAATTCATCTTCACCTTCCTTAGATGGTCTAGTTATTTCCAAAAGTGGGTTATCTCTTGAATTCAAATTGGTAAAGCTATCATAATCCAAATTTGTAACCCATGATTCAATTTTATCACAATTTGGAAGGTTTGGATCCTCTTGGTCATCACTTTCGAGAACATCATCCAAAGTGTCTTTCGAGAACAAGTGGTGAAATTCGATTATGTCTTCAACTTCATTTGTTGATTTTATTTCAAATTCATTTTCAGCCACTTGTGATGGCTTAGGAGCTTCTATAATGGGATCAATTTTTGAATTCTGTGTCATATAGTTGCTCCAATCCTTTGCAAGTACATCTGACCAAATCATATCCACATAAGTTCGTTCATCCAAATCCTCATTTTTGGGTAATGATTCTAGATATTTCTTTTCCAAAATAAGATGGTGATCATTTGATTCCAACTTCTTGTTACCCATCCATAGAATTTCTTCTCCAAAAACTTCATGCTCTTCAAGACTTTTCGAATAGGTATTTACTTCAACGTGAGTCACCTCAAAATCTCTTGTATCGCTTGAAGAAGCATAACATGAAACATCATTAAGATCGACATTATGAATTTTCTTCCTAGGATGATTTGGATGCATACATTGACGTGCTCATTTTTGTGGTGGAACATGCCTACATACCTTCTTAACCACTTTATTTTGCTCTTTTACTTCCGATACGAACTCTTTGGGTTGAGTGGTAGAAGTAGTAGGATTAGTTGGATTGATATCCACGGACAAAGCTTGAACATTTGTTGCAATGGTTCCATGAGTGACCACATGATTCTCTAATTGAGGCATGGTTGGATGGATGGAAGTACTTGTATAAGCACATGTGGGAGCATAAGTTGGTATGGTAGGATAAAGTTGATTGTAGGGAAAAACATTTGATATCAAATTTTGTTGTGCCCATGCTTGATTTACCATCGAGGTTTGATTGCAAGCCCCTAGTTGTCCTACCATAGTTGATTGCTCCATTCCATAACCTTGTGGCCTCAATTGTTGATCTACAATCATAGCTTCTATGTAGGCCGATGCAAGATCAGTAACCAAGGGATTCATCCTAACAAATATGGCACACCATGGATCCAATGCTCGAAAGTATATTTGAAGAGCACCACTTTCCTCAATAGTATAGGGAGAAATTAATCTCGCATAAAGCTTTCGAAACCTCAAGTTGAAACTTCTCACTCGGCTCATTAGGTTCTCTTTTGCAAGAAGTAAATTGTTGATATATCGTGAGAGGATCAATGAGCAACCTAAATTGATTGATAAAACCATCTTTCAATTGAGTCCAAGATGTAATAGAACCAGTGGGTAAATTGATGTACCAATCATATGCCACCTCATCTAGGGTTCCAGGAAACATTCTACATGCCACATCCTCATGTTCGAAATTCCATCTAACTAGGATATCCACATAGGCTTGAATATGTTCCTCGGCTAATGTTGGACCATTGTGTTTAAATTTGGGCAAATGTTTTTCTACGTTCTTGGGTAAATCATGAGAATCTCCACTAATATTCAAAGGATTAACATGTATCCCATACCATGTTCCTGCAGTTGTAGCCATTAACGAAACTCAAAGAATAACTTCAAAACCAATTTGTTAGTCATGAATAAAGGAAGGAACCATGACAAAGCAATATTCTAAAAATGTAAATTAGTTTCTGATTCACCAGATCGCATATGCACAAGTGAAGAGCATACTCCTAGTGTTGTAGGCTTTCTGATTCACAAGATCGTATTACACGCAAGTGAAGAACATAATATTGACAACAAATACATTTTTAGACAAAATAATTCCTTACAAATAAGCATGAAATGACTAGCAAATATCAAACATGTAACGTATGAATAATCATGTTAGCATCAACCAAGAAATGTATCCATTAAAATCAAATGAAAGTAATTGCATGGAGACAACCTCGTTAGTCAAGACCAAAATTTTTCAAAATCAAATCAAAACACATTATTCCTGTATGAACAATCAAAAGCGTTAGAACAATGCATAGGAATTCATGTCCTCCTTTTAACACTACAAGGTTGTATTGTTAAAAGAGGGCTAAAGATAATAATCAATAGGGCATGAAATATTCAAAATTTAAATCCCTATAGCATTTAAATAACACTGAAATAAACCAACTCGGGCCCTCCTTCTAGCGCCAAAATGTTGAGTGGTATTTTCACCCAATTGCGAAAGTACACTCTCCTTTAGGATTTGGGCTCCAAATCCCCTCTTGCAAAGAAGTTAAACAAACAACTTCTTCAAGGTCTCCACTATATTTAGCATTTGCATATGTGTATTAGTAATCTCAAATAAAGATATTCAATTTAAATGCTTGGAACACCTTAGTGATTGCAAGTATCTGTAAACAAGGGGCAATGTTGGTTTATTTTACCATGAAACTTTAGTGATTGTTCATTGAACCAAAATAAAGCAAATGTGAGTTGGCCCTCATATGACCACGATGTAAAATATATTTTATCTTGCATTAAATCCAAATATGGCTTCTTATCATCAAGATGAAGATAGCTTTCAATGTGATCGATAAACCATCCCTCTTTGGTGAAATTGGTTTTCACAAAGAAGCAATAATTTATGGCCTTAAAGTAAGGGCTTTACATGTCACCTTAACTTATCCCTCTTAAATGAAATCAAATTTTCATCAAGATGAACAATTAAGTGTTTTGAAGAAAAGACCTTCAATGTAATACTCGAATTACCCCTCTTTCGTAAAATTAGAATTTTTATGAAGAGGGGGTAATTTTAGGCTCAAAATGGAAATTTGTGAAAATGCCATAAAACATAACTCCTTCAATGAAATTGGAATTTTCATGAAGGGAATGTCATCATAGGCTCATGAGCGTAAAACAAAACTGAAAAAATGAAATTTGACCTTAAAATGGAAATTTTCTATTTTCGGATTTTTTTAAAATCTGTAGTAAAATAACAACTTCGATGAATTTTAAAAATACTAAACAACTCCGAAAATGAAATTTCAAAGTGCGTATTGGAAGTCTGAAGTATAACCTACGCAATGGTGAAATTATTTTTGGATTTTGAAATTTTTTTAAATGTTTATTTTAATGCCTGAAAATTAAAAAAAAAGTTAAAATTTCTAGAAAATAAAATGCAGAAAATGAAAATGAAATGCAGAAAATGGAACACAAGATACATTCAGTTTGATGCTATCCTATTTCGACAAATCGAAGATGTGAGGTTTTCATGCATGCAACCTAACCTATTGGACTTGCAAAACAAGCACAATCCGGATAAGCTAAGTGTTGGCTCCTAGGGTTTTAAATGAGGTTTTCAGATTTAAACATTCGCATGAAGCAACCAAGAAAACTTGCATAAACTCCATTTACAAGCCAAAAATCTGAAAAGGGGAAAAATAGACATTTAATATTGCATGCAGAAAATGACTCCTTTCTTGTCCATAAGATGCAACTTTCTGAAATTTTCTGTATTAAAAATTTGTCATTTTACAATAACAAAATTTTTTGGTTTTCCCAAACCAGTCCATGGAAGAAAAATAGCCCAAATAGGTCCAGAATGGCCCTCTTGCCTTCAAATCTACAACTCTGCTTGCAACAATTTCCAACCCCTCAAAAAATCCTTTCCTGGCATATTTAAAATTTTCAGGAAGTTTTTCGTTTCATATTCCAATGACTGTTCGTTTCACCTTCCCTTGTGCATGCACGTGTTTTGGTTTCCAAAAAAGGCTTTTCGTTTCTATTTTGTGGCCCTTCGTTTCATTCCCATGGTTTGATTTCCTCTGTTTGGTTTTCTTCACTTTTCGTTTGATTTCAAAAAAATGTTTCCTTTTCTCCACATGGGCATGCGTTCGCTTCCTTCCATGTGTAACGACCATATTAAATGATTTCAAATCATTAAAGATTCCTTATGTAACGTTTTGTCTTATTCATTGGATTTTGTCCTTATGTGACAAATTACCTTATTCAATCTTCAATTTATTCCTTATAGGTCCATGTCACTATGCAATCTTTAGTTTCACTATCATGGTGTTCATCACTAATATCAGACGTACTGTCAATTACTCTGTTCCCTTGGCGAAAATCGGACATGTCGCGAAATCGCGACACTCTTGTCTCTGCCTGCCTGCCCCTTTTGAGTCGCGAAAATGCAACATGTCATGATATCGTGACACTTTTGTTTCTCTGCTTGCCTGCCCTTTTTGAGTCACAAAAATGCAACATGTCGCGATATCACGACACTTTTGTTTCTCTGCCTACCTGCCCTTTTTGATTCGTGAAAATGCAACATGTCGCAATATCGCGACACTTTTGTTTCTCTACCTACCTGCCCTTTTTTAGTCATGAAAATGCAACATGTCATGATATCGCGACACTTTTGTTTCTCTACCTGCCTGCCCTTTTTGAGTCGCGAAAATGCAACATGTCGCGACATTGCGACATTTTTTCTTTGCTTTTGACCGTGAAAATGCAACATGTCGCGATATCGCGACACTTTTTCCTCCTTGCTCTTTCTCTTCTCTTTTGGACTGCGAAAATGCAACATGTCGTGATATCGTGACACTTTTTCTTTCTTATTCTTTCTCTTCTCTTTTGGCCCAAAAATGCAACATGTCGCGATATCATGATACTTTTTATTTCTTGTTCTTTCTCTTCTCTTTTGACCACGAAAATGCAACATGTCGCGATATCGTGACACCTTTTCTTTCTTGTTCTTTCTCTTTTCTTTTGGCCGTGAAAATGCAACATGTCTTGATATCGTGACACTTTTTCCTCCTTGCTTTTTCTCTTTGCTTTGGATCGCGAAAATGCAACATGTCGCGATATCGTGACACTTTTTTCCTCCTTGATTTTTCTCTTTGCTTTGGACCGTGAAAATGCAACATCTCACGATATCGCGACACTTTTTTCCTCCTTGCTTTTTCTCTTTGCTTTGGACTGCGAAAATGCAACATGTCGCGATATCGCGACACTTTTCCTTTCTTGTTTTTCTCTTTGCTTTGGACTGCGAAAATGCAACATGTCGCGATATCATGACACTTTTTTCCTCCTTGCTTTTTCTCTTTGCTTTGGACCACAAAAATGCAATATGTTGCGATATCGCAACACTTTTTTCTCCTTGCGGTGTTTTGCTTTTTCTTTGATCTTTAGCATATGGGCCACTTTGGTCTTCTTGGAAAATATGCAAAAAATGTGGGTCCCCAATTTTGGGGTACATTGTGGAGCAGCCACAACAGGTTAAACATCTGGACTTCAAGAAATGAATAGAGGAATGGTGGCAGCAGCCTATCCAGGGAAGTGCGTCCTTCAAACTATCTCAAATACTTAAGATGGTGAAAAACAACCTTAGAATATGGGATAAAGAAGTCTTTGGAAATATTTTTGAGAATAAGAGAGCAGTGGGGGAAAAACTGAGAATAATAGAAAGCAAAATCCAAAATGGAACCTATGATGAGGCGAAAAGGATTGAAGAGAAGGAAATCCTTTGTGAGTTTTATAATATTTTAGCTTGTGAAGAGATGTATTGGAGACAAAAATCAAGGGAATTATGGCTAAAGGAAGGGGACTCTAATTCAAAAATTTTCCATGTTACCACATTGAGCAATAGAAGCAACAATAATATTAGAAATTTAACTAAGGTGGATGGATCCTCAACTCAAAACATTCAGGAGATCAGGGACGAGGCTGTTAATTTTTTTAGTTCATTATTGGGTGAAGAACGGGCCTGTAATGCCCAAGCAAAGGACTCTCTCATTCAATTCATTCCACAACTCATTGATGAAACAATTAACAAATCTCTTACAACAGTTTTTTTAGATGAAGAGATCAAGGAGGCTTTGTTTAACATGGATCCTGACAAAGCTCCTGGGCCGGATGGGTTTTCACCACGGTTTTTCCAAGTTTGTTGTGATATTGTTGGAGCAGAAGTTATTACTGCAATCAAGGAGTTCCAAAGTTCAAATTATATTCCAAGGGGTTTCAATTCAACTTTCATTGCTTTGATCCCTAAAGGCCCCAACCCCAAGACTATGGCTGACTTTAGGCCGGTTAGCCTGTGTAATATATCCTATAAAATTTTGTCCAAAGTTTTAGCCAACCATTTGAAGAAAGTTCTACTGGTTATCATTGATCCAAGTCAAGGAAGTTCTGTACAAGGAAGATCAATCTTAGATGGAGTTATTACTATTCATGAGGCTCTTCATACAACTGCTCAGACCAAAGAAGCAGTCATGGCTTTAAATTTAGACATGAACAAAGCTTATGATAGGATAAATTGGGAATTCCTAGAGGTAGTTTTATTAAAATTTGGATTCAACATGAAATGGGTCAAGTTAATAAGAGAGTGTATTTCTAAGACTTGTTTTTTTAGTTTTGGTTAATGGGTCTACTGCAGGTTTTTTTCAAAGAAAATGTGGTCTAAGACAAGGATATCCCATAAGTCCTATGCTGTTCATCATTGTAGCTGAGGCCATGGGAAGAACCGTTAAGGAAGCAGCAGTAGCTGGACTCATATCAGGTATCAAGGCCACGTCGCTAACTACCTCGATGACACATCAATAATTTGTTGATGATACATTACTACTGACTTTGGATTCTGTGGTTGAGGCAAGAAGGATTAAAAATATTCTCAGAATGTATGAAGAAGCGGCTAGACAGAAAGTGAATTTTGATAAGAGAAAACTTTATTTCATCAATACCCCCATTCCTAGGCAAAACAACATAGCAAGGATCATAGAATGTCAGATTGCATCCCTTCGCACCACCTATTTAGGTCTTCCCCTATTTACAGGGAAACTTGAAGGATCAATGTGGAACATAGTTCTGGAGAGGATCCAAAAAAAGCTAGCAGGTTGGAAAGGACATCTGTTATCTCAAGCAGACAAAGTAGTTTTAACTATGGATTCACTTCAAAGTATACCCGTTTACTTCCTATTAGTCTTAAGAGCTCCCAGTAAGGTGTATCACAAAATTGAGCAGCTTCAAAAAATTTTCTCTGGTCAAGGACTGAGGATAAGAAAAGGATCCATTTAGTAGGTTGAAACAAGGTTTGCAAACCTAAAGTTGATGGGAGGTTAGGATTGAGGAGAGTTGATCATCTCAATACAGCTCTGTTAGCCAAACAAGCGTGGTGGTTATTGACTAAGGTCGATAATGAATGGACTGCCATAGTTAGGAGAAAATACCTCCAAGGTGTGAACTTTCTTAATGACAACTTAGCAAGCAGGGGGTCTACTTTTTGGAAGGTAATCCTCACGAGCAGGGATGTTGTTAAGAAAGGTCTTAGATGGATTCTAGGAAATGGGTTAACAATAGACTTTTGGAAGGATTGGTGGGTGAGAGCTGAGGAGTTATCCTAGAATCCTCGTTTGGATAGGATTCAAGAGCATATGGAGCAACATATTGGGAAGAAGGTTGCAAATTATATGTGGCAGGATATAAATATCAACAGGTGGAAACACATAAGAGTACAAGGTTTTGAAGCGGAGTCTGAAGAGCTTTATAACATTTTAACTCAACAAATTATTCCCTCTGGAGAGGATGAAGATCACATTGTTTGGGCTGAGACTAAAAGTGGTGACTTCATAGTTAAGTCTGCCTATAATTTTCTTCTCAATGTGGAATGTCAACAATTTCAACCGAGTTTGGTTTGGATCAAAGGCTTAATTCCTAAAATATTCTTTTTTTCATGGCTGGTGATTCAAGGAAAAATAATCACTATGGAAAATATGTTATCCAAAGGTATGGTTATTGCTAACCGTTGCTACATGTGTAGGGTAGGATGGAAGACTACCCAACACTTGTTTCTAGAGTGTCCGGTAGCGGAGTCCATCCTGGATGAACTTTTCCAAGCCTTTAGGATCTCATGGGTTAAGCCTGCTCTTATATCCAAAGTGTTTCATCAATGGCCTCAACCCTTTGTTAGCCTAAAACTTAAGTACCTATGTAAAATCTATTGGCATAATTTTCTTTGGCATATTTGGCTAGAAAGGAACCATAGAGCCTTTAAGGATACCATTCACAACCCAAAAACCATCCTCAACAGGATTATTGTCTTTGCAAAAGAAAACCTTAGCACCTTAGTGGATGAGAACCACTCAATTCTTCCCCAAGAAAAACAATTAGCTCGGGCCTTAGGTATTGAGGACAAACCTTCCATTCCTTTGCCCAATCCCAAAAATGGGATTTCTTGGGAGCCACCCCCCTAGGGTTGGTTTAAACTAAATTTTGATGGTGCAGCCAAGGAGAACCTAGGAAGAGCTGGAGCTGGAGGAATAATCAGGGATCATCAAGGAAATCTGGTCAAGGACTTCGCTGAACCATTGGGAATCAAAACTAATAATGAAACAGAAGCTAGAGCCCTTTGGAGAGGGTTGCAAGTAGCCCAAGCAACTCAAGGTAACTTGATGATTGAAGGTGATTCTATGAACATCATCAACCTGTTAACCAATGGCAAAAAACCTACATGGAGAATCGAGGCTGTCATCCATGAAGTGAGGATCCTTTTTGCGGCAAGACAAAATAGGAGGGCTCATCACATGTACCGTGAGACCAAAAGGTCAGCTGACAAATTAGCCAACATAGGTGTTGATGTTGGTAGTTTGGTGACATGGACACAAGGTGTGCCACGTGAAGTGGAAAACATTATTATTCATGAAAATAAACCTACCCATTAAGGAGAAATATGAATGGGTGTTCTTTCCCCATGGATCTAGTAATAACTATGGGGTTTCCCTCTAAATCATACCAAATTGGAAATGAAGGTAACAGGGTGTAAGCCTTGGAAGATTTTGACAGAGAATAGGAAATGGGCAAGCAACAGGTTTCACAAGTGCAAAGTTCCAAACTTCAATTCCTATCAATGTAAGTAATGTTTACAGTTATGTTTAGGTATGGGTGTGATTTGTTAGTAAGGTGTTGTAGGGGATTCAACACAATTTTTGGTAAGAAAGTTTCAAGGATGACTAGGATCTACAATCTCAACAAAAGGCTAGATATTGTAATAGGTTTTGGGTTAACCTACAAAACCCGATAATTAATGAAGACTTTTATTTACCAAAAAAAAAAAATATGCTCAATATTTATCCTCAAATCTGCACTAAATACAGTCCTTCGGTCTAACACACATCTTCTCAATCTCTATCCTCAAATCTACACTAAACATAGTCCTTCGATCTAGCACAAATATTCTCATTCTCTATCCTAAAATTAGCACTAAACATAGTCCTTCAGTCTAGCACAAATCTATCCAATCTCTGTCCTCAAATCTGCACTAAACACAGTCCTTTGGTCTAGCACAAATCTGCTCAATCTCTATCCTCAAATGTGCACTAAACATAGTCATTCGGTCTAGCATAAATCTGCTCAATCTCTGTCATGGTATGGCACAAACCTTAACCTAAGGTTTGAACAAATCAATCAATCAGCTCTGCTCACAAGTCTTCTTAAATACTTACCTCTAATCTATCCATAAGTCCTCTCAAGAACTTGCCCAAACTGCTCAATAGATCTTCACTAAGACTTATCCAAAATCTGTATGGTAAGATTTCACAAAAGCTTACTTCAGTCAACCAATCACTCAATGAAATCTTATTCAACAATGCTTATAAAAAAAACTTCACATAACAATGATACTCATGATCTTGCACAAACCCTAATCATGCATATGAAGGCTCATTCAATGTTTCCAACAATGCTTATCAAACAAGGTTTTTATCAACAACTCTCACTCAGAAAAACCTTTAACAATTAAACTCAACAATGCTTATCAAACAATCCTTTTCACTCCAACTTAGCATTCACAACATCCAACAATCACTCTCAAGGATAATGTGCCCTTACCTCTTTGTTTGAAGAATATTTGACCTCAAACACCTGTCTCAATCACAATCAACTCTTTGCCAATTTCAAAGGTTAGGTAGCAATGTCTTCTCAATCATTCACTCAATTTGATCCCTCAAAATATTTCACCATACATAGCAATAAATATTTATTACACCTTATAATCTCCACACTTCAAAATGCAAGCCAACAATTTGTGTAAAGAAAATAATCACAATAATTTTCTTTATAAACCCTTATCTCTTTAACACATCATAGCTTATCTCAATTAAAAATATAATTCCCTTTTTCAACCTTATAACTCCTATTTCAATTCACTTTATCAAAAATCACAATAAAACAATTAATCCTCAAAACCTTATAACTCCTATTTCAATTCACTTTTTCAGAAATCACAATAAAACAATTAACCCTCAAAGACCTTATAACTCCCCCTTAGTAAAAATCATTCATGCCACCTTATAAACCTTAGAAGCAATTTAATATTTAAAAAATTAAATACCTTGCTCTCGGTGGGATTCAAACCCCGCTTGCGCCTTCCACAGTGCCCTAGCCGTGGCCCACGTGCCACGTGAGCTAGGCGCTCACCTTGGCACCAAAAGGCACCTCGTGCACCTTGAATCTTCCCTTGGCACCCAAACCAAAAACTCTAACACATGTACCTTAGCAAAAAGCTACCACTGGGTTTCGATCGTGGAACCTTCCGCCTACTAGCACCTTAAGCCACAGTCGCCTGCCATTGGCCCAACCACCATGGTTGGCAACCAATCTCCAAGCGTCTTCCCTTTATCCACTCATTGACTACCACATTTTCAAAACTTTATCCTCTTCTCCTCTTCTTTCACGTAGTTCACACAAATCGCATGCACTTCAATTAAGATTCAAAGGATAATGTTTTCTCTCCAAAGCATATGGTATTAATATGAATTTTGCTCTCCCTTTTTACATGTCGATGGGTGGAAGAGGTAATCAACGTCGACACTTTGACTTTTCTTGCTTGCCCTTTGTAACCCTAACCTTAGGGTTATTAAATTAAATCATAAACTAATTTATAATTTATTATAATTAATTTATAATTAACTTAATAACTTTAAAGTTAATTAAATTAAATTATAAATTAATTTATAATGAAATTATTATAATTAATTTATAATTAATTTAAATCTTTAGGTCTCAACCTTAGACCTTTAATATTATAATACAAAATTATAATATTATTTTCTCGGGCCTTCCTTTTGCTCTTTAGACCTCATCTTTTTCCTTAGGCCTAGAAGCAATCTTTCTCTTGCATTGATTACTGAAACTGACTCCTGACATCCTTCCTTTTGTACTGCTCACTGAAATTGACTCTTGACATCAATGACAACAAATCTTGCTCATATTTCCAACAATCTCCCCCTTTGTCATTGATGGCAACCCATTTACCTTTTACCATTTCCTTTACCTTTTTCTATTCTGCTCCCCCTGAGAAACTGCTCCTCTCTGACTGAATGCTCTCCCCTAACTCAAATCTCTCCCCCTTTGTCATCAATGGCAAAGGGCCACCTTTGGGGCTCAGGGCTAAGAATGAGACTCTTAGCTTAGCCCCTCCCCCACCTCCTTTTGAGGTGGTTAATTCTGGGGTGGGAGTATTTCTACTCCCAACAAGCACTGATCTTTACCTTTGTCCACTTTCTTCCTCATCTGATCCTTCTGATTCCTCTGACTATTCATGTTCCTACTTGTCTCTGGAATTTTTGCTCTACACCACTTTGTTGTATGTCCATCATTATTGCACTTATAACACTTAATGTTGTTATTCCTTGGAGGTGCAAATGTCTTGGGATTTCTCCTAGTGAAGCCATATCTATTCCTATCATGAACCCTACAATTAACTACCTTGTGACCAAACTGATTACAAGAGTAGCAATACCCTTGAAAAATATACCTATTTCTAAAATTCCCATATTCCTATCTTCCATGTGTCCTACACTATGAAGCCTTGTGCCCAAATCTGTGACATGAGAAACATCATCCATTGAAACTACCTTGCCTTGACCCCATTGGTCTTTTAGTCTCTTTTACCCTGTGTTGGTTCCTATTCCATCTATTCCTCATTTGTGCATTGTTCCTTTCCTTGTTGAACTTTCTATTGTCCAACTCATCCTCAGAAGTCTCACTCTCTCTTACACTCTCTTCTTCTAAAGTTTCTTCTTCTTCAGAACTTGAGATTGACTCCTCTCCTTGTTTCTTTTGTACTTGTTCAAAACCAAGACCTGTCTTGTTTGTTGACCGTATTTGTACCTTGATAATCTTATCTATGGTTTTTGAGCTTTTCCCAAACTTGTGTAGCTTGTCCTTAGACTCTTTTACTTCCTTCCTTAGTAAAGCTACCTCATGCTCTAACCTTTCACATTCTACAAATTTTGCTTCTAACTTCTCTTTGAATCTCCTTGTCTTAGCTATTGAGTTGGTTAGATCCTCTATAAGCTTTCCTTTCTCTTCATCACATTCTTGAAATTTAAGCTTGAGTTTTGAGTTTTGCTTTCTTACCTCCCTTAATGCATCAAGGGCATGAATAAGCTCACCCTCAAGATCAACTTCTCCTTTCTCTGATTCTTCCTCTATTTGTTTACCTTTGAAAACATCTTCATTCTTTTTTGACTCATCTTCTATAGGATCACCTCCTTCTTCTTCTAATGCCATAAGAAGATTCTCTTCTAGTCCTTCAAGTGTATCTTCATATTCATCATCACTGAAACTGAATCCATTCCTTGTACAACTATCTTCAAGATGACCAAAGTTACCACATCTAAAACACTTGAGAATCATTGGTGACCTTTTCCTAACCACTTCTTTTTCTTTTGCTAGAAATAGAACTTCATCTTTATCATTATCTGAGGAACTATCATCACTATCACTTGAGTACTTACTTACCTTGTCTACATAGAAACTCTTCTTATGTCTTTGGAAGAACTTCTTTCCTTGCTTACCTTGTCCATCCTTGCTTTTCTTTTGGTACTTGTGTTTTTCTGTTTCCCTATTCTTATGATCTTGTTTCTCTTCATCATTGCTATTTCTAGATTCTTGACAATCAGATGCATAGTGACCATACTTTCCACAATTGAAACATCTAACTGATTTTGTACCTTTATACTTTCTTGGATCCTTGTTCCTTCTACCATAATTTGCTTCTTCATCACTGGATAACTCATTGCTTGAATCTGAATTCTTTCCCTTTGTCTTCTTAGTAGCTTTGAAGGTTGCTTCTTTTTGGGAATTAGGTTCCTCTTTTGTTCTCATCTCAAAAGTTGTAAGAATGCCATGTAATTCATCCCTTGTCAAAAGATCACTATCTTTTGATTCCTCTATAGCTAAAATATTTTCACTAAACCTTTTTGGGAGTGACCTTAAAATCTTATCACAAACATCAGATTCTTGAACTTCAAGTCCAAGTCCTTGCATGGAGTTAACAACTTCATCTACATGAAGTAGATAAGCACTAATGTTTTCCTCATCCTTCATTTTTAGGTCTTCAAATATTCCCTTGAGATTTTGCAACTTTACCTTTTTGACCTTTTTATCTCCTTCATATATGCCTTGCAATTTATCCCAAATTTCCTTTGTTGATTTGTAATGCATAACCTTTATAAACTCTATTTTATGCAAACCTCTCAAAATTGCATTCATTGCTTTTGAATTGTAATGATGTAGAAGCTTACCATATTTATCTGTAGGTGGAGTAGCTGGTGGTGTGTATCCATTTTCAACTGCTTCCCATATTTCATTTCCAAGTGCCATCAGGTGAATCTTCATTCTCATACTCCAAAATACATAATCGCTTCCATCAAACACTGGTGCTAAATTATCTGAGGATCCACTCTTAGAATCCATCTGTGTTCTTGTGAGATTTTCCTTCAAGTTGTTAAACTCTTTCGAAGGAACCCGATTCGATACCAATTGAAGAACACAAGCTTATACTGAGAGGGGGGTGAACAATATAAGACCACTTTTTACTTTTCTTTCCCAAACAATATTATGCAATATATCAATGGCAATATCAATAATAGTAATCAAATCAATGCATAAATCACCACACACAATAGAGACACCAATTTAACATGGTTCACCCAATGTGGGCTACTCCACGAAGAAAATATTTCACTAAAATTTTCTCAACAAATCTCTTGGGAATCCTTCCCTATTACAATGTTTATGGACCTCTGTCCAAAGGAGACACCAATCCCCTAATCAATTTTATGGATCTCTATCCATAGGAGACACCAATCCCTTCAACTGGTTCATGGATCTCTATCCATAGGAGAACTCCTTCTCCTCTGCTCTGGTTGGTGATCTTCTAGAAGAACTGCTGCCTCCACTACATTGGCTTATGGATCTCTATCCACTGAAGACTCTTACCCTCACTCAGAAGACCTATCCTCACTACCCTAGCTAATGGATCTCTATCCACTAGATATTGTCATCCTCTATACTCTATCACCTCCAAATCTTGCTCTCAGCTCTATCTCAAATCTACACTAAACATAGTCCTTCGGTCTAGCACAAATCTACTCAATATCTATCCTCAAATCTACACTAAACATAGTCCTTCGATCTAGCACAAATCTTCTCAATATCTATCCTCAAATCTGCACTAAACATAATCCTTCGGTCTAGCATAAATCTTCTCAATCTCTATCCTCAAATATGCACTAAACATAGTCCTTCAGTCTAGCACAAATATGCTCAATATTTATCCTCAAATCTACACTAAACATAGTCCTTTGGTCTAGCACAAAATTTTCCAATCTCTATCCTCAAATCTGCACTAAACACAGTTCTTCATTCTAACATAAATTTTTCCAATATTTGTCCTCAAATATACACTAAACACAGTACTTCGGTCTAGCACAAATCTAATCAATATCTGTTCTCAAATGTCCTCAACACAATCTTTCTAGATAAATCTAATCAATCTCTGTCATGGTCTAGCACAAACCTTAACTCAAGGTTTGAATAAATCAATCAATCAACTCTCACAAGTCTTCTCAAATACTTACCTCTAATCTATCCACAATTCCTCTTTAGAACTTGCCCAATATGCTCAACAAATCTTCACTAAGACTTGTCTAAAATATATATTGTAAGCTTTCAAAAAAACTTACTTCACTCAACCAATCACTCAATGAAAGATTAGTCAACAATAAATAATAAACAAACAAATCTCACATAACAATGATACTCATGATCTTGCACAAACCCTAATCATGCATATGAAGGCTCATTCAATATTTCCAACAATGCTTATCAAACAAGGTTTTTATCAACAACTCTCACTCAGAAAAACCTTTAACAATCAAACTCAACAATGCTTATCAAACAATCCTTTTCACTCCAACTTAGCATTCACAACATCCAACAATCACTCTCAAGGATAATGTGCCCTTACCTCTTTGTTTGAAGAAGATTTGACCTCAAACACCTATCTCAATCACAATCAACTCTTTGCCAATTTCAAAGGTTAGGTAGCAATGTCTTCTCAATCATTCACTCAATTTGATCCCTCAAAATATTTCACCATACATAGCAATAAATCTTTATTACACCTTATAATCTCCACACTTCAAAATGCAAGCCAACAATTTATGTAAAGAAAATAATCACAATAATTTTCTTTATAAACCCTTATCTCTTTAACACATCATAGCTTATCTCAATTAAAAATATAATTCCCTTTTTCAACCTTATAACTCCTATTTCAATTCACTTTATCAAAAATCACAATAAAACAATTAATCCTCAAAACCTTATAACTCCTATTTCAATTCACTTTTTAGAAATCACAATAAAACAATTAACCCTCAAAGACCTTATAACTCCCCCTTAGTAAAAATCATTCATGCCACCTTATAAACCTTAGAAGCAATTTAATATTTAAAAAATTAAATACCTTGCTCTCGATGGGATTCGAACCCCGCTTGCACCTTCCATAACACCCTAGTCATGGCCCACATGCCACGTGAGCTAGGCGCTCACCTTGGCACCAAAAGGCACCTCGTGCACCTTGAATCTTCCCTTGGCGCCCAAACCAAAAACTTTAACACATGCACCTTAGCAAAAAGTTGCCATCGGGTTTCGATCACGGAACCTTCCGCCTACTAGCGCCTTAAGCCACAACCACCTACCGTTGGCCCAACCACCACGGTTGGCAACCAATATCCAAGCATCTTCCCTTTATCCATTCGTTGACTGCCATATTTTCAAAACTTTGTCCTCTTCTCCTCTTTTTCCATGCAGTTCACACAAATCGCATGCACTTCAATTAAGATTCGAAGGATAATGTTTTCTCTCCAAAGCATATGGTATTAATATGAATTTTGCTCTCCCTTTTAACACGTCGATGGGTGGAAGAGGTAATCGACGTCGGTGCTTTGACTTTGCTTGCTTGCCCTTTGTAACCCTAACCTTAGGGTTATTAAATTAAATCATAAACTAATTTATAATTTATTATAATTAATTTATAATTAACTTAATAACTTTAAAGTTAATTAAATTAAATTATAAATTAATTTATAATGAAATTATTATAATTAATTTAAATCTTTAGGTCTCAACCTTAGACCTTTAATATTATAATACAAAATTATAATATTATTTTCTCGGGCCTTCCTTTTGCTCTTTAGACCTCATATTTTTCCTTAGGCCTAGAAGCAATCTTTCTCTTGCACTGATTACTAAAACTGACTCCTGACATCCTTCCTTTTGTACTGCTCACTGAAACTGACTCTTGACATCAATGACAACAAATCTTGCTCATATTTCCAACTACTATGATACATTGGATGGAGTGGTGGGGGTATTTGTACCAATACCAAAACCTCGATTACATAAACAAGTTTAATCTAGGTTAACATAACAAGAAGGATTTAGGTTTATTATAAGTTATAAGGTGCTTTTAAATATAACAAGGTTAGTTGTGGCCCATAGAGATTACATAATTAAATAATACAATAAACTAAATATATTTATAGAATGATTTTCTATAGGTCTATACAACATTGGATCATACAATGTTGACCCTGGCCATAAATCATATTATACTTTCTCCTTTGCTGTATTAAATTATAAATTTGTTGATGTTTTTATTACTTGCACTGCATATAAACATTAGTACAATTACATAAGTTTCTATCAAAATATTCACCATCTATTCATGTTTACACTTATAGCTAATCCCTTCGAAGATCCTTCTATAAAGGTGATGCACTTATCTAGGATTATGTCAAATTCAAATGAGGCATTATTCCTTGAATAATCTATTCATTTAATAATTATGCTAATATTAGATTGTTACCATATTATATATGATCAAAATATATTGTAATTTATAAGGATTAAATTTCTTCATGCTCAAATGGGTCAATTATTTATTATCTTTTTATTTGTATTATATGGTCTTGATGAGTTGTTTTATACTACCCTTTTATTTCAAGATCATGTTGACTTTTTTCAAATATTTAAGCATCTATGTGTAAATGTTTATACCCTTTCTTATTCCTATTTTTATGGTTCATATTATACCAATGGATATGATATGTTTAATGTTCTAATTTACATATATATCATTGCAATTTTACTGTATGGGTTTGGATGGATCTTCATGGTTATAGTACTTATTAGATCTCAATGAATCTCTATTTCTATATGAATTATATGTAGGATCTAGCTTTATGGTTCTAATTAAAAGAATAGTTTATTAAATTGATATCCCAATCATGCCAATGAGGCATGCCTTCATGGTGCTTCCAAGGATCCTCTTCTAAGGCCATATTTTAGGACTTAAATGCAATATTTTCCTAAACATATTTGTATACTCTCATGAATATTTGAAGCTAAAAGGATAGAAGTAGAGCCTACTACGAAATTACCATTTATTTTTTAATTATTTCATTTATATCCAAAGTTGTTTTTCACTTAAGTGAATTTTTACAAAGAAATTTGATTTTATTATAGTAACACACTCATCTAACTTAGAAAAAATATTTTTTCATGTATTTTGAACACAATATAGTAGATATTATTTCATAAAAAAATGGACTTAATCAACCAACTCATTACTTTTATGGGTAAAGTACTTAAGAAACATGAGTTGAATTATTAGGAGTTATTACATCATAGCCTATGTGAAATGACATGTGGTATAACCACCCATCATAAGGTCTATGCATGCACTATAGGACAAAGGTAGTTGTAAGATTAGTTAGAGGGTTGTTATGCCAAATTTAGGTATTCTATGTATTTAAATATGTATCACTTCATAATGCATTGAAGCATTGAGTTATCATGTGGTATTAGAGTAGGTAGAAGGAAAAACTATATCTCCTTTTGATTTTCTTGTCCCTTCAATCTAGAGAAGCTTAGGGATTACTCTTTTGAAAATAGGCTTCAAGGGTAAATAATTCTATCAAATATTGATTAAGGTTAACCTTAAAAGAAGAAGTAACCATCTTCTCTATGAAGCAAATATCATGGAAGAAAATTAAAATATTTGGACAAACCTTAAAAGAGGGATAATCATATTCATGAACCAAAATTCCATGAAAAAATTCTTACAAATCAAACTCTTGAAAGATCTTAGGGTGAAAATCACCTACCAAAGACCAAAGAGGCAAAAACCTTCAATAAGTAAAAAGGGTTTCCTATCAAAGACTAGTAAGGTGATAACCTACAAGCAGAAACAAATTTAATATTACCATAAAAAAAATAGGATTATAATAATCCCTTGGCGAAGAAATTGCCAAGACAAAGGCTTGAATAATATATTATTTCTTCTCTATTCAAAAGAAATTCATTGCATAAACATTCTAAAATAACATAAGAAAGAATATAAGACCATTTAGAGCATAAAAATTATTCAAATTCAGCTTTCCACTATTACAACTATTGAACATTCTATCCCAACATCATCATATTTTGCAAAAGCTACACCATTGTCCTACATGGATGGGAAAATCATAAAATCATTGAAGAAAAACTGGTAACTAAAGCAAAGTGCTTATGAAATTGCCTGAAGTTAACTCTATCTAAAACAAGAAACCATTAATGCAAATATCAATCTGGTTATCAAGCAAGGTACTCATGAAAATGCTTCGCGTAGGTTTTTGACCACCTGTTTATAATCTCTTTTCTAAAGAGAATGCTTCATGGGTAGACACCTCAACATTGTCACTACACATAAAGGAGAATTTACTTCCAAGTAGACAAGAAAAGTAGAGAGAAGCTAAAACAAATTATTAGTGAGTAAGCCATAAAGACATCAACATCAAAAGTGGAATGCTCACATTGATAACATTCTTGAGAAGAAGAAAGATACATAGTTAAAAACTCAAAAGCATACATAATACTGAGCATAAAGGACATCCAATATATATTTTAAAGGCCACAACACCAGTAAAGGATAACTTAGATGACTACCACACCAAGGAAAAGTGAGACGTTCTCAGAAGAACATCAAAACATACACAATGTATTAATAAAAAATTATAAAAATAGAATGTTCCTTGTACCTCAACAATGCAAATTCATTTGGGAAATTCTCATGAAGCAATAGAAGGAGGAGTGCTGAAATAATTTGGCTGAAAGATAAAGGTATTGCTTGAAAAAACATTAAGTGATATTTAAAACAATAATTGAATTGTCCAATATCCTTGGTGGGAAAGCAATAGAATGTATTTTTTTGAATAGGTTATATGTGGCTTCCATTTGGTGCCACTCCTATCACAATACCAAAATATTACATTTTTTGTAGCATACATATTTATCATGAATTTTTTCTCTTAAATATATTCTTCAAATTCCATAAATTTTTGTTTCCACAATCAACTCTTTGACATCATTTTGATTAAGACATAAAATCTCACTTGGCTAGTTGCCTTCTAAAATTTAGAATTCACCGAGATGAAGATCAACATCATAATTTACTAATTTATATGTTACTTTGATTTTCTTCTCTACAAACATGCTCACACTACCAGGATATTGCCTCTAGTAATAGACAATGAATATCAACAATAATACTATTTTTATCCAGTCCCCACATCTATTTTTGTTAATAGCATTGATGATAATTTGTGAATCCCCTCAATTGAAATATATTTCCATCCTTTTTTCTATTACAATTTTAATCCCTATATGAAGTGCCCTAGCTTCGCATAGTTGTTAGTTGAAGTTCCATATGATTATAAATAAGTGAGGAGAATTTTGCCTTCACTATTTCTAAAAACACCACCTCCACCAAATTTTCCTGGATTTCCTTTAGAAGCACCATCAAAATTAATTTTGATAAACCCAATTTTTGGATATTTCTATTTTACCATAGATCGAAGTAGATCCTTTTTTTTAATTCCGTTATCACAAATGACTCTTCCATGTATGTGCAAATCCTGTAGCCAAGTTATTAGCACCTCTTTTTATTTTTCTACAATTGAGACTTCCCATGATGAGCACCATATTTTTAGACATTTTACAAGAGAGACACTAATACGGTTCCAAACTTGGGTATGATTTTGATATTTATTTTTATAAATTCTATTATTCCTTTCAAGCCATAAATTCCAACAAATAATTGTAGGGCCAATCCTCAAAATAATACCTAATGCTTTATATTTATTATAATTTATCCAATATTCTATCAACTCTTTCAATTTTGATGGAGCTACCCAATATAATTTAATATTAAAAAAAAAATAACCCCAAATGGTGTGAGCAAATGGATACTGAAGAAGTAAGTGGCTTGACGTTTCTAAATACTTATCACATAAGGCACATGTGAAGGGTCCATAATATCCTCTTCTTTGTAAACTCTCTCTAGTTAAAAATATTACATTGAACTGCTAACCAAATAAATGTTGAGGCCTTATGGAGAGCCTCTAATGACCAGACTTTCTTACAAGGAAAATCAATGGGAGAAGGAAATTTTTATTGTTCTAAATCCTCATATCCCAACTTGATTGAGTATCCACCATCCTTTGATAAATTCCAAACCAACTCATCATTTCGTGAAAAATTGATAAATAAAACTCTTGAAGCATATTTTGAAGTTCATCTGCAATTTGTTTGAGTTCCTCTCCTTCAACTAGGTTACTAAAAGAAATCCATGTTCTAGAGTTTTTTCTCATAATAATATAATATTTAATCTTTGGACCTTTACATGCTATGCACGCTTGAGCCAATGGTTTCCATTTTAAGTCAGAGATAAGAGGATTAGGCTTCAACAAAGTATTAGACCAAAAATTTGTATAACTCCTCTCATTGACTGAGCATATAATATGTTTCTTTATCAAATGCAAAATCTCTGATATGAAGTTCCATGTTGATTATCCTTTGGGTAGAGTACTTTTCCTAAAAAAACATTGCATCAAGAGAATCTATATATTTTTGAAGTAATATTTTTTTCCAATTATTTTTCTAGTCTTTGAATAGTCTCCATCCAAGCTTTGCTCCTAAAGCTAAATTCACAAGTCTACAATTTCACAAGCTTGCTCCTCCAATTTTATTTCCTTTGCAAACCCTATTCCACTTACAAAGAGGAAAACTAATTTTTTCTCACAACATTTCCAAACAAAGTCTCTTTGAATGTTATCCATTTCTACTGCAATACCTATTGTAGTCTTGAAAGTGACATCATATAAATAGGAATGGATTGTAAAGTAGTCTTTATGATTTGTAGCATTCCTTCCATGGTTAAGAACTTATATTTTCAAACTGCCAAGCAAGCTTTCATTCTATCCAAAAAAGAGATCCAAATCTCCTTTTTATTCCCTTTATTAGACAAAGGAATACCCAAGTAGGTTGACGAAATTTTTTCAATTTTGAACCCTAAAACATTCATAATAATTTATTCTAAATCTAGGGCAATATTAATAAAAAATATCCTAGATTTTGAAGTATTTACCAACTATCCAGTAGCATTATCATAAAATGATAATATTGTTTGAAATCCATGGCCTCACTGACTAAGGGATGGCCCAAAAGAAAAGTATCATAAAAAAATTGGAGATGAGATTCGAAGGGGTCATTTTTTGCAACTTGAATACCCTTGATTTTTCCTTCCATTTTTACCTTTGAAAAGGCTCTCCCTAATGCTTCTACCATAATAATGAATAGATAAGGAGAAAGAGGATCACCTTGATGAAGTCCACAAGATGGTTTGAAGTACCCAACACGAGAACCATTGATCAAAATAAACTTTTTTGTAGTGCTATAACAATATTTAATCCACTCACACCAAATATAATCAAAGGCAAACATTTTGAGAATAGCATGTAGAAAATTCCAAAAAACCCTATCATATGCTTTTTTCATATCTAATTTCAAAAGCATGCCTAGTTTTTTCATAGAATGAAGAGAATATATGGCCTCTTGTGCAATAATTATACCATAAAGAATTTGTTTACCCTGAACAAAGCCACCTTGTTCCTCTGAGATAAGACACCCTAGAATACCCTTTAACCTGTTTGCCATAATTTTTGAAATGATTTTATAAATCATATTACAAAGGCTTATTGGATGAAAATTATCAAAATATTTTGTATCATATTTCTTGGGAACCAAGGTAATAAAAGTAGCATTGATATCACTTATTATAGCCTTTATTTTTTGAGCCTCTTCAACTGCATCTAACATATCATTCTTCAATAAATCCCAAAATTTTTGAAAAACAATTGCAGGAAATCCATCCGGTCTAGGTGCCTTGTTAGGATGAAAAGAGAAAATTGCTTCATGGAGCTCCTCCATAGAAATCTTATTCATCAAGATTTCATTTTGTCCTTGAGTAATAAGTGATGGAATATTTTGCAGAAGTTTTTGTTGTGCCTACTTATCTTTCCTAGAATATGACAAAATATTTTTGAAATAATTTATTGCTTCCTTCCTTATCTTCTTCATCCTCAATATTTCTTCCATCTGGAGTTATAATATTTTTGATATGACGAACAAAAAAAATTGTTTTTGTTTTAGAATATCTCCTTCCTTAAGCCATTTTTACCTAGATTTTTGGAACCAATATGACTCCTCCTTCTTCAATGCATTATGATAATCAAAAAGTAATTGTTTTTATTTCATTCCATTAATTTCTACTATCTCTTGTAAATTTTTGAGTTTGGATTCAATTTTTTTTCTTTAAAAATGTTACCAAAATATTTGATATTCCATATCTTCATTTGCTCCTTCAAATATTTCAAATTTTGAACAAACCCGTACATACATGATCCTTCAAAATTTGACTCATCCCACCATAACATAACCATCTAGAAAAAATCAGGGTCTTGGAGCCACATAGACTAGAAGCAAAATGGCTTTGGATGACCATTTTTAGGTGACTCACAAGTCAAAAGAATGGGTTTGTGATCTGATCCTTCTCGCAATAAAATATCTGAAGATATTGTATATTTTATTTGCAATCATTTATTGAATAATAAATATCGATCTAGTCTTTCCGCTATATGATTTTTACCAATGCATCTATTATCCCACGTGTATTGAAATATTGAGGGACTAACATCCCAAAGGTCATTTGAATTGAAAAATAAAACAAAATTTTACATTTATTTTGACTATCCTAGAATGCCACCCTTATTTTCCAAGGGATATATAACAGTATTAAAATCACCCCCAACAATCCATAGATCACAATAAATCATCATTGTATTTGACAAATATATACTAAGGTCCTTCCAACATATTTCACAATGAGTAACTATAGTTGGAGCATATACATTTATAACCTTAACTTTGATATTTTCCTCTTTCCTACAAAAAAATCCAGCAAACCAATTACTTTTTCCTTTTATAGTTGTCCATCCCATTTACATTTGTCCCATATTATTGCAATACCACATGAAGCTCTTGTAGAAGAAATTGCTAAACAATCACCTGTCCTCCAAATATTCTTAAAAGCATCCTTACATTCCTCACTGCGTAATTTTATTTCTTGTATCAAAATAAACTCTGGGCTATAACAACCTATTAATTCCTTAATAACTCTTTTTTTAGGGGTTTTATTCATACCCCTAATAATCCATGATATCATTTTCATCATAAAAACTTTTTATTTTTATTAGTGGGCTTAACCCTACTTCTTGTTAGCACCTATGATATTTTTATTTGGCTTCCTAGATCAATATCATTTTGAGTTTCTTTTTCTCTTTTTTATTTTTATGATAGCCTTCCTCTCTTTCTTCCATTCTTGCCACCACTATTATCTTCATCAATATCTTTCATTTTTTCATATTGTTCAAAATGGGACTTATCTTCTAAAGTTATGTTGCCCTAAAGATTCCAAATTGCAAGGAATAGCCTCAATAACATTTTATTCTTTATGTTGCCCTGAAAACTCTAAACTACATAAATGATCCTCCATAGTCATGACTTTCTTATGTTGTACTGAAATACCTAAATTTCCTTGGATATCCTCACAAGATTTTCTTTACTATACTTCTCTTGAAATCCTAAAGTGCAAGGAATACACTTCGTACTACTTTCATTTTTTTGTAAGGCAAATAATTTAAGCTACTTGAGGATAATAAATATGATTTACCTAGATTAAGCATGACCTCCTTTGCATGATTTTATGTAAATTTTATTTCCTTATCTTCCTTTATATTAAAATTTGTCTTTCCCTCTTCCTTCGCACCTTTAGCTCCTTTATATATGAAATTGCACATTGTACTTCATCATATCCCATATCATTATTTCCTTCTAATGAATAATTCGAGTGAATTGTAATGGCCTTCACCATGTGATGATGTAGAGGGATTTTTTTAGCCACTTTCTTAGGAGTGGAAAATACTTGATTAGACCTAGCTTCTCCTATGATATGGTCTCCTTGTTTCAAATTGAAACTACCCTCATGCCCAAAAAAATCCATCTCTTCCTCCATTTTTACTTTGCAGTCTCTTGCCATGTGCCAAGTTTCATGACATTTGTGAAATAGGAATGCAATATTTTCATAATCCACTTGCTGATCCCATTCTCTTGATTCAGATTTAATCCTAATCGACTATGGTAAAGGATTAGAAATATTCGTGGAAACACATATTCGAGTGTATACAACATGCATTCTCTCCTTAGTAGTTGATCCCTCCTGGATGAATTCACCTAGGGTATTATCAATGTTATTCAAAACCTCCTTATTGATGAGTTGATAAGGAAGTCCAAAAAAACTAATCCATACTGGAAGCTTTTTAATAGTTTTTGTGTCCACAAAAAAATTCTCACTCCAAGGTCTTAAATATAATGCATCTTGCCCCTAAACCATGGGCCTCCATCTATTATTTTATCCTTTATTTTTGAACTAGAGAAAATAATGAGAAAAAATCCTTTTGGAAGAAAAGTCATGGAGTAATTTGAATTAAATCCCCATTTCCACTTAATCCAATTTTGAATCTCATAAAAACCTGGACAATATCCATGAAACTTACAAATTAACCCTCGAGTTTTAAGGATCATTATATCAGGCTCAATCATATCATCCTTAATAATCACTTATAGCATAGAATATTCTACCTGGATTGGGTTTTCCATAGATTCTCTCTTCTTCTTATTTCTAGGTAGGGCATCCAAACTTTTGACTTGGCCATTCATACTTTTAGTAAGCACTTTCACAAATAACTTTCTTTTCATGTTACCTAATTTTTTTGCACTCATTACTGGCTGCACTCACTCTTGGCTCGTGCTTGCACTCACTATCGATTGCACTTGCTCCTAGCTCATGTTCACACTTGCTACGAGTTACACTCACTACAGAATGCACTTGCTCCTAGCTCACATTCGCACTCGCTATGAGCTGCACTCACTCCCAGCTCACATTCACCCTCGCTACCGGATGCTCTAGCTAGCTCACGTTCGCTATTGAGTTTAACTAAGAGGTAATTTGCTTGCTCAATGCTCATCCCTTGTAAACTTTAAACCACATTGATGTCGATGCTGCTACTGCTGCTCCTCTACTAACTGACTGCATGGGTTTTATGTCGATCAATGAAGGCTACAATATTAAAAACTCCTTTCGTGATATTGCAAACTCAACAATAGAATGTATTTAATTATTACACTTTCCTTTATTTAAATTACAATTGAAAAGGAAAAATATATTTTTTAAAGAAAAGAAAATACTGGAATATTCCATAAAAGAAGAATATTCCCTCTAATTCTATTTGGCTTGATGAGACATTGCATAATTTGAGGCATCATTTAAATTATGAGTATAGGCTTATATATACTTATCAGAAAGCATTTTTTCAGGTTGATTCAGTGAAAGGAAAATATTTAATTTTACTATGGCTAGTGGAGCACCAAAGTTCTTGTTGCTCGATTTCCAACTATTAAGAGGAATAGGTACTTCTTATAAAATAAAAAGGGAAGGATCCATTCATAATAGATATAATACCAATAGTTCTTCCTACAAAGAAATAATTCTCAAGGATATTAGAAACAAAGAAATGATTCTCAACAAAGAAATATTTTTCACACACTTTTTGTGTGAAATTTGTGTTAAAAATAACCACACCATAGACGAATGTTACATCCTACCTAAGAGATGAACTAACAACAAGATAAGTCATCTTCATACAAGCAAAACCATATTTAGAGAAAGGCACACAAAAATAATGTGTTTGTTATACAACTTCAACCAAGTCTATATAAAAATGTTTGGTATGACTCTGCAACCAAAAAATGACAAGTTGGAAAAATTGGACCCATCAAGTTTATCCAAATTATTATATAGGAAATAATACATCAGTTGACCACTCCAATCAATAATAGAATAAGATGAATGATCAAACTTTGAAAATTTAAATGAAGTAGAAATAAATTGACCTCGTTACATCAAATGATGATCAAAACATGAAAAAGACATGACAACATAGAAGAAATTTGACAATAATATAATTAGTCACGATGAAGAAGTTTAGATCACAACAAAAGAACAAGCCAAAAATCTATTGCAAGAATTCTAGAAAAATCTTGGTAAAAATTCAAGACAACAACGAGTTGAATGTTATAGAAATAGACACCTCATCCAAAAGAAAAACATATTAAACCATTAAGAAACACCACTCTAAAAAATAGATCAATCTAGCAAACAGTCAAAGACATCATCCAAAAATTTGGATATGAAGCAATGAAGATAAAAAATGCCTCAAGGACTTCAATCTTTGAAATGCTTTAAGAAAGTAAATCTAGGAAGAAAAGAAGCACTTCAGATTCTACTACATCTATAATATTTGAAACATGCCAATAATGCCAACAAAAGGATAATGGATGACACATGATGCAAGGTACCACATCCTTCACATAAAGACAATGGAGTTTATTATATTATATAGTACCTTGCAAGTACATTACATAAAATTGCAAATATTTTATAAATATGTGGTGTGAAAGAGTATTGTAAATATTATTCATTTAGTAATCATTAGAGGTTTTTCATTATTATAGAGTCAATAAAATATATTTCTCTTATGAGAAATATGAAGAGTCATATCTCCCAAATGTTTGAGGAGATGAATAGTTTGTTGAAGTTGAAATGTCAAGAGTCTTTGTAAAGGCTATATGTAAATCAAGCATATGAAATTTTAGTACTTTATTAGTACTAGAATACTTAGTTTATGATCCATGGAAATATAGTAAGTTTACCTATTTTATTGAATATTTATGTATATCATTGTGTAAAAATAGCATATATGCTATCAATGGTATTAGATCCACTTTTGAGAAGAGGTTGAGAAAACACACAGTTGCAAAGAGCTACTACTGAAGATATTGTTGTGTTGAAGACTGTAGAGCACCCAAGTCTTATCAAGAAAAGTGAACCACTCTTATTGTAAGAGTATCATTAGGAACTTATGAGTAGGCAAAGAGACCAGGATAAGAAGGAAGCTAAGAAGGACAAAGTGAATGATGCTTTGGTGCAATAAAAATGTAAAGACAAAAGATAAGATAAAATTTTGAGGAGCAAAGGAGATAACAACGAAAATAGGGTAGATATTTGTGGATGAGCCAATGTTAAAGAGAGTAGATGGGCTAGATGAAGCAAAGGAACGAGTTATAGAAAAATATGCTGAAAGTAGTAGAGAGAATAGGTTCAACAGAGTAGAGAATGAGTTGATTGGAATAGATAAAATGTGTAGAGAAAAATATAAAATAGATAACATTCAATGTAGACCGAGTTTGTAGCAAGAAGACATAACGTTAAAAAAGAACAATAGTTTTGGAAGTCACAATATTGGAATTATTTAAAGCAAACTCAAAGGTACCAAAATATTATCCTTGGTTCATTTCTAGTGCATGGTGAAATATTGATTTTTTTTTTGCAATATTTAAAGGATATAGGAAAGGTAAATTTAAGTGCATATTATTCTATTGAAAGAATGAAAGAAAACGATGAAAGGAATTATTGAAAGAAGTTTAAGGTTGAAAGAAAATTTTGAAAGGAGATATTGAAAGCAAATTGGAAAGAATTGCACTTTGAAAAGAAATTGAAGAAAAGTTTTTGAAGTGAATTAATTAAATAAGGAGAAAAATATTTTCAGATTTGAAGAAGTACTTGAAGATAAAAAGAATTTAAAGTGAAGAATGTGAGAAGAAGAAACTTAAAAGGAAGAAAATATTAAAAGAGAAAATTTGATTTGTCCAAAGAGAAAGAAAATTGAATTGAAGAAGAATATTTGATTAAAAGGAAAAGGAACCTTGAAAGGATTTAAAAAAAAAAATAAGATTTTGAAAAATAAATTAAGGAGTTAAAAGGCTTTCTATTTGATAATTAAGAGAATTTTCAAACTTCTCTTCATCCAAGCAAATAACAAAAAAATGAGGAAAAGGAACCCAAAATTTATTAGAAAAGGAACTCAAAAAATGTCTAATTATGTCTTCATCAAGCTTTTTTAGAAAATGAATTCAAAAACAAAGAAACATTTCTCATAAAGAAGAACATGGTCAAATGTGTCAAACTACATTTTGTAAATAAAAAATTGGGAACCAAACATTTGAAATGACATATGGCATAGGAAAGTTAGAGGATAATTATTGGTACATTGACTTAGGGACAAGAAAACATATAATTGGAAATAAATAGTGGTTTAATTTTCTCCAAGAAAGAAATGAAAAACTGAATACAATTGTAGATGATAAAATGTATGAGGTCAAAGGCATAGGAAATGTATCAATCAATCTACCTAATGGAAAATGCACAATTGATAATGTATTATATGTACATGGGTTAGCTACTAATCTATTATCAATATCTTAGATGTTAGACCAAAACATAATGGTTGAATTTAAAATTATTGATAAAAAATAAATGCTTCATTACCAAACAAGAAAAAAATATAGCTATAGGATCCTTCATAAATGATCTATTTGCACTTGATACTTCATCATCACCAAATATTTCTCTATCCATAATTGATGGCTTTTTAAGACTTAATACTAACATAAAACTCACAGGATAAATACCACATGATCAAATATAATATAGTCACAATACAATAAGATCAAGATAATGATGTGAGTAGAATAATATGAGTAAATTAATATGTATATCAAGGCTTATAATATATCAAATAAAATTCACTAATAAACAATAATATGAATGTAAAAATATTGAATCATACATGAACAAAGCATATAGCATAACTTACAATATTAATTGCTCAAAATGTATGCAATCTTTATTACTCCTCTTTCTCTTACAAATATGATACTTGACACTTGATGCTTGATACTATATTTGATGATCAAATGCTTGGATCATTCTCTATGGAGTACTATATAGCCATAGTAGAATGACTCTTTAGATACTTGACTATTCCTTTCTATATGTCAAGTATCATGACTCTTGGCTTCTCTATATAACACTTGCATACTTGATGAACACATGACTTTATATTGTATGCACACCTAGACATGAATTTTGACCTTCACTTTGCACACTCTAACCTAAGAAACTTGTGCACATATTTACATTACATATTTGATCTCTTACATACAAGACACTTGTGCACATATACTCAAATTACACTTGCACACTAACTCACATGACACTTGTGCATATCCTGCACATTCACACTTACGTAGAAAGGGAAAATAATACTCACACTCTAAAATATGACTCAACCCTAATATATTATTTACATATGTACCATGAAGGTGCCATGGGGGTACATTAGCATGTACCAAATAATATAATATACTCCAACACTCCACTGTATTCCATTATTTGGTTATTGAAGACTTTAGTATTCAATCATGGTTTTCATTCTTGATCTTCAATTTACCTCCTTTGGATTAATATTTGATCCTTAAATATGAGATCCTTCTTTGTCTTTGAATTCTGATTTTCTATTACCCTTCCTAAAGTTATTTCTTATCTTCTTGTTTTTGGATCTTCATTTGAGATATACCTTCTAAGCATGTGTTAGCAAATCATCACAATAATATTGACTTGATTTCAATGATTCCTCATTGAAACTAACATAAGCTTCATTCAAGTTATATGTGACTTTTTATTTTTCTTGTTTCTTCCCTTGAAAAAACTCAAAACTAATTAATGATAAGTACATTATTAAGCATTCTTCTAGAGAAAATATAATAGTGTTTTGAGAATTTCCTCTTTTGCCTCCTCGATAAATAAAGACATTTTCCTCTTTAAATCATTAGGCATTTGTTTCTTTCCATTAAAGTCATCTATTAATTTTTGAAAAAAAATTAATTTGTATGCAACATTTCTTCACTATCCTCATTGAATGAATTTTTAATAATTTATTCCATGATATTCAAACAATGTTATGAATATTTTTCCTTTGATGTAGGTTAGCTTATAGCTCTTAGATTTAGAAAATAAATCAAAGTTTTAAACTTAAATCCTATGAAGTAGAAAATATTGGAATATATTACATTATTTGGTACATGCCAATGTACCACCTTGGGTACATCATTAGATTAGGAGAGTGTCTTAGATTAAGGTTTGAGTATTTACTTTATGCAATGTAATAAATGCAAAAGTATTATAAGTGCAATGATGTAAATGTGCATGTAGTACACATGTACATGAGTCATAGATGTTAGCTTTTGAGGATATATTTAGTGGGAGAGATCTATCACAGGTTCTAATAAGAGGTAAAAAATATAAAAGAAAGTAATTCTGCAATATGACTGAAATATATTATAAATATGAAGTGGGGAAAATACAATGCAATATAGAGGTGATGGTCACTCCATTAATATAAGCTAAAGAAATACATTGTACTCCATAGGGGAGTTCTACCACTATCTACTACAATACACTTGATATGCTTGATATGTAGTATTTCTATGATCTATCACTATGAGACCATTTATATAGGAAGAGAGATTCCTTGGCCAACAATCTACCTAGCTGTATAAGAGGACACCTTGCACATTACAACTTGCACATTGACACTTGTGCATTTATTATATTGCTGTAAGTACTTAGCTAAATTCCCCCTAAAGTAATATCCTACTCTAACTACGTACCAAAGGTGGTATATTTACATGGCCCAAATGATGTATATGCTCTAACTCTAATACCTCATGTATTACATTATTTGGGTATTAAAAATTTCAATCTTCAATATGGATCTTTATATTTAAATGTTCTTCAACTTGATGTGGTTCTTTGTTTTCTTCTTAAATTCACATTGCTTTGTATGTCTCCTTGAATTAGTTCTTATTTAGCCTATTCAATATTCATATTATAGCTTCTTGTCTTTTCCAATCCTCTATTTTTTTGACGTTAGATATCTTTGATAAACTAGTGATCTTATGGTTTTGCATGTTTGAAGTGGATTTGAATTGAATCATTTTTCCTTCTTTAGATTCTTGTATGACCTGTCTCTCCGACCCTCATAAGTATCAAACTTGAGCTCATTGTCAGTAGATGCTTATGGAATAAGATTTTAAAAATATCAATCTATTCTATGTAGTAATATTTCTTCATGAATTTTATAATACTTGTATTTATAGTAGTAGAAGAAATATGAGTGATTTTTCCCTTCACAGTATTTGCATGGATGGAAATTCCAACAATTGATTTTTCATGATCGTATTGATCGCAGTAGGTGCACAATAGATATGTTCTGAATGCTTTGTAGTCTATCTTAGGGATATCATGTTTATCTATATCCTTGACTAGATACTTAAACCATATGTGCACAATTGAAGCTATTTCATTTTTACTTCTTTGTATGAAGTCTTATTGATCTATCTTTTCTTCTCCCTTTTGAATGTGGTTTTCATTGGTAATTTCATTAGAAGAATCTATTTTTTTGTAGCTATTCATTTCATAACTTATTTTCCATCTTATTTATTCTTCCTTTCCTTTTGTATTTTCCTTGTTATTATCCATTGTATTACCAATCATGATTTTAATACATATTGGTATTTTTTTTATGCCACTTCTAAGTGTGTTGCTTAATGTGCTGGTAGTTATCTTTATAGCTCCTTAGAGTATATGAGCTTGATTTGATAGAATCCTTGAAGAAATTTTTGTAGAAACCTTATGACTCCCAAATGGACTAAGTATTTGATAAACTTTGACGAATGTTATTATTAAGTTTTGTAGAATGCCTGATGACTCTCTAGTATTTTTGGATATGCTATATGATCAATAAAGTAATCTTTGAGAATAGTGGTTCAATATTGGTTTGATTTTGTACTATTTTATAAATAGCAAAAAACAACTTCTATTACAACTTATTACTCCTATTGAACTTAAGCACTTACTAATTTTATGAGGTCCTAATAGTTGGATTTATTTTATCCCTTTAATGTGGTTTTGAGACAAGTATACCAATTAATTTCTAACTCTTGATATTCCTTAATGAACCTCCTTTTATAGCCTTTGATATTTGATATTTAATGTTTCTAAATTCCAATAATTTATTTGGTGTAGTATTCCTTATAACTCCCTAATTTGGAATATTAAAAAACAATAATATTTGCAATAATAGATATTTAATTTCCAAGTTGAAATCCTTATTCATCCTACTTTATTTTACAAATATAAATATTCTTGAAATCAGCTTGCTTAATATATTACTAATGCTTAAACGAATAATTGCAATAGTAAATATAATGTACCCTTATAACTCCAATGTAATTTTAGTTTATAGCAAGCAATAAGTAATATCAGATTTTACCTTAATAATCCCTCTAGATTATCTCCCTTAAGTAGTTCTTCTCTCCTCCATGAATGACGCTGATTTTATCCTTAATGAATGCTTGGCTTGCATCGAATATCCTTCAAAATAGAACATTGTTATGGATGATCTATGATAGCCACTTTAATGTAGGCTTACACCTTTGAATGGTGTGCAGGCTTGAATTAGCCTTCTACCTATGATCACGCTTCACATCATTCAATGCTTGACTTCCATTTGACCTCGTTTTATCTCCTTCTCCAAAATGGGCACCTTAAATAGGATTGTTTACTTATGACTTATAGACAAGTGTCTCTTGAGAATTACTAAATAGACGTTTATATTCCAATGTACCTTTATGCAATGATAAGTTTTGTGGTAACCTCCTAAAGTTTTTTAACTCCTTTTTAGGTGAGCATTAGATTATTCAAAAATATTGAGGTGCATAGAACTCTTGTGCCAAGTGGCACTCAAGTCTTGTGCATGTAAACATTTATTCTAACGCTTCAAGGATGAGCGTTGTAACCCTATATTTGCATATATCTTTATATTTTTCATGAGATTTTTATGTTTCTTGGAGTGCAAGCATTTTCTCCTCCTTTTTGCACACTATATTTATGAGTATAATGGGTGGCTTTAGTTGTAATACTCCATGGTTCTATGGTTCTACTAATGTTGAGCAAGGTGCAGCAACAATATTGTCATTGTTGTCAACACAGTCAGATAGATCTGTTGATGCAGTGGACAGGAAGTTCAAAAGCTACTCAGATGCAGAAGACAGGACTTCAAAGGTTATTCAGAGTATGTACAGTGATTTTCCAAGAAGACCGAAGTGGCCCATATGCAAAAGATCAAAGAAAAAGATAAGTAAAAAAAGTGTCACGATATCGCGACATATACAGTAGGCAAGAAAAACTGTCGCGATTTTGCGACATGTTGGAAGAGAGAGAAAAAGCAGGAAAAACTATCGCGATTTTGCGACATGTTGGAAGAGAGAGAAAAAGCAGGAAAAAGCTGTCACGATTTTGTGACATGTTGGAAGAGAGAGAAAAAGCAGGAAAAACTGTCACGATTTTGCGACATGTTGGAAGAGAAAAAGGCAAGTGGAAAACCTGTCGTGATTTCGCAACATGTTGGAAGAGAAAGAGAAAGCAGGAAAAAGTGTCGCAATTTCGCGACAAGTTCGAAGAAAGAGAACAAGTAAGAAAAGTGTTGCAATTTCGTGACAGGTCGCATTTTTACGACTAAAATAGGAGAGAGAAAGTAAGTTGGAAAAGTGTCACGATTTCGTGACATGTCGCATTTTTGCGACTAAAATAAGAGAGAGAAAGTAAGTTGGAAAAGTGTCGCAATTTCGTGACATGTCACATTTTCGTGACTAAAATAGGAGAGAGAAAGTAAGTTGGAAAAGTGTCGCGATTTCGTGACATGTCCCATTTTCACGACTAAAATAGGAGAGAGAAAGTAAGTTGGAAAAGTATCGCGATTTCGTGACATGTCACATTTTCGCGACTAAAACAGGAGAGAGAAAGTAAGTTGGAAAAGTGTCACGATTTTGCAACATGTCACATTTTCATGACTAAAATAGGAGAGAGAAAGTAAGTTGGAAAAGTGTCGCGATTTCATGACATGTCGCATTTTCGCGACAAAAACAAGAGAGAGAAAGTAAGTTTGAAAAGTGTGATATCACGACATGTCGCATTTTTGTGACAAAAGAAAGAGAGTAAAGTACGAAAGCAGAAGTGTCGCAATTTCACGACAAAAGCTAAGTTGAAGACTACGGAGGTAGAAGTGTCGTGATATAGCGACAAAAGCAAAGTTGAAGTCTATGGAAGCAGAAGTGTTGCGATATCGTGACAAAAGCAAAGACGAAGTATACGGAGGTAGAAGTGTTGCGATATCGTGACAAAAGCAAAATCGAAGTCTATGGAAGCAGAAGTGTCACGATATCATGACAAAAGCAAAGACGAAGTATACGAAGGCAGAAGTGTCGCGATATCATGACAAAAGAAAATATGAAGTCTATGGAGGTAGAAGTGTCGTGATATCATGACAAAAGAATAGAGAAAGCGTATGGAGGTGAAAGTGTCACGATATTGCGACATGTTGTATTTTTATGGAAACAACAACAAAAGAAGCTACAAAGGCAGAAATGTCATGATTTCGTGACAGGTCATAAATGTGCAAGTCAAGAAGGAGAACCCGATTGAAATGAGAAGTATGATAGTGGACCGACATCACTATGGTGGTTATAGGGTCTGTCCAGAATGAAATCATCAAGCGATGGATAAATCAAACATCTTCTTGAGTTGAAGCCGACGAAGATCGATGACAGTCGACTAAAATTAGGGTTTACAGTTGTTCTGAAAATCGACTAAATTTAGGATTTACAGCTGACTAAGAATAGTGTTTTCATCATAAAAATATTATTATAAAAGGAGGGTTTTTTGGAGAATTGAAGAGGTATCGAAGGTGTGTGAAATACGGTCGTTGTGCGTAGAGAGCAAGTCGTGTCGAATCATGCTAAGTGGAAAATTTGCAAAGAGAGTAGAGTGCGCAAAAGGGAGAAGACGATCGTGAAGTTTGACTATAACAAAGCAAAGTGTGCGAAGTGATTGCGCAGAGAGAGCAGAGTGCACAGAGAGCGAAAAGGTTGAAGTTCGACCAGGTGCTGCTGTGATTGCACAGAGAAACCAGAGTGCACAGAGAACGCAAAGGTGAAGAAGACCAGTCAGGGTCTTGAAAAAGCAAAGGTATCTCCAAAATCCTACAAAAATAGGGCAGCAAAATATTCTTTCCTTACACCACTATGACGGATGTCATAAAGTGAGTCCCACACCAAGTTGAACACCCCAATTAGCATATTTCCATTTTTGCACCACAAAATAAATTCCAATAAATATTGGAAATAATTCCTAACCCTTATGATGCATTATTAAATAATTAAAATCAATTTTCCCTCCATTCCTAAGTCTTGGAACACATTCCAAGGAACTTGGAGATGACATAGTGGAAATAAATAAATGTTGAATGTTACAATATAGCACCAAGGCACATAGAAAATACAAATGCAATGTTATATCACCTGTACATAAATAAATGTGCCATAAACATAGAACCAAGAGAAATAATATATGCAATAACCACAAATTATACCTCCAAAGTCTCCGTAAAAGGTGTGTTCAAATACACACAACATTTTGCAACATTGCCCAAACTGCAACATAATCACCATGATGAATAGGATGCCAACTAGGAGAAAAAGTAGAAATGTTGACAACAATGACAACACCTCAAATACTCAACAATATCCCCCTTTGGCATTGTTGGCAACACCAAATAATCTACAGATAAACTACAACAACCAAGACCATGAAATAGGCAACAAGAAGGTCCTGTAAAGCCTATAAAGCACAAACCAAGAAGTGCAACATTCTTCAAAATATCTCACACCTGAAACAACATCAAATTTCTCCCCCTAACACCAACCATACAGATCTGAAATCAAAGAGCACAAGAAGCAGATTATCCAACTCTCTCCCCCTTTGACAATCAATGACAAAGGGCAACCAGTGCATCTGAAAACATGATAAACATTACAACTCTCCCTAAACCAAAGCACCAAGACACTTTAAACTAATTTGAATATGAAATAATAGAGTGTAGTGATGAAAACATCAATGGGAAAGATTACAAGATACCCCAAAGAAGTTCTACACAAGATACAGTGCCACTAGCTCGCACAACACTACAACCAGGTACCATAGAATGCATCAAACAATACTAAACCTTGATGTTGTGAAAAGAACTGATATATATATCTGATATGAACTGATATTCAACATGAAAGTATAGTAGCTACAAAAGCAAAGAGATACCCAAAAAAATCTCACCAAAGCTGCAAGAAGTTGCCAAGCAACTAGGCAACAACCGAACAACCCGAACAACACCAAACTCTGCAACCATCATCCTCAAGCATACATCAGAAAATATGAACATGAAATATCAGAAATAGGAGCATAAAATCAGACCATAAGAAGCTCCCCCTAAGGATGTGCACCAACAAAAATATCTAGTGAGATGGAGAAGAAACAACTCCCAAGAGTTGTCTCAAATGCTCAAATGTCTCCATAGGCAATGGCTTAGTGAATATATCAGCAACTTGTTTCTTTGTAGGCACAAAATCCAAAGCAACCAGACCATTAGAAACATTCTCCTTCAAGAAATGATACCTTATATCTATGTGCTTAGTCTTTGAATGCAAAACTGGGTTCTTGGAAATATTAATAGCACTAGTATTGTCACAAAGAAGAGAGATAGGCTCACCAATATGAATACCCAAGTCTACAAGCATTTGTTTCATCCAAAGAACTTGAGTACAACATGAGGCAGCAGAAATATACTCAGCTTCAGTAGTAGAGAGTGATACTGAGTCTTGCTTCTTGCTATGCCAAGAAACAAGCATGTCACCAAGATAGAAAGCACCACCACTAGTGCTTTTCCGATCATCAACACATCCTGCCCAATCTGCATCTATGTAGGCTCTAAGTGTGAAGTATTTTCCTCTTGGATACCATAATCCAAATTCCATAGTCCCCTTGAGATATCTGAAAATCCTCTTAACAGCTTTCACATGTGTTTCTTTGGGTGCACTCTGAAATCTAGCAACCATACAAACAACTTGCAAAATATCAGGCCTAGAAGCAGTTAGATATAATAAAATTCCAATCATAGACCTATAGAGTGTTTGATAAACAAGAGGAGAATCATCATCCTTACTTAGCTTACATCCGGTTACCATAGGTGTACTCACAGGTTGAGAATCCTCCATGTTAAACTTTTTCAATATTTCCTTGACATATTTTGATTGTGAAATGAAAATGCCTCTATCAAGTTGAGAAATTTGTAGACCAAGAAAATAAGACAACTCTCCAATCATGGACATCTCAAACTCACTTTGCATAGTAGCAGCAAAATTATGACACATACTATCTTTGCTTCCACCAAAAATAATATCATCAACATAAACAACAATCACTAGCTGATGGGAATCAACAACTTTGAAGTACAAGTTGCTATCAACCTTACCCTTTTGGAAGCCTTGCTGCAAAATATACTTATCCAACCTTGCATACCATGCTCTTGGGGCTTTCTTGAGCCCATACAAAGCCTTCTTTAACCTGCAAACATAGTTCTCATCCCCAAGCTGAAATCCTTTAGGTTGCTCCATATAAACTTCCTCTTCCAAATTGCCATTAAGAAAAGCAGATTTCACATCCATTTGATAAACCTTAAAGTTCTTATGAACAGCAAAAGAAAGAAACATTCGGATGGCTTCTAATCTAGCAATAGGAGCAAAAGTTTCATCAAAATCAATACCTTCAACTTGAGCATACCCCTTGCACACTAATCTTGCCTTATTTCGAACAACTTTGCCATCCTCATTGAGCTTGTTTCTAAACACCCACTTGGCTCCTATTACATTTTTGTTCATTGGTCTTGGAACCAATTCCCAAGTGTTGTTATTTTCAATTTTATTAATCTCCTCTTCCATAGCATGAGTCCAACTATTATCCTTAGAAGCTTCAATAAAATATTTAGGCTCAACTTGTGATAACAATGAAAAGTGACTTTGCTCATTTGGTCTTACCAATTTTCTCCTTGTTTGCACACCTTGTGTTGGATCACCTATGATTTGATCCATTGGATGATTCTTCTTGATGTATTTTGGAGGTGACTTGGTAGCTTCACTTTGTTCTTCTCCTTCTGAAACTTGCTTGTTTTCATCTTGCACTTCTTCTTCCTCATATGGTTCAAACTGTGATGGTGAAGACTCCTCAAGATCAACTTTGGGAACATGTCCTTCATCAACCCTCACATTTGCACTTTCTACCACTTTTCCAAGATTCTTGTTGAAGCATCTATAAGCCTTGCTTTTGGTGGAGTAGCCAAGGAAAATCCCCTCATCTGCTCTATCTTCAAACTTGCCAAGATTGTACTCATCTCTCCTTATGTAGCACTTGGACCCAAATACTCTGAAATGCTTAACTGAAGCTTTCTTTCCTGTCCATAGTTCATAGGGTGTCATATGGCTATGAAATCTAAGCATGCACCTATTTTTTATGTATACTATTGTATGCACTGCTTCCTTCCAAAATCTAGTTGCAACCTGTGAATCATTAAGCATTGTTCTAGCCATTTCTTGTACTGTTCTGTTCTTTCTCTCAACCACCCCATTTTTTTGAGGTGTTCTTGCTGCTGAAAGTTGTCTTCTAATACCATGCTCATGACAAAAATTATCAAACTCACTAGAAGTGAACTCACCACCTCTATCGGATCTCAAGCATTTGATCCTCTTTCCTGTATCATTCTCAACCATAGCCTTAAACACTTTGAAACAAATAAAAGCCTCTGATTTCTCCTTCATGAAAGATACCCATGTTAGTCTAGAATAATCATCAATAAACAAAATGAAATACCTCTCACCATTAGTTCCTTTAGTCCTCATAGGACCACACACATCGGTATGCACAAGCTCCAAAGGCCTTGTTGTAGAATATTCCTTAGTTTTGAAGTGTGATTTGGTTTGCTTGCCTTGTTGACATGATGCGCATATGCTATTGTTTGGCTTAGTCAACTTTGGAAGATGTCTTATTGAATTCTTGGAGCTGATCTTAACCAAGCTATCAAAGTTAATATGGCCAAGCCTCTTGTGCCATAACCAACTATCATCAACTTGTCCAACCAAGCATGTTTTCTCATTTGCACTACAAATATTGTACAAATTTCCTGAAGTTCTTGTAGCCTTTGCCAATATTTTACCACTCATAGCACATCTAATCTCACAACCATCTGATTTAAAAATCACATATTTGCCACTATCACACATTTGGCTAACACTTAAAAGATTATGCTTGAGGCCATCAACAAAAAGAACATCATGAGAAGTGATTTTACCATTGTTGATGTTGACCATACCTTTACCCACAATCTTTGCATTGTTATTGTTGCCAAACTTTACTGAACCACCATCATAATCTTGCAATCTTGTAAGTTGCCTTCTATCTCCAGTCATGTGACTAGAGCATCCACTATCAATGATCCAAGATGTAGCCTTTCTTTGTGCCTTGAAAGCGGTTTGAACAATCAATGAATCATGCTTAGTAATGTCTTCCTGTTTTGACTTTCCCTTCTCAACCCATGTCATCTTGGGCTTGTTTTCTGATTTCTTATCTTCCTCATACCTCACGGCCTTCTTGGGAAAATGGTCTTTATGCATCATGGATTTCTTGTTTTGCACCTTTGGAGGCTTGTTGCTACTTCTATCCTGCATTTGATTAGTCACAAAAATAGTTCTGCAATCTCTAGCAATGTGACCAAAGTTATTACACTTGTAACACTCAACATGAAAATCAATGAGAGGAGCAAATGAGTTGTGACTAACAAAGCTCTTAGGCCTAACATTAAGCCTACAATCCATCATCTTGTGACCATAAGTATTGCACTTAAAACAATAACGAGAAAAGGAAGGAGTATACTTGTATTGAACTTGATGCCATGAATTGAAACTCCTTCTAGGTGCTCTTCCCATTTGATGTTTTACCTTTTGAAACTCATCATTGCTGGTATTTATGGTATGATAAGGCATATTTCTGTTGTTGGTCTGATTTGAGACCTTTTCTTCTTTCTTTTTATCTCCTTGGGGTTGCTCTACAATGGGTTTCTCATTCTTCAAGCTTTCACCAACTGATTTTGCATCTTTGGCAACATATGAACTTTCACCTTCATCAAACCCCAAACCAAACTTGATTTTGGTGTATCTTTGACTACCAATAAGCTCATCAAGCTGATTAGAACTTTTCTGAAATTTAAAATTAGTGCTCAAATCCAAATTAGCCTTTTCAAGTTGCTTTCTCAAAGTAACAATCTCCTCTTTTAGTTTGCAACACAAATCAGATTTTTCACATACCCGATTCTTAAGATCATCTATTATTTTCTTGGACTCTTCAACTTGAACTTTTAAGTCTTGTATCATTTTTGTAGCCACATTATTGGACTCCTCTAAATCTGAAATATTTTGGTCAGCAAATATTTTTGACTCTTCATGTTGCATCAACAAGTCTTCATTGAGTTTGTTTAGCTCCTTGATCTTTTCATTCATCCTTTTGTTTCTCTTTCTCTCAATTTCATATTGTTCCAATGCTATTGCAAGCTCTTCCTCAAAATAAATTTCAGATTCATCATCCTCTTTGTTTGCATTTAAATTGGATTTGTCTTCAATAGCCATAAAGAGGACTTCAGTAGCCTCTTCATCTGAATCATCTATGCTCTCATATGAAGAATCACTATCTTCATGTGTCATCAAAACCTTTCTCCTTGAGAATCTCTTGCTAAATCTTGAAGCTTTCTTTTTGTACTCCTTCTTGTTCTTGTGACTCTCACCATCATCATCTAAGTGCTCCTTGTAAGGACATTTTGAAGCAAAATTCCCAATGCGCCCACACTCAAAACATTTCAATGGCAACTTTCCATTGTATTTCCCTTTTCCTCTTTTCAATTTTCGAACAAAGTTTGCTTGCTCTTCATCGGAGAATCTCTCTTCATCGGATTGTGGATTCAATTTCATGTTTTTGAATGCTTTGAAAGCACTCTCCTTTTCAGTAGACTTGCTGCAACCAACTCTCATCTCATATGCAATAAGAGAGCCATGTAGTTCATCTAGTGAGAGATTGTTTAAGTCCTTTGCTTCTTCAATTGCAGAAACCTTTGAATCAAACTTTGAAGTCAAAGAATGAAGAACCTTCTTCACAACAATACTATCTGTGATAGTCTCTCCTAAACCTCTAAGAGAAGTGATCACCTCACTCACACGAAGCATGTAGGCAGAAATATCCTCATTCTCATCCATTCGGAGACTCTCAAATTGAGCTCTAAAAATTTGAAGTTTAGCTTCCTTAACTTTGTCATTACCTTCATGAATAGCTTGCAACTTATCCCATACTTCTTTTGTTGTTTGCAAACCCATAACCTTCACCAATTCACTTGGTGCAAGAGCATTTGTGATAGTAGATTTGGCCTTCATATTGTTTTCATATTCTTTGATTGCATCAGGATCTGTAGGAATTGTAGCAGGAAAAGCATAACCATTCTTAACTGAAAGATACACACCAATACCAAGAGAACCCAAATAGTCCATCATCTTGTAACTCCAAAATGCATAATCACTCCCATCAAAGTATGGCACCTTGCCAGTGTTGACATCCCTATTAGCCATTGTGAACCAGGAATCAATCCGAGCTGATTAAGCTGCTAAAAGGACAACCAGGCTCTGATACCAATTGTTAGTATAACAATGGCACAAGAGAGGGGGGTGAATCTATGCAATTTAAAACTTTAATTTCCAATTTGAAATATGATTTAAAACAGAAATAAACTCATGTATAGCAGCAACATATATGCAAGAGAAACAACCCACAACACATGATATGCCGGAGGAAAACCACAAGGGTAAAAAACCTCCCAAAGAGAAATGCTTGCTATGACTACTGCATAGAACAAGCCTCAAAATGAAATACACTAAAGTTTCTCTGCCACAACAGAAGGAGGGCTGCAACCCACCTATATCAGATCAAAATAATAATAATATGATGAAAAATAAAGCATAAAAATGCTTCCAGTAAAAGCAAGCTCTAACAAGCCTGCAAGCTCAAAACCAACAAAACTGCTGCAAACCAACTGTGCACCCAACCACTGCAAAATGATTTTTCTGTCAAATATGATCCAAAACCTGCAATAAACATATCAAAATTATTCTCTCTCCATCCACAATAGGTTCCCAAACCTGCATGCTAAAATCTATACACTTATGTCTTCTACATAAATTTTGGCAGCACCCTGTTACTCTCAACAAAAACTCCATAATACCACCATCTCAAACACTGAATTTATAGAGAAATGAGATGGAGAGAAACCATAAATGGTTTCCAAAACCATGAGTAGAAAATCACTCAAAAAATCACGCCCAAGTTGAGGAAATTTCTAATTTGCCAAAAAAGAAATTGTTGCCAGCACCACTACACACACTCACCAGCTGCCAATCAAAGTGGAGATGCTCTTACACAACCAAAAGAATATTCCAAAGTGTCTAAACACTAATTTGGCAATTATCACGTCCCATATCTCCAAAATCCCACAAAAATAGGGCAGCAAAATATTCTTTCCTTACACCACTATGACGGATGTCATAAAGTGGGTCCCACAACAAGTTGAACACCCCAATTAGCATATTTCCATTTTTGCACCACAAAATAAATTCCAATAAATATTGGAAATAATTCCTAACCCTTATGATGCATTATAAAATAATTAAAATCAATTTTCCCTCCATTCCTAAGTCTTGGAACACATTCCAAGGAACTTGGAGATGACATAGTGGAAATAAATAAATGTTGAATGTTACAATATAGCACCAAGGCACATAGAAAATACAAATGCAACCTTATATCACCTTTACATAAATAAATGTGCCATAAACATAGAACCAAGAGAAATAAGATATGCAATAACCACAAATTATACCTCCAAAGTCTCCGTAAAAGGTGTGTTCAAATACACACAACATTTTGCAACATTGCCCAAACTACAGCATAATCACCATGATGAATAGGATGCCAACTAGGAGAAAAAGTAGAAGTGTTGACAACAATGACAACACCTCAAATGCTCAACAATGTGTTCATGTGTAGCTCTAGAAAAATGATTTATTATTCCAAAATTTACTATCTTAGTCCCAAAATTTAGGAACGATTACTAAAAAACTTTATTCCCTTTTACTTGATCCACATGATTCCAAAATAGGCAATTCACCCTACATGATAAAGGAACACAAAAAAAAGCCAAGAGGTCATAAATTAGTAGTTATCCCAAACATAGCCTCAACTAGAGGGACACATCCAAATATGAAAATGAAAAGCAATACTCTTAAATAAAACTTCAACCAAATGCAGGCAAAAAAAAGCACAAAAAAAATTAAAAACAAAAGCATGAAAACCAAATCTATATACAATAATGTACAAGTATGATACAAAAAATTGGCTATCATTTCCATGGATCCTAAACATGATTTGCACACTTTAAAAGACATATATCATAATATGCATGCCAAGCTTTACAGAAATCCAACCAAACCTTGTCTATATACAATAATGTACAAGTATGATACAAAAATTTGGCTATCATTTCCATGGATCCTAAACACGATTGGCACACTTTGATGCAGGAGCATCCAGTGGTAGCAGCACAATCTTGCAACAAAAGAAATAAAGAGTGAATAAAAACACAAAATACTCTAAGTGTTGTAATGTGTCGCGATATCGCGACATAAAAGTTGTCACGATATCGCGACAAACTCAGAACAAAGCCAAGCGCAAAATGCAAGTGTCGCGATATCGCGACATAAAAGTTGTCGCGATATCGCGACAACTCAGAACAACGATGGGCACAAAACACAAGTGTCGCGATATCGCGACATAAAAGTTGTCGCGATATCGCGACGAACTCAGAACAACGACGAGAGCAAAATGCAAGTGTCGCGATATCGCGACATAAAAGTTGTCGCGATATCACGACGAACTTGAACAGAGGCAAGGGCAAAATGCCAGTGTCACGATATCGCGACATAAAAGTTGTCGCGATATCGCGACGAACTTTGAGCAGAGGAGAAAGCAAACGCAAGTGTCACGATATCGCGACATAGAAAGTGTCGCGATATCACGACAAGTTTAAACAAAAGCCGCGGGCAAAGGAAAGTGTCGCGATATCACGACACATTGGCAAACAAGGACAAAAGCCAAAAAAGTGTCACGATATCGTGACATGTTGGCAAAGAATGACCAAAGCCAAAAAAATGTCGCGATATCGCGACAGATGGACTAAAGGGAAAAAGTGTCGCGTTTTCACGACCCGGCTAGGAGAGAGAAGGGCGGGTTGAAGAGATGTCATGATATCGCGACATGCTACTTTTTTGTGGACCGTTACAGAATGACATTTGACAGTTCCAGAAGTCGTTAAGGCAGTTCCAGGGGACCGTTGCAGCGGTTACAGGGACAGTTACGAACGACGGTTGCAGCAAGAACCTATCATTATAAAAAGAGATTGTTCGAAGGATTGAGGAGGCTAGGAAAGACGAAGACTATGGCTTCTTTTGGCATTTTTTTGTACTTTGTAAATCTTCCATGGTTTGAAATTGTAATCTTTCCATGCTTCTGAATAAAAATTGAGTCTTTTTCTTTGTGTTAAAATTTGGCTCCCCATCAAGTGGTATCAGAGCGAGAAGATTCTGAGTGTGTAAGCAGAGCGCCGAACGTGAGGCAGCTTGCACCAGGATCTAGGGTTAAGGGTTCTGAGAAGAAGTGAAGAAGAATGCCACCGCGAAGAAATCATGGTGCTGGAAGGAACGTGGTTCCTGAAGGAGACTTCCGAGCATTGCAGAGGCAAGTGCAAGCCCTGCAGGAAGAATTGCGAAGAGGAGTAGAGCCAAGAGGAGAAGACCGGAGCGATGATGAAGCTTGCGGAGTTGATGACCCGTCGAAGAAGAAGAAGAAGCGATGAGTTCTATGGAAGCTCGAATGATTAAAGCCATTTCTCAAATTGGGAAAAGGCCGAAGATAGACGTATCCACATATTCTAGAAATTTAAATCCAGAAGAGTTGATTGACTGGATCAACGATATGGAGGAGTATTTCGAATATGAGGAGGTTGAAGATCCAAATCGGATAAAATTTGCAAGAACAAAGTTGAAAGGCCATGCTGGCATATGGTGGAAAGGAGTGCAGCTGGAACGAAATCGTAGAGGAAAAGAAAAGATCACCAGGTGGGATCGAATGGTTGAAAAGCTGAAACGATAGTTTATTTCGACAGATTACGAATTAGATCTGTTGCGAAAAATGCAGAGTTTGCGACAGTCCAACAAGTCTGTTAAAGAATATACAGAGGAATTTTTTAAAATTTCCATCAGAACCGGCCATACAGAAGCAAATAAAGAGAGAGTAGCCCGTTACATTAATGGGTTGAGAACCAGCGTACAAGAAGAATTGAGTTTGGTTCGAATGAGCACCATTGAAGATGCTTACCAGTTTGCTCTAAAGGTGGAAGAGAAACTGAACCATAGATTTGACAGTAAATAGAGAGGAAGAGGTCGTGGTGGAAGAACTGGTGGCAGAACCAGTGGAGGTAAATATGATGACCCAAAGAAGACTGGTGAAACAAGCAATCACCAGGAACAGAAGGAGGAGAATGCATACCGGCCCCGTAATCAGAACAATGATTATCAAAGGGGAAGAGGTAGAGGTGGACGCGGATATGGAAGAGGAAGATTTCGTGGAACCTGCTTCAATTGCGGGGAAGAGGGGCATCGATCATATGAGTGTCCCCAACACCAAGAGGCACCGAATAGAAGGCCTGAAGCAAATGCTCGAGCTGCGGTCATTGAGGATGGTGTTGAATCTGAGCACTCTGAAGAAGCAGAGCGAGGAGAAGTGATGATCACAAGGAGAACCTTGTTGAACGAAGAGAGGGAACCAGACCAACGAAAAAGCCTGTTTCGCATGAGGTGCAAATGTTCAGGTAAAATCTGTAATATTATTATTGATAATGGTAGTACAGATAATTTGGTCTCTGAGGATATGGTGACTAAGTTAAAGCTAGAAAGAAGGCAGCACCCGCATCCATACCGGATTGCGTGGTTGCAGAAGGACCATAGAGCATTGGTCAGTGAACAATGCTTGGTCAAGTTTCAAATTGGAAGATACCAGGATGAGGTCCTGTGTGATATTTTGTCGATGGATGCTTGCCATTTGTTGCTGGGAAGACCATGGCAATTTGACAGACGTGCGGCGCATGATGGGCATGCAAATACCTATTCCCCGACAAAATATGGAGTGCGCCACAAAGCTGAAGCCATTGAAGGAGGTTGAGGAAAAGGTATGCAATAATGCTAGAATTTGTTTAGTAGATGGCAAAAAAAATTTGGATGGTCTAAAGAGGGATTCAATGTGTTATGCATTAATTCCTACTATAAAGAGAGAAGAAACTACAGACATTCCAGCAGAAGTTGAACATCTGTTAGCAAAATTTCTTGATATTATATCAGACAATGTGCCTGAGGGTTTGCCGCCAATGAGGAAGATTAGTCATCAGATTGACTTAATGCCAGGATCTAGCTTACCCAATAAGGTCGCCCATAGAATGTCTCCTATAGAGAATGAAGAGTTGAACCGACAGGTTCATGAGTTGTTGCGGAAGGGATTGATTAGAGCAAGTTTGAGTCCCTGTGCAGTACCTGCAGTACTAGCACCGAAGAAGGGTGGAGAATGGAGAATGTGCACTGATTCGAGGGCCATTAACAAGATTACCATTAAGTATCGATTTCCATTACCTAGAATGGACGATATAATGGACTGTTTGAGTGGAGCTAAATACTTCACTAAGATTGATTTAAAGAGTGGATATCATCAGATACGTGTTCGAGAGGGTGACGAGTGGAAGACAACCTTCAAAACCAAAGAGGGTTTGTATGAGTGGTTAGTTATGCCATTTGGATTAACTAATGCACCCAGTACATTCATGAGGCTGATGAATGAGGTATTGCGAGACTTCCTGGAAAAGTTCGTGATAGTTTATCTGGATGATATTTTAATTTTTAGTAAAACATTGGACGAGCATTTGATGCATGTTCGGACAGTTTTTGAAAAGCTGCGAGAGGAGCAGTTGTTGATAAATTTGAAGAAGTGCAGTTTTGTACAGAAAGAGTTGATATACCTGGGATTTGTCATCTCAGAGGAGGGTCTGAAAATGGATCCTGAGAAGGTGAAGGCTATCATTGAATGGCCTACCCCAAGGAATGTAACAGAGGTAAGATCATTTCATGGTCTTGCAAGTTTCTATAGAAAGTTTATTAGAGACTTTAGCAATATTTGTGCACCCCTAACAGAAACTATGAGAGGGGATAAGAAAGAATTTAAGTGGACTGCCAAGGCAGGTACCGAGTATGGACATATTGAAGAAGAAAGTGACAGAACAACCCATTCTGGCACTTCCAGATTTTAATAAAGTGTTTCAGGTTGACTGTGATGCCAGTGGCAGTGCCATTGGAGCTGTATTGAGCCAAGAAGGTAAACCTGTTGCATACTTTAGTGAAAAATTAAATGATGCTAGAAAGAAATACTCTGTTTATGATCAAGAATTCTATGCTATCATTCAGGCTCTTAAGAAATGGAGACATTATTTGCTAGCCAAAGAGTTTGTTTTATATCATCGACCATCAAGCTTTGCAGTATATAAATAGTCAAGGTAAACTTAACCAACGACATTTGAAGTGGGTTGAATTCTCGTAGAGTTATACCTTTGTCCTGAAGCATAGAAGTGGCAAATCTAATAGAGTTGCGAGATGCCTTGAGTAGAAGGCATAATTTGTTGATAGAAATGAGAGTGCAAGTTGTTGGGTTTGATGAACTCAAGAGTTTATACCCAGAGGATCCAGATTTCGCAGAGGCATGGACGGCATGTTTGTCTCCTACTACTGTGGATCGCACTAAGTGGTTGGATTTTATGATCCAAGATGGGATGCTATTTCGGAAGAACCAGTTGTGCATTCCTAGAAGTTCCATGAGGGAAAATCTGATCAAAGAGAAACATAGCGGAGGACTAGCAGGACATTTTGGTCGAGATAAGACCATTGCTCTCGTTAGTGAGAATTACCATTGGCCACGATTTGCGATCGGATGTGACCAAATTTGTGCAGGGTTGTAGAGTGTGCCAGATGGCGAAAGGAGTAAGCCAGAATACAGGAATGTATCAGCCATTGCCTGTACCAGAGAGACCATGGGAGGACATTAGTATGGATTTTGTTCTTGGTCTGCCAAGGACACAACATGAAAATGATGCCATTTTTGTTGTCGTTGACAGGTTTTCAAAGATGGCCCATTTTATTCCATGCCAGAAGACAAGTGATGTTGTTCATATTGCAGGCTTGTTTTTCAAGGAGGTAGTACGACTTCATGGTCTACCCCAAAGCATTGTCTCGGACAGAGATACCAAATTTGTGGGTTATTTCTGGCGAACTCTGTGGAAGAAGCTAAAAATAGAATTGAAGTTCAGTTCTGCGTACCACCCACAGACTGATGGACAGACCGAAGTAGTCAACAAAAGTTTGGGTAATCTTCTACGATGTCTGGTAGGAGATAAACCCAAGGGATGGGATCTGATTTTACCGTAGGCAGAGTTTGCTTACAATAATTCTGTCAATCGTAGTACTGGTAAATCCCCATTCCAGATAGTGCATGGGAACAGCCCGAGAAACGCTTCTGAGTTGAGGCCGATAGATAAAGGAGAAAAGCGCAGTGCTGAAGCTGAAGACTTTGCAGCACACATGAAGAATTTACATGAAGAGGTCCAATAGCATATCAGTAAAATGAATGCTACGTACAAAGCCAGAGCAGATCAGAAGCGACGTTTCAAGGAATTCCAGATAGGAGATGAAGTCATGGTTCACTTGCGCAAGGAACGTTTTCCTAGCAAAACCTACAATAAGCTGAAGATGAAGAGGTTTGGACCATGCCGGATCATAGGTAAACGAGATTCAAGAAATGCCTATGAAGTAGATCTACCAAGTGAGCTAAATATTTCACCTATTTTCAATATTTCAGACTTGGTCGAATATCATGAAGGAAGTTGCAGCGAGCCACCCAGTCCGGATATGTGGAAAATTCCAGAATCCACTCTAGACAAAGAAGAAATCGAAGACATACTCGACACTCGCGAAGGCAGAAGTACCCAAAATAGGCAATATTTGAAGTATTTGGTCAAGTGGAAGGGCCGACCTATCGAAGATGCAACTTGGTTGTCCAAATCAGAGGTTGATCACCTGGGTTTTCCTCTGACCGTCCAGAAGTGAGGATCACTTCTCAATCTACCCCGGGTGTCTGATGCAGGAGCATCCAGTGGTAGCAACACAATCTTGCAACAAAAGAAATAAAGAGTGAATAAAAACACAAAATACTCTAAGTGTTGAAATGTGTCGCGATATCGCGACATAAAAGTTGTCGCGATATCACGACAAACTTAGAACAAAGCGAGCACAAAATGCAAGTGTCGCGATATCACGACATAAAAGTTGTCACGATATCGCGAAACTTGAACAACAATGGGCACAAAATGCAAGTGTCGCGATATCGCGACATAAAAGTTGTCGCGATATCGCGACGAACTCAGAACAACGGCGAGAGCAAAATGCAAGTGTCGCGATATCGTGACATAAAAGTTGTCGCGATATCGCGACGAACTTGAACAGAGGCAAGGGCAAAATGCAAGTGTCGTGATATCGTGACATAAAAGTTGTCGCGATATCGCGATGACCTTTGAGCAGAGGTGAAAGCAAATGAAAGTGTCGCGATATCGCGACATACAAAGTGTCGCGATATCGCGACAAGTTTAAACAAAAGCCACGGGCAAAGGAAAGTGTCGCGATATCGCGACACATTGGCAAACAAGGACAAAAGCCAAAAAAGTGTCGCGATATCGCGACATGTTGGCAAAGAATGACCAAAGCTAGAAAAATGTCGCGATATCGTGATAGATGGACTAAAGGGAAAAAGTGTCACGTTTTCGCGACCCGGCTAGGAGAGAGAAGGGCGGGTTGAAGAGATGTCGCGATATCGCGACATGCTACTTTTTTGCGGACCGTTACAGAACGACATTTGACAGTTCCAGAAGTCGTTAAGGCAGTTCCAGGGGACCGTTGCAGCGGTTACAGGGACAGTTACGAACGGCGGTTGCAGCAAGAACCTGTCATTATAAAAAGAGATTGTTCGAAGGATTGAGGAGGCTGGAAAGACGAAGACTACGGCTTCTTTTGCATTTTTTGTACTTTGTAAATCTTCCATGGTTCGAAATTGTAATCTTTCCATGCTTCTGAATAAAAATTGAGTCTTTTTCTTTGTGTTAAAATTTGGCTCCCCATCACACTTTAAAAGACATATATCACAATATGCATGCCAAGCTTTACAAAAATCCAACCAAAACAAGATTAGGCCACATCATACAAAAACTCTCATATTTCCTCTCTCACCCCACCAATTTGGTTCAATGACATTAGCAATTCCATGTTGAGACTTTGATTCATTAAACTTGCAAGTGAGTACATGAATTTCAATCATCCTTTGCTTATTCAATGAGGTGTAAAAATAAAAAATATTTAGGATTTCTTTCAAATAAGAGGCTATTTCAAAAAAAATTGAAGTCAAGTAATTATCTATATCTTTAGGCCAATCATACTTATGCAAAAATTTGCAAGTATCTAGGATATCTACTAAATGAGGATCATTATAAGTTTGTATCCTAAATAACACAGAGCTTATACTGAGAGGGGGGATGAATAGTATAAGATCAACTTTTAATTTTCTTTCCCAAAAAATATTATCCAATATTATCAATGGCAATATCAATAGCAGTAATCAAAGCAATGCACAAATCATCACACAAATGAGAGACACAAATTTAACGTGGTTCACCCAATGTGGGCTACTCCACGGAGAAAATATTTCTTCTAAATTTTCTCAACAAATCTCTTGGGAATCAATTCCCTATTACAATGTTTATGGACCTCTTTCCAAAGGAGACACCAATCCCCTATGCTCTGGTTCGTGGATCTCTATCCATAGGAGAACTCTATCCCCTAGCTCTGGTTCATGGAAATTGATCCAGGAGAACTCTATCTCATCAATTGGTTCGTGGATCTCTCTCCACAGAAGAACTCTATCTTCCTAGCTAGTTCATGGATCTATCTCCATAGGAGAACTCTATCCCCTTGCTTTAGTTCATGGATCTCTATCCATAGGAGAACTCTATCCCCTTTGCTCTAGCTAGTGAACTTCTAGAAGACTTCTACCCCCACTGATTTGGCTTGTGGATCTCTCTCCATAGGAGATATTTGTTCCAACTACACTGGATGATGGACCTCTATCCATTGGATACCTCTATTCTCTCTACTATGGATACCTCTATTCTCTCTACTCTATCACCTCCAAAGTATGCTCTCAAATTTATCTTAAATATACACCAAACCCTGTCACAAGTCTAGCACAAATATACTCTAAATCTACTCAGATATACTCCAAGGCCTTAACACAAATCTTGATCAAATCAACAACCAAACCTGCTCTCAATTCTATCTCAAATCTACCCCAAGCCTTAACACAAATCTTGAACAAATCAGCAACAAAACCTACTCTCAATTTTATCTCAATGTTGTTTCAAGTCTTCACAAGACTTGCTCAAATATGCCTTCAAGCCTTCTCAAAAGACTTGCTCAAATCTACCTTCAAGCCTTCTCAAAATACTTGCTCAAATCTACCTTCAAGCCTTCTCAAAAGACTTGCTCAAATCTGCCTTCAAGCCTTCTCAAAAGACTTGCTCAAATTTGCCTTCAAGCCTTCTCAAAAGACTTGCTCAAATCTGCCTTCAATGCTGCTCACTAAACCTGCTCAAATATTTCCAAACCTTGCATACAAACAAATGCTTATATCTCTTTCAAAAATACTTTCTTCAAATAGATATATTCTACTCAGAATTCGTTTAACCTCTAGAACATATAGAGAATTATGTACACTATCAAAATCCCAATATGTTCTTCACATTCACAAATCTTGCATTCAACTAATCCAATCTTTATCTCTTGCAAAATCCCTTTCAAATCAAATCAACACAATATATATCTTGCTTCACAAAACTGATTTATCTTTCTTGCAAATTTGCTCTCAAATATCAATCACACTAATGCACAAATTTCTCTCACAAGATTGATCTCAAACACTTTCACAAATTCTTTCAATATCTCTCAAACCAATGCTCAAAAGGTTTCATAATGATGCACAAATATCTCAAACCCTAACTCAAATATTTTCAACAATGCTTACCAAACAACCCTTTTATCTCCACCTTATGTTCCAAAACATACACTTCAAAAAAACACTTTAAACAAGGAATGATGTGCCCATACCTCTTAATTTGCTCTTATGGAGATATATCTTCAAAAACCTGTCTCACAAATAACTAATTTTTCTAGTGCCACTTCAAGGGTTAGATTGCAAGATACTTTCTCAAAACATCCACATGAATTTTCACCTTCAAAAGATATGCTCAATGAAATCTGAAATTGATGTTCAATCACTCTTCTTTTGTTCTCAAAAATAAAGCATTAATACTCAACAAAACCTTTCATATCTTCCTTTCACCATGCAAGAGTTATAATAAAATGTCAAGCAACTTATCACACCTTATTACTCCTAATCTTGCAAAATAAAATTCAACCCAACGAAACTCACATAGCACTAGGAAAAATTCCTTCTTAATTCATACAATTCTTAATTACTCCATGCAGTCCTTTTTAATTCAAAAATAATAATAATAAAATAATCACCTTATGACTCCCTAAGCAAGTGCATACCTTAGCCTTAGTGAATAATTATTTCATCAAAAATTATTACCCCCTTGTTGTCGCCATCGTGATTCAAATCGATGTTGCTTGCTAGCTTGTGCCCTAGCTTTGGCTAGGCCACCACATGGGCTAGCCACCCACACAAAACTAAAACTACATGCACTCTCCTTTATCCCCTATCTCCGATGCAAAAAAAATTTCAACAAAAACCTTAACTCTCTACCTCTCCATCGTGTCTCAAACTCGAGACCTCCCTGCTACTACGTCTTAGCGCCAAGGGATCTATCGTATGGGCTAGCTACCTAGATGGGATTTATTTTTGCTGCCACCACACCTTATCCCAAATTCGATCTCCGAAAAGGCACTGCCCTTGTGCCCTTTCTCCCACGTGACCATGAATGAAGCGCACACGATTTACAATGGATTTCACATATGCATTACACATAATCTTTGCATCATAATTTTTACACTCCAAACTTTACAATAAACTTTATGTTATATATATGCATTTGCCCTTTGATCCTTCACGTTGGTGCTTGGGGAGGTATTTTGAATTTGCAACATTGGCACCCACACTAACCTTTTAAAATTATTATAATAATTAAATCTAAAGTAGATTTAAATATTATAACTTATATTTTTACCTTTGGGTCCTTTTAATTTTTAATTATTATAATATTTTAAATCTTCATAGATTTAAATATTATAATTTCTTTTTCTCCTTTGGGCCTTTTCTTTTGGATAAAGTCTTTGCCACCATAAAACATCTTCCTTTTTCTTTTGCAAGTACCACCATGGTAAAAACATTAAACCTTTATTTTCCTTGACATAAATGACAACTAATGTCATCAACTTATGACATTAATCCTTTGACATCAATGACAATAATATACTCAAAATTTCCAACAATCTCCCCCTTTGTCATTGATGGCAACCCTTTCTAAAAATTCCTTTTCCAACCACTGGATTCCAAATCTTCTCCCCTGAGAAACTACTCCCCCTGATTGAATGCTCTCCCCCTTACTCAAATCTCTCCCCCTTTGACATCAATGGCAAAGGGACTCCTTTGGGACTAAATATAAGACTCTTAGCTCAGCCCCCTCCCCACCTCCTCTCCTTGAGGTGATTAATTTTGGGGTGGGAGTATCTCTACTCCCAACATACAATGCTCTTTTTCTTTGTCAACCTTCTTTTTCAATTTTTGTAGCCATACCCTTTTGATCCTTTTGAGTGTCCCTATTCTTGCTTGTCTTTGGAAGCTCTAGAAACTTTGTTCTACACCACTTGGCCTTATGCCCAAGATTATTGCACTTGTAACACTTAATTTTGTAGTTCTTGGAAGGTGCAAATATCTTGAAGTTCCTCTTGGTGAAGCCATACTCATTTCTATCATGAACCCTGCAGTGGATTGCTTTATGACCAAAGTGATTACAAGAGTAGCAATACCCTTGGAAGAAATATCCATATTTGAATGAATTGAAATTCCTTTTAGTGAGACCATACTCTTTCTTTCCATGAACCCTGCAATGCATAGCCCTGTGACCAAACCGATTACATGAAAAACGTCCTTTGAAGAAATCTTGTCTTGAAACCTCTGGTCTCTTAGTCCTTTCTTTTCCTTCTCTATGATGATCCCTGTTTCTTGTTTGTGCATTATTTCCTTTCTTAGTGAAGCTTCTATTTTTCAACTTATCCTCATAAGTCTTTATCTCTTCTTCACTCTCTTCCTCTAAAACTTCTTCTTATTTTGAACTTGAGCTTGACCCTTCTTCTTGTTTCCTTTGTCCTTCTTCAAAACCAAGTCATGTTTTGATAGATGAAGATCTTTGTGCATTGATAATCTTATCCAAAGTCTTTGAACTTTTCCCAAACCTGTGTAGCTTGTCCTTAGAATATTTCACTTCCATCCTTAGTGAAACTATCTCATGTTCTAATATTTCACATTCTAACTCTTTTTCCTCTAACTTCTCAATCATGACCTCTTTAAATCTCCTTGCCTTAGCTTTTGAGTTTGTTAGGTCTTGTAGAAGCTTTTCCTTTTCTTCCTCATGTTCTTGAACTTGAGCCTTTAGTCTTGAATTATGCTTTCTAACCTTTTTCAATTCTCTGAGAGCAACAATAAGTTCTACTTCTAGATCAACTGTGCCTTCCTCTTCATTTTTTGAATCTTTTTCTACTTCTTGGTCTTCAAGAGCATCTTCATACTTTTCAACTTTATCTTCAATAGGAGCATTTTCTTCCTCTTCTATTGCAAAAAATAGAATCTCTTCTTCTTCACTATCTGAGGGTCTTTCATCACTGTCACTTGAATCCTTGCTTGCCTTGTTAACATAGAAACTCTTCTTGTGCCTTTGAAAGAACTTATTTTCATGCTTACCTTGACCATACCTATTTTTCTTTTCATACCTGGATTTTCTTCCTTCCTTTTTCTTATGATCCTGTTTCTCTTCACTGCTACTGCTTCCAACTTCTGGATAATTAGATGCATAGTGACCAAAATTACCACAATTAAAACATTTCATAGTCTTCATACCTTTGTGCTTTCTTGAGTCCTTCTTGTTTCTTCTCCCATAGTTAGCTTCTTCATCATTGCTTGACTCACCACTTGATTTTGGTCTCTTATCTTTTGTCTTCTTTGAAGCTTTGAAAGCTGCCTCTTTCTTGGAGTTGGGATCCTTTACTATTCTCATCTCATAAGCTGTGAGAATTCCATGTAACTCATCCATAGTCAACTTTTCAATATCTCTCATCTCTTCTATAGCTGAAACTTTTCCATCATACCTCATAGGAAGTGACCTTAATACCTTTTGAGCAACACTGGAGTCTTCAATTTTAAATCCAAGTCCATGCATGGTATTAACAACCTCATCCACATGAAGTAAGTATGTAGCAATATCTTCCTCATCTTCCATATTCAAATATTCAAACATTTTCTTGTGGTTTTGTAGTTTTGCCATCTTGACCTTTTTATCTCCCTCATATGTTTGCTTCAATTTTTCCCATATCTCTTTTGTTGATTTGTAGTGCATAACCTTCACAAATTCTGCTTCATGTAATCCACTTAAGATTCCATTCATAGCCTTGGCATTATTCACATGTAACATCTTACCATATTTATCTATGGGAGGAGTAGTTGTAGGTGTGAACCCATCCTCAATGGATTGCCATGTCTCATATCCTTGTGCCATCAAGTAAGTCTTCATTCTTATACTCCAGAAGGCATAATTGTTCCCATCGAATAATGGTACCTTATTTGATGAAGATCCATTCTGAGATGCCATATGTGTTCCTATAATATCTTCCTTCAAGTTGTTAGACTCTTCCGAAGGAACCCGCTCTGATACCAATTGAAGAACACAGGCTTATACTAAGAGGGGGTGAACAATATAAGATCAACTTTTACTTTTCTTTCCCAAATAATATTATCCAATATTATCAATGGCAATATCAATAGCAGTAATCAAAGCAATGCACAAATCATCACACACATGAGAGACATAAATTTAACGTGGTTCACCCAATGTGGGTTACGTCCACGGAGAAAATATTTCTTCTAAATTTTCTCAACAAATATCTTGGGAATCAATTCCCTATTACAATGTTTATGGACCTCTATCCAAAGGAGACACCAATCCCCTATACTCTAGTTTGTGGATCTCTCTCCATAGGAGAACTCTATCCCCTTCCTCTGGTTCGTGGATCTTGATCTAGGAGAACTCTATCTCCTCAATTGGTTCGTGGATCTCTATCCATAGAAGAACTCTATCTTCCTAGTTGGTTCATGGAATCTCTCTCCATGGGAGAACTCTATCCCCTTGCTCTAGTTTATGGATCTCTCTCCATAGGAGAACTCTATCCCCTCTGCTCTAGCTTGTGAACTTCTAGAAGACTTATTCCCCTATACTATGGTTTATGGATCTCTCTCCATAGGAGAACTCTATCCCCTCTATTCTAGTGCTGAACCTCTACTCCAACTGGATACCTCTATCCTCTACTGCATCATATCACCTCCAAAGTTAACCTGCTCTCAAATCTATCTCAAATCTACACCAAAACCCTATTACAAATCTAACATCAAATCTACTCTCAATTTTGTCTCAAATCTTCCCTAAGCCTTAACACAAAGCTTGATCAAATCAACAACCAAACCTACTCTCAACTCTATCTCAAATATACCCCAAGCCTTAACACAAATCTTGAACAAATTAGTAATCAAACCTACTCTCAATTCTATCTCAAATCTATCTCAATGCTATTTCAAGTCTTCACAAGACTTGCTCAAATCTGCCTTCAAGTCTACTTCTCAAAATACTTGCTCAAATATACCTTCAAGCCTTCTCAAAAGACTTGCTCAAATATACCTTCAAGCCTTCTCAAAAGACTTGCTCAAATATGCCTTCAAGCCTTCTCAAAAGACTTGCTCAAATCTACCTTAATGCTACTCACTAAACCTACTCAAATATTTCCAAATCTTGCATACAAACAAATGCTTATATCTTTTTTAGAAATACTTTCTTCAACTAGATATATTCTACCTAGAATTCGTTTAACCTCTGTAACATATAGAGAATGATGTACACTATCAAAATCCCAATATGTTCTTCACATTCACAAATATTGCATTCAACTAATCCAATATTTATCTCTTGCAAAATCCCTTTCAAATAAAATCAACACAATGTATATCTTGCTTCACAAAACTGATTTATCTTTCTTGTAAATTTGCTCTCAAATATCAATCACACTAATGCACAAATTTCTCTCACAAGATTGATCTCAAACACTTTCACAAATGCTTTCAATATCTCTCAAACCAATGCTCAAAAGGTTTCACAATGATGCACAAACTTCTCAAATCCTAACTCAAATATTTTCAACAATACTTACCAAACAACCCTTTTATCTCCACCTTATATTCCAAAATATTCACTTCAACAAAACACTTTAAACAAGGAATGATGTGCCCATACCTCTTAATTTGCTCTTATGGAGATATGTCTTCAAAAACCTATCTCACAAATAAATGATTTTTCTAGTGCCACTTCAAGGGTTAGATTGCAAGATACTTTCTCAAAACATCCACATGAACTTTCACCTTCAAAGGATATTCTCAATGAAATCTGAAATTGATATTCAATCACTCTTCTTTTGTTCTCAAAAATAAAGCATTAATACTCAACAAAACCTTTCATATCTTCCTTTCACCATGCAAGAGTTATAATAAAATGTCAAACAACTTATCACACCTTATTACTCCTAATATTGCAAAATAAAATTCAACCCAACAAACTCACAAATTACACACATAAATTTTCTTATACACCTTATACCTCCTACTTAAAATAAAATATTTCAAATGCACCTCAATCCTTCAACAAGACCATAACATCATTTATTTCATTCACCATACATAGAACTTATCAAAACTCCTTAATTCAAACAATCCTTAATTAATCCACATAGTCCATTTTAATTCAAAAAGAATAATAATAAAATAATCACCTTACGACTCCCTAAATAAGCATACCTTAGCCTTAGCGAATAATTAATCCAACAAAAGTTATTGTCCCCTTGCTGTCATGTTGCGATTTGAACTGGCACTATTTGCTGGTCTACACCCTAGCTTTGGCTAGGCCACCATGTGGGCTAGCCGCTCACATAAAACCAAAATCACACATGCTCTCCTTTATTCCTTGTCTCCAACATAAAACACTTTCCAACAAAAACCTTAACTCTCTACCTCTATCGTGTCTCGAACTCGAGACCTCCCTACTATTGTGTCTTAGTTCCAAGGGATCTACCGTCTGGGCTAGCTACCTAGATGGAATTTCTTTTTGCTTTCACCACATCTTATCCCAAATTTGACCTCTAAAAAGATGTTGCTCCTTGTGCCCTTTCTCCCACGAGACCACGAACGAAGCGCACACGATTTACAATGGATTTCACATATGCATTACACTAAATCTTTGCATCATAATTTTCACACCCAAACTTTGCAATAAACTTTATGTTATATATATGCATTTGCCCTTTGAATCCTTGACGTCGGCGCTTGGGGAGGTATTTTAAATTTGCAACATTGGTGCCCACACTAAACCTTTAAAATTATTATAATAATTAAATCTAAAGTAGATTTAAATATTATAACTTATATTTTTACCTTTGGGCCCTTTTACTCATTTAATTTTTAATTATTATAATATTTTAAATCTTCATAGATTTAAATATTATAATTTTTTTCTCCTTTTGGGCCTTTTCTTTTGGATAAAGTCTTTGCCACCATAAAACATCTTCCTTTTTCTTTTGCAAGTACCACCATGGTAAAACCATTAAACCTTTATTTTCCTTGACATAAATGACAACTAATGTCATCAACTTATGACATTAATCCTTTGACATCAATGACAACAATATACTCAAAATTTCCAACATATCGTTAACGTTTGATGAACCTGATTCAATAACCCAAGCACATCTACTTCTGTTTCATTCAATAAAGTAATCTTATTAGTGGTGTGAGTAGAAATCAACTCTAGTTCTTTATTAACCTCCAATGAAATTTCATCATTAATAACATTCGAATCCAACAAATAAGTATGTAAACTTTTACCTGGAGTGTGGATGATTGGACAAAAAGTATGAGATTATACATTTTGTACACTTTCATTTACCATGACTTGATGAGCATTTGTATCTTTTTTTCCTCATGGTTTCCATCATCATCATCTTGCAACCCTTCATCAATTACCATTTCTTCCCTTTCTATTTCAACAAGGTGTCCCATAATCTCATATTCAACATGATTGAATTTTGGTTGTATAGGAATTGTAAGATCTTCATGTGAGATGACCATTTCAGCGTCCTGCATACCAAGTGAAATAGAAATTTCATCAGTAGGAGTATGAGAAACACATAATTCCTCATATATTTCCCAACCTTTATAATAATTATGGGATGAAATTCTATCATGTTTTCTACATGATCTTCAGATTCATAAATTGATTCCTTATTTGATTCACTTTCAATCATTTTTGGTGGCTCAAGTGTTTCTATGATGGGATCAATTCTTGTATTCAACTTTCTATAATTGTCTCAATACTCTCTTGTAAATAATGACTCTAAACCTTTCATTTCTAGTGGGTCATTATTTGAAACACATTGGATTTCTTGATCATCCACTTTAATCCTTTCATTCAACTCTATGGAAGGTCTTGACCTATCACATATTTCAATACTAGTTAGATCTAGGACTTCTCCATTGTATGAAGGTTCATGGACATGATTCGAAGGATGATAAATATGGATATTCTGAAATTGATTCACACTTGAGAATGATGGTTGATTCTGAATGGTAGGTTGAGGTGCATAAATTGTTGGGTGGGTAGGGGAGGTATTAAATGATTGAGGATTATATGATCTAAAACCCACACCATAACCTTGAAAACTCAATTGTTGTTCAAATGCTATTGCTTGGGTATAATCTTGGGACAAAGATGTGATTTGAGGTATCCCTTGCAAATACATAGATATTGATGGGTCAAGAGCATTGAAATACACTTGGATAACAACTCCCTCTAGAGGAACATAGGGTACCACCAATTGAGTATATAACCCATGGAACCTTTTGGTGAATAACTTCAAATATTCATTTGGTCCTTTACGGGTAGTGACAAATTGATTGTACATGAGGATTGGGTCAAATAGATTTTTGTTAAAATTATTGAGGAACATTTCCTCTAGTTGAGCCCAAGAAGTGATAGAACCTAGAGGTAAGTTGATGTACCAATCATGCAAAATCTTATCTAATGTGTATGAAAACATTTCACATCCAACGTCTTCATACATTATGTGTAAACGACTCATACTATATTTGAATGCATAAATGTCCTCTTCAGCTGACCTAGTTCCATCACACCTAAACTAAGGTAGATAAGATACAAAATCCATAGGCACATCATGTAAATGTCCATGTATGTTTGAACGACTACCTGTCATCATTGGAGTAAACCTTACCATGAGTGGACTTTTTTTATTATACTAGAGAAATCGGTAACTCGTTACAATTTTCTACACCTCTTTGTGGGTTTGAATCTCACTCCTTATCGTCACTATAACCTCTGGTTGCATCACGCAAATCTTTTATGTAGCCAGCTATGCTGACACAACACACCCACCGATAATACGAGACCCAAGGGATTGGAACCCTAATCTCCACACTCCTACTTAAGCGTTTTGACCATTGAACCAAAACCTTGAACCCCCCATTAGGGGACCTTAAATAATATAACTTTAATACCAATTTTGTTAGTCAAGATAGAATATATCTTACACAGATATGTGAAATGACTAACAAATTTCAAATGTACAAACAAATAAATCATCCACTTCATCTTCATCTATTATGATAACAATCAGGAAGATTCTCAAATTTGCAAAACAAGGTTAGCATTAATGCATCATCAATTAGAGAATTATTCAATCAAATAAACATGATCTCCTATCCACAAAACCTCATTAGTCACAACCAATATCTTCAAGATAACCTTTTCAATTAACCATGAATAATTTTAGCATTTAAGTAGCAATAAAATGACCAATTTAGGCCCTCATTTTAGTGCTAATTATGTTGAGTGGTAATGTTGCCCAATTGCAAAACCACACTCATAGTTAGGATTTTTATTAGAAAACCCTTTCTTGCAAAGAAATAGAAATTTCTCCAAGTTCCCTTTTACTTAATGTGTGCATGTATGCTTGTGAAAATATGTCAAATATGTGCTAGAATACCTTAGTGATTTGCATTACATAGTAGCTACAATGTTTCCCTCTACAACTAACACATGCATGATGCTCATTACCCAGTATGGTCATTGTAGCAAATATGCCCTCGAGGGACGTACATCGCAGAGTGGGTGCCATGGTGGTACGTGAGGTCTTACACAATGGAGGTGACACAATAGTAGTTTGTGTGTAAGTCCAAGTTAGGACCTCGGTGAAGCCCCAGACCATTAAACACAAATTTGCACAAATGCACTATTGGCATGATAAAATAAAATAAGAAAAGAGAAGTTTGAAACAATATCAAATAAGATTCGTTCATTAAAATTGTCAACAAGTGTTACTGAAATAGATTTAATTAATGGTGCATGATGGTTACAAAAGAAAAAATGAATGCAATAGAGAACTGCATTTGGAAACCAAATGAAGGGTTATGATAAACGAATGGGTTTCACCAAGAAAAAGGAAATCAAAATATTCTACAAGTTTAAATAAGCCATCAAAATAGTGCATAGGGGCTAGAATTTTTTGGGAAAACAAGGACATTATTTTTCTTGTAAATGCAAAATACTCCAAAAACTTGCACCGTGTAAGGAGAATCAGAGGAGAATTTTTTTGAATGTTTGGGCTAACTTTTTATCTTTCCCATCCATGCTTTTTAGGCTTATAAATAATGTTTAATGCAGTTTAATGGTTGCACTATCGAATGTTTAGAAACATGGTTTTTTTTCCTTAGAAGATTGCACCTAGTTTATTTCAGACTGTGTAAATGCAGCTTTGATTAGAATTAGGTTACATTAAGAAATTATCACATCTCTAGTTTTGTAGGATAGGGTAACATTATACTGATAGTAGTTTATCTCTTAATATTTTCAACATTTTGTTTCATGTATTTCAAATTTTTATTTTATTTTTCTAACCTTAGCCTTTTTCACTTTTTTTAAAACTTTTGCAAATAAAATAAAAGATATAAAAAATTTAAAACTCCAAGAATAGATGCACGGACCCCAATTCTAAAAATTTATAAAGTTCATAGTTTTAAAAGGAATTTTGTAATTTCAAAGCTTTGCATGATTTAATATTTCAAGCTTTGCATTTCATTTTCAAGCAATAAATTAACTTCCATTTATGAAAATTACAATTTCATTAAGGGGGTAATTTATATAGCATTTCAGAGACTGCTAAATTTTCAAGTTAGTCATGTAGATTATTTTCTTTTCATGCTCAAAGCAATCTAAAATGAATTCAATCATCATTTCAGATTCACATTTTAGAGATAAATTTTAATCTTTTATTTCATGCTCAAAACAAGGTTTAAAGAAGATAAAACTTGTTTTGAGATTCACATTTTAGAGATAGATTTTAATCTTTTATTTCATGCTCAAAGCAAGGTTTAAAGAAGATAAAACTTGTTTAAAATTTGCTTAACAAAAGAAGATAAAATCTATCTAAAATACTTCAAGATAAAATGAACTTCAACTTTACATCGTGGTCATATGAGGGCCAATCACATTTATATTTTATTTTCTTTTAAGTTTCATGAACAATCAATAACATAGCATAATAAAGTAATACCAACACAGACCCCTTGTTAACAGTTGCTTGCAAATCACTAAGGTATTCTAGCACTTATTTGACACATTTTCACAAGCATACATGCACACATTAAGTAAAAGAACCCGGAGAAATTTCTATTTCTTTGCAAGAGAGGGTTTTTTAATAAAAATCCTAACTATGAGTGTGGTTTTGCAATTGGGTAAAATTACCACTTAACACAGCCTAGTTGCTTACCTTTAATGGATTCTGTAGTAGATGTAGATCTTGGTTTTTGACTCACCAGGTTGCTACCTTGTAATTGATGAATTCGTAGCTTCTTGTTGGCTATCCAAAACTTAACTATGGTCTTGAAATTTCTATCTTGAACCTCAGGTTTGGTGGCTTGATCCTTTCAGTGATCTTCTATTTTTTATTATATATTTAGAGAACTCTTATCTTTGAATTGTGCTTTATTACTGTGAGAGATAATCTCTAAATCTCCTAGATTTAGTAGGCTTCTTCTATCTGAATCTTCTTTCAATCTTCTTGTCAAATTTTGACTTCAAATAGGATCTTCTTCTTCTCAAGATTATGAATATCTTAAGGTCTTCACTAGATTATTCTTATGGATTTGGCACTCATTGCCAAATTCTTTTTCTCTTAGGCTTGTTTTCAGATGGCAATAATTATCCCAAGTCCTTCACTATCTGTTAGCAATTCCTTGGTAGTATAATTCTCCAATGAGTTATCCTAGGAACTCTTTTGATGATGCTTATACAAGCTCTACAGTAAGGCTCTCCAAGACTTCTTATTGTTTCTCCTTGACTCATCTTCTGGAGTCTCTTCTTCCTTGAGTCTTCTATAAGGCAACTGTGGCATTTTCTTCACTTCTACAGTCTACAGGATTGTAGCTCTTGTAATGGGACCATTTTTTAGGTATTTAAAATCTTTAGTATTATTCTTGTTTCTACAAGTTCTCGAATGATTCTAAGAAGATATTCTTCCTAGCTCTCTTGTAGGAAGCTTTCAAAACTTTTTTTTAATCTCCTTTTTCCTGCAAGAAGTTGTTAGAAACTGGAATGAAATAATCTTCACTAGTTGATCCATCAAACTAGTGGAATGAATGTTGAGTCCTAGTCTTCATGAGTTTTTTTGCAAATCCATGGAAATACTCTAGCCAAATGTAATCTCAAAATTTTGTAACTGACATTTAATCCTCACTTGTGATTATCTCTAATCCTATTGACTACTATCAATTTTTGCAAGCCAATACTAGCAATGGTAACTCTCCCTATTCCTATTTTGATTCACTATGGCTTTGATACCACTGTTAGATTTTTAGTATATCTAAAATGGGAGAGATCTATCGCAGGTTTTAATAAGATGCAAAAATATAAAAGAAAGTAATTCTACAATATGATTGAAATATATTATAAATAGAAAGTGGTGAAAATACAGTGTAATATGGAGGTGATGGTCACTCCATTAATATAAGTTAAATAACTAAATTGTATTCCATACATGATTTCTACCACTATCTACTACAATACACTTGATATGCTTGATATGTAGTTTTTCTATGATCTATAGGAAGCAAGATTCCTTGGCAAACAATCTACCTAGTTGTAGAAGGGTACACCTTGCACATTACAACTTTCACATGGGAACTTATGCATTTATTACATTGCTTTAAGTAAGTAGCTAAATTCCCCCTAAAGTAATATCCTACGCTAACTATGTATCAAAGGTGGTACATTTACATAACCAAATGATGTAATAAGCTCTAACTCTAACAATAAAAAATTGGAAGATGAAGAGTCATAGGTAGGTGAAAGGCCAAGGTTCATATCTCTCTCTATATAAAAATTTTATGATAGAATGCAAGAGAAAATCATATAATATAGTAGAGCATAGTGATAAGAAGAGAAGGTAGATACAATGTAGATCATGGAATAATTTTTGAAGTGTTTAAGACATCCATTATATTACATTGTACTATTTTGTGAGCTTTTATTAATGTCTATTTTTTGAGTTATTACAGAAGTTTCTCATATTGTTTCCTACATATTATATTACCATTATCATATAGTTAACATTGCTTGCTCATTTTAGATATTGTGGTTGCATTTCATTTAATATATATCATCAAAATATAACAGTGGTATCAGAGCACAAGGTAGATTGATAGAAAATAGAGAGCCACAAGAGATATTGAGAGGAGATAGGAAATATCATTTTTAGAATTTTTGAAACTGCATTTGGCTAGATTCTTTCCACAAAGTTATAGAAAAACTTGTGAAGACTAGAACTCAACATTGATTCCACTAGATTGACAAATCAACTAGTGAAGTTTATTTTCTTTAGATTAAAAAAAATACTAGTATCATTTTCTAAAAAATACTAGTATCATTTTCTAATACTTTGTTGTAGAAAAGAGGAGATTCAAAGAAAGTTGAGAACCTTCCTACAAGAGCTAGGAAGAATATCTTCTTTGGAATAAATCCAACACTTGAAGAAACAAGTTGAATATTGAAGATTTGGAGGTCTAATAAAAAGGTCCTATTGCAGGATTTGTAGATTAAAGATTCCAAGTAAAATATTGAGAAGAGAGGAAGAGGCCAAAGAAGCCACATCGAAGACTGTAAATCAAGGAGGAGGTCCAAAAATAAGACCCCATTGTAGATTGAAGATTTAGGAGAACTAAGAAGGAGATCCTCATAGAAATCTGAAGATTGAAGAATTCAGAGTGAAGAAAGAAGAAAGTAGCTCTAGAAGGAGGAGAACCAAGATAAATGTCTCATTGAAGAACTTATAGATTTGAAATATTGAAGCTTGAAGATAGAGGACTAGAAAAGTCCTATTGAAGATTTCAAAAGCTATAGAAATTAAAAGACCCAAGAGAAGAGGTCTCAAAAAAGGCTAAAAGGAGAAAGAAGAAGAATGATATGAAAGCCTCATTGGAGAATTTGAAGAAGGTCCTTAGAGGAGATTTAAGGAGAACTCAATATAGAAGAGTTCTGGCAAAGAGAAGAACCTAAGAAAGAAGGATTTGGTACAATTGTCACCATTTGACAACAAGTTTGCCATATTTTGCAAAGGATTTATAAAGACCTCAAGACATTTAGATTCTTGAGAAGAAGGCCAAAAAATATACCAATATTGAAGTTAAAATTTGATAAGGAAACTGGAGGAGAAAGGAGTTAAAATGTTAGAGATAGAGTATCTTACATCATTTGGGTCATTTAAATGTACCTTCCTAGATACATAACTTTAGGGGAAAGTTATATAGTTACTTCATGCAATGTAATAAATGCATGAGTGTCAATGTGCAAGCTGTATATGTGCAAGGTATCCCTTGTATAGATAGGTAGAGTGTTGGCCAAGGAACCTATCTTCCTATATAAAAGGGACTCATTGTAACAAGCATATAACAAGCTCGTAGCATATTCGTAGGTAGTAGCATAATGCTATGTAGATCACCATATATTAGTGATGGATGCAATGTAGTCTAGTAGACTTATTCATGGAGTGTCCATTTCCTCCATAACTATATTGTATTCATTTTCATCATTTCTATTTATAACATATTTTAGTCATCTCATAAACTTTCATATTATTATGCATCTTGTGATTGATATCTCCCATTGCATATTGCATCAAAATCTAATGGTGGTATAAGAGCCACAGTAGATCTAGATATGGTAGATTGATAGCAAAACCACCATTATCATTGATTCAAAGTTTTTTGTCAACTTAACATACCTTTGGACCAACCATTATCAAAAACTCTTAGAAGAGTCTAGGTGATAGAATTAGGGAGAGTCACAAGTGAGGATTGAAAGAAATATGAATTCCAAAAATACTGAGATCTAGCCATGGTAGATCGATAGAAAAACCACCATTATCATTGATTCTATTTTTTTTGTCAACTTAACATACCTTTGGACCAACCATTATCAAAAATAGATCGATAGCAAAACCACCATTATCATTGATTCTGAGTTTTTTGTCAACTTAACATACCTTTGGACCAAACATTATCAAAAACTCTTAGAAGAGTCTAGGTGATAGAATTAGGGAGAGTCACAAGTGAGGATTGAAAGAAATATGAATTCCAAAAATACTGAGATCTAGCCATGGTAGATCGATAGCAAAACCACCATTATCATTGATTCTGAATTTTTTGTCAACTTAACATACCTTTGGACCAACCATTATCAAAAATAGATCGATAGAAAAACCACCATTATCATTGATTCTGAGTTTTTTGTCAACTTAACATACCTTTGGACCAACCATTATCAAAAACTCTTAGAAGAGTCTAGGTGATAGAATTAGGGAGAGTCACAAGTGAGGATTGAAAGAAATATGAATTCCAAAAATACTGAGATTACATTTGGCTAGAGTCTTTCCATAGAGTTGGAGGAAGAACTTGTGAAGACTAGGACTCAACATTCAATCCACTACATTGATAAATCAACTAGTGAAGATCATTCAGGATATCTAGAATTTGTTAACTATTGCCCAAAGTTTCTTTTGTTGTAGAAAATTATCTTATGATTGGAAAACCTAATCATAACCTACTACAATAGAAAGCTAGGATATTTCAACTTTTTTTCCTAAAGATCGACGTGCCTTCATAGTGCAGATATTAGTTACTTGTGCAAGAAGATAATACTATGAAAGAAGAATCCTAGAGAAGAGTCATAATGAAGTTAGGAGACTAGATATCTCCTTCATAGAAGAATAAAAGGCCATAGAATACTTGATCCAGAAGAAAAGGCCATAGAAGCCTTGATCCAGAAGAAAAGGCCACATAAGCCTTGATCCTAAAGAAAAGGCCACAAAAGCCTTGATCCTGAAGAAAAGGCCACAAAAGCCTTGATCCTGAAGAAGACTAGAAGAGAGTATCTGATTCAAGTTTTAGTACTAATACTTTGTTGTAGGGAAAGGAGATTCAATGAGTTGGGAAACATCCTACAAGAAATTTAGGAAGAGTATATTCTTTAGAATCAATCCAAAACCTAAAGCAAAATTGAATGCGAAGAGATCAAGAGAAGATCTCATTGAAGAAACTTCCATTATTGGAAGAAAGAAAAAGGACCAGGAGAGTCCTGCTCGAATCCAAAAGTAGCAGAGTTAGAGATATAGAAGAAGATCTCACCACCAAAACTTATAGAAGCAGAAGGTTGAAGAAAAGGTCTCAAGAAAGACCAAAATTTGCAAGATCAAAAGATCTTGGACAGGTCTCAATAAGCATCTAGTAAAAGTCTTGGAGATACTTACTGAAGAAATCATCAAAGGAGTTCCGAGGAGAAATCATTAGAGAAATTCACTATAGAAGATAGTGAAATATTTGGGACAATTATCACCATTTGAAAACAATCCCAAAAGAAGAAGAATTTGACAAGGAGTGCCAAATCTCAAAAGACCTCAAGACATTCAAAAATTAGAATCTTGAGAAGAAGATCCTACTTGAAGTCAAAATTCAACAAGAAGACTTGAATATAGGAGAAGCTTACCAAATCCGAGAGATTTGAAGATTACCTCTCACAGTAAGAAGACACCATTTCAAAGACAAAGACTTCTCCAAATCTATAGCAAAAGGAGAATATTTCTTGAAGGATCAAATCATCGAAACCTAGGCTTGTAAAAGAAATTTCGAGACCACTTTTTGGTGAAGATGAAACTAAGCAGCGAGATCCTACTCAAAGCAACAAATTGATGATATTAGATACCAAGATCTAAATCCTCTACAGAAGCTGAAAAAGAGCTACAAAAGCTTTCAAAAAGGTAAGCAACTATTGGTGCAAGTAGATTCATTAATTGGATTACTTATTAGATTTATTAAAGCACCTTATATTGGATTAGAGTTACAATAGAGGAAAATCAAATTACAGTATTCAAAAGTGCAAAAAGAGAAAAGGTTCCTTTTAAAATTCATTTGCATATTAGCTTTGGAGTTTATTATATTACAAAATTACAACTATCTATCAACTACCAAATATCTACTTTGGAAAGAAAAATAAGACTAGTTCTGACAACTTTGTTTGTAGTAAAATTGCAAAATAAGTCTTGAAGATTCATTATAGATTATTCTTAATTAGTTGCAATAAATTGATTAAGTACACTTATAATTTATTTTGAGAGTTTATTGGAGTGATAATGTGATATTGTTAGTGCATTAAAAGTGAAATATTAGTGGGTTAATTTGCACTACTATATTACTCTCAAAAAGCTTAGTGTTTGTGTTCTTGAGAAGGGTAAAAAATAAGATTAGCATCAAGTGTCTAAAGACACCATTAGTGCACCAAAATATACAAATTTTAGTGGCCAAATGAAGCCAACAAAAATATCTCAATCCTCCAAGTTTTGGAGAAGAAAATAGCCATAGAAAATTAGCAAGGATTACCTCAAATCAAGACTTGACGAGTCTCAAATTCAAAGCACTATAAGTGTTATATTGCATCTAAAAAAATGGTTATAAGTTGGGTTCATAAAACCAACAAAAAGGAGAGTTGCATATTCAAAAGAACATCTACAAAAATATTCCATAAAATAAAAAATCAAAAGTAACAAAAGGAGTGAAAAAGGTTCAAAAGAGGTGTTTTTATATCCTAAAATTATTACATATTGTTGAACCATTCTAAGATGTTTTATTCAGGTGATAAGATAAATTTTGAGGTGACACAAAGACACATTATACAAGGTTAAAATAGATAGACACTAGCACACTTCAAGCATAACAAAGAAGCCTCTAAAAAAGGCTCACATCTTCTCCATTTTGGAGAGAAAAACCTCTAAGCCAATACAAGGATCTAAGCCAATACAAGGAAATAATAACATCATATTTGAGAGCAATATTATCTACAAATAAGGAAATACATACTAGGTTCAAAAATAGAAAAAATAAGGCATCAAAAACAATGTGAAAAGGAGGACAAAATCAGGACGTTGAAAGTATAAAGAACAGGTGCTAAATCCAAGGTTTCAAGCTAGAGAAATTCATCAAGATTAGCTATAGATCTACCATTGGAAGCTCCATAGAATAAAGGAATATCATAGCTAGCACCATCCAATGTCCTCATCGAAGCACCTACAAAAGAAAGAAGTTGCTTACTCTCCAAGAAACGTAGCAAGGAAAAGAATAAGCATACGAAAGGAAATATGAGGTATATCATTATTCTTGGAGCATTATAACAAATAGTTACATGTAAAGTGCCACTTGGTACAAACCTGCTAAGGTGCCATATTCATTCATAATGTCCAAGAAATAAAATATTACTTCAAGTGCTTAGCCAAGGAAAGTTACAAAGAATAAAGAAGAGGTTACATTCATATGAGCGCCACTTGTCCAAAATTGGAAGATTCTAGGAGTGCCCATCTTGGAGAGGAATTCAAGCACTCACCAAGAAGACTATAATGTCTCATACATTACATACATGAGCAAGACAATTACTTAGTAATTCCCATATGCTCCTCAAGCATCTATGAACTGACATGCCACTTGTCATAATTGCAAAGATTTTTGCTCTATTTAAAGGTTTCAATGACCAAGGGATTTTGAAGCATGCATATCCATTAAAAGCACTTCACACAGGGCCTAATTGCAACGTGGAGGAAAGTGAAAGAGAATTTAAAGCTCTATTCAAAAGGAGCCAAAAAGTCATAGAATTTTGGCTTCATTCTTCAAGCTCCAAAGAGAAATTCAATACTATCCATTGGTTGAAGTGCCCAAGGAAAAAGATGTTGGCATTACTATCATTCATGCCCAAATACTGTGCCAAAAATTATGGACATTAATGCTGCAAGGTAAGGAATAATTCCTATTATAGTTTGATTTCATTCTTGGGAGTTATAAGGATTATACACTAAGGTTGAAACTTAGAGAAACTTAGAGAAATCAAACACATTGAAAGCAAAATTAAAATGGAATTAAGACATCAAATTAATTAAATATTTGCAATATTAAATATTGGAGTAATAAGGGTTTCTACTGGAAAAATAAAATTAATAATATTTGCAAATATTATTGTGTTCTAATTTTCTATATTTGGGAGCTATAAGGGTTAGGTTTTTGAAAATTAGAAACACTAAAATCAAATACTAAGGGATATTAAAAGAGGTTATTAAGGTTTTTGCTAAGGTTGGAAATTTAAGGGATATTAAAAGAGGTTATTAAGGTTTTTTCTAAGGTTGGAAATTTATAATATTATTGTCTCACAAAAGGGACAAGAGAAATCTAACACTAGAACCTCTTCAAAACTGAAAAAGTTCTTAGTTCAATAGGAGTATTATAGAAAAGTTGATTTTGATATTTATAAAAATTTATAAAATCAACCCAAAATTGAACTACATTTTACAAAAGCACTATATCATATTACAAAATCACTAGGGAGTCCTAAGGAATTCTACAAAACTTGATAATAATAGCATCTACCAAAGATTATCAAATCCTAAATCCATTGGGAAGATATAAGCTTTCTACAAAATCTAAAATCTCATTAGGTATATACTCTCATTATTAGGGAGAGACAAGGAAGTCTATAAACCTAAATATTAATAAATGTTTTATCAAATCAAGCTTATATAATTTAATTAGGGTTCATATGTTCTATAGAAGGGAGTCATAAGGTAGACTCCTAGTAAGACTCCATCCCTAAGAATACATACTTTTTTCACTCTAAAAGGGTAATACAAATGACCACTAGCACACTAAGTGTTACTCTTAGAAGTGGAATGAAGAAAATACCAATATGGATTAAAATATTGATTGAAAATTCAATGGGTTACAATAGAAGAACCAATAAGATGCAAAATAAGTTTTGAAATTAATAGTTATGAAAAGGAAGACTCTTCTAGTGATATTTATGATAAAGAAAACTCAAAAAAGGAAAATATTTATTAGCAAGATATCATACAAAAATGAAAAGATAGAATAGCTTCAATTGTGCACATATGGTTAGAAGGTCTTATCAAAGAAATAGATAAACATAATGTTCCTAAAATAGACTACAAAACTGATAGATCATCACGACTGTGCACCTATTGTAATCAATATGATCATGAAAAGGTTAACTATTGGCGTTTCCATCCATGCAAATACTGTAATGGGACAAATAACTCATTTCTCTTGCTATGAGAAATATAGGATAGAGAAATAGGTTTTACACAGGTTCAAAAGAAATAATATGGGTCTATTCTGATCCACTCAAGACATGCAACATCATGAGAGCAATGTTCCATCAAAGATGCTTGATATCAAGGGAAAAATAATTGAAAAATATGAGAGGCCATGACATGAAGACTAAAGCAACAATAAAAGAACCAGATCAACACAAGAAGAAGATGATGAACCCAAACAAGCCAAATATCATCCAATGGAAGAATATCCATATTATAGTCTTCAATATCGAAATAATGTAATATAGGGGTGTTAGATTAGAGTATATTACATTGGATCACGTAAATGTACCTTCCTAGGTACATACTTAGGGCATTAGATTACTTTAGGAGAAAGTTATCTAGTTACTTCATGTAATGTAATAAATGCACGAGTGTCAATTTGCAAGCTGTATATGTGCGAGGTGTCCCTTGTAAATATAGGTAGAGTATTGGCTATATCCCATTGCATACCCCCATTGCATACTACATCAAAAATGAAAATAGAAGAGACCACTAGTTTAGAGAAATTTGAGGATGACATAGGCTGCGTGAGAACCTAAAAATTTTAGAGTTCAAAAATAGTTAGAAGACAACAATTGGTCAGAATTAATAGATGCTAATTTTTAGAATTTAATAAGAATTATTTGAGGAGAGGAAGCCACAAAATCATATTTTCGGTTAGTAAGTTAAAGGAGTTACAAAGCTGCATATTAGAAGCATTAAGGAGCTGATTTGAACAAAAAGAAGAGCTGCAAAATAGACTAGTTTAAAGTAGCAAAGTAATACAAATTGAAGCTGCAAATTTATCAAAATTAGAGTAGCAATTAGGTGATCCAAATCACCAAGAAATCTATTACCAAATGGAGACCAAAAAAGTATGCAACATTGGTGCAAAAGTTTCATTAATTAAACATTTATATATATCTTATTATTAAGTTTTATTAAGCACCAAATTGAAGGAAGGTTTCTACTTTAAGTCTTCAAGGAAGTGCAAAAGATAGTTTTTTTACGAGGAGTAAAAATTATACATAAGAAAGAGGAGTTAGATATTTTTTAAAGGAAAAGAATAATATCAACTTTCTACTATATATTGAAAGCAAAGAAGATATTCTTCTCAAGCATAGATGTAATGTACAATAGTGAAAAACATAGCCATGAAAAAGGTATAGTATTTGCATGATTAAAAATCTTGGAATCATCATTAGAAAGTTAACCAATCAAGGAGACTTAGGAGAGAAGGCAACATTGAATCCACCATTAAACACAGGTAAAGTTGGAGCAAGTCTTGGTGAAGAAAAACTACCAAATAAGCACTTCAACCACCAAGGAATAGAGAAGGTGTCACCTTACTAAATGCGAGGAAGAAATTTAGATAAAGAGACTAAGAAAATCTAGAAATCTAGGTGCAACTAAGGTATTCTAACTTAGTTTATAATAGATTTATTTGTAGTCCATAATAGCACCATTTTGTCTTTTCTAAAGTGGCAAAAGAAAGAAAAAAATTGAAGTGTCTTAAAATACCAAAGTAGCATAAAGTTGTAGTCATCAAGCGATAGTATTATCCAGTATAAGGAAGAAGCTATGAAGCAAAGGGAAATGGGCCAACTAAGGGCTTAAAATCATCATATTCAAGGTTTCTAAAGACACTAAATATGATACCATAGTCCCATGAAGGCACTGCTCATAGTACAAAATGAACCTACAACAAGAAAGGAGACAAGAAAGGAGACTAAGGATAGCATAACATCAATAGCAAGGACAACATAATGCAAATAAGGTACAAGTTGCAAGGAGAATAATGTAACAAAGATACAAGTAGTAAGGAGTGTTACCCAAGAAAAATAGGAGAGAAGCTTGGATGAACAACCACCTAGAAGAGAGCATTGAAACACCATAGGAGGATCCACCTTCATTGGAGAGGAGCCACCTTTGTTGGAGAGGAGCCACCATACATTGGAGAAAGCATGTTGTTGTTGCAAGAGAAGCGAAACAACTTGCAAGAAATTGGCAAGAGCATTAAGGAGATAAGGAATATTGAGTTCTTGGTTACATGCAAGGGAAGAAGCCTCCACTTGCCACACCAAAGAAAGGAATATTGTTTCATTTGGCACAAAGGAGAAGAACACCTATGAATTCTTAGTAAGACCTCAAAAATTTAATGCTTGCACAAGGAAAAGAGCATCAAAGTATGAAGTAATGCTCCATTCAAGCAAGAAAATAATAAAACATCATTACTTCAATGTCCATAAGGAGAGATAACACCTGTGCCACCTAACAAAGAGATCTACGTTCAAGGGTAACGTAAATGCCATGTGGCATGCATTCCAAAGGGAGATAGAAAAGTATTAATAGCCCTTCCTAAGAAGAGTGCACATATCAAGATTACATAAGACGAGTGCACATATCAAGCTTCCATAGGTCAAAGAGCATTGAAAGGAGAAGAGAATAGTCTAGAGTGCACCATAGAACATAGTGGAATTAATGCATAGTGTCATACCTTGAATACTGAGGAGAATACAACATCTAAAATCAAGGAAACCAATTAGCACATAGTGCATCACATCAAAGAAAGGTATATTTACATTGAATTAATATTTGCTTTCCATTATTCAAGGAGAATACAACATCTAAAAGCGAGGAAACCAATTAGCACATAGTGCATCACATCAAAGAAAGGTATATTTACATTGAATTAATATTTGCTTTCCATCAAGTGCAAGGAGATATAATGTACATTATTTCTAAGCTTAAATTTAGCTAATTATTGCGTGGAGATATAAGGAAATTACAAATTTAGAATAATAATTGATGGTTTAGAAAGCAATTAAAGCAAGGTATTATATCTTTAAGAGTTATTTCAAATTTCATTATTTGAGATTCAATTATCAAAATATTTTCAACCTTGAAATTGAAGCAAAATTTTTTAAAAATATTATCATTTTATAAAATTCTAAATTAGGGAGATATAAGCAGTTCAACACCAAATTAAAAATCTTAAAATTTAGAAACCATATTTTTAATTCAAGGATATAGGAAGCAAAACATAGAATAGGAAGCAAAACATAGAATTGCTTGAAAGCTGAAAAATTATTGTTGATACTAGTCTCTTATACAAATTGAAGGGACAAAAGGAATCCAACTATAAGATCTTGAAAAATAGATAACATTATCAAATTGAAAGTGAATTAAAATAATTTCTAACTTTCACAAATAGGGAGAAATAAGATGAAAAGTAGAAGTTGAACATTAGGGATTCAACTAAAAAGAAATCTAAAGAAAGCTAAAAACTTTATCAAAACTATCGTACACTAAAAAAACTAGGGAGATATAAGGGGTTCTACAAAAATTGAGATTAGAAACGATTTTATCAAGTTTGATCACATACTCAAAACTAGGGAGATATAAGGTAGTCTACAAGTATTATTATGACTACATACAAATTCATACTTTCAGAATCCCAAATACTTAAATGACCTATTTACACTTCATGGAAAAACAAAGTGAGGTCAATATTAATAGTTGAAAATCTTTGGGATATTGTTAAAGGAGCAAAAACTAAACCTACTACAGGAGATAGTAAGATTCAAAAGTTTGAAGAAAATGAAGCAAAAATACTCATGATAATAACTTTTACAATTACATATAAAATACAACCATACATCATTAGTTTCGCATCAACTCCTACAGAATCTTGAAAATTTTTAGCCAAGATATTTAAAGGAAGAAACAAAGCCACTATCATAAATATTCAAACTCAATTACATTCTCTAAAAGTTAATAGTGGCAAAAGTATAGAACTATTCCTAAGAAAAGTAGCAATTATAAAAGGAAAATTATTAACCTTAGGAGAAATTATTGAAGACAATTATTAACCTTAGGAGAAACTATTTAAGACAATTATTAACCTTAGGAGAAACTATTGAAGACAAGTTTCTTGTTCAAGTAATCCTAAGAGCACTTCCAGATAGCTACAAGCATCTAGTAACATCTTTGGAAATTCTAGGTAAAGATACACCATTTGATGAGTTAGTCAATATCCTACAAGAATATGAGGTGGAAAATTTAGTAAAAGATGAAATGACTAAAATTCCTTAGTCTCAAAAGATAACCCACAAGCAAACTTTACGTCATTCTCAAAAGGAAGATCTAAATGGAATAATAGATATTGTCAAGTATGCAGAAAGAAAGGACATAGTACAAATTATTGTAGATTCAATCCAAGAAATCAGTTTTAAGAAAATCAAACAAATGTTGGAAGCCAATCAAGTAGGCCATTCCAACCAAAAAAATATTAGAACCAATATAATACACATCAAAAATAGTTTCAACATCCATATACCTCTTAGAATAAATACAATCTTCCTCAACTACAATATAGAGAAGAAAAACAAAAATGACATCTAGTTCAAGAAATTTAGGAATTGGAAGAACCTACAGATGAACCTGAAGTCAAAAGCTCCTTTTTAGCTCTAATACTAATTATTTTCTTGATCAATATACATATAGGGAGCAAAATGAATAAAGGAAAAAAGAAGAGTTCCAATTCCAAATTTAGGATGAAGACCGTAGAGTCTTCAATACCCAAATAATGTAATACAGGGGGTGTTAGAATATATTATATTATTTGGTACATGGGTGTTGTAATATATTATATTATTTGGTACATGCCAATGTACCACCTTGGGTACATCATTAGATTAGGAGAGTGTCTTAGATTAAGGTTTGAGTATTTACTTTATGCAATGTAATAAATGCACAAGTGTTAGAATGTGCATGTAGTCCACATGTACATGAGTCATAGAATAGGAAGATGAAGAGTCATAGATAGGTGAAAGGCCAAGGTTCATATATCTCTATATAGGCCTTTTATGATAGAATGCAAGAGAGAAGCATATAGTATAGTAGAGCATAGTGATAAGAAGAGAAGGTAGATACAATGTAGATCATGCAAAATTTTTTGGAGTGTTTAAGACCTTCATCATATTACATTGTACTATTTTTGTGAGCTTTCATTAATGGCTATTTTTTGAGTTATTGCAAAAGTTTCTCATATAGTTTTCCTACATATTATATTACTATTATCATATAGTTAACATATATATATATATATATATATATATATATATATATATATATATATATATATATATATATATATATATATTTTTTTTATATATATATATAATCAAAAGCTAACAAAAAAAAAACCTTATATCTCCCTAGGTTTAAATAATTCTTTGCAAATTTATATTTTCCTAATTTTGAAGTTGAATACCTTTTGAATCCCAAATAACTAAATTTGCAAATATTCAATTTTTTTATTATTTTCAAATAAAACCAAAATAGACATACTTAAAAAAAAACATAAAAACTTAAAAAAAAAATCTTTTTATTCCTTATCACTCCATTCTTAATAAAATGCTTCAAAAAGTAAATATTCAACTTAAGCAACTTATTACTCCAACTTAAAAATAAATCAAACTTCAATAATAACTTTATTCTACTAAAACAATAAATTATTGTAAACAAACCTACTTCAATAATAACTTTATTCTACTAAAACAATAAATTATTATAAACAAACCTTATCACTCCAAATGAACTTAAAATTCTTAAACAAAAACTTAATAATACTACTTATTATTCCAAATAAAAAATGCTTTTTCAAACCCTAACCTTACCTAGAGCTTTGATTATTTCACTATTCTCAACTTGCATTGACATCCCTTGTGCTGCATAGTTAATATTTTCTAATCCTTTCTCTTCTCCTTAATTCTTGATCAAACCTTATGCATGAGTGACACTTGTTATTGCACTTGATGATCTCGGTTGGCATTATGTTCCTATTATTTGATGATTTAAGTTGGCATTACATTCCTATTGTTTAATAATATCTGTTGGCATTATGTTCTTGTTCTAAGGTCTCTTACACCATCTACAATAATCCTCAATTTTTATGTTGCTTTCCCATGCATGAAACTTGATGATTTCTTGTTGCTTGGCATTGGATTCCCAACTACAAAGTAATTCATGATTCAATATTCGACACTCGAACACTTGATGTTTATGTTGCTTTCCGATGAATGAAACTTGATGATTCCTTGTTGCTTGGCATTGGATTCCCAACTGCAAAGTAATTCATGATTCAATATTCGACACTCGAACACTTGACGTTGAATCCTCTTGCTCTTCACTTTCCAATGAAGTGCTTGGTTTACCTTCTTCTCGAGTGACATTTGGCTTGCTTTTCGTTCAACTTTGTTGCACTTCAAAGTATACTCATCCAATGTGTATTTTACTCATTTCAACGTGGCACTTTCTAATTAAGTTTCTTCTAGCTTCTAATTAAGTTTCTTCTTGCTAGATTGCAGGTTGATGTTGCTTGGTGTATTGCAGGTTGATGGCACTTGGGATAGTGCTTTGCATAGAATGCTAGGTTTTGAACCGCTACAATGTTGTTGATGGAACTATCCCAGTGCTTTGCATAGAATGCTAGGTTTTGAACCGCTACAATGCTTTTTGTAACACCCGAGGTCCAACTCACCTAGTTGTTCCAAAACACAAGGTAAAATTTTTGAAACAAAATAAGTCAAAGTCATAAATTACCTAACATGTTATTAGTACGTAGGCATAATTACACACTCGAGTGGTCGAGATTGACCAAATTCCGCAAAGGTACCATTTAGTGAATCCCTTCTTCTCATACTCGAGTTCTATGTTCACGACAAGAGGTTGTTCCTTCTAGGGCCCATAACACCTAGAAGGGTGAACACATAGTTTTCCCACCCCGTAGCATGGAGGACATAGGTTTTTCTAACCTGTGCTTTGTCTTTAGCTTTCTATTTTTGTTTAAATTAAACATGCTAGGGATAACGTTAATATGCCCAGTACCTATTTGTAGTACATAAACTTATGGGCACAACCAAGGCCCACCAATTCTCTAGATTTTGAGTCTAAGTATCCTAGGTCATGTTGCATCTGATGATGGGATGTTCTATTCCATCTCATCACTGGACCTTCTAGCACCAAAAACTAGCACTTCTAGTTTTGGGTTATCATTGGCAATTTCATAGTTGAACCGTGCTTGTGAGATTCCCTTATGGTACTACTCATTTAATAGTTTGAAATGATGTCCCATACCATCGTTCGTTACTAACCTTAGCAGGGAGTCCACTTGACCCATTCATTCTACTAGAGAACAACCATCACCGATTCATGATGGTTACCTCTTGCATACCATCGGTGTTGGGTAGATGATTGCCCATCTTGACAAATATAGATTCCTCCATCTTGGAGACCATTTGGTTTTTAACTACAATTAGGTTTTGGCTCTTCAAAAGCTTGCTAAAGTTTTTGTCACAAGTTGAATTCCATGGAGACCATTTAGTTTGTAACTAAAATGAACTAGGTAATAATTCTTTAGTAGGTTTTGGCTCTTCAAAAGCTTGCTAAAGGTTTTGTCACAAGTTGAATTCCATGGAGACCATTTAGTTTTTAAATAGGTAATAATTCTTTAGTAGGTTTTGGCTCTTGAAAAGCTTGCTAAAGTTTTTGTCACAAGTTGAATTCTATATACTTATGTACAAAAATTTCAAAACTTTCAATACTTAAAACTTTAAGTAAACTTTACATCTAAAAAGTAAACTCCACATCCTCTTCTTTTATTTTAATAAACCATATTAATTTAATAAATACACCATATTAATTTAATAAATACAAAGACTATTTGGGTTTATTTAAAAAAATAAAAAGACTATTTATCAAACAATTATTACCAAGTATATTAAAATTGATAAAGTAAAATAAATGGTTCTTCCTATTTTAAAAACTCATAGATTTCTTAATCAAAGAAGAAACAATTATTACCAAGTATATTAAAATTGATAAAGTAAAATAAATGGTTCTTCCTATTTTAAAAACTCATTGATTTCTTAATCAAAGAAGAATGCACATGGCAGGAAGAAAATACCCATATCCATGGTTAGTCTGTTTGATTTAAAAATAATCGGTTTTACCAAACATCTCTTGATTTAAAAATAAACGGTTTTACCAAACATCTCTTGATAATCCAAAGTAATGAAAAGAGAATGAAAAGAGAGCCATGCGGAATATTCTGAGACTTCTAATCATGGCAAGAAATTAATTGTACATTTCTATGGTTTCTAAAATATTATGGTTTCTAAAATATTACTCAATACCTATTGGGCTTTGGCTCTTCTTCAGGAGGTCCAGCTCTTCTTCAGAAGGTCCGACTCTTCTTCAGAAGGTCCGAGGTTCATACCGTGGTGTAGGTGAGTGTGAGGAGGTCCGAGGTTCATACCGTGGTGTGGGTGAGTGTAAGGAGGTCCAAGGTTCATACAGTGGTGTGGGTGAGTGTGTGAGACGGTATTGGGCTTTGGCTCTTCTTCAGGAGGTCCGACTCTTCTCCAGGAGGTCCGAGGTTCATACCGTGGTGTGGGTGAGTGTGAGGAGGTCCGAGGTTCATACCGTGGTGTGGGTGAGTGTGTGAGACGGTGGGTGTGTCTCTTTGGTGGAATTGTTGTAACAGGTTAGAAGATTCCTGGTCAAAACTCCATTACTTAATATTAAACCAAAAAAAATAAAAACAATAAAATAATAATTACTCAAAAAAACCCGGCTCTTCTTCAGGAGGTCTGACTCTTCTTCAAGAGGTCCAGGTCTGACTCTTCTTCAGGAGGTCCAAGGTTCATACCGTGGTGTGGGTGAGTGTGGGTGAGTGTGAGGAGGTCCAAGGTTCATACCGTGGTGTGGGTGAGTGTGTGAGACGGTGGGTGTGTCTCTTTGGTGGAATTGTTGTAACAGGTTGGAAGATTCCTGGTCAAAACCCCATTACTTAGTATTAAACAAAAATAAAATTAAAAAAATAAAATAATAATTACTCAAAAAAACCCCATTCATAACAACACGTTCCACAGGAGGAGATATTGTAGATCTATTTTATGGTTTAATCTAAGTCTTGTGCCTAACACGTAAGGCGTAACTTTTAGATGCTAGTTATTCACCAGTCTGAAACGTAAAACCTTCTAAAATAGAGATACTTGGCCACCGTTGCTGAGCGCACTCTTAATTTAGGCATGATTGAGGAAATCATTTATACCTAAGGCCAGCACTATTGAAGGATTAATCGATACACAAACATGTTACTTTTATTACTGACATCACCGGAAATTCTTGATAAAGAAACTATTCATCTCGTTATAGAAAGAAGTAAAGTATTTTATCAAACACATACATCTTAACAAACCAAAGTAAAGTATTTTATCAAACACATACATCTTAACAAACCAGTGTTTTATCTCTCCTTGTAAACTCGGGGGCGGTTTAAACAACTCGATATTTGCCGAACAGGAGAGTTTTCCCCAAATTAAGAAAGGTTTTTGCAGTCTTAAAGGAAGAATAAACTGTTAGAAAAATAAACCCAGATTAATAAACTGTTAGAAAAATAAACCCAGATTAATAAACTGTTAGAAAAATAAACCCAGATTTCACGCCTGTGCCCAACTGCGCTGCCGCAAATCCGGGATCTCGACAAAAGTGTGACAGGATGTCGCACTTATCTTCTGACAGATTTGACACCTGGCAGATCCGATCTCCGCAGGAGTTAATGCCCAGTCGGCGTTTGTCAGAAACCCTAGATGTGGGTCGATCCAAGGATAACCCTTATCCGGAGCTGTCAGAGGATAACCCTTATCCTCCTCTCCCCGCGGCTATAAAAGGCGGTTCGGTTCTACAAACAAACTAGAAAAAAGAGTGCGAAGAGTGCGTAGAAGAAGGAAGCAGAGCGGGTGTGAGAGAAGTTCGTGAGAGTGAGCAGAGAAAGAAGGGCGAGTGTTTCAGTGAGCAGTGTGGCTCAGCTGATAAATGTCCGAGCAGCAGACTCGACATTTCCCTTGTTCAGTTTATCCTGCAGCGTAGCCTGCAGATGTTGTTACTTCCTCGGTTGAGGAATTCTGTAACCCTAGTTGTTCATATGAATAAAGTTTGCTTTTGTCTGTGGCATATTTAGGGTTTGCAGTTGTTTAGGGTTAACCTTGTTGTTCTCTGTTCCGACGTTTCTCTCCTATCTCTCGGGTCTTGCCAAGCCAGGAAAACCCAGCAGCAGCCGCAAAAGACGAAGAACTTGAAGGCCAGAATTGGCCAAGTCTGAAGTTAGTCAGTCGTCACCGTGCCTTGTTGGTCGCCGAGCAAAGTTCGTCATCTTTGCTGTGATAGCGCGCTTCGGCAGCAGAAACTGCGAAGTCCGCACTCCACGCGAGTGACAGACTTCGACAGTCTGCCCGAGCGAAGTCCGCACTTCGTGCGAAGTGTGCACTTCGGCAGTCTGCCTGTGCGAAGTCCGCACTGCGCGCAAGTGACAGACTTCGGCAGTCTACCCTGCGAAGTCCGCACTCCGCGCGAGTGACAGACTTCGGCAGTCTGCCTGTGCGAAGTCCGCACTGCACGCAAGTGCAGACTTCGACAGTCTGCCCTGCGAAGTCCGCACTCCGCGCGAGTGATAGACTTCGGCAGTCTGCCCGAGCGAAGTCCGCACTTCGCGCGAAGTGCGCACTTCGACAGTCTGCCTGTGCGAAGTCCGCACTGCGCGCAAGTGACAGACTTCGGCAGTATGCCTTGCGAAGTCCGCACTCCGCGTGAGTGACAGACTTCGGCGTCTGCGCGTGAGTGTTGCTCTTCGGCGGCGAGAAAGAAAAAAAAGAATTCAAAATTTCCTTCAAATTGGTATCAGAGCTGATAGTACCGTGACACGGAGATAGAAGCATGGCTTTCGAGAGAAACTCGTTGCATTTGCAGATCCCACGATTTAACGGTAAGAACTACGATTACTGGAGCATCTAGATGAGGATCCTGTTCGAATCTCAGGAGCTATGGGAGTTGGTCGAGACCGGCTACCCAGAACCGGTAGATGCGGCGAAGATCGGCCGCCCTCTCTCAGCGGACAGAGATCCGTTGAAAGAGCACAAGAAGAAGGACCGGAAGGCCCTCTTCTACATCATGCAAGCGGTTGAGGAGACCATCTTCCCGCGGATTGCATCAGCCACCAAGGCCAAGTAGGCCTGGGAAACCCTGGCGAGTTCGTATCAGGGTACCGACAAAGTGAAGTTGGTGAAGCTGCAGATGCTCAGGAGAGAGTTCGAGAACCTGAAGATGAGCGAGTCCGAGTCGATGAGCGACTTCTTCACCCGGACGACGGACATTATCAACCAGATGCGGTTGAACGGAGAAAATGTCCAGAGCCAGAGAATCGTGGAGAAGATTCTCAGAAGTTTGCCTGCGAAGTTCGACTCGGTTGTGATAGCAATCGAAGAGTCGAGGGATTTGACAACCCTTTCGACAGACGAACTCATGGGTTCCCTGCAGACCCATGAACAGAGGCTGAGCCGCTCAACTCAGTCTTCTTTGGAGCAAGCCTTCAAAGCGCAAGTCTCAGTCCGAGACAGCGGCAGACAAGACTCCCAGCACAGCGCCTCTAGTTCTCAAGGAGGAAGAGGCAGAAGCAGACGTGGGAGAAGGAACAAGCGAGGAGGGAACTCAAACCCTCAGGACGCTGAGCCAAATTGCAACTTTCATCAGCAAGGAGGAAGAGGCATTTGCAGAAATCAGCAAGGTGTCTCTCAGTAGAAGAAGGACATGTCAAAGGTCCAATGCTACTACTACAGCAAGTTCGGCCATTATGCCACACAGTGCAGAAAGAAGATGGCGAACGAGAATCAGCAGCAAGCCCATTATTCGAAGGAACCTGAAAATGCGGCAGGAGGAATTGTGTTGCTGACTTGCAGTATTGAAGAGGAGAGCAAGAAAAACATCTGGTATCTTGACAGTGGTTGCAGCAACCACATGACTGGGAACAGGGAGATGTTCTCACAACTGGATGAAACAGTCCGATCCGAAGTCAAGATGGGGAACAACATCAAAGTTCCTGTGATGGGGAAAGGAAAGATCCTAATCCGCACCCAGCACGGTGATAGAAAAACAATTCAAGATGTTTATTATGTGCCTGGGTTGAAGCATAATCTACTTAGTGTTGGACAGCTTGTGCAGAAGGGGCACACTGTACTGTTCAAAGATGGAGTCTGTTCCATCAGAGACAAAGTCCATGGACAAATCGCAACTGTGTCCATGACGAAAAACAAGATGTTTCCGCTGCTGATTCAAAATGAATCTCTGATGTCTCTGAGTGCAGTTAAGAAGGATGCTACCTGGTTGTGGCATCTCAGATTCGGTCACCTGAGTTTCAGTGGCTTCGAATCTGTCGCACAAGAAGCGGATGGTGAAGGGTTTACCCCTTATAGAGCAACCGAACCAAGTTCGTGAAGGTTGCCCTGGTCGGCAAGCGACACGGGGACGCATTCCCTGTAGGGCGGTCTTGGAGAGCATCACGACCTTTGGAGCTGGTGCACTCGGACATCCGTGGTCCCATGCGGACCACCTCATATGCCGGCAACAAGTATTTCCGACCTTCATTGATGACTTCAGTCGGAAGACTTGGATTTATCCAATCAAGTTGAAGTCAGAGGCGTTTGCGAGGTTTAGGGAGTTCAAGGCTCTGGTTGAGAAACAGAGCGGTTATTATCTGAAGACTCTCAGAACTGATGGAGGTGGAGAGTACATCTCCAACGAATTCCACAACTTCTGCAAGCAGCATGGAATTTGGAGGCAGTTCACTGCCAGATACACGTCGCAGCAAAATGGCGTAGCTGAGAGGAAGAACAGAACAATCATGGAAATGGCACGGAGCATGCTGAAGGCAAAGATTTTGCCACATGAGTTCTGGGCAGAAGCTGTAAGTTGTGCAGTTTACCTGCTGAACCGGTGTCCCACCAAGAGTGTGAAGGACAAAATTCCAGAGGAAGCCTGGAGCAAGTTGAAGCCAAGTGTGGCTCATTTGCGAGTTTTTGGGTGCATAGCATATGCACATGTTCCGGATGAGAAAAGGCGGAAGCTAGATGACAAAGCTGAAAGATGCATCTTCACAGGGTACAGCGAACCAGCGAAGGCATACAGGCTGTACAATCCTGTGACAAAGAAACTTGTCATCAGCCGAGACATGAAGTTCTTGGAGGATGAAGTCTGGAACGGGAAGTCAAAGACTGGTCAGTTTGAACCAGCAACTGTTGAGTCTGTAGACTTGGAGGAAGACAGAGTTCAACCACCTGTGCCTTCAAGCATCAACAGTGGTGCCAGCAGTAGCACACCCTCAACATCCCGCTCACCTCCACTTGCAAGCAAAATTCAAAACCTGAGGACTCCTGCAAAGACTCGGAGCTTGCAAGACATCTATGAGGTAACCCGTAATCAATTAGATGAAGATTATTCTGATTTTGCTCTATTTACTGAATGTGATCCAGTGGAGTTTGAAGAGGCAAGTCAGAATCGCAAATGGGTGAATGCGATGGATGAGGAGATAGCAGCCATTGAGAAGAATCAGACATGGCAGCTAACAGATCTTCCAGCACGAAAGAAGACCATTGGGGTCAAGTGGGTATATAAAACAAAATTTAATGCCCAAGGAGAGGTTGACAGGCACAAGGCCAGATTAGTGGCGAAAGGCTACAAGCAGAAGTCAGGAGTTGACTATCATGAGATGTATGCACCTGTAGCCCGACTTGACACGGTCGGAATGATTCTGGCACTCGCAGCTCAGAAAGGATGGAGCATGTACCAGATGGATGTCAAGTCTGCCTTCCTCAACGGAATGTTGGAAGAAGAGGTCTACATAGACCAGCCGCCCGGTTATGAAATACTAGGGCAAGAAGGCAAAGTCCTGAAACTGAAGAAGGCCTTGTATGGGTTGAAGCAAGCACCCAGGGCATGGTACAGCCGTATTGACGACTATTTTCAGGAGAATGGGTTTCAGAAATGCCCATATGAGCACTCCCTGTACATGAAGACAAATGCAGCAGGTGAGCTCATCATCGTTTGCCTGTACGTGGACGATCTGATATTTACTGGCAATAGCAGCAGCCTATTTGCGCAGTTTAGAACAGCCATGAAGTCCGAGTTTGAAATGACTGACATGGGGCTGATGAAATTTTTTCTCGGCATTGAAGTTGACCAATCAGCAGATGGCATCTTCATTTCTTAGGGCAAGTATATGAAGGATGTCCTAAAGCGCTTCAAGATGGAGGACAACAAACCTACCATCACACCTGTAGCCACAGGTTTGAAGCTGAGCAAGTTGGATACAGGGAGGTCCGTAGATCCAACCTTGTTCAAAAGGCTAGTTGGCAGTCTAATGTACTTGACTGCAACTCGGCAGATCCGATGTTCGGAGTCAGTCTGATCAGCCATTTCATGGAGACTCCGAAGGACACGCATTGGCAAGCGAGCAAGAGGATCTTGCGCTATGTCAGCGGGACGCGAAACCATGGCCTATTTTACGCCAGACAAGACCAGTTGGAGCTAGTCGGCTACACAGACAGTGACTGGGCTGGCAGTACCGATGATCGAAAGAGCACCTTCGGGTATGCTTTCCATCTCGGATCAGGGGCAGTATCATGGGCGTCCAAGAAGCAACCCATTGTTGCGTTGTCCACAACCGAAGCAGAATATGTCACCGCCACGACATTCGCATGCCAGGCAGTATGGCTGCGAAGAGTTCTGAGCGAACTGTTTAATCCTTCGGAAGGCGCGACAACAATTTTCTGTGACAACAATTCGGCCATTGCACTGTCAAAGGATCCCGTGTTCCGTGGCCGGACGAAGCACATTGATATTTGTTATCACTTCATCAGAGAGTTGGTGAAGTCCGGAGAAATTCATCTGCAGTTTTGCAGATCCAAGGAGCAGTTGGCAAATATTTTCACGAAGCCTTTGAAGGAGGAAGACTTCAGCAGATTGCGAGAGCAGCTTGGAGTCAAAGTGCTTGTGAAATCAGGTTTAAAGGAGGGTGTTAGAAAAATAAACCCAGATTTCACGCCTGTGCCCAACTGCACTACCGCAAATCCGGGATCCCGACAAAAGTGTGACAGGATGTCGCACTTATCTTCTGACAGATTTGACACCTGGCAGATCCGATCTCCGCAGGAGTTAATGCCCAGTCGGCATTTGTCAGAAACCCTAGATGTGGGTCGATCCGAGGATAACCCTTATCCGGAGCTGTCAGAGGATAACCCTTATCCTCCTCTCCCCGCGGCTATAAAAGGCGGTTCGGTTCTACAGACAAACTAGAAAAAAGAGTGCGAAGAGTGCGTAGAAGAAGGAAGCAGAGCGGGTGTGAGAGAAGTTCGTGAGAGTGAGCAGAGAAAGAAGGGCGAGTGTTTCAGTGAGCAGTGTGGCTCAGCTGATAAATGTCCGAGCAGCAGACTCGACATTTCCCTTGTTCAGTTTATCCTGCAGCGTAGCTCGCAGATGTTGTTACTTCCTCGGTTGAGGAATTCTGTAACCCTAGTTGTTCATATGAATAAATTTTGCTTTTGTCTGTGGCATATTTAGGGTTTGCAGTTGTTTAGGGTTAACCTTGTTGTTCTCTGTTCCGGCATTTCTCTCCTATCTCTCGGGTCTTGCCAAGCCAGGCAAACCCAGCAGCAGCCGCGAAAGACGAAGAACTTGAAGGCCAGAATTGGCCAAGTCTGAAGTTAGTCAGTCGTCACCGTGCCTTGTTGGTCGCCGAGCAAAGTTCGTCATCTTTGCTGTGACAGCGCGCTTCGGCAGCAGAAACTGCGAAGTCCGCACTCCGCGCGAGTGACAGACTTCGGCAGTCTGCCCGAGCGAAGTCCGCACTCCGCGCGAGTGACAGACTTCGGCAGTCTGCCCGTGCGAAGTCCGCACTCCGCGCGAGTGACAGACTTCGGCAGTCTGCCCTGCGAAGTCCGCACTCCGCGCGAGTGACAGACTTCGGCAGTCTGCCCTGCGAAGTCCGCACTCCGCGCGAGTGACAGACTTCGGCAGTCTGCCCTGCGAAGTGCGCACTTCGGCAGTCTGCCCTGCGAAGTCCGCACTCCGCGCGAGTGACAGACTTCGGCAGTCTGCCCTGCGAAGTGCGCACTTCGGCAGTCTGCCTGTGCGAAGTCCGCACTGCGCGCAAGTGACAGACTTCGGCAGTCTGCCCTGCGAAGTCCGCACTCCGCGCGAGTGACAGACTTCGGCGTCTGCGCGTGAGTGTTGCTCTTCGGCGGCGAGAAAGAAAAAAAAAGAATTCAAAATTTCCTTCAAAACACAGTTTATCATATAACAGAAAAACATAATTTAATTGGCTCTCATAGTTAAGCCGGCGCAAAAAACATAGGCAGTGTTTTCAATATATCTAAAAAAAAAGAAGTATAAACAATAGTTTCATTCAGACATTCCAAACAACATGCAAGGGGTTTACATGGGCAGATAGACAATTTGTTCAAACGAAAGTGTAATTATTTATAAGCTAAACCTAATCGTTTTCCTGGTTCTTACATCTGTATTCTACAGCACTCGTTAAAATAATTTTCAAATCAAACATTCTTTATTGGCAAATAACTGAGAATATAATTCTCTTTATCAAGACACCATCTCAACTACTAACATAATGATTTTGTTAAGTTCAAGGGTACTTGTCTTACCCAAACAAAATCTATCCATTACATCAATAAATACAGCTAAATGCAGCTTAGTGAAAGATTCTGATAATATGAACTTTTGTCAGCTTTTTCTTCTGTACATTTCAAATTCATCGTTCAAACCATAAGACTAAATTTTCAATCTTTAAATATTTTCTATAGAATCTCTTCTGAAGTTTTAAACAATTGATGGAGACTTTCGACGTCCACCCTGACAGCCAGAACAATAGCCAGCGCTTTCATCTGCCGCGCATCCGATTTCTCCTCTCATCATCATCCGGCTAGCCCCCAAATGCAATGATCTAATCACCCTATTCTATATGATTTGTTTTAGCTAAACTCAAACAGGCAGACCAATGTATAATACTACGAAAAAGGAACTAAATTATTCCTTCCGGTAATAACCATGCTTTGAATTTTGTTTTCATAACAAATATCTCATTTAAGATTTGATATTAAACCAATTTACTGTAACATAGACATGCTCTATTTATGTAAACACAGTGGATTACTTATATATTATTATACCTTCCATATCTCTTTAAAAAAAAGATATTTCAAGATTCAATATTTACTACAGCAGCATGTTAATATACACACGGAATTCCATTCCAAGGTGCAAGACAAACAAGACGAGTAACCGACCTCGAATGTCTGAGATTCGTTCTCCTTCCATCGCAGGCTTGCACAATCCCCACACATCCACCTCAAAGCAATAGCACAGTGAAAGCGGAATGAATTATCACAATCCCTTGTTTTCTCTTTAATAGTAATTGTGAGAGTGTTTACTTCGGACAGGTGGAGCAGCTCATGCAGATCTTCTTCGTAACGGCATGCCAAATGGAGAGCCTAATTGTACGTAATTACTCTTTTACAAGAAATCCCTATTATTCATATTTGGCTCTTTCAATAATTATTTTCTTTTATTATTATTTTATTTTATTTTGTTATATTACTTTAGTTGATTTATTTATCTATTTATTTTATATATTTATGTATATGTTTTAAATAACAATTTAGGAATGAAATAAAGGTTAAACACCATAAATGCAATTTTAATTAGATTGATGCAACTACATGATCTAGTTCTCAGGTGAGCTTTCATGTACTCACGAGGGGTTGTTTTGTATCATATCCAATCTTACCTAATATGAACAATCAGTATCTCTGTGAAAAGGTGGGTAACAGGTACATTGATCTGCTTGTCAACATTAATTAACTTGTTCTTGCACTTACAGATGTTCATCAGTAGTATATCATTCTATATATAACCATCAAACAAAGTAGAGAAATAGTGGAGATGTTACACTTTCATTGCTATCTTTGCTTCTATCTTGAGTCTTAGATCTTTGTTTCTTCTCACTTGTCCCTTGAACCTATTTTGCATCAAACCTGGTACATCTTCATAATGAGCATGACTATACTGCTACATTCAACGAGTTGAATGGCTTGCTTTGTTACCTACTCTAGCCTAAGCCAAATTAACAAGCTCTTTTCTTGCACTGATTTGACTTGTATGGTGCTATCTCCTTTGCTATGCTTTTAGTCAAATGATGTTGCATCTATTCTTGGCATTGCTTTGAGCTGAATGATGTTGCATTCAAGAGCCAAACAAGGATACCTTCCTAGAGCTAAATAAGGAAACCTTTCTTTTCTTATCATTGAGCTACTTTGCTTTTCCTTAAGTCGAATAGCTTTCTATTTAAGACTGCATTATAGAATCCTTCCTAGGGCTAGATTTCTTCTATATCTTGCTACCTCTTTCTTTTGAATCTTGAGGCTTCTATTCTTTGAAATATAAAAACCTATTGAACCTTCTGTCTCTATTGCTACTTCTTTACTGTATCTTTAGTCTTCTTGCTATTAATGTCAAGGTATGAGAGACCTAAAACTTTTTGAATCCTTTTATTTGTCAAGGTTTGTCTTCAAGACCTAAATACTTTATCTCTTATGTCAAGGTTAATCTACAAGACTTGAATCCTCTATCTCTTATGTCAAGGTTTGTCTTCAAGACCTGAGTCCCTTTTGTTAAGGTTAATTTCGTTATGACCTGAAACTTTAATATCAAGGTTTTTGAAACCTAATTCTTCAATATCAAAATCAATTTTTTTGTGACGTAAAATTTTAATATCTTGAAACTTTAATTAATATCTGCTTGATGAAAGCTTACTTTAAGACTAATATCTTCCTTGATATATCCTTCTCATATTTTGCTTTCTCTTGCACTTAGAAGATGAAATTCTTCTCTATTTATTGTAGGAAGCTTCTCACACTTCTAATGATAAATATCTACTACAACTCTCTCAATAGTATCTTAGGTTGCACCTAAGAACTCAAACCTCTAATGTCAAGGTGGTGTTAATTTTCTCTGATGCCTCAATCAAAGTCAATATGACTTGATCATTTTGAATTCTTCAACTTCCTTCCGAGTTAATAGAAATTAGTGTCAATGAATATCTGTCCCTTAAGTCCTTCTATCTCTAAAATCGATGTCAAGGGTTGGCTATGTCCCTAAAATGATCAACTATCTTAAAGTTGTTTTTCCTTACAATATAGATGAGCCTAAGTCTTCACATGTTGTTCTTCAACTGTGGAAAGACTCTATAGCTAATTTTTGGTCTTCACTGGTTATTCTTACCCATGGAAAGACTCTAGCCATTCTACTCACTTTGACCTTACTACAGAATATGAGTCTCACTACCTTTAAAATGGACAAAATCTAAATCAATTTCATCAAACTCGAAAAAATTAATTTTTTGCATGTAGCTAAATAAATTTGTTCAACCCATGCAATAAACTACTCGTAATAGCTTTGATATCACTTATGGATTTTTAAGCCTTAATACTAACATAAAAATCATAGGATAAATACCATAAGATCAAATATAATATAGCCACAATACAGTAAGATCAAGATAATGATGTAAGTAGAATAATATGAGCAAATTAATATGTATATCAAGGCTTATAATATATCAAATAACATTCAATAATAAATAGCAATATGAATGTAATCCTGAATCATACATGAACAAAGCATGTAGGACAACTTACAATATTAATTGCTCATAGTGTATGCATTATTTATTACTCCTTTTTGTCTTACAAATATAATACTTGACACTTGATATTATATTTGATGATCGGATGCTTGGATCCTTCTCTATGGAGTACTATATAGCCATAGTAGAACTACTCTTTGGATACTTGACTATTCCTTTCCATATGCCAAGTCTCATGACTCTTGACTTCTCTATATGACACTTGCATACTTGATGAACACATGAATCTATATTGTAGGCACACCTAGACATGACTATTGACCTTCGCTTTACCTAGTATAACCTAAGCCACTTGTGCATATCACATATTTACATTACATATTTGATCTCTTACATTCAAGACACTTGTACACTTATACTCAACTTACACTTGCACACTAACTCACATGACACTTGTACATATCCTACACAATCACACTTATGTAGAAAGGGGAAATAATACACACACTCTAAACTATGAATCTACCTTAATATAATATTTACATATGTACCATGAAGGTAGCATGGGGGTACATTAACATGTACCAAACAACATAATATACTCCAAAACCCCCCTGTATTACATTATTTTGTTATTGAAGAATTTAGTCTTGAATCATGGTCTTTAGTCTTGATCTTCAATCTTCCTAATTTAGATCAATATCTAAACCTTCAATATGAGATCCTTCTTTATCTTTGAATTTAAATTTTCTATTACCCTTCCTGAAGTGATTTCTTTTCTTCTTATTTATTCTTCTTTGTTTTGACACCTTCATTTGAGATAATACCTTATAAGCACTTGTGTTAGCAAATCATCACAATAATACTAACTTGATTTCAATGATTCCTCGTTGTAACTAACATAAGCTTCGTTCAAGTTATATATGACTTTTTATTTTTCTTGTTTCTTCCCTTGAAAAATTCCAAAACTAATTAATGATAAATACATCATTAAGCATTATTCTAGAGAAAATATAATAGTGTTTGAAAATTCCACCACGTTCTAAATAATTTTTCATGAATATAACTTATAAGTATTGTAAATTTTTCCTCTTTTGCCTCCTTGACAAACAAAGACAATTTTCCCTTTAAATCGTTAGGTGTCTACAACTACAAATCTCATTCCTTCCAAAGTTCCAACTAACCAAGAGTTTTTTTTATATGCATATACATATATATGTATATGCTAATATATCTCCATCGAGGTTAAACCAAACTTCCTAATCTGCTAGTTACTTGGTTCGATCTCTAAGCACCCGTCAACTAGACACCTCTCTAACCCATATCTCTTATTGTCTTGGCTTATGGAAACATCCCATTCCTTTCTTTTCCAAGTCTATCTGGAAGTAATTGATGCTATTTCATTTTGCACCAACCAACTTGATTCCCTTCAATATTATTGGTAATATTCCTTTCATTCTTTGGAAAGGAGGAGTTCTAGTCTTTACTCTCTCCATAGATCCTTTAGTGAAGGAGCCTCTAGAATTCCCATCTAACTCTTCTTACTATGCAAATCCTTTAGCGTAGGTGACACATTTCTTTTAGTGTAAGAGTTCCATGGTCAACGCCCATCTCTACTCACTACACATTTCCATTAGTGTAGGAGTACTATGCATATAACAAAAACCCTATCCTTTTAATCTATTCACTACTTCTATCACACATCTTGACAAGTCTACAACCTCCTAGGATTCATGTCTAGATTTACCTTAAGGTTAAACCTTATTAAAACCATATTAAATACTGTTTAGAAGCTTCACTAATCTAACTTATCTTTCTGGAACTTATTATTGAGAACACACATATCTAATCTGATGCTTATAACAAGATGTCTTCTCATCTCGATAACCCATATCTCATTTAAAAAGGGAAAGCTATAATATTTCCTTATGTTATTACAACATTTCATAGTGCATCATAGTTTACCATAATCTTAGAGGATTGGATTACAAATCAAATGGTTTCATGATCGCTCTACAGAGCTTCGTGGAAACTTGCCAGTCTATTTTGAATGTTTTGATTAAACTAACACAACCCAACCTACATACGAATGAAAGAAACCATGCAAGCTTTATTTTGTTAATCAATCAACACATGAAACATGCAGCTAATTCAAATATAGCTATCCGATAGGAGATCAATTCATTTCTTTTACAATTACATCGATGATGGTCGAAAAGCATTAACCGAGGTTCTGATCATAGGTTACATTTTCTTCCATTCAGATGTGAATCATCCTTACAAATATAGCAGATCAATACAATCCAAGCTAACATTTACATAACTATTTCTAACAATATTTCAACATAACTTTCATTATGAATGACATGATAATGCCCTCTTAACACACAATCCCAATGGGTACTATACAGTTTTAGGCCCTACGATCCAATCGAACACCTATCAACAATGATTCTGATGCATGTATAAAATTCACATAGAACTCAACTTGGATTTCAAGTGACACTCCAACAAATTTGACGTTGCAACTGATAAAAGGTAGTTCACTTAACTTCTGCATCCTCCATACATGTTAGAAGATCTCCACTCCTAGTTCCTTATTTAACCTCCCAAGAAGGATTGCCTTGTGATGGGATCAGATACGACCCCATGCTTTATGGCATTGCATTTCTCATTTAATGCAAATTGATTTCATAGCTTTATCCCACAATGTAGTGAAGATAAATTTTTCCAGCAATCAAGCACAAATTTCCCCACTATCTCTTCTCTAAGTGGTAACATTAGACTCACATAGCATCTACCACATTCTAGGCTACTTTTTTTCTTTTTTTTAAAGAAAGAGTCACATATGAAACAAGAAACAACTCCAAGAAAACTCACATAACAAAAATTGTCGAAGTAATTCACTAATTTCTTTTTTGGTGACATACAATTAAAAAGCATTCATTTCATTCAAAACATCAAAGGATCCCCCATTCAAAAATATTTTGTCCTTATAGTCATTTGAAAAATTTCCCAAATACCAAAAAAATAAATGATCAAACATTCACAAAGTCGACCAATGCATTCCTACTGAGTTGATCTACTCTTTTCCAATCTAATATAGCAACATAATCAATCATTTTAGTAGAAATATATCACATAATAGATTTTCAATGAAATCATTCATACATCAGCTTTAAACTTCTCTAATCAAATTTTAGCACATCGTTATATCATAGCAGTCTTATCAATGTAATGCAAATGACGTCAACAACACAACAAGATTACTCTACTAAGCCATCAGGGAACAAGAAGCTCATTACCGATTTTCGTCTAAACCCAAATGAAAACCAAGAAAGTTTTCCCATCTAAACTTGACATACAAAAACAAATATTCTTTCATCTCAAGGAAGGCATTTCCAAAAGAAAAAAAAGTTCTATATTTATTTATTTTTGGCTGTATTACTTCAGAACCAAACTAGACAAGATGTTTTTCAAACTACTTGATTTTTTAGCGTCTTCTTCAAACAGTCTTTTCCCAAGAAAAACTTTGCCTTCTCCTCTTCCTTATCCCAAATTCCTATTTTTAAATTACACTCTACCTACCTCTTCATTCCTCTTGCTTCCAACGTCTGTCCTCTTATACACCTCTTTTCCCAAAATCGAAAACACTTTGTCATTACTCCTCTTCCCTATTTGATGACCAGTCTTGTGGTAGAGATTTACTCCACTCCTCTCACCCACTTGCTCTAGCATGAAGAATATATTCCATCCAATGTCACAATGGGGATCAATCAATTATCCACTACCAACACAATTTTCTTAACTAGACTTAATAATTCCCTAAATTCTAGTTTATTAACCGAACATCAAACATAATAGAAATAATAATAATAACACAAAATATATTTCATTATTTTTCTTTGTAAATTTATTGTTCCTTATTTTGTCATTCACAACAACACAAAGAAATAACTTCCATTATTTTAATGCTTATATTTAAAACTAAATTATTTTCATAAAGCAAACATCATGCAGCTGCAAATCCAAGCAACTTAGTATTTCCTTTCTTATGCAAATCATATTATGCATCTTCATTAAAGGAGCATTTATTCATGTTGCTCTCTTTCTTTCTTCATCGATTTTACCCATCACATCATTTCCCTCAAGGCAATCCTATTCCTGGTGGTTATTTCTTTCTTCCACCTACAAGAACATGTTCCTGCGCATGTACCAATTCTATTAGCAACATCACATTCTACCAACTAAAGTGTGTTTGTAGAAAATGCACATGAAATAATCAATCATTTCAGTGATAAGAAACATCATATTTCCCATAGACTATCTCTATCTATACATCTAGTCAAGGATTATCCAAGCATTCCATTCAATAAAATACACAACAAAATGTGAATTCATCAAAATAAAAAGTCTGCCAAGAGAGGGTCATGATATTAGGTATTTATTTCTTTCCATAAAAATCATCTATTATTTTTTGAGAATAAAACTTAAGTGTGTGCAACATTTTCTTCACTATCCTCATTGAATTCATTTTTAATAATTTTTTGGATAGCTTTAATAATTTCTTCACTATCAATATTATATTTAAGACAAATGATGAAGCTGAAGCTTGGATAGCTTTGGAAGGAATAAAAATATGTAAACAAATAACATGGAATAAGTATGGATGGAAGGTGATTCATTAATAGTAATAAATACAATTTGGAGGAAAGTAAAGGCTCCATGGAACATATAAGAGATCATCGTGGAAATACAAAACCTTCCTACAGAGTTTGAATAAATTAGGTTTACACATATATTATAGGAAAGGAATAAGTATGTGGATTGGCCACCTAATAGAGGGGTTTTAAAATATTATCATAAAGTTAAATTATCTTTTCCATGGTTAAAGGAAGTAGTAAGTTTAGCTGAAGCTGACAAGAAAATTTTAAAAGGAGAAAATTCAAAATAATGTTCTATAGAAGTAAAAAATGCTTCAAGGGATCCGTTTATAGATCAATGCATTGGAGGAAACTAACAATCCAAATTTGGTAAAATGGACTATGATTTCATGAAGTGAGTATAAGTTTTGTATGCTAAAACAGAAGAAGATGATATCATATGGACTTCATGGTTGAATGGATTATTTGAATTATTGGTCTTTGGTTGGATTATGGGATAAACTATGGATTGGAAAATTCAAATTTTTGAGATTGAAAAACTTTTTATTTAAATAATACCGTTATGATTTATCAAAATGTTATTATAATATGAATGAGATTCATTTCATAACTCATTAAAATGATAAGATATTTTTTACTTGGTTATTTGGTATTAAAATGAGTTCCACTTGTATTATATAATGATTCATAATTTAGTTATTATGTCTATATTCCTTGATACGATTTAATCATGAAATTTTAAATTTTTGAGATTTTTAAACTATTTATTATAGTTATTGTAGTTTCACTTATACTTCAAGAAGAAAACCAACAGTCCAAATTTTATAAAGCAAACTATGATAATGTGAAATTTTGGAAATATTACTCTACTAAGATGCAGTGCATAGATAGTAGAGGTGGATTTTTCGTATTGTGAATACTGCTATAGGAAAATTTTAGAAATGTTTAATTCTAAAATATTTGTATTTATAAAAAAATTTGAAGAAGATACAAAAAAAATCTAGCATTCATGCATTTTATGAAAATATGTAGATATCTAGTTGTAGCAACTCAATTGATATGAAAATTGAATTTATTTGTAAACTCTAAAGTTGTAAAGGAGAGAGTTGTGATTTTTCAAGGGTGGGGAACCCATATATATAACCCCTCTTTCTAAAGTAAAAAAAAAAAAAACAACTTATATCTTTTAACTTCTCTTGTTAACACATTATCTTAACATTTACCAAAGAAATAAAATAATCCTAAATTTTAGAACAATAAATGATCTATCTCATTTAATATATATTTATAATACTCATAGTTATAAATATATAGTTCAAACATTTTCAATGCACCTTACATAGCATTTCAACATGAAAAATGTTATTTATTTTTTTTTAATGGCTATATGGGATTGAAATGGACCCCACCAATATTACATTATAATCACATAATGGTATTACAATAGTTTGACAATTATGCATAAATTGCCTGGAAATATTTGAAGCTAAGTATCCTCCTTGAAATTTAAGGAATATGACTTGAACCTAGGTCTCCTTGTTGAAAGTTGAGGAATATAACAGTTGCGCTAATGCCATTTGGTTAAATGTTAAGGTTCAGCAATAAAATTTGAACATTGGTTTAAGATATGAAACTCTTCACCCTTACCAATTGATCTAAACTCCATAGGCAAAGAAAAATTATTAAAAATATTATAAATTTATTAATGCAGTAAATTATATAAAAAATTTACCTTTGTTATGGTCATATGCTACCTGTTGGAGTATATTACATTATTTGGTACATGCTAATGTACCATCTTGGGTACATAGCTAGAGTAGAAGTTTACCTTAGATTAAGGTTTGAGTAGTTACTTCATGCAATGTAATAAATGCACAAGTGTTAGAATGTGTAATGATGTAAATATGCATGTAGTCCACATATACAAGAGTCATAGGCTTGGTGGATGAAATGTCAAGGGACTTATCTCCCTATTTATGTGCCTTTGAGGTAGAAGAGAAAAAGAGAGAGAGAGGGGGACATAAGATACAATAATGCCTAGTTGCATTAGTAGTTAGAGTGAGTACAATGTAGTTCCTCCATGTATTTATGGAGCGTTCATATCCTTGAGTATATTATATTGTACTATTTTTGTGAGCTTTCATTAATGGTATATTTTTGAGTTATTGTAGAAGTTTCTCTTATAATTTTCTTGCATATTACAGTGCCATTATCATATAGTTATCATTACTTACTCATTTTACATCTATTGGTTGTATTTACTTTAATATATCATCAAAAGCTAACACTAACTAGATTTAATAACATCATACTAAAAGAAGAAAAAAAATTTATTTAGCTTGAGAGGTTTTTCTACTTGATTTATAAATATTTGAATGCAAGTATACAAATACAAAAATAACTAGCATAATTTGTTAGAATAAGTAATTATTCTCTTAAGTTCTACTAGGATAGACTTACTTGAGTTTCCACTCCTTCATGAGTCAGGTAAACTCTCAGTTATAGTCTAGATCAGATTTGATGAGTTGTTGTAATCCAACGACTCTCAATGATCAACTTTGTTATTTATACAAAGTTGATCCATGGAATAATCAATCAGTTCTACTCTTTCTTCATATTTTGTGTAATGCTTTGCATGTCTATTTTGGGAAATTCTAACATGGTACCAGAGTAGGATAGATCTTGCTAGCATTCTCTCTTGAAGGTTCTAGGAGATGGTTCTTTGGATCTTTTGTTGGCTTCTCCTCTTTTCTTGGATTTAAGTCTTCAATAAGATTTTATATATAGTTTTTTGCTATATATTGTTTTGAAATATATATATATGTGGGTTATTCTAAATATTATTTGTCTTCTTCTCACGTTAAAAAGGGAAGGGAAGATTCATTGACTCTTAGTGTAAATGTTTTTTTCAGAAAAATTACCTATAGTCGTATATATTAATTATGTGTTTTCTTAAAAAAAAGGAAACACCTTTTTCAAGCAATTTTTTTTATTAAATTTTTTATATAAAATCTTGATTAATAGGAATTTTATTTCCTATATTTAGTGTATCTTTTTTTGCAGGAAAAAAAGGGCTTTGTTCGCTGCCTTATCGTTGCTCTCGGAGAAGCACGATTGAGGCTCTTGAATCTTACGCAGAGCACCCAATTTTGGGCGCCAACGTCTCTATTCGTGATGCCTCTCTAATCGATTTCCATATCTCCTTCACTGGAGATCTGTAATCTTCACTCTCCTTTATTTTTGACGCTTGGTGCAACCCTCAATAAAGTCAACTATTATAAAATCCTTTCATTTTTTTTTATTCTTTCGGTGCGCTCTTAGGCCACGTCACTTCAGTTGCAAGATAAACATTTTATACCATTCTATCTTGCGATCTTCCTTGGCGTACCTTTTGCTGCATCGGGGAACTCCGTAGGAGCCCCCTTAAGCCGGGATAGCATTCATTTAACGCCAATCGATGGATTTGTTCTCGGTTGGAAGATTTGCAAATGACTCTCATTACCTCCTATTTAGTTATCTCCGTCTCTCTTCATTTCACATCATTTTCTTATGATCTTGAGCTTCGTTTATTCTCTGACGAATTATATGTGCAGAGTGTTATTTTTGTTTTGCTCAAAGGCGATGCATCATGGTGCTGAAGCAAGCAACTAATTTTTTTAATTTTTATTTTGATATCATTCATTTGCTATCTCTTTTAAAAAAATTATAACAGTCTATATTTCCGTTTATCGCCTCTCCTATTTTACTTTTGTTCTACAGGTTACAAAAGTCGAGGCATTGCATCTGCGAGGAACTACGTCTATGAGCGCTAGGTCTACGAAGTGCTAGGTCTGTACCTTCTTCGATGCTCTCATCGAAAGCACCAGTGATATTTATCTTCTGTGATGCATCAAAGGAAAAACCACTTCTACCTCTCTGTTTCGTGGTACCTACCCGAATAATTTTGGGTTTCCTCTTCATGCGGCAAGCAAGATCATTCTTTCAGAAGTTATCTCTGTTCTTTCTTTCACTTTAGCGTAGTCATGAATCACAGGCGCCTTGTTTGAAGTATATCTCTTCTATTTATTTTTTGTCTAAAGCTTCTTTGTATTGGTTTTTTATCTATCCCTTCAATTTCAAAGGTAAAAACCATACAAAAATATCCCCTTAGAATTTATGTATTTCGTATTTTATTCTGACTCAATTTTTTTCTAAAGCCTCTTTCTCTTTCAAAGGGCTTTAGTGAAAAGAGTCATTTGTAACCTAGTAAATGCAAAGTTTTTTTTGGGGGGGTTTAGGGTGCTCAATTTTGCACCTTTTTTGTTTTGTCTTTTAGGGGGTGTATTCTTATATTTTTTGTGTCTATCTTCTTTAAATCGCTCTTCTAGATTTCTTTATAGTGGATTTTAAATTTCAGAGGTATATATTGTTTTATCTCATTTAAAATCTCCATATGGTATAAGAAGATATTCACTAACTTCTTGCACACCCTCATTTTATCAAAACAAATAATATTTTTCTTATTCAAAAAGTATTATACAATCTTTAGTGGCAACATGATAGACTTACTAACCTAATTAAATCTATTCTTAAAGAAATATTAATGAAAGTGAGGATATCTCTTTAAAAACAACCCTTGTTATCTGTTTTATTCTCCATTCATCATTCCTTTCTTAAAAAAAAAATTCTAAAGAGCAAATATATTAATCACCTATGCACCTATATTGGACATTCTAAATAACTTATAGTTTCCCTCACGTAAGGGCGGGTTATTGGATAACCAATATAGGAGTCTGGCTGATTAGCCTATGTTCCAAGTATCAAATCTACTCAATACTTATAGTTTCCCTCTCGTTAGGGTGGGTATTTGAGGAGACAAGATATATAGGCCTGGAATTTTGTTCTCATAAGCCTAAAACTAATATCAAATCTTCTCATATATACTTATAGTTTCCCTCTCGTTAGGGTGGGTATTTTGAGATATTTGGTGTTTCTTAAAAGGTTCTATTCCCTAATATCCATTGCATTCTCCAAATTAAAGTTAAAGGGGGGAAGTTTGGGTTCACTTCAATTTTCTTTGGCAAAATGAATTCAATGAATACAATTGATCCTCTCACTCCTCATAACTACCATACATGGAAACCCAAAATATTAAATCTCATTTCTCAAAAAGGGCTCACACACCTATTAGAAGAAGAGCAACCTGAGTTTGATAAAGAATATGAAAAATTTGTTCATAAAGGGAAGTTGTATGAAACAATGGGTATTATAAGCACTAATGTAAATGAAAGCTTATGGTTTCACATTACGGATTGTAAAACTCCTTATGAAAGTTGGGAGAAACTAAAGAACTTATTTGGAAAAGTAGATCAAATGAGGTCAATGCAGCTTGAGGCAGAATTAACAACTTTATCTCCTGACGACTTCAACAATATTGTTGACTTTCTCACAAAATTCAAAGAAGTCCTTACTCAATTTAAAGGTAGTGGCAAGGATAAAAAATATGAAGAATGCATCTATCTAATTATTTCTAAATTAAATGGTGTATTTCAGATATTCGCAACCACCTTTCTATCTACAAAAGATGCTCTTGGTGCAAGTTTCAAAATGCCCTCCTTAGAAGAATTTTGTGAGAGACTAACTAGAGAAGAAACAAAACTTGCAAAGTATGAGATCTCTTCCTCTTCCTCTAAAGCCTTAGTAGCATCCACCTCCACTAAAGAAAAATTCAAAAAGAAAGAAAGAAGTCCCATAACTTGTACTCACTACAAAAAGAATGGTCATTCTGCAAACAAATGCTGGAAAATATTACAACAACTAGAGGCAGCTATGAAGGATCAAAATATAGACAATAAAAAGCAAATAGGAAAAGCCCTAAATGTCCAAGGGAAGACCACCAATACTTCATCTAATTACTGGGTCCTAGATTCTGGAGCAACTCATCACATGACTGCTTCAGATGAGTCATTCTCTTCTATCTCCTCAAGTTCAACATGTAGCATAGAAGTTGGTGACTCCTCCTTTATCCCAGTCAAAGGAAAGGGTGACATATCCATTGATGGTGGCTCTATTAATAATGTTCTCTATGTTCCAAACATTGCAACAAATCTCCTCTTCGTCTATCATATTTGTACTTTTGGAAAGGGGAAAACTATTCTCTTCTCTCCAACAGGAGTTGAGATAAGAGACTTTCAAGACCCCCACTCTCTTGTAGCCAAAGGAGATATTGATCACAACACTCACCTATTTCACTTCAAAGGATTCAAAAATCCAGAAGGGGCCTCCTATTTTGTGGCTCATGGAGATCTTGAAAGCAAAATTTGGCATGAAAGGTTTGGTCATCTCAGTTATAACTACCTAAAGGAATTGAACACCCATGAAATGGTAATAGGTTTACCTCAAGTCTCTTCTATTGATGGAGTATGTCCTGGATGTGCTCTTGGAAAGCAACATCAAGATCCTTTCCACCCAAGTGGTTCTCTAAAAGCCTCATCCCCTCTAGAGTTAATCCATAGTGACTTGATGTTTTTCCCAGAGCCTTCTTTCAAAGGAGAAAAATATGCTCTAACCTTCATTGATGACTTTTCCAGAAGAACTTGGGTCTACTTCCTAAAATACAAAAGTGATGTTCTATCCCACTTCAAAGTCTTCAAAGCCTTAGTTGAAAATCAGGCCTCTTGCAACATCAAGCAAATTTGCACATATAATGGGGGGAATACTACAGTAATGAGTTCTCAATATTTCTATCAAGTCACGACATCATTCATCAACATTTTGTCTCCCATAATCCACAGAAAAATGGCATTGCAGAGAGGAAAAACTGAACATTAAAGGAAATGGCAAACTGCATGCTCCATTCAAGAGATCTTCCAAAATTTTTTTTGGTAGAAGCTATTAACTGTGCAAACTATATTCAAAACCGCACACCTCATAAAGCTCTTGACCATTTAACTCCTGAAGAAGCATGGACTGGCTCAAAACCGGATGTCTCCTTCTTCAATATTTTTGGGTGTACTGCTTGGGCGCACATCCCAAAGAAGAAAAGGAAGACTCTAGATAAGAAAAGCAAAAATCTCATCTTTGTTGGTTATTGTGAGGAAATGAAAGCATACAGGCTCCTTGATCCCACAACTCATGAGGTCTTTTTTCATAGGAATGTCCAATTTGATGAAACATTCCCTCAGAAAGATCCTCAACCATCCTCTTCTCCTATTGAGCCTTCTCCTATAGTAGAACCTCAATATAATGAAGAACCAACTTTAGAGATTAATTTAGAGATTGATGATCAAGATGAGGAACCTATAACTCCAACTCAAAGTCTTTCCACTCCTTCTACTCCTTCCACTATGCCAAAATGGGCCCACACCATTGTTAAAGAAGCTACTCCTTACATTCAAAATATTCCATCATCCAGATTAACCAACCCCATAGGCACTGGTCTTGTCTGTCAGTCTATTTCCTCTGATCCTCAATCCTTCAAAGAAGCCACTGGTATTAAAGAATGGGATGATGCCATGGAAAATGAATTCTCTTCCTTAATAAAAAATGAAACTTGGGATTTAGTTCCCCTACCTAAAGGAAGGAAATTAGTTCATTGTAAATGGATTTATAGAACAAAATATGGACCTAATGGAGAAATTGACAAACACAAAGCTCGCCTAGTAGCCAAAGGTTTCTCTCAAATTGAAGGAATTGATTATGTTGAAACCTTTGCACCAGTTGCCAAAATGGATTCTATTAGACTGGTTCTTGCTCTAGCTGCTTCCCAAAAGTGGCCTGTCTTTCAAATGGATGTAAAAAGTGCTTTCTTACATGGGGACTTAAAGGAAGAGATATTCATGGAACAACCTGTTGGTTTCACTCAAGACTCCTCTCTTGTTTGTAGGCTAAAGAAATCTCTCTATGGCCTCAAACAAGCTCCTAGAGCTTGGTATGAAAAAATGGACTCTTTCCTTCTTTCCTCAGGTTTTTCTCATTGTGAGTCTGATAACATAGTCTACATTTGGAGAGATAAAGGAAAAATCACCATACTTGTTCTATATGTTGATGATCTACTACTCACTGGTAGTGACTTCACTCACATTCAGACTATAAAAGACTCCCTCTCTAAAAAATTTGATATGGTTGATCTGGGTCTAGCTCATTACTTCCTTGGAATCCAAATAAATCAAACAGATGCAGGAATTTCATTGTGTCAACAAAAATACACTCTAGATCTTCTTCAAAGGTTTAAAATGATAGATTGCAAACCTTCTCCTACACCTTTTTAGTCTGGTGTCAATCTAAGTACTTCCTGCACATCCCCTCTATGTGATGCAACTCTATACCATCAACTTGTAGGGAGTCTGTTATACCTTACTCATACTCATCCAGATATCTCATATGTTGTTGGCTTAATATCTAGATTCTCACATCAACCTCATTTCAGTCACTGACAAGCAACAAAAAGAATCCTCTGCTACTTGCAAGGAACTACTCACCTTGGGATTTTATATGAGGAAAAATCCATGGATATCATTGGCTACATGGATTCAGATTGGGCAGGTTCAGTAGAAGACATATGTTCAACTTTTGGCTATGTTTTTTGTCTTGGTTCTTCACCAATTGCTTGGTTATGCAAAAAATAATAAGCAGTGGCATTATCATCTACAGAGGCAGAATACAGGGCAATAGTTTTAGCAAGTCAGGAAGCTCTTTGGCTTCATCAGATTCTAAAATAATTTGGGTTTTCCAATGAAAAACCTATAACTATTTGGTGTGACAATCAGAGCACAATTCATATTGCACGCAATCCAGTTGAGCATCAACGCACCAAGCACATTGAGATACACATGCACTTCATTCGACAACATATTCAGAATGGAGACATATACTTGGAATATATTCCAACTAAAAATCAGGTTGCAAACATCTTCACCAAGTCATTTCCTTCTCCGCGTTACATACAGTTGCAAGAGAAACTTGGAGTATTATAGCTACAGTGAAACAGAGGTCTTTTCACCTCTCCTTTTATTATTGTATTCTTTGGAGGATGGTTTTTTCCCATGTGGTTTTTTTATCATCTCTCCCTTACATATTGTACATGAGTACCTCATCAGGCCATGTTGTCGGGACTCATTATTTTTTTTTGTTATTAAGGACAATCTTCGCCATCCGAAGACATGCCTATTTATTTCATTGCAGATGGTTTTTCCCATGTGGTTTTTTCACCATCTCTCATAAATATTGTAAATGAGTACCTCATCAGGCCATGTTGTCGGGACTCATATTTTTTTATTTAGAGGACAATCTTCACAAATCGAAGACATGCCTCTTCCTTTTTTTCCTTTTGATAGATGGTTTTTCCCATGGGGTTTTTACCATCTACTCAAAATGAAAATATTGTACATGTTTTTTATCAATCCTTACATATATATATATACCTCATTACCATTACCATTAATTTTAAAAATAATATTCACCAAAAAATCCATTTATTAATTCAAGGTTTCCCATGGTTTTCACCATCTCTTAAATTTAAATAGTACCTCATCCCATTTGACTCATATTTTTTATTTAGAGGACAATCTTCGCAAACCGAAGACATGCCTCTTCCTTTTTTTCCTTTTGATAGATGGTTTTTCCCATGGGGTTTTTACCATCTACTCAAAATGAAAACATTGTACATGAGTACCTCATCAGGCTCTATTGTCGGGACTCATTTGTACAATACACCCCTAGTATCACTTAAGGGGGGTGTTAGAATAAGTAATTATTCTCTTAAGTTCTACTAGGATAGACTTACTTGAGTTTCCACTCCTTCATGAGTCAGGTAAACTCTCAGTTATAGTCTAGATCAGATTTGATGAGTTGTTGTAATCCAACGGCTCTCAATGATCAACTTTGTTATTTATACAAAGTTGATCCATGGAATAATCAATCAGTTCTACTCTTTCTTCATATTTTGTGTAATGCTTTGCATGTCTATTTTGGGAAATTCTAACATAATTTTTCAAATGGTGTTAGTTTCACTAGAGTAAAAAATATTGAAATTGTAATTTGATTTATGATTTTGGCCAAGGTTGATATTGTATGATATATTGGATAGGCCTAAAGGCTTTTTATTGTATAATAAATTAATTAATTGTCATATTTTTTTATGTAAGCCCTATGGGTCATGGTAAACCTTATGGTTAAACCTTCTTTCCAACTTATAATTAACTTAAAGCCTTTTTTTTTATGTTGTCTTAGGTTAAAATTTATTATGCAATTGGGATTTTGATATTGGTATAAATACTCCCTCCTAATCCTCATTTGATTATTGAAGTGTTATGCAATATCATTTACACATTGTTCAATCATATTATGGTGTCTATCCAATAAAATATTGACTAAAAATTTGTTATTTGCATTCCATATTTAACTTTTGAGGCTTCACTATGGAATGTAACATTTATCTCTATCCTGCAAGGACACCCTAGTGGTATGTTGTTAGACTGTTATGTAGGCCACCCAAGTTCAAATCATGGGGAGGGAGACCTTTGTTATACCCCGAGGAGTGTGGCCCTAGTTATGTCACCCTTTGTACTTGACATTACTTCAATAACCACAAAAGAAATAGTAGCCTTCTCAGTTCTATCTAGAAATTAGTTATGCTTTAAATATAAAAGAGTTAATTTGTGGGCATGCTTGTGCTTTTTATTTTATTAAAATAAGAAATTCATTTTCTTTAACCTTCATATAAAAAGTTTTTTTCATAATTTAGAGATATTTTAAAGCTTGTACAATTTAACTCACAAGAGAGACTTTAAATATTATTGAATATGCTTAAACAACTTACAGATTTTGAAAATGTCACATAAACAACTTGAATTTAAGAGATTGTCCTATAACCTTATAAAACATACAAGTAGCGCTTCTACTCTAAAAAGTTCCCTTTAGTTAACCAAGATAAGGTTTATTTTAATTTTTTAATTTATAATATGCATTTTTTATCACATTGAAATCAATGACCTTTAACTGATAGAAATAAATTTAAAAGTATAATTTATTATTATTAATCAGTATGATTTTTTTTAATGATTTTTAATTATAAAGCTAATTTTTATTAATAAATTTTTAAATTTTTAAAAATAGATTAAACTTTGACACATATAAAATAATTAAACTATTAAAATACCATTATGTAATTACTATATAATAAAGTAAACCCTTTACAATTTTATATAACTAATTAATAAAAATAAAAAAAACTTTAACCATATCAAATTCCATATAATGAAAATTAAAAAAAAAAAGGTTATTGTAGGACACCTTAGTTAATTATAAGATTAAGTTTTATTAGTAAATTTATAAATTTTCAAAAAAATTAAAGTTTAATATATAAAATAATTAAATTATTAAAAAAAATAAGTAATTATTATTTAATAAAATTAAACCCTTTACAATTTTATATAATTAATTAAGAAAAATAAAAAACTTTAACCATATCAAATTCCAGAACATTAAAAAGAAGTTCTTGTAAGACACCTTAATTAATAATAATTTTAAGTTTTATTAGTAAATTTATAAATTTTCAAGAAAAGATTAAAGTTTAATATATATAAATTAATCTCTCGTCGTACTCAACTACGTTTCTCGCTTTTTTTGGGTGCTTTTAGCGGTGTAAAAGGTTTAAAATGATTGTGGCATGGTGGTTATAGGAGCGGACTGCGTGAAGATATGTGTGGCAGCTTTCGAGGCGGACAACGCAGAATACTGTGCGGCCATAAAAGCTGGACAATTTATCCAAATTTGTGGCCGCCACCAATTCCACCATGTAAATTAAAAAAAAAACAAAAACAAAAAAAACATACAAATAAATAAATAAATAAATAAATAAATATATATATATATATATATATATATATATATATATATATATATATATATATATCAAACTATTTTTTTTAAAATTGAGTAAATACTTCTTATACATATACATATCCGCCTTGGGATTGAACCCGGGTCACATCACCAACAATGCAAGTGGCATCCTTTACACTTTTATATAATTAATTATGAAAAATAAAAAACTTTAACCATATCAAATTCCAACATTAATAATAAATTTTTGTAAAACACTTTTATGATATAAATATGAAAAGCCTTAGTAATATAATTTTGAAGACCTAAATTCAAACTATAATAAATATGTAAACAAAATTTTAAATAATAATTATTTTAAATAAGTTCACATACCACCGCATCCGACTATAATTTAAAGAAAGTCTTCCCAAAAAAATCTAAAATTCTAAGCACCAAAATATCTCACTAAAACTCCTCAGTTTATCTTTGAAAAGGTACTTACCACGAAAACATCTTTTTGTTTAAAATGTTTGAAGAGGTCTGTTTTTCCTTCTATGACAACAGTTATACAATCTTATCAAATGGTACGAATGAGTTGGACTATAGTTGTTTTTTTAATTTTTTAGGTTATTGGTAATTATTTATTTTGTTAGGCGATGGGTTTGCATTTTTAAAATAGAAAGGGTTTTGCAGCTGTTATTATAATTCACTATAATCCTTATATTACTTTTTTTGATATATTATATAAGAGAAACCACCAATACCTGAGGGAGACCACCGATCCATCATTGTTGGGCTGACAAAATCCAGCATTTCTGAGACCACTACCTTTAACAACCTCAAAAATTTAAACTTGGATCTCTTCTAAAATAAACACTAAAACTTACCAATCCATAAAACTTTTCTAATTTATAAAAAAAAATATATTTTAAAATTACACATATTTTAATTTCTTTACAAGCATGGAAGCCGTTGTTAGGGGCAATTAGTTTTGTAGCCATAGACAGCCATAAGATCCCATATGATCCATTTCTGAATTCTGCATTTATAGAAAGCGTTATTTGCTAAGATCAAAAATCTCACATCAGGCATACATACTCATGTCATCAAATTTTCTCTTCAGATTTTTCAATTACAACACAAGCATCGCTCAATCTTGCGTATTATATTTACAATTATGGACAAAAATTCGTTGATCCATACTTTCTAGGACAGCAGACTGTATTTTGAGTCAACATTTTCAGCCAAACTCTTATGTAGTTCTGTGAGCATAAATACAATATTTTATACAAAAAAAAATATGTTTTGAATCTTTGATAGATCTTACATATGTATTTGTTGAGCTGAAGGGTATTTCATCTGAGTGTGCTATAGTGCCTTAGCTTAGGAGCAACGCAGTATCTTGTGGCCTCTTGCAGGCGAAGAAACGGAGGAAGATTTGCCTGGACTTTCTTTATCAGCGGAAGTCACAGTCTCCACAAAATTGACAGACAAGACGCCGTAGAGACGAACTACCTTTGCAATGTTGTCATTCAATTCTCTGATGAGCTTCACGTTCCTTGTAAGGCTTCCACGCATCTTGGACTGTTGATTCATCTTGATCTCTGCTATGATAAATTTGTTCAAGTCTAAAATACTCTGGACCTGCTTGAAGCTCTGCCAAGTTAATTCCGCTTTCTCTCCGGCTCTCTCCATTGCAAAGCTTTCATGAGAATAAAATGAGGAAACAAGACATTTAAGGGCAGGAGGATGGCTGTTATGCCAAAAACCGCACAATAGGAAATAGGTATAAAAGTGGAACGGTGGTGGGACTCGCAGATGGGAGGCATTAGGAGAAAATCTTGTTGAAAAGCGACGTGTATCTGGAAAGGGCGCACTGAAATAAGATCCGAAAGTGGGTTGGCTGCACAAGATAGAAATCACAGTCTAGATGATGTCTATTGATTATAGAACGTTGACAGAGTGGTAAGTGCAGGATTCAGTGGATCGAGTCCTTCAGAAATCGACAGTTCCTCTCTGTTATCCGGGGTAACATCATTTAAAATGAAAAATTGTTTATTACACTTTTGATGTAAAGATTGCTGAATATCCTCTCCACCTATTAGGAGAACGATTAGGGTTGTGGGTGGGCTTGGTGCACCCATTAAAAAATGGCATATTTGTCTAGTGGCCACCAAGTTTCAGTCTTTTTAAATCGATATTTCTAATTGAAATGGGTGAATCCATCATGCCCGCTGGAATAGAGTAACGGGCTTGAATGCTTAATACACATTTATGTCCTGTATCTGCAGTTGGCCGATTTGTGCTAGATGAATGCGACGTTTCATAGTACGAGCCAAGCCCTTGGTTTTCTTTGCAAACCTCTTTCCAATTCGCGGTGTACCGATTGGTTCATCCAAACCCCATAAGGGGCGGAGGTCCAAGGTCTAAATCTCGGGCCTTTCCGGATTCCGGATTGAACGCTTGTCCCTTTCCTGGTGCTTTCAGCGGCATAAAAGGTTTAAAATGATTTTGGCTTGGTGGTTATAGGGACGGACTGCACGAAGATCTATGTGACTTTCTGGGGCGCACAGCCCAGAATACTGTGATGGCCATAAAAACTAAACAGCCTGCCCAAATTTGTGGGGCTACCGATTCCACTATATAAATTTAAAAAAAAAAATAAATAAATAAAATACTATATAAAAAAAACGCACGTAGACGTTCCATTCTTAGAGATGCACGAGATCCTTGTGCATATTATGCTAGGCATTCTTAAGAATAGGTGGTATTAATGTGAAACGAAATATCAACATAGGAATATGTCATTATTATGATAGATATTTTTTTAAGAGATGTACTAGATCCTTGTATATATTATGCATTATATTATGTTAGGTATTAATAATAAAAAAATATTAAATTGGAACAAAATTTACTACTTGTCGTAGGTGAGTTGGAGATGGCAAGGTAATCTTCTAAAGGAGATCCTTGGTTCAAATCTTCATTTTACCAAACACACATCGGATACCCAAAATCCAAACAACATAATATATTATAAGAGATGCACGAAATCCTTATGCATATTAGGCGTTATATTATGTTAGACATTAATAAGAAGAGGTATTAAAGTGAAAAGAAATTCCAACATAGGAATATGTTACTATGATGAGAACAACATCATATATTATCATAGATGCATGAGATCCTTGTGCATATTATGCATTATATTATGTTAGGCATTAATAAGAAGAGGTATTAAAGTGAAAAGAAATTCCAACATAGGAATATGTTAACATGCACGAGATCCTTGTGCATATTAGGCATTATATTATGTTAGGCATTAATAAGAAGAGGTATTAAAGTGAAAATAAATTCCAACATAGGAATATTGGAATATGTTACTATGCTGGGAACAACATATATTATGAGAGACATTATATTATGTTAGGCATTAATAAGAAGAGGTATTAAAGTGAAAATAAATTCCAACATAGGAATATGTTACTATTCTAGAAACAACATCATATATTATAAGAGATGCACGAGATCCTTGTGCATGTTATGCATTATATTATGTTAGGCATTAATAAGAAGAGGTATTAAAGTTTAAAGAAATTCCAACATAGGAATATGTTAACATGCACGAGATCCTTGTGTATATTAGACATTATATTATGTTAGGCATTAATAAGAAGAGGTATTAAGTGAAAAGAAATTCCAACATAGGAATATTGGAATATGTTACTATGTTGGGAACAACATCATATATTATGAGAGATGCATGAGATCCTTGTGCATATTACGAAGTTCCAACATAGGAATATGTTAACATGCATGAGATCCTTGTGCATATTAGGCATTATATTATGTTAGGCATTAATAAGAAGAGGTATTAAAGTGAATATAAATTTCAACATAGGAATATGTTACTACACTGGGAACAACATCGTATATTATGAGAGATGCACGAGATCCTTGTGCATATTATGCATATTATGTTAGGCATTAATAAGAAGAGGTATTAAAGTGAAAATAAATTCCAACATAGGAATATGTTAATATGCACAAGATCCTTGTGCATATTATGCTAGGCATTCTTAAGAAGAGGTATTAAAGTGAAATGAAATATTAACATAGGAATATGTCATTAACATAATATATTATGCTAGAAATTTATTTCTTCTAGAGATGCATTAGATCCTTGTATATATTATGCTAGACATTAATAATAAAAAAAGGTATTAAATTGAAATAAAATTTATCCATTTGTTGCAGGTGAGTTGGAGAGGGTAGGGCAATCCTCCAAGGGAGGTCCCTCATTCGAATATTTACCCTACAAAATGCACATCAGGTACCCAAAACCCAAACAACATAATAATTATGAAAGATGTACGAGATCCTTGTGCATATTATGCATTATATTATGTTAGGCATTAATAAGAAGAGGTATTAAAGTGAAAAGAAATTCCAACATAGGAATATGTCACTAGGAACAACATCACATGAAGGGCCAACTACTATACATATATCATCACATGAAGGGTCAACTACCCTACATATATACAGAAGGGCCAACTAACTTACATATATACCGTGACTCGATGTTAATAAGGGGTGAGGAGTCCCACATAAATGAGATCAATAGCTTCCACCTTTAAGCCTGCTACCCCATTGGCAAAGAGTTTGACAAGTGTTGGGGCTCATAAACCACTCATATCCCACAACTGGATCAATGTGGGATTATTAACACACACTACACTAACTAAGTAGAAGAGGTATTAAAGTGGAACAAAATTTCAACATAGGAATATCTCACTAAACAACTTGTATGGAAACATCACATGAACCGATTAGAAAGAAAATGGTAGTGAAAAAGTGGCATAATTCTAATTTATATGAAAAGTAGAATATGGGATAATTTGAACCTTAAAATAATAAGATATATATATTTTAAGCATAGATCTCGGCTTCACAAGGGGTCATGGTTGGGAGGAGACTGCTCAACCCTGTGCATTCGTCATAGAAGTTTCTCATACTAAATCCCCCCCCCCCCCCCACACACACACATATATATATATATATATATATATATATATATATATATATATATGAAATGAAATAATTTATTCATATTGCATCAATTATTATACAATGGTATTACATCTTCTCTTAAAAATTATTATATTATTTTCCTATTCCATTCATCATATAGTGGTATTACAATAGTTTCTCTTAAAAACTATTATTTTATTTAATATTAATAGTAAATGCAAGTTGGGAGCAAGCTTTATATTTTCTTGTTTTAGAAATCAAGCAACTATAGTTTTATTTAATAATAATAGTAAATGCAAGTTGGGAGTAAGCATTTTATTTTCTTGTTTTAAAAAGCAAGCAACTATTGTGAGTGTGAGTAGGAAGCAAGTGCATGCAAGGAGAAGCATGGTAGAATTTAAAAAACTAAAGAGATCTAATGAAAAAAATCTATATAGCATGGTAGGAAAGTCAAGTTTGAAAGTTTTAACTAAAAATAAGGATGTTGTAGTTCAAAGTATGGATGTCCTAGGGAAGGACAACAAGAAGACAAAATTTATAGTAAACCTAGTAAGGTAGCAAATATTACACCATAAGTGAATATCAAGGATAAAATATTGAGCATGCCATAATGGTTCTTAAAAGTAGAGGATTAAAATGTGAGTTGCACCTACCTAGGTTTTTTAGAAATTTAAAATTGGATCAAGTGATAGTAGGGATTTAGTTCAAATTACTAGATGACTTTTCTTTCAAAGGGATTTTAACTCACCATCTTCTATAGTTTGAAAATTATGGATAAAATAATGGTTGATAGTCCATGGTTTCAGAGGAGATATATATTATATTTAAGACAATGGAGTGAGAATATTTTTTGGAAATGAAAAGTATGAAAAAGATTCTAGTGTGGATTTTGCTTTTTGGATTTCAATATCAACTTATAAATAAGGAGGTTTTAAACAATATTGATAATTATTTAGGGGAATTCATCTAGGAGGGACCAACTACTAAGGAGCAATAATATCTATACACATGTCAATGTGTATTGCCATTGATATTTCAAAAAAATTATCATAGTCCACTAGGATTAAATATGAATTGAAATAATGAGATTAAATCTTTATAAAAATGTTGACATAATTCTAATTTGATATTTTAGCAAGCTTTTTAACCATTATTTAAGTTAGTATTTTGAGAAATTTTTAATATAAAAAGTAGCATTTAAGACATACATGTAACATCTACATCTAACAATCATTATATTATTCTATATAATAATAATTATAAATGCAACTAGAAATCATGCCTCATATTTTCTTGTTTTAGAAAGCAAGTGTGGTGAATGTGAGTAGGAAGCAAGTATGATTAAGGAGGAAGAGTTACATTTTATTGGTTTAAATATTTAGAAAATATAAAAACTAAAGGATTATTATGAAGAAAATCTAGGTAGCATTGGAGTAAATTCAATTTTGAATGTCCTAATTGGAAGTAAGGATTTCATAATTGAATGTATGGATGTCTTAGTCAAGGATAAGATAAAGAACAAATCTATGGCAAACACTATCGATTTAGTAGGCATTAATTTAAAAATGATTATTAAGGATGAGATGATTGAACATGACATAATGGTTCTTAAAAGTAAATGGTAAATATATAAGCTCCATCGATACTCATTAGGTTTCTTAGAGATTAAAAATTAAATCAAGTGAAAGTGGGGATTGTATTCAAATTAGCACATGAATTTTCTTTCAAAGGGATTTTTCCTCACCATCTTCTCTAGCTTGAAAATTAGGGATAAAATAATGGTTGGTATCCCGTGGTTTAAGAGGAGAGATGCATTATATATAAGACCATAGAATGGGATTTTTATTTTTGGAGATGAAAACTATGAACAAGTTTTTGGCGGATTAGGCTTCTTTTACTTTAATATTAGCTTATTAATAAGGGGTTTAATCTATATTTGCAAATATTTAGGGGATTTCATCCAAGACGGGTCAACTACTAAGGAGTTGCAACATGCTTTATAAACCTAGATATATTTCCATGGATATTTAAAAAACTCTATCATAGTCTACTATGATTAAATTTGAATCAATATAATGAGATAAACAAGTGATTTATGAAAATATTACATTATAATGGTATATATTATGATATTGGACACGTGGTAAGATAATGCAAAGTGAAAATCATGGATAAAGAGATCAAAAAATTGGGTATGAGGCAAACATCAATATGAAGTAAGGAGGTCATACCATACTAGAACTTGGCTTACATTAAGGATTTTTTACTCCCAAGGAAGTGACAAAGAAACCCCATTTGTATCTTCAAATGGTAAGGACCATTATGGTTTACTCAAATCACCATTAAATGAAATAAAGAAGGACACAAAGGATGGGGAAGTACAATGCACAAGTTTAAAATTACGAGTTAAAAGTATGAATAAATATGGAGAAGCAAATTTAAGAAAAGGAGGTAAAAGAGATCAAGGTTAATCTAGGTAAAACATATTCATTTTCCACTAGAAATATAAAAGCTTCTCCTTTAAAATTTTGGAATTCCATAGAAATTTTGAGTTTCCATGGATACAAAAAATGATAAAAAGAATTGGGTCTCTTGTTTGTATAGAATGAAAACTTGCTTAGAAGGTTGGAAAGTTAATTTATTAACCATATAAGGAAGGTAACAACTCACAAAGACTACATAGAAATCCATCCGTATTTATAGGATGCCACTTTCAAGATTGCCAATACGTATAACATAAAAAATTAATAAAATTCAAAGAGACTTTCTTTGAAAAGGATGTGAGAAAAAAATTAGGTTTCATATTTGAAATTGGGAGAGGGTATGAAGGAATGTATATTGGAGGAGTAGACTTGTAGAATTGCATACTTATGGGTTTGGCCTTTTAGGAAAAATTTGTATGGAGATTATTTAGAGATAAAGGAAAGAATTGGGAAAAAATATTATTTGAAATATATATAGAATCTCTTGATACAATGAATATTTTTAGAAAGAAGTACCGTATCCAAAGGATTTCCAACATGGAACTTTATATCATTTATTTTGCAATTTATTAAGAAACATATTAGATGGTTAGTCAATGAGAGGAATTAAGCAATTTTTTGGTTTGATGCTTGGTTGAAGCCTTATCTTATTATCTATGATTCAGAATGAAAACCATTGGATTGGGCATGCCTAGATTATAAAATTATAAATGTAAAAGATTATAATATACAAGAAATAATTATAGATCATGAATTTCTACTAGTAACCTAGTTGAAGGAGAGGAACTCAAACAAAATGTATATGAACTTCAAAAGATCCTTAAGTGTTGTATTTGTCGATTTTTACATGAAATGATGAATTGGTTTGGAATCTATGAAAATATGGTGGATACTTGGTCAATTTGGGATATGAGGATTTAGGGCAATTGAAATATCCTGCTCCTAAATATTTTCTTGGAATAATGTTGGTCACTAAAGACTATCCCTAAGGGATCAACATTCCTTTGGCTAGCAGTTCAAAGAAATATTCTTTTAGGAGAGAGTCTAAAAATAAGAGGGTATCATGGAATTTTTTTATGTTTCTTTTGAGAAAAGTATTTAAAAACATCAAATCATTTACTTTTTTATTGTCTCTTTGATCACATCATTTGGCGTTACTTTTTTTAAAAGATGAAAATATATTGGGTAGCTCCATCAACATTGAAAGAGTTGATGAAATGTTTGGAATATATTATTTTATTTTTAATAATTTATATGTGGCTTCTATTGGGGGCCACACCCATCAAAATACTAAAATATTACATTTTTTGTTATGTCAATTAATCATTTTGATTAAGAGATAAAATATCACTTAGTCAGTTGCCTTCTCAAATTTGAATTTCACCAAGATGAATATCAACATCGTAATTGACTAAATTATCTACTACTTGATTTCCTTCTCTATACATATGCTCACACTTCTAAGATATTACCTTTAGTACTACATGATGAATATCAATAAAATTTTATTGTTATCCAATCTTCACATCCATTTTTATTAATAGCATTGATAATAATTTGTGAATCCCTCTCAATTGAAATATATTTACATGCTTTTTCTATTGTAATTTTAATTCCTGTAAGAAGTGCCCTAGCCTCTACATAGTTGTTAGTTGAAGTTCCATATGATTCTAAGTAAGTGAGGAGAATTTTGCCTTCACTATTTCTAAAAACACCACCTCCATTGGGTTTTCCTATATTTTCTTTAAAGCACCATCAAAATTAATTTCGATAAACCAAATTTTTGAACATTTCTATTTTACCCTATATCAAAATAGATCCTTTTATTTAATTCCATTTTTAGATAAATCTTCCATGTATGTCCAAATCTTGTAGCCAAATTATTAGCATCTCTTTTCTGCACTTGAGACTTCCCATGATGAGCACCATATTTGTAGATATTAAGAGAGACAATAATATGGTTCTAAAATTGGGCATTATTTTAAGATTTATTTTTAAAAATCTATTTTTCTTTCAAGCCATAAATTCTAAAAATAATGGTAGGGCCAATCCTCCACAAAATACTTAATGTTTTAACTTTTAAAAATTTAATCCAATATTTCATCAACTCTTTCAATGTCGATGGAGATATTCAATATAATTTTATATATTAAAAAGTAACCCTAAATGGTGTGAGCAAAGGGACAATAAATAATTAAATGGTCTAATGTTTCCAAATCCTTCTCACATAAGGCACATCTAAAAAGTCCACAATATCCTCTTCTTTATAGACTCTCCTGTACAAAGCTTGCTTTGAACTACTAACCAAAGGAATGTCGAGGCCTTAGGGAGAGTCTCTAATGACCAAAAATTCTTCCAAGAAAAATATTTGGGAGAAGGAAATTTTGATTGCTTTAAGTCCTCATATCCAAACTTTAACGAGTATCCACCATCCTTTGATAAATTCTAAATCAGCTCATCCTCTTGTGTAAAAATTGAAAGATATAACTCTTAAAGCATATTTTGAAGTTCATATAATTTTTTTTTAGTTTATCTCCTTAAAATAGGTTAATCCATGATTTGGAGTTGTTTCTCATATTAATAGAGTCTTTGACCTTTGGACATTTACATGCTAAGCATGCTTGAGGCAATGGTTGTCATTTTGAGTTATAGATAAGAGGATAATGATTCAAACAAGCATCAAATGAGAACTTTGTATACCCCCCTCTTTGAATGATCACATAATATGTTTCTTTATCAATTATAAACTATCTGATATGAATTTCCATGTTGACAATCCTTTAGGTAGGGTTATTTTCCTATATAATTTCATTGCATCAAGAGAATCTATAACTTTTTGAAGTAATATTTTTTCCCAATTATTTCCTTGATCTATGAATAATATTCACCCAAGCTTTGATCCTAATTCCAAATTTATAAGTCTACAATTTCACAAGACTACTCCTCTAATATTATTTCCTTTGCAAACCCTATCCCACTTACAAAGAGAAAACCTATTTTTTTCTCACAATTTTTTCATAGAAAGTCCCTTTGAATTTTATCAATGTTTGATATTATACCTATTGGAAATATTAAAAGTGACATCATATAAAATGGATGGATTGCAATATAGTCTTTATGAGTTGTAGCCTTCCTACTATGGTTAAGAAATTACCTTTCCAACTTGTGGGACAAGATTTCATTTTATCTATAAAAGAGATCAAAAGATTCTTTCTATTTTCTCTATGAGAAAAAGGAATACCCAAGTAGGTTGACAATTTTTTAATTTTAAACCCTAAAATATTGATAATAATTTGTTGTATTTCTAGGGTAGTATTAATGAAAAATCCTATGTTTTGTAGTAGTAACCAACTATCCAATAACCTTATCATAGCATGATAATATTAATTTAAACTTCATGGCTCCACTGATTGAGGGCTAACCCAAAAGAAAAGTATCATCAACAAATTGGAGAAGAGATTCAAAGGGACCATTTATTACAACTTGAATACCTTTGATTTTTCCTTCTATTTTTTCCTTTGAGAAAGCTCTCCCTAATGGTTTGACAAGAATAATGAATAGATATGGAGATAGTGGATCACCTTGATGAAGTCCACAAGATGACTTAAAGTAACCAAGAGGAGAATTATTGATCAAAATAGAAAATATTATAGTGCCATAACAACATTTAATCTATTTACACCAACTATAATCAAAGCCAAAATTTTTGAGAATAGCATGTAGAAAATTCTAGGAAACTGTATTATATGCTTTGTTCTTATCCAATTTCATAAGCATACCTAGTTTTTCATGGAATGAAAATAAGTATGGACTCCTATCTAATAGTTATATCTTCAAGAATTTGTTTGCCATAAATAAAACCATCTCGTTATTTTTATATAATACAACCTAGAATATCCTTCGACCTATTTGCATAGTCTTTGAAATGATATTATAAATCATATTAAAAATAAATATTGGATGAAAACTATAAAAATATTTTGATTTACCTTTCTTTGGAACCAACACAATAAAATTGACATTGATCTTACTTATTATAGCCTTTCAAGCCTCTTCAACCACAACTAACATATGACTCTTCAATAAATCCCAAAATAAAAAAAAAAAATGTTGGAAATCCATTGTTTTTGGTTGCTTTGTTAGGATGGAAAGGGAAAATTGCTTTATGGAGCTCCTCCATAGATATATTCTTCATCAAGCTTTTATTTTGTCCTTGTATGATAATTGATGAAATATTGTGAAAATTTTTGTCTTGTGCCTCATATTTCATAGTATCTAACAAATTTTATTTGAAATAATTAATTGCTTATTTTCTTATATCTTCTTCGTCCTCGATATTTCTTCTATTTGGAGTTAAATTTTTTTGATGTGACAAAAATATTTTTTTTTGTATTTCTATCTCCTTCATTGATCTATTTCTCTCTATATTTTTGGAACCAATATGAATCTTAGTTTTTCAATGCATTATTATAATCAAAAGTATTTGTTTTCACATAAGAATCCTAATCCATTCCATAAATATCCACTATCTCTTGTAAAATTTTGAGCTTTGTATCAATTTATTTATTTTCTTTAAAAATATTACCAGAATATTTGGCATTCCAAATATTCATTTACTCCTTTAAATATCTCATATTTTGAATAAACCTATACATACATGCTCCTTCAACTTTTGATCCATCCTGCCATAATATAATCATCTGGAAAAAATTAGGGTCTTGGAATCACATAGACTAGAAGTGAAATGGTTTTGGATGACCATTATTATGTAAATTACAAGTCAAAATAATGGGTTTATGATGTGATACTACTCATAAAAATATTATGTATAGATATTGTATACTTTTTTTATAAACATTTATTGGATAACAAGATTCTTTCTACTATATGATTTTACCCAATGCATCTATTATTCCATGTATATTCAAAACTTGAATAGCCAACATCCCAAAGGTCATTTGAATTGAGAAATGAAGCAAAATATTGTATTTATCTAAACCATCTTGGAATACCACACTCAGTGTTAAAATCACTCCCAAGAATCCATAGATCACAATAAATCATCATTGTAATATGCTAAGGTCCTTCCAACATCTTTCACAAGGAGTAACTATAGTTGGAGCATATACATTTATAACCTTAACTTTAATATTTTTTCTCTTTCCTATAAAATAATCTAACAACCCAATTAATTTTTGCTTTTAATAATTACCCATCCTATTTGCATGTGTTGCATATTATTGTAATACAACCTGAAGCTCATGTAGAAGAAACTGCTAGACAATCACCCATATTTCAAATATTCTTAAAAATATCCTTACATTCCTCACTACTTAATTTTATTTCTTATATTAAAATAAACTTAGGAATATAACAACATATTAATTCATTACTAACTCCTTTTTATGGTTCGTATTCATACCCCCAATATTCCATGATATTATTTTCATCATCAACACTTTTTATTTTTATTAGTGGGCTTAGACCCACTTCTTGTTAACACCTATGATATTTTTATTTTCCTCTCCCGTTTTCATTTTCATCAACACTTTCATCTTCATCAATATATTTTAGTTTTATATATTGTCCATATTAGGAATTATATTCTAAGTATTTATGTTTCCCAAAAGAATTAGAAATGCAAGAATAGCCTCATAAGAACTTTCTTCTTTATGTTACCTCAAAAACCCTAAAGTACAAGGATGATTCTCTAGAGTAATTTATTTCTTATGTTTCCATGGAAACCCTAAATTTCCATGGGTATCCTCCATATTTATTTCTTTATTATGCTACTCTTGAAACCCTAAAGTGCAATGGATGCACTTTTTACTACTTTCATTTTTATTGCAAGGAGAAGATTTTATGCTACTTGAGAAAAATGAAGATGATTTGCCTAGATTACCTTCACCTCATTTACTTGTAAATTTACCTTCTCATCTTCCTCTACTTTAAGATTTGGTTGCTCATCTTCCTTCGTATATTTAACTCTTAAATTTTAACTTGCACATTGTACTTCCTCATATCTTGTATCATTTTTTATTCTAATGGTTAAATTGAGTGAACTATAATGGCCTTTTTCATTTGATGATATAGAGGGTTTTTTCTTGCCACTTTCTTAGAAGAGGAAAACCCTTGATTTGACCTAGATTCTATGATATAATCTCCTTATTTTATATTAAAGTTTGTTTGATGCCAAAAATTATCTATTTTTTTCTCCATCATTTTTACTTTGTAACTTCTTGCCATGTGCATGGCTTCATGATATTTCTGATATTGAAATACATTGTTTTCATAATCCCCTTGTTGATATAATTCTCTTGATTAATATTTAATCCTAATGGATTGTGGTAAAGGTTTTAAAATATCCATGATGACATATTCTAGTGTATACAACATGCCTTCTCTCCTTAGTTTTTGGTCCCTCTTGATGAAATTGCCTAGAGTATTGCTAATATTCTTCAAGACCTCCTTATTGATGAGTTGATAAGAAAGTTTAAAATACCTAATCCACACCAAAAGCCCTTTAATAATATATCTCCACAAAAAAATTCTCACCCCATGGTCTTAAATATAATGCATCGTTACCCCTAAATGAAGGGTTTCCATCCATTATTTTATCCCTTATTTATGAAAAAAATAAGTTAATAAGAAAATATCCTTCTAGAGGAAAATTCATAAAGTAAATTGAATCCAACCCCCACTTCCACTTGATCCAATTTTGAATCTTAGAAGAACCTGACCAACATGCATAGATTCATGCTCAATCATATCATCCTTGATAATTATTTGTGTAATATTATTTCATCCAGGACTTTAGAAGATGAGCATGGGGCTATCACGCAATATGGAGAAGAGTTGTTAGGCCTCTACAACATACCCAACTTGATTATTTGCAATGGGATGAACAAATGGAAAAATTCATAAAAGTATACATGCAAAACATATAAGTGATAAAGTGTAATAGACTATGTAATATGCTCATAAAATTACATATAAAAAATAGAGGAGCTAGAAGTGGAAGATTCTCCAGTGGAACTTAAGTCAGATCATAAACCAATTGTTATGAAACTTCAAAAATTAGGACAAACCAAGGGAAAAACACTTGAAAGGCAATCAAAATAAATATCCTCACAAGGGAAACATTCTGTTAATAGATGAAAACCGATAAAATTTTATAGCAGTATTAAATAACAAGTTACAAGAAAGGGAGGAACTACCTCATAGTAGTAGAGATTACAGTAAGAGTGAATGGTTAATACATGTTATCCAAGAAGCTCTAAACAAATGCAAGAGATCTAAACCTAAAAATAAAGAAAGGAATAGCTTCCCAACCAACCCATCGTTTGATGAAGATTACAAAAAAGTGTGAAGATTACTAAAGGAACCAATGGGTTAAACAAGAGAAAATGGAAAAGCATATGAGAAATTGGTAAGGGCAAAAAAAGAAGAATACACTAGAACAAGGAGGAAAAAATTGATTTACTTAGGGAAGCATGAACCAAAGAAATTTTGGAAGGAAATAAGCGTGAAAAGGATGCAAAATAAAAATAGTATAAAATTGAATCAGTGGTCAGAGTATTCAAAATAATTGTATCAGTGTAGTAACCAGCAGGAGACACCTCCTACTATCATTGTCAAGAAATAACTTTTCACAAATGAAGACATTATTCACGGGATAAAAAAGTTAGCAACTGGTAAAGCCTAGGTAGACAATATTCAAGTAGAGCATATAAAATGGGGGGTAGATATTATGACATCGTAAATCAAAGAATTTTTCAATGAGGTCATACAAAATGACTTCCCTACTGAGTGGACAACTAGCTTGACCATCCTTTTGTTTAAAAGTGGAAATGTAAATAATCCCTCAAATTATCAAACTATAATGATCAACCCTCTCTTTGTAAAGTTGTTTGGCAGTATGATACAGCGAAAGATCAACATATGGGTAGAAAAAAGGGAAAGAGAGCAAAGAGGCAAGCAGGTTTTAGGCCCAAGCACTCAACTATTGATAACTATATCATGCTCAAACACAGTGGAAAAAATATGGGATAAAAAAGAGGAGAATTTTTGTTGTTTTGTAGACTTCAAAAAGGCATTTGACATAGTGCCAAAGAAAAAATTATGGAGCAGAATGGAAGAGCTAGAGGTTCCAATTCACTACAGGACAACAGTTCACAAACTATATGAGCATGTAAAGAACACATGAAGGGTTATCTGAATGTTTTGGTAGTGACATAGGTGTCAAACAAGGTTACCCTCTATCTATGACCTTATTTGAGTTTTACATTGACAAGTTAGAAGAATTGATAAAAAAATTTGGGGGAGAGGGTGTGCACTTAGCCAAATATGTGGTAAAACTCCTCATGTATGCATACGATGTAATTCTTGTGACCAAAGCAACCAAATATCTAGAATATCACCTTCGAGCTCTAGAAATATTTTGTGAGAAATTTGGGATGCATGTGAACATGAGCAAAACAAAAATTATGATTTTTTAGCAAAAAATAAGAAGTGACAACTCGAATTTTAGTTTGCAGGAGAACCGCTTAAAGTAGTAGTAGAATACAAATACCTGGGCATAGAATTTCATGATAAAATTAATTGGAATATATGTAGGATGAAAAGAACTCAAAGTGGTTGGAGAGCACTATATGCACTTCAAAACAAGTGTAGGAATACCGAGTTGTGGAATTGGAAGACCACCAAGATCTTATTTGGCGTACTTGTTACATCGGTTTTGTTGTATGGTTGCGAGGTGTGGGCTAGTGGCACAACAAATGTAAAATGGAGGCAAATAGAAAGGATTCAAAAATATCTAATCACAAATTTTCTTAAAATTAAGGTCACAACCTCTTTTAAAATTATTCTAGCTGAAACTAGAATGTTCCCTTTAGAAGCAATTGCCATGACCAAGTTGTTATATTACTTGAAAAAAATAGAAAACATGAAAAATGAAAGATGGCCTAGGGTAGCTAGGGATGAAGAGTTGGATAGCCAAAATAATACATGGATGAAACAAAATAAAATATGGATGAAACGTTGGAAAATCAACATAAATGAATGCCCAAATTTCAACAAAAACAAAAAATTATGTGAATGAAAGTTTAGAAGTGGAATGTGAAAAAATTCAAGCAAGAAAAAATAATATTATATTGCAAATCTTAACCCAACGTATGACCACAAGGAAAAAGCATATATAGGCACTAAAATCAAGTGGAAGGAAAAAATCCTTATTTCTCAGATAAGGACTAGCTCTCATAGGCTTAGATGTGAAACAGGGAGATGGACAACGCCCAAAGAACAATGGGAAGAAAGGATATGTACTCTATGCAGCACAAGGGCAGTAGAGACAGAGGAACACTTCATCTATAAATGCCCGAGTTTTTTAGATATCCGTGGCAAATACAAAGAAACACTTGGGAACGGGTCTATGATAGAGTTATTTGAAGATATTAAAATAAAAAAAAGTTGGGGAATTACTAACCCAAATTAGTAGGAGAAGGAACAACCTTCTCAAAAACATTAAAAATCATATGATATGATTTGAGTAGTTGTACTTCCATATTTGAGGTCCCATAAACCATATTTGGGTCTCGGGGACATAATTAAAATCTTTCATTTCATTTCACATGGATATGATTTGCCATAGATTCATTTTTTCTCTTATCACTAACTACGACATCCATACTTTCAACTAGGGTATCCTTAAGGACTTTAAAAAATGATTCTCCTTTTGTGTTACTTAAATTTTCTTCATATGAATCCTTTAGTTTTAAATTTTTCCTAAGATTTAGAACAATAAAAAAATGGTGTTTTTTTCTTACTTGTACTTTGTTTTATACTCTTATGCTCACTAAATTTTAATTTATATTCATTATTATTATTAACTATGATCTTTAATTGAATGGTTGAGTTTAAAAATTAAATTTATTAATTTTTTAAAAATAAATTAAAAGTTAATTTTTATAAACAACCATACTTTTATAATACCATTATATAAACATGATATAATAGGATAAATTCCTTAAAACTCCATAAAACTAATTTATATAAAAAAGATTGTAACCATGTAACTAATTTAAAAAACAAAGTGATTCTTAACCATAAAAAAAAAAAAAAAAAAAAAACTTTAATTTACCGTTATAAAAACACTCGCGACGAAAACATCTCTTTGTTTAAAGAGCGAGAGATTTTTCTGGGGTAGGGGGTTATTGACAATGAAGCTGATCAAGAGATTTTTTTGGGGTAGGGGGTTATTGACAATGAAGCTGATCAAGAGATTTTTTTGGGGTAGGGGGTTATTGACAATGAAGCTGATCATGTCAATGTTTTTTCTATTTAAAAAGTGTTTTAAGCTTATACATATTTATAATTATTTAAAAATAAACATATATATCCTTGGTGATCATGTCAATGCTTTTTAACCTTACACATATTTATAATTTTTTAAAATTATAAATATATTTACCTTGGCCAAGCATCGGAATCCGTTGTTAAGAACAATTACTTTTATAACCATAGACAGCCATTCATTTCTGAACTCTACAGTTATAGATACTGTGGAATACAAGTGGAAAAGGCCGAAAACATATAAGCAAGGAGAATAAAGCGTTATTTTCTAAGACTAAAAATCTCACGATCAGACATACATACTCATGTTATCAAATTTTCTCAACAGATTTTCCAGTTACAACACAAGCATCGCCCAATCTCGGATTATATATCTTTGATAAATTATTTCTATCCATCAGACTTGCAATTGTGAACAAAATTGGCTGATCCATACTTTCTAAGACAGCGGCCTGTATTTTGAGTCAACATTTTCGGCCATTATCTTTTATGTAGTTCGAAGTTATATATACAATATTTTAAACAAACAAATTGTTTTGAATCTTGATAGGAATAAAAAAAAACTATACAATAAAAACCAGGTATTAAAGTGAAACGATAGAAGAGCGATTAGGGCGGTGACCTATTAAAATCTCATGTTTGGCTGGAGGCCAACCAAAGTTTTTGTCTTTTTAATTGAATCCGGTGAATAGATCATGGCAGGTGGGATAGAGAGACGGGATTGAATGCTTATATTAGTACACAATAATTTCCTTTCTATTCCATTAGAGGATTTCTAGGAATAGCGGATTTCTAGAAGGTTTTCACAGTATGACAAGTGGAGATTTATAAACAAAAAACAAACTGCAGATCTTTATCCTGAAAGAAATTTAGAATTTTATTTTCGTAGTTTAATGTATGGCATAACATTAAAAATAATATCATGTTTCATAGGACAAGCCATGCCCGGGTTTTCTTTGCAAACTTATATTTAATTCAATTGTTTTTGGATGTCCCCTCCTTACTAACTTGTGAGCGTCCAATTCAATTGGCTAAAGAAATAGTAAATGCCAGGAAAAAAAAGAAAAGAAAGAAAGTGTGTACTCGTATATATTTACTGTGATATAATTTAAACGAGTAGTTTTTATTAGGTTTTTTTTTTATTAAATTAAAAATATTATATTATTATTATTATTATATATTTTTCAATTTAGTTATTGTGACAAATTTTTATGATCGATCTGGTTGAACAATCTCCTCCTAATCATGATCCCTCTTCTAGTCAAGAGCTATACTTATCAATAGAGAATTTAACACAAAACCACCACACACCTCCAGGAGCTATTATTTTTATTATATTATTATTAAGTTAATTTTAAGTCATTATGTGATCTAGATTACATCATGACCACATTTAACCATGATATTATATGAGATTAATTCATTTATGTGAGATTAAAATGGGTTTTTATCTAAATCCACATTTATTATTATTAAGTTTAAGCTTTGAACCTAGGTCTCTCTTTTTTAAGTAGTCTAACCCATTGAGCTAATACCACTTAATTTGATTTGTGATTAGGTTAATTAAACTATATTCAATTTATTTATTTATTCAAGTATGTTTTTATTTGTATTTTTATCAAAGATATTTGCAATCTTTCTCAAACTACTACCATGTTTCTACAAATAATTGCGTGATTATTATTAAAAACTTATTTGAAAATTACCTTCTAAAATTTAAATTCTATCAAGATGAAAATCAAACAACTATGATTCAAATATTTGCTACTTAATTTTTATATATAAAATTATGCTGGCTATAACAACCTCTCAATTTACTCATACTTTTTTTAAGGGTATTATTCATGCCTCTAATATTCTAATATATCAATTTTTGTTATCACTCTTATATTTATGGGTTTAGTTCCACATTTATTTTGATATTTGCTTTTGTGTTTTCATATTAGCTTCTGTGTGCCCATATCAATCTTCCTATGTTTCATTTTTTCTTTGTTTTTGCTTCTTGGTTCTTCTTCTCCTTTTGTTCCCACCAACACTTTCGTATTCATCAATCTATTTAATTTTTGACACTGCTCATAGTGAGGTTTATTATATATATGTTTGTCTTGTTATAAAGGATTTGACATATGCAGAATAACCTCAAAACTAGTTCTTTATATTGCCTTAGAAACCTTAAAGTATAAGGGCATTCCCCCATAACAATTAGATTCTTATGCTTCCTTAAAAGCCCTATCCTCATTTCTTTATCATGCTATTGTTGAAACCCTAAAGTGCAAGGGATAACCTCTACACTACTTTCATTTCTATTGCAAGGAGAGGATTATGTACTATTTGAAACAAATGAAGATGATTTATCTAGAATAAACTTGATTTATCCCACCTCCTTTATTTTAAAAAATTTCATCCACATTTTTTTTTTGCACCTTTAATTCCTTTAAAATTCAAACTTGCACATTGTACTTGCTCATCTCTTGTATTCATTTCTATTTGTTCTAACAATTGGTCCGAGTGAACTATGGTGGCCTTTGTTAACTAATATTGTTGATAGCTTTTTTTCCCTCTTTTATGGAATGGAATATCCTTGATCTAATCCTAATTCTACTTTGGTATGATTTCCTTGTTTCATCTTGAAGTTTATCTCACGACCAAAATACATTGTCTCTTTCTCGATTGTTTTTACTTTATAATCTCTTTTGGTGTGTCTAGTCTCACAACAATCATGGTATGAGAATGCAATGTTTTCATAATCCACTTGTTCATCTCTTTCTCTTTATTCAAATTAAATTTTAATGGATTGTGACAATGGTTTTAAAATATCCATAACAATACATATCTAAGTATATAAAATATGCTTTCACTCCTTAATAGTTGGTCCCTCCTAGATGAATTCCCCTATGGTATTTTTAATATTCTTCAATACATCCTTATTGATAAGATGATATGGAAGTCCAAAAAACCTAACCCACATTGAAAGATTTTAATAGTTTCAATATCAATAAAGAATTCTCACTCCAAAAAAAAAAAAAATTCTCACTCCATGTTCTTAAATAGGAGGTATTTCTCCCACTAAACTATGGGTCATCACCCATTATTTTATCCCTAATTTTTAAATTAGAAAATATAATGAGGAAAAAATCTTGAGGAAGAAAAATCATTAATTAAATCAAATTCAATCCTCACTTCCACTTGATTCAATTTTGAATCTCCAAAAACCCTAGCCAATATCCGTGGAACTTAAATTTTAACCCTCTACATTTAAGAACCATTATATTATCCTTGATCATCTCATCCTTATAATCACTTCTAGTGTCACATTTTTTTCATGGATTAGACATGTCATATTCACTTTTGCCTTTATCTCTAACTTAGGCATACATTCTTCTATCTTATTGAGTAGTGTGAATTTTATTATGTATAAATTTATTAATTTGATTGGTTAATTAAATTAAGAGTTATTTATTTTGGTAAAAAATAAAGTTATTTTGGCAATAACTTAAGTATATGGTTGTAGACATATATTAGGTATAGTGTATGCATGCTAAGGTTTAGCTAGAAAGGACCATAATATTGTAGTTTAAATTAAAAAGGTGAGCCTAAGGAAAATTTAATTTTTGTGGTACTTCATTATAAAAGGCGTAATTCATATTTTGAGACTATTAATTGTTTCTAATTAAATTAGTTAATTTTTTTTAACTTTAATTGATTATTTTTAATAAAATTTAATTAAATTTTGTATGATTAAATAAATATCAAGCAAAGTGTTCTCATAATATGAGATTTTAACTAGAATCATAATGTAACAACCTAAATCTAACCATCCTGGGAGAGAACTTTTTTTTACATAGTTAAGGTTCACAAAAGATATGTCAAATAAGATCATTGAGATCCCATCACATTTCGGGTTCAGGATGTTGCAGACATCCCTCGAGTGGATAGGAATGATCACTCTCCCATAATTTCCTAGGGTTAAACTTGTACACTAATCATACAACTTAAAGGTTACCTTTATGTGGTCTCCCTATTTCGTAAAACTCTCTAGGAATGCAGGATGACTCGACCATAGCATGGGTATTTACCCTTCATCAATCCTACGAGAAAATAAATGTCAATTCCTTTACTAAGCTCAGTCCTCCTAAACCAGTTCTTAGGAACATGACCTCTTAGGTTCTCAATTATACCATATTTGTGATGGTTTGATTCGGTGAATTTCACTCTAGGTGACTTCTCTCACATGGATACCCAAGACCATCAATCATGTTCCATCACCAAATCCATTTGCAAGGGATCCAACCTCCATGATTAGAAGAGAGAATTCAGGCTAATACTATTGAATCTTTTCCAAATATTTCCTTATTACTTTGGGTCCACTTTGAAAGTTTGTTATCAAAGTACCTCTTGCAAATTATATAGGCATTGTTAAACCATAATATCCTTAGATCTGGATCTATCCTAGGGTTCTAATAGGATGGATAATCCAAGGTGTATTTCCAAAGGATTCAAAACCTAAACCCTTATTATCTCATGACCAAAGTCATTGCTTTTACTCTCACTCTGTCCTCTACTATGATATTTATTATTTTAACAATTTACATATATACCATTAAGTATATCTTCTACTTAATCTAGACATATACATAAACTATAAATAGACATGCCACAATGAAAGTATTATAACAAATCAACAAACATTAAATCAAAGCTTTCTCTCCTTAATCCATTAGATTCCAACTATACATAAAAATAATAAGGCTTCTTACTCCATAAGCATAAACATTAATAGATGTCATTTTCTAATCATCTACGATTATTCATAGTAAGGACTTTTCAAGAACATAGAATGCATACATTGTTTCCTTCTCATAACTAGATAAATTCATTATTTCTTTTAATTTAGCAATAGTAATAGATATTTATTTTTATTCAAGAGTAACATCACCTCATTAACGAAATATTAAAGTGGTAAATATAAGATCAAAATATGAAGATATTCAGTACACATATTACACATCATATATCTTAGGAAACCCTTGCGAAAAAAACCCAGCTTTGAAAAATCCTTTTTATTGCATAAGTTTAACTATCTTCAATACAACTATATATAGGAATCCAATAATTCCTTTTGTTAAAAACATCAATACCAATATAACTACATAAGAACCCCATAATTCTTATTTCCCCTAAACCATGAATTTGTATTTCAATCCATATTACCAAATCAATGAGGAAACACCATAATTCCCTCAAATGAATTTCACATTCATTCTTCTAAATATAGATACTTATGAATCCCCATGAATATCTTCTCAAGAATAATAATAAAACCCCCATAAATTCCTATTGGACTCCATGTCCAATCATTCAACATAATTTCAAAATACAAAAACAATAAATCAAACTAAAACTATTCATACTCCAGTAATAGTTTAATTATTCTGTAAAGTCATTATATTACTTCATTTGCATCACTAATATTTTCAAAATAATTTTTTTTAATTCCTCTAAAGAAATTATAATCCTTAAAATAATTTAAAGTTACCAAAACTATAAAAATATCCCCATTATCTTTAAAGCAATAAATCCATATCTAAGAAAATTGTTTTCCAATCTATAAGTAAAATTTATCAAATGAAACTACAAAGGATATTTTATAATATAGTCCTACGTTCCAATGTAATTTTCATTGGAGATTAATTATTCAAAACAATCCCTAACAAAGAGAGGATGCACCTTATTAACATAGTGAGATCCCCACTTTTTTATAAAGTTCGTCGCTTTTTTTTTTTAATTCCTTTATTTCATTATTAAACACTAAAATTAACTTAATAATCATGCATCTAATAAGAACATCTTTGTATGAATATGCAACAAGTCAAATTCAAGCTTTGTAATATATGCATGTAACACAATCATCTCTTAGCCAAATGTAGGTCCAATCACAATAAACCATTCAAAGGTCTAAGCATAAGTGTTTCTTCAATGCATATTTTACCCATAAAAACTAATCAATAAACCCAAGATAATCCCACTTATCCTATTGTTATCATGGCAATATAAATTAACACACATTACTAATCCTTTAAACCCTATACATGTCTCATTTTCATACACACCACACACAATAGCATCGATTTGGATTTCAAAAAGCCAAACGGCCACCAAATCGTAGTCCAAACCCTAGGCACACAACATACAATGAAAACAATACCTATTATCCATATTGTTTCCTATTAAAACTATAGGTGTTTTGATTCACTCTAGATAGACTATGGTTTACGAATGAGGGCTTAGGAATAACACCACTATCATCACCTATTCTCACATAGATAGGTGCACACACTCCATTAATAGATCATACCGAGCCAATGTAGGAAGACGATTATAGGTGTCACAAGTAAGAACTTCTATTTTGAAGTTTAAGTTTCAATAGATTACACATGGACAACCCCATATTGGTTTGATTATTGGAGAGGAGATATATAGGTTACACGTAACATCCATCTCCAAAACAAACTAACATAACAAGACTCATCAACATAACCAATCACTTTTCTTGAGTATGCATTCAACAAGCAAAAATAATATTTTTGGGACGCGATTTCGCTAGACATCACAAACTAGGGTGAAATCATGGTTAGGCTATGAAATCACACTTGGGTCATGCATGGCGTTTTCAATGGTGATGGTGAAAATTTAAAAAAAATTGAAAAAAATGCAAAGAAATCTACCCTAATCCTAATCTAAGAGTTGGATTTGTGGTCTTACCTGTGCTCACTCGACTACTATTTTGGCTTCACCCCTCACCATGACCAAACGGTGTACAAGAAGTGCCATTTATAAAATTTCTCCAAATTCCCCGTTTTCCTCTTTTGCATGGTGAAAATGAATTAGGGTTTTCACCCTTTTCCCTTTTTGTGCTTGTTTTGCTACTTCTCTCTCTCCTCTTTTCTTCTATTTTTTTCCTCTTTTCTTTTGAGTCTACCTTTTCAAGTTTTAGAAGGAATCTAAATATTCCTTCTAAAATTTGAGGGGGCACCCTGGCCAAAGAGGCATTAATGCCCCTAATTCCTCAATTTGCGTGTAAAACAAGAAAGTGTTTGAAATGACATCATTTTTGTACCATCCCTTTCTTCTAACCTAGCTATCTCTTTTTTGCTTGTCGTACTATGCCCATAAGCATCTACACATTTTTTGATGCATTTATCAAGCCATAAATGCATCAAAGAGGGGGTAAAATGTAGACCCAAAAAATTGACCCACTTGAGTGAGCAATTTTCCCTAGATCCTTGGGGAGACCCTCCAACTTGCCCTAAACAAGTATGGACCTTCATTCCCCCTTCTTTTTCCTTCTTTTCCTCTTTATGAAAAATTGCAATTAGCTTCTATGGGGCACGATCTCGCATAGCTAGGGTTTTCTCCCAAAAACCTTAATTTTCAAAGATGATATTTTTAGGGTCAGATTTTATTTTTCCCCAAGCAATTTTTATCCATGTTCTATTTCTTAAGGTCTTCTCTTCTACAAGTAAGCTAACTCGCAAGTTAAAAAGTGCTCATTATTCAAGTGTGAAATATAGTCTATTGAAGCTCCATTTTTTGCTACATTGGATTGTGTGTTGCTGACCTTGGTGGACAAGTGTTGAAGCCCTAAGGAGGATTTCTACCACTTGGAGGTCTCCATCCTTTTGTTTTCTTTTTTGCTATCACCATGTTGTTTTTACACTTCTAAATTTGTATATTAATTAGGTTTTATTTCACATTAGTTCACTTGCATCATTTGAGGTTTTATCTCCTCTTTTACGATATCCCGCTCAATAATTCTAAAGCATGATTTCATAGTTCTACAAAATCATGATCGCTCCATACGAGGTATGATTTTGCATAGGCTAGAATTGGGGGCAATCTACTATCACCAAATTCTAGGTTTATGTTTCATGCTACATTTTGATCATAATATAATATTTTGTGTTCTATTTATCATATTGTTCTGTTGCATATTATTTTGTTTGTCCATCTTCCAAAGGTCAACTTTCACTTTTATATTTCAAAGGTTAGCTAAAAGGACCTAGGGGGGCTTGACTATTATGCCTCTAAGTATAACTATACAACAACCTAAGCAAATCCCCTAATGTTGATCATATTTTCAAGTGTTTGTGAAGCTATTTTGTAGTAATAGGAATTGTAGGATATTGTTGGATGAAATATAAATCTTGGATCAACCACCGAATAAAGATAAATGTCCTCATTAATCTTTAGGTTGTTTAGTGGGTGACTTTTATTTCTGTCAAAAAAGCTAGATTAAATTTAAAGGAAGATATTTAATTGATTTCTAGGTATTTGAAAGGACAAAAGCATATAGTGTGTATTTAGGGCTTAACCTTGTTTTTGCATCTTCTCTTGGACCCTTGCTTAAAATATTTCATTTTGTAATCCTAGGGTTAGAAATAATTCAAAGAAAAGAATCATTCTAGGGTTAGCTCTTGTCTTCTTGCATCTTATTTCTGCATTGTCCTTTATCTTTCATAGCTTAGCTATAGAAAGACCAAACATAGGTGATTGTCTTAAATTGAATACATCAAACACATTCCACCCCTAGACTTGGAGTGAGTCCTAAAAATATTCCTGGTGAACCCTTCCTCCCCCACATTGAGTGTAGGATTACAATGACTACTACGGTCACCTCAAGGCTTCCTTATAGATCTAGTCTTGAGAATTGTACACCAGTGCACATTTTTTCCCCTCTACACCTAGGTAACACCTTGCTATGCATTGAATTTTGGATGTTTTGTTTGTGGCGCGCATTTGCCTTATTAATTTTGTTTACCTCCATATTATACTGGAATTAAATGATGTATTCTTGTGTTAAATTTTTGGTTAGATGTTGTGTTTAGGGTTGCACGCTCATATCCTCCAACTTAGAACTCATTCTCCTTGTGCAGTGGGCACAGTGCATAGTAAAGAGTGATGTGGGGCTTGAAGGTAACCTATAGTTGATCTTCACTGAGTAGCCTATGTTAATCCTTTGCTTAGAAGGATTCAAAACCATTCACTTGCTATGCATCTCACTACGTCCTTGGGAGGTCTGAGTTCTTACACAAATGACACCTTCAAATCTTATCCTTTGATTGGATGCTTATGTATATTGGATGCACACTATCTTTGTGACTTATATATGTTTATGTAAGGCTTTGTTTAGTATTAGTTAAAATCATTTAATTCTTTTTGGCTACAATGAAGCCTAGTTTTTTTTTAAAAGAGGGTAAAAATTTATTAACTCAGCAAAACATTCATGATACAAAGAAAAAGCAGAAGCTATTCAGACATATCATCTCTCAATAAATAAGAGAGAGATTGAGAGCAATCAGAAGAAAGTTGAGACCAATTTTGAACATCCCAACCATCTTGAAACTTAGAAGCCCATTTAGCTAACAAATCCGCTACCCTATTCCACTCCCGAGGAATATGCACAAAAGAAATGAATTCCAAGTGAGCGAGAGATATTAAGAATTTTCCGAGCAACCCAACTCAACCGCCAACAACCATGAAGACTATCTCCAAAATTTAACAAATTTATAACAATCTGAGAATCAGATTCACAAACAATCCGACGCCAACCCAAAGCATACCCTTGCTCCAAAGCATATAAAATTGCGAGTGCTTCCATGAAGTTATTAGAATGATGTCCCTTAAAGCAAGAGAAAAAAATTGGATAGTACCACTACTATCCCGCCCCACACCACCAATACCAGCATTACCCGGATTACCCCGGGAAGATCCATCCGTATTAATTTTCAGCACTCCGGAGGAGGCAGATTCCATTTGCCAGCCCTCCGCACCCGATTATTCTGACCCATCCATCTGCAAGAGACATTAGGACCAGGACCATTAACCATCAAGCCTAATATTTCCATGATCTGATGTTTCGCATGGTCCACGGGAGAAATAATCTGACATTTTGTAGACACAGTTTCCTGGATCATTCGCAAAATCCTCTACCAGACCTAGGAAGTAGTTAACTCCTTACCTAGTTAAGATTAAATATTGCTAAATTTATATTGGATTAGATTAGTACATAGATTTTATTGAAGCCTTATGCTTTGTGCTGGATAAGTTAGTCCTTTCTTTTATTTATATGGAAGATTAAATAGATTAAGGTTAAGTCAATGGATTTAATACAATTTTTTTTAGATGCTTATTTAATCTAAGGGTGGATTATTACAGTTTAGTATTAATCTAATGCTAGATTATTTCTTTATAATCTTTAGATTATTAATTAATCTAATGATTAATTCTTTATAATCCTTATATTATTAACCAATCAAATGATAGATTAGTTTGACAATTAATTCATTGTATTCTTTAGATTATTAGTTAATCAAATGGATGGATTACTTTGGTAATTAATCTAATGATTAATTCTTCTCAAACTTTAGATTATTAATTAATCAAATGATATATTAGTTTGGCAATTAATCTAATGATTAAATTTTCTCAAACTTTATATTATTAATTAATCAAATGATAAATTAGTTTGGTAATTAATCTAATGATTAATTCTTATCAATATTTAGATTATTAATTAATAAAATGATAGATTAGTTTGGCACTTAATTCATTATAATCCTTAAATTGGTTATTAATCAAATGATAGATTAATCTTTAGTCTTGATAAGACTTGCAAATGGTAAATTGATTACTTAAATCTCTAAATTTTCTACTTAACCAAATGATGGGTTAATTTAATCTTTAAGCTAACAAAAGATTAATTAGTTTTGGAATTGACCTAATATGGATTAACCTCTAGTTAATCTATTGAAAGATCAATTATTGGAACTTTAGATTTAGTAATAATCTAATGGTGGAATTTATTGATCTAACCTTTAGTTTGATCCAATGATAGATATAATGGATTAATTTGTGGAGATAACCTTTTCAAGATTAGATACAATCTATGAACAATTTCTTAGCTTTGGAATTTGATATTTGTGATTTTTTTTTTGGGAAAGAAGTATGGGCTTCTTACTTGTGTTTTGCTATATTGAATTAGAAATGTATAGCTTTGGAATTTGATATTTGTGGAAAATATTTTGGAAAGAAGTATGGGCTTCTTACTTGTGTTTTTCTATATTGAATTAGAAATGTATAGCTTTGGAATTTGATATTTGTGGAAAATATTTTGGAAAGAAGTATGGGCTTCTTACTTGTGTTTGCTATATTAGAAATGTATAGATTTAGAATTTGTTATTTGTGGAAAATATCTTGAAAATAAGTATGGGCTTATTTTGCTTGTGTTTGCTATATTGAATTGATTTATATAGAAATGCAAGGGTTTAGGATTTTAAATATTTATGGAAAATATTTTGAAAAAGAAGTATGAACTTTTTTGTGTTTGTAATGAATCATATAGAAATGCGTTCATACCTACAAATGAGCTATTTTGATCCCCACGTTCCTATCAACTACCGTGGAGGTCAGAGAAAGAAGATGTTCAAATCATGCTAACTTAAAACTTTAAATATTATTTTTGTACTATTGAAAATTACTCATGGTGAAAGAGGATTTATTGTAATAGAAGCAAAAGACTATTCTTTGTGTAATCTAGATATTTTATTGGATGACTATATGGTGCCATGTTGTTATATGGTTTTTATGGTTCTTATCCATGCTAATGCTATGATCTAAAGGTTTTAATTGTAAGCTTAAGATAATTAGTTTTGCTTCCTACCTAGAAGATGCTTTTGTTTTAATGCTTTCAGAGTGAGAGAGAGTGTGAGTGTTGTTCTTGGGATTAGAATTTTCTTTGGAAGGGCTCTAAAGGTAATATTGACCTAAACTCTTCTTTTCAATTTGGGTTGTTGTGGGGTAGCAATACATAGTTCATGTGTTCATGTGAAGAAAATCACATGGAGTGATTGTTGCTTAGAGATCCATCATGGATATGGGGAAGACAAGCATGAATTTTAAGGGATCACCATGGAGGTGAAATTAAATTAGACTAAGGTAATACACTTTATGGACACAACATAGACTAACTTATGGCTAGAAGAGGAATTGGCGTCCCCCTCTCTAAAGGCTAAGAAGGAATAATCCTAACACTAAGATCATGAAATCTACATTCATGGAGAATGCCATAAGTGTGGGGGACATTTTTAAAAGTGTCCTCTATACCACATAGGTATACAAGGTAAACCCTAGTTACCTACGAGAGCTTAGCCTCTCCTATCCACTCGAGTGATATCTACAACATCTTAGACTCAAAATGTAGATATGTATAGTAAATGTATGTATTCTATGGATACTTCTAAGAACCTTAATAAGTTACTTTTACAAGAAAAAACTAAAAATAGAAATCTCCCTCCTATTAGTTAGCTTTTGAGGTTGTTACACCTTTATATTAATTAAAATTTGAAAGATAAATTTAAAACAACCAAGACAATGTTATAAAAGGTTGCTTTAGTCTTCTTACAAATATGTAGGATTTCAAGACTATACACATCTTAGATAAAAAAATGAAAGAGGACAAATATCTAAAATGGATAAGAGTTGGAGAACTATTGGTTTTTATACCTAGGCATTTAAAAGAAGGTAGTTTATAACATATATCATTTTTTTGCAAATAGACATTCAACATAACAAACATCTAACATTGAAAATATGACATAATAAACATAATAGACAAAACAAGTAAACGCTAGAAATTCATTAGGCCATTCTTGTTACAAGCAATTCACTAGTAAACATGTAGTGAACAGAATATATCCAATGCAAGTAAAAATATATTTCAAAAACATTTCATATCAAGGTTAAAAAATAGAAACATGTGCCTATTCATGCAACACAAAGTTCCTATGCTCTATTACTGTCTATGTTCTAGCTTGAGTAACCCTTACATGCTATATCTATTTTATGCATGTTGATGACTTTTTTTTATGGAATTAGTAACTCTGTCATATATTATCTTCATATGTACGATTTGAGTCTTGAAAGTTATTACTATAACATTATCTCACATCAATAAAATTTTAAAATAAGCATCAATGTGTCTATACCAATTCTCCTAAAATAAGCATCAATGTGTCTATACCAAGCCCTAGGTGCTTGCTTCAACCCATGCAGAGCTTTCTTCAGTTTTAGGATCTTGCCTTCTTGCCCTTCCTGCTCATAGTTGGGTGGTTGGTCTATGTAGACCTCTTCTTACAACACTCTATTGAGGAAGGTAGATTTGACATCCATCTGGTAAACATTACAACCCTTCTAGGCTGCCAATGCCAGAATCATTCTAACTATATCAAGTCTCACTATAGGCACATATACCTCATGATAGTCAATTCTTGACTTCTGCTTGTATCCTTTTACAACTAGTCTAGTTTTATGTCTGTCAACTTCACCTTGGGTATTAAAATTGGTTTTATATACCCACTTGAATCCAATGGTCTTCTTGCTTGCTAGAAGATCCATTAGTTACTAGATATTATTTTTCTTTATGGCTTCTATCTCATAATCCATAACTTTTACCCATGTTATATTCTTAATTACATCTTCAAATAAAATTGTATCACACTCAAAAAATAAAGCAAAATCAGAATGTTCTACTTTGTCAATTTCATTTCTAGTTACCTCATATATATCTTGCAAGCTCCTTATATTTGATGGTGTCTTCAAGTTGGAGATCCTGCTTGCAAGTGGAGGTGACTGTGAGGATGAGGTTGTGATGTTGCTAGCACCATTGTTACTAATTGAAGCTACAAGCAGATGCACTCTATTTTCATCCATGTCCTCAGACTCAATGATTGCTAGCTCTTGTTGACCAGTATTGAATTTCCAGTTCCAAGCTTCATCTTTATGGAATTTTACATATCGACTTATAATCAACCTATTTTTTATAGGATTATATAACCTGTAAGCCTTCAATTATTCACTATAACTAGTAAAGATACATTTTTATACCTTATCATCCAACTTCTTTCTCTTCTCATCTAGGATATGTGCATATGCTATGCACCCAAAAACTCATAAATGAGCCACACTGGGATTCTGGTTGCTCCATGCCTCTTGAGGAATTTTGTCCTTCACACTCTTTGTGGGACATCTATTCAGCTGATAAACTATACAAAGTACAACTTCTACCCAAAACTTATGTAGCAAACTCTTTGCCTTCAACATGCTTTGTGCCATATCCATTATGGTTTTGTTCTTCCTCTCTAAAAAATCATTCTTCTGTGGTGTATATATGACTATGAAATACCTTTGAATTCCATTTGATTTTAAAAAATTATGGAATTAATTAGAGATGTATTTACCTCCTCCATCTGTTCGGAGAGTCTTCACATAATAATCATGTTATTTTTCAACCAAAGCTTTGAACTCCTTGAATTGATTGAAAGCATCTGACTTTTGTTTGATGGGATATACCCATTTCGTCTGACTAAAATCATCCATAAAATTCAAAAAATATTTGTTGTCAAAAAATGTGTTGGTTTGCATACGACCACAAATATCTGAATGCACCATGTTAGGATTCTACTCCTAACCTCCATACTAATCACATTATTAGTTAATTATTTAATCACTCTTTCTTTCACAAAGGTTGTGACATTTGATCACACCTTCACACTCATAGAAATAGGTATTTCATTTGGTATAGTTGAGGCATCGAAGAATATAATTATTAATTAATTATTGGGTTACCCATACAATACAACGATTCCTTAATAAAAGTGATTCCTTTTTATTATTCTAGCATTATAATCAATATTTCTCTATTGGGTTCACTACAACTGGTATCAGAGCCAGCTTTAAAACATAAATTTTTTCACCCTGTTCGTCATCACCAGTCGTCTGCCATTCAGATCCTGTGCCTACGTTTATCTTATCATCCACCACATCATTCCTAAGACGTCCATATATCATCAAACACCATAGATTCATTCTCAAGAGTCATTGGGAGACCGAGCGGTAGATCGTATAAGTTCATAGACCGAGCATCAAAGAATCTAATTAGCTCATAGAATGAAATACACTCACCAACTGCCGGTGAACTCAGAGCATTGGGAAGGTATAATTTGAAGGGAACAAATCCAAAAATACCCTCAAACTATCCTATAAATCCTCCAATATCTTGTAGTCAACGCCTAGATCGAAAATAGAAATAATCCACGCAAAAAAAATTTATGTTCTACAGCGACGTCTGCAACTTCCGATGACGTCTTGGAGAAAACCAACCATATTTCGAAAAACTAAAATTCTGATACGTCTTCGTATTTCGACGTCGGCAAGAGAAACTCTAAAAAAGTGGATATAACACATATCCCACATTCAATAGGAAGAGGGACAAAGCATAGTTAGTTGTGACTTCGGTCACGCTCTAGCCTTCCCTCGTGTGATCGAAGCCACTCATTTGACCCCCCCTCATGCTCTTCGATTTGCACTTTGCGCTCGTACCATGAACCCTTTGTGCCTCCTCATGCCGCTTAGCTCCACTGATGTGCAAGGTGCAACCAAAGTATTGTCATTGTTGTCAACACAGTTAGGTTGATCAGCTGATGCAATGGACAGGAATGGATAGGAGTTGATTGATGAGCAAGGTGATGGACAGGAGTTGATTGATGAGCAAGGTGCAACCAAAGTATTGTCATTGTTGTCAACAACGAGAGGATCGGTTGATGCAATGGATAGGAGTGCAGAGCAGTCAGAGCAGTAGATAGATCGGTTGATGAAGTGAACAAGAGTACAGAGATCATACAGAGCATGTACAGTGAAATTCCAAGAAAACAGAAGTGACCCAGATCAAAAAAATCAAAGAAAAAGACAAGTAAGAAAACTGTCATGATATCGCGACATGTTTTCTATCGCGATATCGTGACAGGTTGAGAAGTTAGAAGGCAGAAAGAAAAACGTCACGATTTCACGACATGTCGGAGGAGAGAGAAGGCGCAAAGAAAATTGTCGCGATTTCGTGACATGGACGAGGAGAGAGAAGGCGCAAAGAAAATTGTCACGATTTCGTGACATGGATGAGGAGAGAGAAGCCAAGTGGAAAAACTGTCATGATTTCGCGACATGTTGGAAGCAAAGAAGGCAAGAAAGAAAGTTGTCACGATTTCGCGACATATTGGCAAAAAAGAAAGCAAGTAGAAAAACTGTCACGATTTCGTGACATGTTTGGAGAAGAAGCGCTAAGGAGAAAAAGTGTCGCGATTTCGCGACAAGTTGCAAGAAGAAGCGCCAAGGAGAAAAAGTGTCGCGATTTCGCGACATGTCGAGTTTTCGTGACTCGACGGGCAGAAAAGTGCTAAGGAGAAAAAGTGTCATGATTTCACGACAAGTTCCAAGAGGAAGAGTCAAGGAGAGTAAGTGTCGCGATTTCATGATAGGATCGAAGAGAAAGTGCCAAGGAGAGAAGATGTCGCGATTTCATGACAGGATCGAAGAGAAAGTGCCAAGGAGAGAAGTTGTCACGATTTCGCGACAGGGTCGAAGAGAAGTGCAAGGAAGTGAAAGATGTCGCGATTTCGCGACATGTTCCGTTTTCGCTGGCCAAGGACAGAAAAGGCACAAGGCAGAAAAAGTGTCGCGATTTCGTGACATGTTTCGTTTTCGCGGGCGGAAGGAAGAAAAGGCACAAGGAAGAGAGAGATGTCGCGATTTCACGACATGTTCCGTTTTCACGAGCGGAAGGCAAAAAAGGCACAAGGCAGAGAAAGATGTCACGATTTCGCGACATGTTCCGTTTTCGCGAGCAAAAGGCAGAAAAGGCACAAGGCTGAGAAAGATGTCACAATTTCGCGACATGTTCCATTTTCGTTGGTTGAAGCCAAGAAGAGTAGCGAGTAGGCGTAAGTGTCACGATTTCGCGACATGTCTTGTTTTCGCTAGAGCTTGCAGAGTTTAATGTACGGAAGCGAAAGATGTCACGATTTCGTGACATGTCATGTTTTCGCTAGTGCAGGCAGAGAAGAGTGCAAAGAAGGCGAAAGTGTCACGATTTCGTGACATGTCTGGTTTTCGCGGGTGCAAGCGAAGAAGTGGACAAAGAGGCAAAAATTGTCACGATTTCGTGACATGTCTTAGTTTCATGGGTAAAAGCCGAAGTAAAGTTAACTGGAGGTAAACGACAGTTACAGATGCAGTTGCACAGGAAAATCACGCAGCCAATATTAGAAGAGTTAACTAAAGTCAGTGTAATAGTTAAATGTGCAGTTACTGATAGAAATCATGCAGCTAAAAGAAGAACAGTGATCTGAAGTAATTACAATAGTTACAGGGGCAGTTATAGTGACAGTAAACAGAAGTCTTTACTGTAGTTATAGGAGCCGTTATAAAGAAATTTCATGCAGCGGTGGTTACTGAAAGTCATCAAAAGAAGACCAAGAGTCGGACAGAGAAATGTTTCAAAGAACCGTTCTATTAATAAGATTGCATGGGAGAATAAAGTAGCCGTTTCTATTAATAAGCTGCATGCGAAAATATAGTAGTCAAAAATAGAAACAAAACTCTGTTATAAAAGCAGACTTGCGTGAGGTAATAAGGTTAAGCACTATGCGGGTAGAGAGAGCGTTGCTGCGAAAGAAAAAAGAGCCGCAGATTAGTGAGATAGTGCTGCGGGCGGTAAGAGAGTGTTGAGCTCCATGCGTAAGGAAAAAGTGTAGCGTGTTGCTGATAGTGAAAAGTGCCACAAAAATAGAGAGAAAATGTGCTGAGAAAAATAGGTTGTAAAAGTGTGCTGTAAGAGAGCGTTGAGCTCCGCACGGGAAGGTAGAGCAGCGTGTTGCCGAATAGAAGAAAAGTGTTGTGAAAAAAGGATGTATAGAAAGCACGGCTTAGATAGAGTGTAGAGATAGAGTGCAGAGATAGAGTGCGAGAGAGAGTGCTACAGAAAGAGGCTAGCTGTAAGTGAGTTGTGAGAGTGTTGTAAGAGTGCAGTAAACAGAGTTGTGAGAGCTGCAAGAGTAAGCTATAAGAAAGGGCTGTAAGTATGCAGTAAGTAGAGCTGTAAAAGAGTGTATGCTTCCTTGAGATTGATTTGAGTTAAGATAGACCAGTGAGGGTCTTGTAACACAGAAGGCATTTTTATGTCAATCAAAATTTAAAATAGAAATCCAAGTTGGTGCTTGGAATCAGGGGTTGGTGCTCCTTCCAGTTGGTGCTGGTAAATTAATTGTAAAGTTGGTGCTTTGCAATGGCTGGATTTGGATGGGAGTCCAAACAGTCTAGTTTGAGGAGTAGCCAAAACTGGTGAACCTCGTTACATCTTGTGTTATGTGATGCTCTCTTGTGATACTTGTTGTTTCTGGTTTTAAGCTTTCCTTGCTTTGGCTTTAAGAGTTAAAGTTTTAAGTTTTAAATAGCTGCATTGATTCACCCCCCCTCTCAGTGCCATTGTAAGACTAACAATTGGTATCAGAGCCAAGTTCCCAGTTTTGACTAAATCAGTCAGGGTTGATCTTTGATTAGCACACAATGGCTAAAAAGAACAGATCCTCCTCCAAAAAGGCATCTCGGCCAGTTTCAGTTCTTATGGGAGAGAAAACTGAACTAGAGAAGGTAGAAGAAGTGAACATTGAAGAAGAACAAGAATATGATGAAAACCTTGAGGTCGAGGCTGAAGTAAATCTACGAGGTGAGTTGATTGCTGCACTTGAAGAGTTGGGTTTAGAAAGGAAAAAGAACAAAAGACTGTCCAAGAAGTTAGAAGAATATGGGGATGAGATTGAAGATCTCTTCCTACAAGTTCAAAAGGCCAAGAAATCAGAAGAAGCCTTAAAGACACACCTGGATGTTGTATGCAGCACAAGTGAAGAGGAATCTAACAAAGTTATTGTTGATCTTAAGCTGCAAGTAGAACAATACAAAAGGATTGAAGATATTCTCAGGTCTCAAATCAATGAGAAAGAGATTGTTTGCTGCCAACAAGAAGAAGAGATTGTTTCATTGAAGAAACAACTAGAAGAGGCCAATGTAAATCTCAAATTTGAGAAGAGCACAGAGTTGCTAGATACAATGATAAAGCAACAAAGAAGCACCACGGCTAAGTTTGGTCTTGGATATGAAGCTGAACAACCTTCATCTTCCAAAAATGCAGAGAAGAAGAAGTTCATTGAAGGATCAAAGCAAGAAAAGTCTGAAGCTGAACAACCCTCATCTTCCAAATATGCAGAGAAGAAGAAGTTCAAGGTTGAAGCTAAATCTTCAAAAGGAAGAAAGCATCAAAGAAGATCTACAACAAAGCAACCACAACAAAAGAGGTTCTCTCACTCTCACTCTTTTAATAATAATGCTTTTAATGGCTATTGTTCTAAATGCAACCACTTTGGTCACAAGGCAATTTATTGTGGATAGAATAATAGATCAAAGAGTTATTCTGATAAAAACACATCTACCTTCCTGAGTGAACACCCTGTGCAATGTTTTAAATGTAATGGCCATGGGCACATAGCAAGGTTTTGTCCAAGCATTTCTGTATCCAATCTAAGGCCAGACCATAGATTTCATCAGACACACAGAATGCAATACAGACAGGGAATAAAACATGTGCAATGTTTTAAATGTAATGGTCAAGGGCACATAGCAAGGTTCTGTCCAAGCACTTTTGTATCTAATCTAAGGCAAAACCCTAGATTTCATCAGACACAAAGAATGCAATACAGACAGAGAATAAATCATGTGCACAACAGAAAGGAAAATAATCATCCTTCAAGAATGCACAAGAGACAACCCCGCAAGAGAAATGTTCAAGTTCACGAACAGGGGCAAAATAGGGATGTAGTTGAAAAACTCAAGCCCAAGTTCAGGAAAGTCTGGAGAAAGATAGAAGAAAGGAATTCGTGTCTCCTTGGACAGAAGGAGATTACTCCTCTTCTGCATTAAGCAGCTCCAGGTGGCACATCCTCAGGGGGAGCAATCTTAAAATATTATTTTAATGCTCCTATGTATTTGGCCGATTTTTTGAGGATGAAAGGTAAGCAGTCGGGTTATTGTTGTATAGCAGTTAAAGTGTGTTGTCAGTTCATGTAGTTGTTTTTGGAGGTGCCGTGAAGTGTGTTGTTTAATTTGAAGAGCTGTCACAATTGGTAGTGTTGAGATATGTCACTGTTGTACTGTTGATAATTCTTCCACCACTGTTCATAGCTACGGATCATAACAGTTCAGATTTTTTTGTTTAATGAAAGAATGCGTGTTTGCCCTAGCTGCATATACGTGTTTCGAGCAGCGTGTATTTGTTTTACACTTTGAGGTAAATATTGCTAGATCTTTCTTGTCGCCTTGGTAATATTATTTAATTCACAGACAGTTCGGTTTAACTGTTGATAAAATATCAATCCGAGGTTAAGAAGTTGAGGTTGAGTAAGGGGCTCTATGGTTGGCCATAAAGTGTTTGTCAAAATGTCTTCTCTTGATTTGCACAGTTAAAAGTTAAGTGTGATCTGCAATATCTGTAGAAAACTCAGATCAGGTTTTAAATATAAAAAGGAATCTGGTTGTGCTGCAGTACAGTATTTAATGCTTGCACTAAGTTGGCAGTAAATTTGCAGAGTTGGTACAAGTGTGAGTCACTTATCAATTTTGTTGAAAGATGTGAAATCTGCATGTTGAGTGAAGAAGCGTTGGGCAGAGGTGCCAAGTTTGACCCATGTTGTGGGCAATTTCATCTTGGTCGTGATGCACGAGGATAGCAGCAATGAAAGCGCTTTAGCATTTGTGGTGGTGTTATTCACTTTCTCCAAAGGTTGGAGAACTAAGATTGGCCAAGGTATATCTTTTATTATTTGCTTGGAGTATTTTGAGTTGACTTGGCAAATATAATTGATGGAGGTATAAGGTTAAGTTGTCATATTTTGCTTTGACATTATTTTATTGGCATGTTTTGGTGGTTGTGTTTAAAGAAGTGGAGCTAAAAGGTGTAATAAAGGAAGTTTATATTATTGCTCATTTATTTTTATTCTAACCCTAACTTGGTTGGAAGTTTGAGAGTTGTGTGTGGTGACAACTTGAAGGTTCAATTATCTTCTACTCCAATAAGGTATGGGCACATTCTTCTTATGAGTATGATTGGTGTATGTTTTCTGAAATAAGGTTGGAGTGAAAAGGTATTCTACTAGGTATCCCTTGGCTAGGTGTAAATCCTATTTTCTGGTTTATTGAAGACTACTTATGCATTGTTATCCTTAAGGAGAGTTTTTGGTGAATGCATAATTTTTGGTTTGAGATAGTGGAAGCTTTGTGCACTAGGGTTTATATTTGTGAGTCTAGCTACTTGCATTGAGATGGTGGAACCCTTGGTTGGCTGTTTTGAGTTTGATGGTTGAGTTTTGGGGTGGATTGAGAATGGGAGTTAAGTATAGAACATATTGAGTCTCTAACAATTCTCTTTATGCTTCTATGAGGTTGATGAATCACATTGGGTCTCTAACAATTCTCTTTGTGGGTTCATGCTAAGCGAGTTTCTCTTGATGAACTTGTGAGCTGATTTGGACAGGTTCTAGTGAGAACTTGTGTGCTGATCTGGACAAGTTCTATGTGAGCTTATTAAGCAGGTTCTTAGTGAGCCTATGTCAGAGTACAGAGGGTTGAGGCTCAGAAGACAGTGTGATCTAAAGTGGTCACATATTCCCAAGAATAGTCTAAGAATTGACTAGCTATCGGGATCAAATTCTTAGGGGGAGCATTTATGTGTTTGTTTATCTTTTTGCTCATATATGTGGTTTTTGCTAACTATAATATTTTTGCCTGAGAATGTTGTGCATGGACTCAGGGGGAGTTTTGCAGCCGCCCTTTGGTATTATTGTCAAAGGGGGAGAAGAATTACGAGGTAATTGCACTCAATTACGTGTGTTGCCAACAATTCCAAAGGGGGAGATTGATGTGCAAGGTGCAACCAAAGTATTGTCATTGTTGTCAACACAGTCAGGTTGATCAGTTGATGCAATGGACAGGAATGGATAGGAGTTGATTGATGAGCAAGGTGATGGACAGGAGTTGATTGATGAGCAAGGTGCAACCAAAGTATTGTCATTGTTGTCAGAGGATCGGTTGATGCAATGGATAGGAGTGCAGAGCAGTCAGAGAGTAGATAGATCAGTTGATGAAGTGAACAAGAGTACAGAGATCATACAGAGCATGTACAGTGAAATTCTAGGAAAATAGAAGTGACCCAGATCCAAAAAATCAAAGAAAAAGACAAGTAAGAAAACTGTCGCGATATCGCGACATGTTTTCTGTCGTGATATCGCGACAGGTTGAGAAGTTAGAAGGCAGAAAGAAAAACATCGTGATTTCACGACATGTCGGAGGAGAGAGAAGGCACAAAGAAAATTGTCACGATTTCGCGACATGGACGAGGAGAGAGAAGGCACAAGGAAAATTGTCGCGATTTCGTGACATGTTGCAGGAAAAGAAGCCAAGTGGAAAAACTATCGCGATTTCGTGACATGTTGGAAGCAAAGAAGGCAAGAAAGAAAGTTGTCGCGATTTCGCGACATATTGGTAGAAAAGAAAGCAAGTAGAAAAACTATCATGATTTCGTGACATGTTCGGAGAAGAAGCATTTGCAGAGAAAAAGTGTCGCGATTTCACGACAAGTTGCAAGAAGAAGCGCCAAGGAGAAAAAGTGTCACGATTTCGCGACATGTCGAGTTTTCGCGACTCGACGGGAAGAAAAGCGCTAAGGAGAAAAAGTGTCACGATTTCGTGACAAGTTCCAAGAGGAAGCGTCAAGGAGAGTAAGTGTCACGATTTCGCGACAGGATCGAAGAGAAAGTGCCAAGGAGAGAAGATGTCACGATTTCGAGACAGGGTCGAAGAGAAGTGCAAGGAAGTGAAAGATGTCGCGATTTCGCGACATGTTCCATTTTCGCTGGCCAAAGACAGAAAAGGCACAAGGCAGCGAAAGTGTCGCGATTTCGCGACATGTTCCGTTTTCGCTGGTAGAAGGAAGAAAAGGCACAAGGAAGAGAGAGATGTCACGATTTCGCGACATGTTCCGTTTTCACGAGCGGAAGGAAGAAAAGGCACAAGGCAGAGAAAGATGTCACGATTTCGTGACATGTTCCGTTTTCGCAGGCAGAAGGCAAAAAAGGCACAAGGTAGAGAAAGATGTCGCGATTTCGTGACATGTTCCGTTTTCGCTGGTTGAAGCCAAGAAGAGTAGCGAGGAGGCGTAAGTGTCGCGATTTCGCGACATGTCTTGTTTTCTCTAGAGCTTGCAGAGTTTAATGTATAGAAGCGAAAGATGTCACGATTTCGTGACATGTCATGTTTTCGCTAGTGCAGGCAGAGAAGAGTGCAAAGAAGGCGAAAGTGTCACGATTTCGTGACATGTCTGGTTTTCGTGGGTGCAAGCGAAGAAGTGGACAAAGAGGCAGAAACTGTCACGATTTCGCGACATGTCTTAGTTTCGTGGGTAAAAGCCGAAGTAAAGTTAACTGGAGGTAAACGACGATTACAGATGCATTTGCACAGGAAAATCACGCAGACAATATTAGAAGAGTTAACCGAAGTCGGTGTAATAGTTAAATGTGCGGTTACTGATAGAAATCATGCAGCTAAAAGAAGAACAGTGATCTGAAGTAATTACGAGTAGTTACGAGGGCGATTATAGTGACGATGAACGAAGTCTTTATTGAGTTACAGGAGCCGTTATAAAGAAATTTCATGCAGCGGTGGTTACTGAAAGTCGTCAGAAGAAGACCAAGAGTCGGACAGAGAAATGTTTCAAAGAACCGTTCTATTAATAAGATTGCATGGGAGAATAAAGTAGCCGTTTCTATTAATAAGCTGCATGCAAAAATATAGTAGTCAAAAATAGAAACAGAACTCTGTTATAAAAGCAGACTTGCGTGAGGTAATAAGGTTAAGCACTATGCGGGTAGAGAGAGCGTTGCTGCAAAAGAAAAAAAGAGCCGCAGATTAGTGAGATAGTGCTGCGGGCGGTAAGAGAGTGTTGAGCTCCGTGCGTAAGGAAAAAGTGTAGCATGCTGCTGATAGTGAAAAGTGCCACAAAAATAGAGAGAAAATGTGCTGAGAAAAATAGGTTGTAAAAGTGTGCTGTAAGAGAGCGTTGAGCTCCGCGCGGGAAGGTAGAGCAGCGTGTTGCCGAATAGAAGAAAAGTGCTATGAAAAGGGATGTATAGAAAGCACGGCTTAGATAGAGTGCAGAGATAGAGTGCAGCAGATAGAGTGTAGCAGAGAGAGTGCTGCAGAAAGAGGCTGGCTGTAAGTGAGCTGTGAGAGTGCTGTAAGAGTGCAGTAAACAGAGCTATGAGAGCTGCAAGAGTAAGCTATAAGAAAGGGCTGTAAGTATGCAGTAAGTAGAGCTGTAAAAGAGTGTATGCTTCCTTGAGATTGATTTGAGTTAAGATAGACCAGTGAGGGTCTTGTAACACAGAAGGCATTTTTATGTCAATCAAAATTTAAAATAGAAATCCAAGTTGGTGCTTGGAATCAGGGGTTGGTGCTCCTTCCAGTTGGTGCTGGTAAATTAATTGTAAAGTTGGTGCTTTGCAATGGCTGGATTTGGATGGGAGTCCAAATAGTCTAGTTTGAGGAGTAGCCAAAACTGGTGAACCTCGTTACATCTTGTGTTATGTGATGCTCTCTTGTGATACTTGCTGTTTCTGGTTTTAAGCTTTCCTTGCTTTGGCTTTAAGAGTTAAAGTTTTAAGTTTTAAATAGCTGCACTGATTCACCCCCCCCTCTCAGTGCCATTGTAAGACTAACATCCATGTGCCCTTGCCCTTTGTGCCTCCTTGTGCCGCTCAACTTCCCGTACCACTCCTCCGCTCTGCCCATCGTTCGCTAGCCATCGTCGCTCCTCCTCTCTACCCGTAGCTCGTTCACCTTGCCGCCCGCCTGCACCTCCACCCGACCTTGTGCCTTGTGTCATTTGTCTCCACTCGACCCTACTGTGGAGCGCCACCACAAAAAATTTGACACCAAATTTTGCATAGTTGTGAACAACTGCTAATCTTGAAATTTTGCTAAAATATTGCACAATTTTTGCTAAACATTGCCAAAAGTTGCCCCTAATATAAATTTTGCTAAGACTTGTTACTATTGTAAATTCTTGCTAAAAGTTGTCAAGGCATTGAAAATTCTCGCTAATTCTGCCACTTACGAAGGTTATAAAATCTCCAAAACCTAACCGCAATGGTCGAAGGATGACTTTTATGCAATTTTTAACGATAATTTTCAAGAAATTTTTGTGACGACTTTCAACACTTTTTGCGACACCTTTTCACCAAACGACTATGCAAATGGCTGATGGAAGAATATATCATGACCCCAACCTACTTTTGCTACTTAATATTGCCCACCTACGTCAAATCACATCAGTGAGTGTATATAAAATTTAGTTCCAGGATATCACCAATCGCATCACAGGGTTGGACGAATCAGTCCTCATAAGTGGGTTCATCAATGGATTGAAAGAAGAAATTAGAGTAAATATCATGATGTACACTCCTCGCACCCTACAAGAAGCCATTGGATTAGCCTTTTTAGCCGATGATACATTCAATGTTCAACGTCAACATGGGGAGCAACCTATTGATAAATCAACATTCACGCAAACTATTCTAGAACATAACCCCTTGCCAGTTAAGTACCTTAGCCTACAAGAAATGGAGGAGCGATGAGCGAACGACCTCTGCTATACTTGTGATGAGCAATTTGGGCCCCTTCATTGTTGTGCTACACAAAAATTGTATTTATTGAATATAGTTGATCCCTGTCACTCCATAGAGGAAGAAGGTGAGGAAGATGTGCATGACATGACCAAAGCACTTGATCATAACAATGAAGGAAATGAGGTCGATGTGCAATAAGTGCTCGATGTACCACGTAAAGATGAGCTATACATCCATGCAGTAAAAAATGAATGCAAGACATACACTCTCAAAGAACTACACACAAGTTCATCACCAATAGTGAGTTCTCATCGTATAGGCAGCCTGATTCAGAAAGGATGCAAAAGAGTGAGTGCACCTTTATTTTCCCTTCATTCTACACAGGAAGAATTGGGTAAAGCTAAAGAATACCGTCATCACAATTCTCCTAAGGAAGATTCTACTATTCTTTCTAGCAACCCCCCACTAATGCTTCGACCTTCAATATATCCTTGCCTTCGAAAAAGTGACATTAAAATAGTACAAGAACTTGCACAAATTCAACTAGGAAAACAAGCAATGAAGCTCCTTACTTTGAGCTTTGAGGACAAAGCTCTTTTTAAGGAAGGTGGCATGTTAGGATTCTACTCCTAACCTCCATACTAATCCAATTATTAGTTAATTATTTAATCACTCTCTCTTTCACAAAGGTTGTGACCTTTGATCACACCTTCACACTCATAGAAATAGGCATTTCATTTGGTATAGTTGAGGCATCGAAGAATATAATTATTAATTAATTGTTGGGTTCCCCATACAATACAACAATGATTCCTTAATAAAAGTGATTCATTTTTATTATTCTAGCATTATAATCAATCTTTCTCTATTGGGTTCACTACAACACCAACTCTAGTGGCTGTGAAGCTCTCCAAGACTGTCCTATAGGGAACACATACCTATGTTGCTTTTTGACTAGACAACCTTCACATGCTTGATTAGGTTTCTCTATAAGGGGTAATCCCTTCACCATTTGTTCCTTGTACAAGTTCAGGCCACTGAAACTTAGGTGATCGAATCTAAGATGCCACAACCATGTAGCATCTTTCACAACTGCACTAAATGACAACAATTATTCATTTTTAATCTACAATGGAAACATCTTGTTCTTTGTCATTGCTACAGTTGCTACAAAACCAATCTCTTTGTCCCAAATGATACAGGCTCTATTTTTAAATTGCATAGTGTACCTCTTCTGCACAAGATGTCCAATGCTTAGCAAGTTATATTTCAACCCAAGTACATAATACACATCTGAGATGTGCTTCCTTTCACCTTGCTTGATACGAATTATGATATTACCTTTGTCCATGATATGTACCTTGATGTTGTTTCCCATATTCACCTCAGATTTTATGGTTTCATCCAACTATGGGAACATTTATCTATTCCTAGACATGTGGTTACTGCACCCACTATAAAGATACCAAGTAGTCCTTTGGCTCTCTTCATCTATACTCCAAGTTAACAACAAATTCTCACATGCATATCTACTTTTTGCTCTTTCATTTTCATTTATATAGTGAGCTTGCTGCTTATTATCCTTGGCCAACTTCTTTATAAACTCATAGCTATAATGACCAAATTTCTTATAGTAATAATATTAGATCTTTGACTTATCATACCTCTGATTTGATCCTCCTTATTGATTTCTACCATTGTCTCTTCCTCTTGCTTGATGGAAGTTGCAGCTAGTCTCTCCTTCATTGGAGTTTGACCTTCCTCCTCTCTTGTTACCTCTTCCACGCTTGCCTCTATTGCTTTGTCCTCTTCCTCCTTGAGAACTTGAGCCACCTTGGTGGGATTCTTCTCTTCCGGTGTTGTCTTGAAATGATACTTGCATCTTAAATTCTTGCTCTAATAAGGACTGAGATGATATACTCAGTCTCTGCTCATGTGTTTGCAAAGAACCCATAAGATCATCAATTGAGAGGGTTGTTAAATCCCTCAATTCTTCAATTGCTATCACAACTGAGTCAAACCTTGTTGGCAGGTTCCTTAGTATCTTCTCCACTAATCTCTAGTTCTCAACATTCTCATCATTCAACCTCATCTGGTTGATGATACTCATTGTTTGGGTAAAGAAGTCGTTCATGGACTCTGACTCACTCATTTGTAAATTTTTAAAATCATTTCTCAGCATCTGCAACCTCACCAATTTCACTTTATTGATACCCTAGAAGGAGTTGGATAGAATTTCCCATAATTATTTTGATTTGGTTGTTTTTGCAATTCTTAGAAGAATAGTTTCCTCAACAGCCTGCATTATGTAAAATAATGTCTTTTGGTTCTCCTTCAATAGGTCTAAGTATGCTTGGGAGAGAGCGCTCAATGTTGTTGCATCTACTATTTTTGGATAACCATTCTCCACCAAATCCCATAGATCTCGATACCCAAATAGGATCTTCCTCTGGATGCTTCAATAAACGTAATTTTTGCCATTGAAATGTGAGATCTACAACTGCAATGAGTTACCACTGAAAGCTATTGCTTTTTATCTTCCACTAATTATGGTGCTATCTCTGATACCAATTTAAAAGTTCTTTTTAACTCCATGTGGGATAATGCATGCCACAGATTAGAACAACCATGGGTTGGAGCACAGAATTATCCTACAAGACGGAACACAAAAAATACTACTGGCTGCATCAACAAATAAAGTATGTTTCACGTCGCATAATAGAGAAGCCTAGAAGTTTGCAGGTTGTAGTAATGCGGACACTAGACAGAGCAAAATGTTCTATCCCATGATTTTATGTCGCATGCATGCCTTTTCAACTCATAGCGAGAGTGGGCTACAACATGAATGTTGATGTGATCCGTAACAATTAAATTAACGCGGGGTGGAGCAAAGAATAATATCGTGAGCTCTGACATGGACAAAGTATGTCCTATGCTGCGATTCTAAATCGTCAGCACACTTTACAATGTAAACTAATGCATGGACTAGAACATGCTTGTTCTACATCACGAAATCAAATGACTTACACGCATTACAATATACAAGACGAGCAAAATAAAGCACAAGTTTGGCAAACAGAATATTACAAAAGTTTCTGAGTGGGATGAAGCATGTTCTAAACCGTGAGATATAACAAAGGACATTCAACGAGATAGAACGCAAACAACAATATAAAATGAAATAAACTGTTAAGTTAGATTAAAAAAAAAAAAAAAAAAAAAAACCAAAAATACTCCAAATCTTATATTGCTTTAATAATGAAAATACATTTACAAGTTACACCTTGCATGTCCACAGTGTGCTTCTTATCTATAGCGTGGACTTGAGATTTAAAATAAATAAATATAAATTTTTTAAAATTTTCATACGTGCCTTGCCGGTCGACAAGATCCATGTCTACAATGCAGACCTATGCTCTACGAGATTAAAAATTAAAAATAATAATATTTTTTTAAACATGCCCATAGGCGCCTTACAGGTCTGAAGTGTGATCCCTAGCATGAACCTCTGCATTGTGAGATTAATTTTTTTTGGTTAAAAAAGTTTTTTAATTAATTACAATTAATAAGAAAACTACATTATCATATAGTTTTTATCCAATTTTTTTTTATTTTAAACTTATTTTGTTAATACAAAGTTAAACTATTATTATTGAGCTTTTATGTTGGTTTTTTTAAGGGTAAAGGTGAGATAGGTAAAAAAAAAAACAATGATCCTTAATCATGAAAAATGTACTTCTGAAAAAACACTTGTAACCAACACATTTCTTAGTTGGCGTTTTATTATTTCCAAAATATTTAAAAAGTTTTAAGAGGAAGAGAAATTTTTCTTTTATTTAATTAATTTTTTAAAAAGGATCTATTTAGATCAAAACATAATAATATTACAAAATTTTAATAATTATGTATTTATATTATATAATAAAATTTGTTTTTCCTGCTGATCACCTTCAAGAATAAGGATGAGTTAGACTATATCTTAGATCAACATCATTATGATGTTGTTGTTTTTTATATAAAATAAAACTAATTTATTATTATACATATTTATAAAAGAATTTTAAAATTTTAGAAGTAAACATATATTTCCCTTCGCCTAGCATCGGAAGCTGTTGTGAGGGATGATTACTTTTTGTAACCATAGACAACCATAAGATTCACTTCTGGACTCTACAATCATAGATACTCTTGAATAAAAAGAAAAAGGCTTAAAATATACACCCAAAAAGAATAAAGCATTATTTGCTATGACCAAAAATCTCATATGAAACATACTTATTCATGTTATCAAAATTTCTCTTCAGATTTTTCAATTACAACACAAGCATCACTCAATCTCGCATTATGTATCTATGATAAATTATCTCTATCCATCAGACTTGCAATTCTGGACAAAATTTTCAGCCAATCTCTTATATAGCTCTACCTATATGAATACAATATTTTAAACAAACAAATCTGTTTTGAATCTTTGATAGATCTTACATATCTATTTATGGAACTAAGGGATATTTCATCTGAATATGCTATGGTGCCTTAGCTTATGAACAACGCAGTCTCTTGTGGCCTCTTGCAGGAGAAGAAACGCAGGAAGATTTGGGTAGGCTTTCTTTACCTGTGGAATTCATAGTCTCCACAAAATTGACAGACAAGACGTCATAGAGACGAACTACCTTTGCAATGTTGTCGTTCAATTCTCTGATGAGCTTCACATTCCTTGTAAGGCTTCCAACCATCTTGGACTGCTGATTCCTCTTGATCTCTGCTATGATAAATTTGTTCATATCCAGAATACTCTGGACCTGCTTGAATCTCTGCTCCACGTTCTGCCAAGGAACCGTCTCTTTCTCTTCGGCTCTCTTATCTTCTAAGAAATTCATTTCGATGCTTTCCTTCTTCACCAAACTCTTTGTTTGCAGTGGCATATATTTCTAACAACACAATCTCTTCTATTGAAAAAACAAGGAATGTATGGGGATTTAAGGGTGGGATCACGGTGGGGTTCCCTTAAACCACACAACAAAAGAGAAAAAGAGCAATGGCCTGACACGCTTATGGGTGAAAAGTTTTGTAGAAAGGGACGGTTTTGTTGAAGGCGTGCAAAGAAATCATATCTGAAAGTGGGTTTGGTTGGCAGATAACGATATTTGTATCGTTAATGTCCATTGCACTTTTGGTGCAAAGATTGCAAGATATCTCATCCACCAATGGAAGAGAGTTTTGTGTTACAGATGGCCATGAAGGCCCATCAAAATTTACATGTTTGGCTGGCGGTCACCGAACTTTTGTAATTTATGAGTATCTTATGTCAGCTTGATAGGGCTGCAAGCCTTATCTTAGTACAAATTTATTTTTATATTTTCATTACTTCACATCAGTCATTCTATACCATTTTCCTTTCTCGTTTTCCTAGAAGGATGACACTTTTTATGGTAGTAGAGATTGGTACGTATCAATTAAATAAATAAATTTACTTTTATTATATCGCAGTTATAAAAGTAATCACAGCTTTTAATTGTGTAATATCTGATTAAATAATTTGATAACTACAATGACTTTTTTTAATAGATGTGATTAACAAGATGGAAAATAAGTGATATACTCTTAACTTTTCTTCACTTTGCTACCATGTTAGTCTTATCTTTGTGATTATAAATGAATTAGATATTCTATGTTGAGCATGGTGTGTTACCATCAATTTCCTTTTCAACTTTATTTGTGGTTATATATGAATTAGATATTCTATGTTGAGCATGTATTTTTTTATTTGGTTGTGTAAAAATTTTTACTACTTGCATTTAAGATTAGTATTTTTATCTTATTATAATCTTTAACTTATTAATAAAGAATTTAACACATAGTCTTGTGCACACACAGCTTAAACCTTTCAAAAAATAAAAAATAAACCCAAACCTTTAAATTGTCTTTGAAACTATCTTACCATCAATTTTGTAAAATTATTATAATTGTTTTTTTACGGCTTAGACCTTTCAAAAAAAAAAAATTAAACCCAAACCTTTAAATTGTCTTTGAAACTATCTTACCATCAATTTTGTAAAATTATTATAATTGTTTTTTTACGGTGTGTTTTTATTCATTTTTGTATTTTTTTTAGTATATTTATTTTTAGAGGTGTGAATTTTTTTTCTTAATTAAGATAGAAAAAAGGTTTTAAAAGAAATCTTAACATTAAAGAATATTTACCATCTATAAATGATTTCAAATCTCAGAAAAATAAATCAAACAACACCTATATTATTTAATATTTTTTACTTCAATGTTATTTAAGATTTAAAAAATGTAATAAACAACCAATAAAAATGTTAGATTTTATTAAATATTTTGGAAGATGTTAAATACACATAAAAGCATGAAATTATAAGAAATATTGTTAACATCTTCACCATAAATATACTCTACTTTTTTAAATCCCATTAAATTTTACATCTTTTATTTTTATAATATATACTAACAATTTTAAAAATATATATATTTAAATAAGTTTAAAACCTGAAAACCAAAACTCTATCCTTAAAACTTAAAACTTATTTTTTTTTTAACCCTTGATATCCCATGTCACCCCAAAGGGATCGTCCTCCATATGAGTAGTATTACCTTTATTTTCATTTTATTTCTAAAATATGACACTACTTAATGACTTTTATATATAATTCTTTCTTAATGTTAAATGATTTAATTAAGTTTCATTTTAGAGAATAACATCTTAAAAATAAAAATAAAAGAAAGACTTAAAACATAAAATTAACCCTTTTTCCCTTATTGGAACTCTTACACCACTAACCCCTCATATCCCATGTCACCCCAAAGGGATTGTCCTCCATATGAGTAGTATTACCTTTATTTTCATTTTATTTCTAAAATATTACACTGGTTAATGACTTTTTATATATAATTCTTGCTTAGTGTTGAATGATTTAATTTAGTTTTATTCTAGAGCAATAAAATCTTAAAAATAAAAGAAAGACTTAGGAGATTGGCATAAGTGTTTACTTAATAATAATTATACGAAAGAAAAAATTTAAAGAGATCAAATATATGCATGGAAGACAGATTTTGTTATCTCTTATTTTTTATAATATAATATATACCAATAATATTTACAAAATATATTTAAAAAAGTTTAAAACCTAAAAACTAATTATAATCCTAAGTGAGATTTTATTTTTAGAACTTAAAACTAATATTTTTTTCTTAACTTTGTATTGGAACTCTTACATCACTAAGCCCAATTAATGTCCCATGTGTCACAAAATCTTCAGAATCAATGGCAAAATTTTAAAGTAATTGAATTTATTTCTTGTAGTTGCATTTTTTTGACGATTCTATTGACACCATACTTTTAAATTTAATGCATTTCAGAATGCTGGTGAGCTTTTCCCTCCAATACTCAGTTATAAATAAATTAGCATCTGGTATCATCAGTGTGTAGAAGAGTGATAGTAGAAGCGCAAGGAAGAGGAAGGGCGAATGTATAAACAAGCGCAAGGAAGTGATAGTTGAAGCCACAACCTTCAAAAACTCTTGTGCGGATGTAACCTACAATCTTGCTAAGTTGCATATGTGTAAAGATTTTTGTGTGTTATTGTAAAACTATAGCAGGAGAAGTGTATGCATTTTTCATTTGAGCAATATATATAAATACTTCTACGTATTTATGCTTCCATGCATCGATCCATTTAAATTTATAAAGTTAGGATTCTCTTTATTTATTTTCTAGATGGCCGCAATCTTATTTTTGTTGATGTTAGTGTAAAGCCTTTGCAATCATGAAATCTCTCTTTCGCCTGAAATCAAAGTTTCGTTGAAAATCATCTTTTCATGGATATTTACCCTTTTTGGGGAAAGTCTTAAGTTTCTCCGTTGCCTTTGTATTTCAAGCAAAAATTTATGCTCCTCATCCCTTTGTAAAGTGAGTGCATCTCTATTTCGCTCTCTTGTGTGTAAGTTAGGTTTGAGCGAGCTTTCACATTATTCAACACATTTATGTTTTCTCCTTCTCCTTTGTAAGCTGAGCACATTTCTATTTTACGAGCACATTTCAGTTTCTCCTTTTTTTTATAAGTTGAGCGCATTTTCGTTGAGTGTGATTCTTCAAAAATTAGAGAATCGTTGATTTGACCTAAATTCAAGTTTTTGCATTCCTTATGCATTGGAAATTGTGCAAGTAAATTATTCATGAATTTTTGTTTCTCATAAATTTAGATTTTACAGCGAATCATTGTTTCTTTCAAATTGGTATCAAAGCCAGCGCCATTAGTGGAAGTTTAAAGAAGCAATGACTTTCAGTGGTAATTCATTGTAGTTGTAGATCCCACATTTCAATGGTAAGAATTATGATTATTATAGCATTCAAATGAAGATATTGTTTGGGTCTCAGGAGCTATAGGACCTGGTGGAAAATGGTTACCCGAAACTCGTAAATGCAGCAATATTGAGTGCTCTCTCCCAAGCGAAGTTAGATCGATTGAATGAGAATCAGAATAATAAGTAGAAGGTATTATTTTACATAATGTAGGAATTTAGGGAGACCATTTTCCTGAGAATTGTAATAGCAATCAAATCGAAGGAGACATGGGAAATTTTAGCCAGCTCCTTCTAAGGCACCAATAAAGTTAAGTTGATGAGGTTGTAGATGTTAAGAATGAAGTTTAAAAATTTGTAAATGAGTGAATCAGAGTCCCTGAGAAGCTTATTTACCCACATAATGTGTATCATCAACCAAATGAGGATGAATAGTAAAAATATTGAGAAACAAAGAATAGTGGAGAAAATACTGAGAAGCCTACCAACAAGGTTTGACTCAGTGGTGATAGTGATTGAAGATTCAAAGGATTTAACAACCATTTTTGTAGATGAGCTCATGGGTTCTCTATAAAATCATGACCAGAGACTAAGCCAGTCATCTCAATCTTCATTAGAGCACGCATTCAAGACACATATCTTATTTCAAGATAGTAATAGAAGATAAAATTCCCACCAAGTCACCTTAAGTTTTCTAAGAGGAAGAGGGTAGAATAATAGAGGCAAGTGTGAAAGAGACCATAAGAGAGGAGGAAGGTCAAATTTCAATGAAGGAGAGACCAACTACAACTTCCATAAAGCAGGAGAAAGAAGCAAAAACAAGAATCAATAAGGAGAATCAAATTAAAAGTATGATAAATCATAGATCCAATGTTATTACTGCAAGAAATTTAGCCACTATAGCTATAAGTGTAGAAAAAATTTGACCAAGAAAATTGAAAGCATGAGATTCCGAAAATAAGAGAAACACTATAGCTATGCAATATAAAACAAGATATAATGCTTTAATCCTATGCACAAAACAAAGAAAGGAGATAAATTGGAAATGAAAGAAATATGTATGAAAGCACAACCCTCTTTATTCAATTTTATTATCCTCGGTTACAAAGACGTCTCCTCCCTTTTTAGGGGCTAGGAGCGTTAAATGGATATTTGTTACAATTGTGCACATTGATCTTCTTTCCGCATGCCCACATGCAAAGTGGGCGGGCCAAAGTATTGCTGCCACTGATGTTAATGTGTCTTTGCTTGCTGCTACTTATCTTGCGTTCAGAGAAACAAAAAACCGTTTAGTAGCACCTATGTTAAAATGAAACATTTACTTCTTGACATTAGTGAAAGATGTATGCCTAAGATCATTGAAAACAGTGAATAAAATGACTATAAATGACCTGCACGTTTAACAGAATAAGCACGTAATGAACGAATAGACTAAAATGACATAACGTAGAATGTAGAACGTAATGCGTCTGACATAATAGCGTAGAACGTAATGCTGCAATGAAAAGCATGAGATCAATGGCAAAATATGAAACTGGCTAAAAGGTGTGGGGTGCCCAAGCGGGTCACCCCATTAGAACTTGATTACGGCGCCAATCCACTAAGGAAGGGCCCAAAATCTTTCAGGTTGAGTTGTCATTGAATTAATGGAATGTTATGATCCACTGTCGGGTATTAAGGTTCGGGTTCACCTTCTAGCAGCCACCAATAACCTCTCCTTCGAAAGAGATTGCCGGTGTAGAAGAATGAATCAGAAAGGAATGCGATCGGGTCCTTGGTTTGGCAGCACTTCGTTGCTCGAAATGTCTACCTGCTTGTCTTCTTTTTGGGTGGGAAAATCCACCATTTTATAGACCCATGGGGTCTCTTTGAAAAGGGCACGTAGGGATGCCACGTGGCGGCCATGCCTTCTTAACAGGGAGGAGACTCCGCCTTGACTAGGGCTTACATGACTGCCCTCGCAACAGTCCGCTAACTGCCAATCTGCCCACCTACGCGTGCATGCATAGCAGGCAGCAATAACTAACTGTTCTCGGCTGCCACTTGTTGAATGTCTACCTTGATGGCTTTAACGACACTTTTGAATGCTTGACTTCTGCCTCTGATTAATTGACTGTCGCCTCTGATTAATTGAATTTCTGCTTTAAGCGTAAAATGCCGAAGTGTCGCGATATCGTGATGTCATGATATCATGACACTTCGACCGAGGTTCCCCTTTGGGCCTTAGGTGTCGTGATTTCATGACATCGCGAAATTGTGACACCCTCGGTTGAAGCTCCCTTTGTGACACCCTCGGCTGAAGCTCCCCTTCGGGCCTTAGGTGTCGCGATTTCGCGACTTCGCAAAATTGCGACACCCTCGGCCGAATCTCCCTTTCGGGCCTTATGTGTCACGATTTCGTGACATCGTGAAATCGTGACACCGTCGTGAAATTGTGACACCCTCAGCCGAAGCTCCCTTTCGGGCCTTAGGTGTCACAATTTTGCGACGTCGTGAAATCGTGACACCCTCGATCGAAGCTCCCCTTCGGGCCTTAGGTGTTGTGATTTCGCGACGTCGTGAAATCGTGACACCCTCGGCCGAAGCTCCCCTTCGGGCCTTAGGTGTCGCGATTTCGTGACACCTAAGGCCAAGGCTCCCCTTTGGGCCTTAGGTGTCGTGATTTCGCGACGTCACGAAATCACGACGTCACGATTTCGTGACACCTAAGGCCAAGGTTCCCCTTTGCTTAAGGCTTGCTTGCTTAAGTTTTGCTTTGAATTTAAGGCTTGTTCTTGCTTAAGTTTTGCTTTGAATTTAAGGCTTGTTAAAATAACCATCTTTGTTTTGTTCACGTTTCGACCTTCTAAACTGCTGTGTAAGTGGCTAGGACCACTGTTTGGCCTCTGAGGGCTGCCTTGAAAGCTGTGTGTGTCAATGCGATCAGTGTTTGTAGTCACTTAATCGGATAGGTGCTATTTTGGTGTCTACAAAAATAAGTAGCAAACCGACTATGCAAATAAAAATGAAAATGTAGAAAATAGAGATGTATGTGGGTCTATTATGCTAACTTGTAGCACTTATGAAGAGAGCCAAAAGAATACTTGGTATCTTGATAGTGGGTGTAGTAACCACACGTCTAAGAACAAAGAAATATTCTCATAGTTAGATGATACCATCAAATCTAAGGTGAATATGGAAAACAACATTAAGGTACATGTCATGGGCAAAGGGAATATCATAATCCATACCAAGCAAGGTGAAAAAATGCACATCCCTGATGTGTATTATGTGTCTAGGTTAAACCATAATTTGCTAAGCATTGGAAAACTTGTGTAAAAGGGGCACATTGTGGAATTTAAGAATGAAGCCTACATCATTCGAGACAAAGAGAATGGGCTCATAGCAAATTTAGCCATGACAAAGAACAATATGTTTTCCCTGTAAATTCAAAATGAAAATTTTCTTTCATTTAGTGCAATTTTGAAAGATGCTACATGGTTATGGCATATCAAATTTGGTCACTTGAGTTTTAGTGGATTGAACCTAGTGCACAATAAATATATGGTAAAGGATTTACCTCTGATAGAGCAACCCAATCAAACATGTGAAGGTTTCATAGTCAGCAAGCAACATAGGAATGCATTCCTTATGGGATAGTCATAGAGATATTCATAGCCATTGGAGCTGGTGCATTCATATATTTGTGGACCTATGCAAACTAGCTCATTTGCCAATGATAAATATTTCTTGGCTTTCATAGTTGATTTTAGTCGAAGGACATGGGTGTATCCCATTAAACAAAAATCAGAAGCTTTTGGTAAATTCAAGGAGTTCAAAGCTTTGGTTGAAAAACAAAGCGACTATTATGTGAAGACTCTCAAAATAGATGGAGGAGGTGAATATGTCTCCAATGAATTCCATAATTTTTGTAAAACAAATAGGATTGAAAGGTAGTTTACAACCAGATACACACCACAACAAAATGGTGTTGCTGAGAGGAAGAACATAACCATAATTAATATAGCAAGGAGCATGTTGAAGGCAAAGGGATTACCACATGAGTTCTAGGTAGAAGTTGTAGCTTGTGTAGTTTATCTGCTGAATAGGTATCCCACAAAGAGTGTGAAGGAGAACATCCCTCAAGAAGCATGGAGTAACCAAAAGTTGAGTGTTGCTCATTTAAGATTTTTTGGGTGCATAGCATATGCACACATTCCAGATGAAAAGAGAAAGAAGCTACATGATAAGGAAAAAAAATGCATCTTCACTATATATAGTGAAGAATCTAAGAATTATAGGTTGTTTAACCTTATCATAAAAAATTTGATTATAATTTGAGATGTGAAGTTCATGGAAGAAGAAGTTTGGAACTAGAAATCCAAGACTAGTCAGTAAGAGCCAACAATTATTGCGTTTGAGGACTTGGATGAAGATATCGTGCATCCACTTGTAGCTCCAAATATTAATACTATTGCTAGAAATAACATTGTCTCATCATCAAGGTCACCTCCACTTGTAAGAATGATCCCCAACTTGAAGACACCATCAAAGATAAGGAGTTTACAAGAAATATATGAGGTAACTAGAAATGAAATTGAAGATGAAGAACATTATGATTTTGCTTTATTTTCTAAGTGTGATCTAATTTTATTTGAAGAAGCAATTCAGAATAGAACTTGGGTGAAATCTATGGATGATGAGATAGAATCCATAGGGAAGAATAAAACCTAGGAATTAATGGATCTTCTAGTAGGCAAGAAGACCATGAGTAAAATGGATATATAAAACTAAGTTTAATGCCCAAGGTGATGTTGAAAGGCATAAATCTAGATTAGTAGAAAAATGTTACAAGCAGAAGTTAGGGATTGACTATCATGAGGTATATGCACTTGTAGCAAGAATTGACATAGACATAATGATTTTGGTATTAGCAGCCCAAAAAGAGTGGAATATTTACCAAATGGATGTCAAGTCTGCCTTCCTAAATGGAGTGTTGGAATAAGAGGTCTACATAGACCAACCACCCGACTATGAGTTGAAAGGGTAAAAAGGAAAGGTCTTGAAATTAAAGAAAGCCTTGTATGGGTTGAAGCAAGCACCCAAGACTTGATATAACCACATTGATACATATGTTTAGGAGAATGGGTTCATCAAATACCCATATGAGCACACTCTTTACATGAAGATAAATGAAGAAGAGGATATTATAATAGTTTGCTTGTATGTAGATGGTATAATTTATACTAGCAATAGCAATATGCTATTTGAGAAGTTTAGAAATTCCATGAAGCAAGAATTTGAGATGACAAATATAGGCCAATGAAATATTTTCTTGGCATTGAAGTTACCCAATCTGCATATGGTATCTTTATTTCTCAAGGAAATTATGCAAAATATATCTTGAAGATGTTTAGAATAGAGGACAACAAACCAACAATCACGTCAGTTGTAACAGGCCTAAAATTGAGAAAGAATGGTTACAACAGCAATGTTGATCCAACATTCTATAAAATATTAGTTGGAATTCTCATGTATTTGATAAAAACTAGACCAAATTTAATTTTTATAGTGAGTTTAATTAGAATATTTATGGAGGCACCAAAGAACACTCACTTGCAGGCAAGAAAAAGGATTATATGGTATGTCAATGAAACCAGAAACCATGGAATTTACTATGCAAGAAAAGACCAACTTGAGCTTGTTGGCTACATAAATAGCAATTGGGCTGGTAGTATAGATGATAGGAAGAGCACTTCTAGTTATGCTTTCCACATTGGATCAAGAGCAGTTTCATGGTCATCAAAGAAGCAATCAATTATTGCATTATCAACTGTTGAGGCAGAGTATGTTACCGCCACTTTAGCCACATGCCAGGTAGTGAGCTAAATCATCAACCTAAAGGGGAAATAACCATATTTTGTGATAACAATTTGACCATAGCATTATGGAAGGATCTAGTGTTTCATGGGAGGACCAAGCATATTGACATCCAATATCATTTCATTAGAGAACTAGTGAAATCTAATGAAATTGAGTTATTGTTTTGTAGGTCCAAAGAACAGGTTGCAGATATCTTCACAAAAAATTTGAAGGAGGAAGATTTTAAAATATTGAGGAAGATGTTTGGTGTCTAATTTTTTGTGAAATTTGATTTAAGGGAGAATGTTAGAAATTAAATTATATTTCACCTGGTAGATATCTGATAGATCTTATCTTCTGAATCAATCAGCAGATTTTAGAGTACCTGAATTTATTTTTGGTAAATGCAGTTGTTCGATGATTCAATTGACACCACACTTTTAAATTTAATGCGTGTCAAAATGCTAGTGAGTCTTTTCCTCAAATCCTCGACATTAATTAAATTAGCATCTAGTATCATTAGTGTGTGGAAGAGTAATAGTAGAAGCATAGCATAAGGAAGAGGAAGGGTGAATGTATGAGCAAGGAGTTAAAGTCGTAGCCTTTAGAAAACTCTTATGCGGATGTAACCTGCAATCTTGCTAAGTTGTAGATATGTAAAGCTTTTTACGTGTTATCGTAAAACTACAACAACAGTGTATGTATTTTTCATTTGAGTAAGATATATAAATACTTCTGCATATTTATGCTTCCATGTGTTGAGCCATTTAAATTTGTAAAGTTAAGGTTATATTTATTTGTTTTCTAGTTGGTCATAGTCTTATTTTCACTAATGTTAGTGTAAAGCCTTTGTAATTGTGAAATCTTTCTTTCATCCAAAATCAAAGTTTTGTTGAAAATCAACTTTTCACATATATCTACCCTTTTTAGGAAAAGTCTTAATTTTCCCTCTTGCCTTTGTATTCTGAATGAAACTTTGTTTTTTTTACGCTTCCCATCCCTTTGTACAGTGAGTGCATCTTTTTTCACTCCCTTGTGTGTAATTTAGGGTTGAGCAAGCTTTTATGGTATTCAACGCATTTATGTTTTCTCTTTATCCTTTGTAAACTTAGTGCATTTCTATTTTGTGAGCGCATTTCAGTTTCTCCTTCTTTGTAAGTTGAGCACATTTTCGTTGACCGTGATTCTTCAAAAATTAGAGAATCACTAATTTGACCTAAATTCAAGTTTTTGCATTCCTTGTGCATTGTAAATTGTGCAAGTGAATTATTCTTGAATTTTTGTATTCTCACAAATTTAGGTTTTACAACACATCATTGTTTCTTTCAGTATTAACTTTATTTTCGTTTTATTTATAAAAACTGACACTACTTAATAATGACATATAATAATTCTTCCATATTGTTCAATAATTTAATTTTGTCTCATCCTAGAGGAATAAAATCTTAAAAATAAAAGAAAGGTCTAGGAGATTGACATAAATTTTAAACTCATTGACTATATGTATTAGTAAAAAAACAAATCTTTTAAAGAGACCAGTTATTAAAAGATTAAATATATATGCATGAAAGTAAATATTTGGTTAGTGTGATAAACCCCTATGACCAATGCACAGGGTTGAGCAGTCTCCTCCAAACCATGATCCCTCATAAATATGAGAGTTATTATTATCAATAGGGAAATTAACACACAACCACCACACACCCATCCCTTTACACACTCACCCACATCATAGTTTGAACCTTGGACCTCTTGAAGAAGAGCCAAATAATGAAACATTATGTTGTCCCCCATAGGACTCATGAAAGCTTATTTAAAAAATTATTTATTAAATGCACATACTATTTTTTAATAAGTTGTGTGTGGTTATTGTTGTGGTCAGAATCACAAAATATTATATTGGTTCTCAAGTCAATTAAACTATATTAAGCTTACCTTGTATCAAAAATATTCAATATTTTTATTTATTAAATATATTTTACATCTCAAACCCCATAAGGGGGGCAGAGATCCAAGGTTCAAATATTAGGTCTCGCTATACTAAATTCTTGTCCTTTTCCTGGTGCTTTCAGCGGTCTAAAAGGTTTAAAATGATTGTGGCATAGTGGTTATAGGGGCATACTGCACAAAGAATTGTATGGCAGCTTTCGGGGTGGACAATGCAGAATACTATGGTGGCCATAAAATCCGGACAGCCTACCCGGATTCATGGCGGTTACCAATTCCACCATGTAAATTTATATATATATATATATATATATATATATATATATTACATCAACTTATTTTTTTAATATATATATTTTACATTTTCCTCATTATATTTTTGCAATTAACTCTTTGACATCATTTTTACTAAAATATAAAAACTTATTCGATGTGTGTTTGTTGCCTCTATAGAAAAGAATGATTTTTTGAATTGAATCAAGGCTATATAAATAGGCACCACTCTTGCCTACAATTATAAGGCCTAAAAGAGATAGGCACTCTTAGGTAGAAGGGTTTTTGCCATCAACAAAAATATAGGGTCAATGAAGAGGATTTGGAGGTCAAAGATTTAAATACAGATGACATTACAAGGCCTCCTTGTATAACGTGATCCTTGTAATGGCTTCAATATAGCCACTTCAACTATATTTATTTTTATTAGCTTATGTCCTAGGTTTAAAAAGTTGACCCTTGAGAATTTGGGTTAGATTTAATGATTGATTTAATCTATAAATAGGAAGAGTTAGGTGGTAGTTGAGATCATATTTCATATTTAAATCTTAGTCATGACTATTGTACATATGAGACATTGCCCTCTATAATTGCCTAAGTATTGCATTGATATAAATATAGAATTTGATTATTACATATTTAATTTTTTCAATTGGATCTAAATTATTATTATCATTTAGATAATGTTATTTGCATATTATTCGATTGATACTACTATTGTTATAATTATTAAAGTTATTTTTTAATAAGTGGTATTAAAGCTAGGTCCGAGGTGTAGACCAATTGGTTCATCCAAACCCCATAAGAGGGGCGGAGGTCCAAGGTTCAAATCTCGGACCTCGTCGAACTAAACGCTTGTCTCTTTCTTGGTGCTTTCAGTGGCGTAAAAGGTTTAAAATGATTGTGGCATGGTGGTTATAGGGATGGAATGCACAAAGATCTATGTGGCGGCTTTCGGGGCGGACAACGCAGAATACTGTGGCGGCCATAAAATTTGGACTGCCCAGATTCGTGGCGGCTACCGATTCCACCATGTTAAAAATAATAAAAAATAAAAATAAAAATAAAAAAATAAGTGGTATTAGAGCTTCAATTTTGGCTCCTTGTCATATGCAAGTTTGTTGTAGAAGGGTGCACAAACCATTCTAGAACCTCTATTGAACATTACTACTGCCTATTTACTAGTAGTTTTTCATAATTTTTTTGGGTCCATGTTCTTATGTAGTTTATTTTAAGTTTATTGTTACTTCATTTTCCCAAAACTGATTTGAAAAAAGCATCAGGCTCCACCATAACCCTTGTGAGAGACCTATACCATTGTGATTGTCTATTCAAGATGGTTAAAACAAAGGGTATCTCCAACACTTTTCAATAAAGCAAGTACCTCACGACCCTTGTGAGAGACATATCTCTTTGCGATTGTCTCTTCAAGCTAATGAAATTCAAAATTATTTTTTACAACACTTTTTTTAGTAGCATTCCATGTATTTTTGGGTTCTTCAACTGCCCCTAGTGTATGAATGAATCTATCGCCACTACTAGTTAGACATGAGTTAATCATAAATTATAGCATATTATTCATTCAAATATTGTGTATAAGTAGAAATAAGTCCCAACTTAGAATTCCTAGTAAGCATCAAAACATTAACACATATATTAATTGTTTTGACCAATGTCTTCTTTCTTGCGTAAATGCCATGGCTTCACCTCCTCCCAGCACCTTGGGTTTTTCCTCTCTTCCTCCCAAAAACTTGGGTTCTTCCTCTCCTCCTCCCAATAACCCTCCCCTTAGTCACTCTCGCTACTCCAACTAGTAATCCTCTTTTGAGTAATTTTAACCTTTATTTGCATGCAAATATTTTGAATCAAGAAAAAACAATTACTTTCATTATCAAATCCTTAAGTAATCAATACTAGATGACTAGTTCCATTTCTAAGTCCTTATATAACATCTAAAATATCCTATTTTTTGCTACATCTCCTTTTATCCAAGGTTCAGAACAAACTATGGGGCAACAACCTCTAATCATTCATCAAACACCAAATACTAGTGTTATTTCACAATCATCACCTAGCCATAGTCCACTAGATTCCTATGGAATTCACTAAATTCCTTATGCCACCCAAGGTTCTCCTCTAGTTATGGGTGCTTACAACCTAGGCTTTGCTTTTGATTTGGATTTCATGGTAGGAGGTTTTTTTAATTTCCTTGATTATACTCATGAATTTCTTGTTCCTTGCATCGACATGCCCACCTTTGAAGGTGTCAATCTATGAGGATGGTTGACCAATATGGATAGTCTTATATTTGTACACCATGTTCCCAAAGTAGTTCATGTTGCATTAGCAACTTCTACATTGGGAATCCAAGCTCATCAATGGTTGTGGTAGATTCCTCAATATGGGGGTTATCTTTTGTGGTTTAACTTCATATAAATATTTCTTTGAAGATTTGATAGAGGATCTTCCACATAGTATGGTGTCCATCTTATGCAATGAAAGTAAATAAGAATAGTGAAGGAGTATTGTTCCAATTTCATGACTCTTCTCACCTACCACCAATTGAATCTAGTGGCGATGGTCTAAAACATTTTCCATGGTCTTAATGATAATATTGAATGTAAAATCAACATGCTTAGTCTATGTACTCTCAATGATGCTCAATTTATAGTTTTGGTGGTAAAACAGAAGCTCCAAGATTCTAGTCCTCAACATAGATGTGATTTTAACTCTCATTATCCTTGCTAAAATAATGTGTGTTCTCAAGGATTATTCTATTTCAAATGTCATTCTCACCACCCCCAAGATCAAGCCTATGAAGAATTTCATAACTTTCAAGTAGAAGGTGAAGACACCAACATACAAAGATGAAGATTAAGTATATCAAGACCAACCACCATATGAGATGAGGTAGAACATGTCTATGATACCATGGATATATTTGCTTACATTCTTATGGGGATCTAAGCTCATAAACTATTAAGGTACATGGATTTATTAAATGATATCATGCCAATGTGTTAATTGATTTAGGTAGCACACATAGCCTTATAAATAGTAAGACAAAAAAATCCTTAGGCTAGTATTTCAATACTGTTAATCAAGATAAATGTCAAATAATAGTTACAAATGGGGAAATCACTGTGTGCGTGTCAAATGACTAAAGTTAACATCCAAATGGGGGATTATAGTTGGTCAAGAAATATTTTTTCCATGAACTTAGGTAGTTTATATGTCATCTTGGGATCACAATGGTTATCTTAGCTTGATGATATTACTATTAATCTGCATAAATTATATGTCAAGTGGATGAAGAAGAGAAGAGTCATTTATCTCTAAGGAATCCAATCCCCTTCATCTAAGGTGGTTAGTTTATATATCATGGAAAAGATATTAAAGAAAGTTGGTTGTGGATTCTTTTCCCAAGTAAATTGCATGGAGGTTTAGTGTTTAGAGCTACATATTCTAGCTCTTTATTTATATTTATAAAATACTATAGATCAATATGAGGAGGTATTTATTTATTCCATGAGTCTTCCTTCTAAGCACACACATGATCATTCCATCCACCTTATTCAAGGAAGTCAACCTCCTAATGTATATCCTTATTATTATATGTAATCCTAAAAATAAAAAATTGAGAATCTAGTTTAGGAAATGTTGGAGTAAGGAATCATCCATCCAAGCATGAGTCCATACTCCTCTTTAATGGTGATGGTACAATACCAGAATAATTTATGATGCATGTGTCCTAATTTTTTTCCTCTCAATAAGATCACTTTTAAACATAAGTTTCGTAGCCCTTTTATAGATGATATATTGGATGAATTGCATGGTGCTAGATACTTTACAAAACTAGACTTGCATTTTTATTTTCATCAAATTACGGTTAGGGAAGAGGATATCCATAAGATTGATTTTTGTATAATGAGTGTCATTATGAGTTTCTAGTCATACCTTTTGATCTCATTAATACTCCTTCCACTTTCCAAAGTCTCATGAACTCTATCTTTCATACTTTTCTTTATAAGTTTATCCTAGTTTTCTTTAATGACATTTTAATTTATAGCAAGTAGTAAGAGGATCTTCTAATTCATATTGACAAAGGTCTTCACCTATTATAAAGGGAAGAAAATTTTGTCAAAATTTCTAAATGTTCCCTTGGGGTCCAAGATGTAGAAACTTGGGATATATAACAACTCAAGAAGGATTCAAGGTATATTCTAACAAGATCAAAGATATGTAATATTTTCCCTTGATCAATTCCCTTAAACAACTTCGTATATTTTTAGGACTCAAGGCTACTACAAAAACATTATCAACAATTATGGTAAGTTTAACACTCCTTTCATTGCTCTCACTAAAAATAATGTCTTTTTTTGGTCTAAAGTTGCTTCCCAAGCCTTTCAATCCCTCAATGAAGTTGTGTGCCCCTCTTATTTTGGTCACTTTTGACTATAGTAAACCTTTTATCATTGAGTATTATGATTTTGACATATGCATTGGAGCTATTTTGATGCAATATGAATGTCCATTAGCCTTAAAAAGTAATAAAATTTGGGCAAAAATATATAATGGTTTACATATGAGAAGGAAATATTAGTTGTTTTGCATTCCATAGAGAAATGGAGGCCTTACTTTTTGAGGCATTCTTTTATCATTGATACCAACCATAACAACTTTAAGCATTCTCTCATACCCTATACAAAATAAATAGATGATCAATCTCTTGGGTTATAATTTGTCATTGAATGCAATAAAGGAATGGATAATGTGGTGGTTGATGTTTTGTCTCACAAATATAAGAATGTTGTTATTTTCAATGTCATCTCTAGTCCTCTTCCACATTTGCTTTCTCAACATCAAAAAGATTAAATTTCTGATCTAGAGACTATGTAGATAATTTAAGAAAAAGAGACTTGCTCATAATTGCATTCTTATTTCTCACATATTGATGGAGTGCTTCACAAAAATATTATCATCTATATTCCTCGGTGTTTGGCCATTAAGTCAAATATTCTCTAAGAATTGCATGCATCTCCTTTGGTTAGACATTTAGGATTCTTAAAAACATATGAGTGGGTGAAGCAATATTTTTCTTGTAAAGGATTAAAAGAAAATATTAATATATTTATGGCCGATTGTGAGATGTGTCAATATAACAAAGAGAAAATAGTTAAATCTTCAAGATTTTTGCAACCCTTTTCTATCCCTAAATTCCAATGGAAGCACATGTTAATGGGTTTCATAAGGGCCTTCTTAAATAGGATGGAAAAATGGTGATCTTTGTGGTAATATATATATTTTCCAATTATTATAAATTATGTGCATTACAACATCCTTATGTAGCAAGTAAGGTGGCCAAGGTATTTCTTGATTATGATTTTAAATTACAGGGTATGCTCAAAATAATTTTAAGTGATTGTGACTCTATATTCACTAGTAACTTTTGGAAAGAATTGGTTTATCTTAGTGGTACCAAATTGAGTATGTTCTCTTCTTATCACCCTCAATCGGATGGTCATACAAATATTGTTAATAAATGTTTGGGTACTTACCTCTGTTGTTTTGCTCAAGACAAGGAGTATCATTAGGTTCACTAGCACTTATTAGTTGAATTATTACATGATACTTATTACCATTCATCCCTCAAGATGTCCCCATTTGAAGCATTGTACGAACAAAATATCCCATCACCAATAGATTATATTCTAGGATCCTCCAAGGTTTCCTAGATAGAATATTTGTTATAGCAACGACTCATGCTTCAACTTTTTAAGGATAGTTTAACCTAACACTAGAAAAATATGAAATAAAAACATGATTCACATAATTTTGAATGATATTTTATTGTAAGATATATGGTATTTTATGCATGTAACCCTATAAGAAATTGTCCTTGAAGATCAAGTATAGTAAAATTTAGCTCCTTAATTTTATAGGCCCTACAAGATGGTTTATCACATATGTGAAGTGGCATATTAGTTAGAGCTCCCACGTCTTACCACATCCATACTATATTTCATACATATTATCTCAAATAGGTTATTGTCCAAAAGGAATAGTCCTAGATAGATCTTGTAATACTTTATGAAGAAGTTCAAGCCACTCTCTAGCCTAAGGTTGTGTTGCAATCCAAAGATTATCATCTTTGGCCTCAAAAAATTTAGGAGTTTCTCATCAAGTTTTAGGATCTTCTAGAAGAAGATGCTATATGGGACCCTAAGAGCATTTTATAGTCTTTTTCATATTTAATGGTAAAGCTTTTGAGGGGAGCCATGTAATGAATCCAATATAGCCACATTAATTATGTTTATTATTATTAGCTTGGGTCATAGGTTTAGATAGTCATCCCTTAGGCATTAGGGTTAAGGTTAATTATTGATTAATCTATAAATAGGAAAAGTTAGGCAATAGTTGAAAATCTTATATTTTCCTATAATTCTCAACTATTACCTTTTCCATAGAGAATTCTTGTGTTTTGGTTGTCTAACTCTTTAAAAAAAAAAATTATACTTTTACAATTTATGTGTTTTCTATTTTTTTTTTCAATTTTAGAATTGTTAGACTTGATGTCATTGTTTGTTATGATAATGAATTGATAATTTATTTTTGTTGCATGTAAGGTGCTCTTTATTTAGTTCATCATAATTTTTTTATTTTTTACCTTGTACAATATTTTTATTGTTCACATTATTGAGTTTGTCATTTTTTCAATCTTAGGGTAAGAAATTGTTGACATGTCAAAATATATTATGTCTAGGGAATTAATGTAAAATATATTTTTCCCATGAAGTGTGTCATCCATTTCATTAATTTTAATAGTGCAACTTGAATTTGTTGTTTTAGTAAGGTTAGTTGGGTCTTATAGTCTTTTTGTGAACATTAACTCAAAATGGATAATAATTTTTCTCTTTTATTTCTTACCTTCTTTTGAGTCTCATCTCTTGGCAATCATAAAATATCCTATAAATTTTTTTATAAGTGTTGTGTTTTAGAGTCTCATGGGTATTTTCATTAAACAAGTAGTTATTTCTATTCATAATCCCTTTTTATTCATCTCTTCTTCATGCAAGTTCACTACTACTTCAAGTGGGCCCCAATTAAGAGCATGGTCTTGCTGACTTACTCTCACAAACATTCTATATTCTCATGTAGTTTCACCTCCATGTTTGTGACCCCTACACACATGGATGTTCATGCAAGAATAAAAATTCTAAAAGTATAATATTATCTAAGTGCATTTTTGTCCGCTATAGATGCTCATGAGTTTGACCATAGACAATACCCCACCATTTGTAAAGAGGATGATGTTAAAGTATGCCTCATGAGAGGAAAATATGATAGTTTCTCAACTATAAAATATCACTAATATGGAAATGAAAATAGGATATTATGAAGCATTAGAGAAAGACACTGATATTGAGAAAAAATATGTCCCTCTAAGGGACTTTGTATTATCCTAAGTGTGAATATTTAAGTAAACCTTCTCATGTCCTAAGATGATTATTTTTGCTAGGCATCTAGATAGAAAGACTAAGAATTTGGTCTCTATGAAAGGAAAGGTTTTTGCCTTGATCAAACCTTTAGTGTTTAGGGTCATATTTGGTCTAGAGTTACCCTAAGAAGATCTAATCATCACCTCCAAGGAAAAGTAGTGGAAGCATGAGAAAAAAAATAGGAGGCTTTTCTTAGATTCATCGACATTCACTAGATGAAATCCCTTGATAAAATGAAATTCCACATAATAGAAAGGGCTCCCAAGGTTGATTTTGAGGATATTGGATATGTAACTGTATCACTCAATTATGTGAGAGAGGAACCCAAATCTAGGTATTTTAGGGTTTACATATTCTTGATTTTGAAGCTTATTTTCTATAATAAGCTTATTAAATGAGATACTTTTATTTATTATAAATTAATTAGTTAGATATGTAATGTCCTCACTACTAGGTTATTTTATATGATATCTTATTTAAATTATATTTTTTTTATATTCATGCCTAATAACGAAGACCTAGGAATTTGGAGAATGATTGAACAAATATTGTTGGTTCCCCTATGCTATCCCATATTCTATATTAAGAATTACAAGAAAAATATGGAATTTTATACATGATCATTTCTTGAGAAATATTTTTTATACCCTAACTAGGGATAACAACACTAGACTATTAGAGGACGTGATGAAGTCAATTCACCCTTTTGTTGGCTAGTATATATAGAATGTGGCCTACTTATACATATAGGTATTTTAGGAAGTAAGTAAGCCAATGGATATTTCCATTAGTCCCATCAATGAATTTTTTCTTAGAGAGTTCAATTATAAATACTTTTTGTTCCATAAAATAATTACTAAAACTAACCCTAAGATCTAGTAAAGTTTCCATTTTCTATTGGTTACTATACTTATTAATCGACTAGAGATATAAATAACATGGAGGTAGATATTTAATAGTTTAGTTTTCCACCTATTTTAGAAAATAAAAATAATTATAGAAGAGGAGTGATTGGGACAACCTATTTAAAATAGCTAGAATTAGTTTTTGAACATGAAGAAAACAACATAGTTTTGGAATAACTATGATGATGATCAAGGTATGCATGAAATAAAAAAAAATTGGGACTTAGTTCTTCCTCTATGAATTAAGCTTCATAATGACCAATAATTCATTGAAGAACTAATATTAAAGGATTTTGAGGGTCCATATTAAGGTATGGATACCAATAAAGACTCTAAAGAATCCTTAATTGCTAATATTATAGAAGAAATACTATATGCTCTTAAGGAAAAGGAGATCATCTTTGTCGAATATGCCTTCACACTTTGATGAGGAAATGGGGTTGACTATAGGTTATAGGGAAAAAAATGTTTACTACCAGGGTAGATTATCCTAGCAACTCACCCATTGAATTTTACACACCAATGTGTAAAGAAGTAGTTAAAGCATTAAATGTTTCTAAAGGCATAACAATCCCCACAATAGTCCTCCTTAAATTGAATTTCCCAAGGTGTTCTAATAGGTTCATCACAAAAACAAAGCTCAATTGAAGATAAGGATAAAATTTCTAAAGGTGTAAATATAATCAGATATAGGAAGGATGATAATGATGATCAAATTAAGAGGAAGAGAAATTTGTTAGCATAAAATTTGAAGAAGAATAAGAATAATTATGATGATGATGAGAATCCAATGATACATTATCAACTCTTAAACTAGAGCATGATAAAACCAACTATGAGGGATGGAGAAAGGACCTTGGGCTTGGTAGAACAAAAGATATATTGTAACAACCTAGATCTAATACACATGGTTATACAACTCAATTTAGAACACTGGTTTCACAAAATGAAAATTTTGGATGGATTTAAGGATAAAAATGACTCAAGGTGAAATTTTTTGATCTAATTTAGTTTTTCAACCATCCACCGTTTCATTAGTATGAGGTATAGGATGCCACTTTTGGAAATTAGGATTGCTATAGACGGTCTCCCAAGTGGATGAGACTGACCAAGTTCCATAAAAATATGCTTTTGTGAAACTATCTTCTCCTCCATGAGAGTGCATGTTCATAGATGGGATTATCCTCTAGGGACCATTACACCTAGAGGGTGGATGCATACTCTCCCTATCCCTTAGAATGAAGGACTTAGATTTCTTTTGACCTAATTTCTATCATGGATTTTAAATATACAAAGGATTAGCATATATGACTTGTGCCTAGTTGAGAGTCCTACTTAACTAAAGTCAACTAGGGCCTTGCCATTACACTAGCTCAATACCTAGTATCTCTTATCATAGCATGATTAACGATGATTTATCCCATACCAACCACCATGAATTAATTGTAATATGTACAATGACCCATCATCGTACTACTCGTTTAATAACCTACAGGTGGCATCCCATACCATCCCTCGTTACCTTCACATCTTGATCTTATATGTCAAGAATGCAGCCACCCCTGAATCACAATAGTTTTCTTACTTGTAATCACCAATATTTGATGTTTGGTATTCTTCCATCCTTTATGATGGTCTAATTATCATCCTTCATGATGAACAAGCTTGGATGGAGGTTTTCTAGAAAAAAACTTCTACTCAATATTTCCTAAGTCAAAATGTTCTCTATATGAAGTTTGGAGGTTTTTATATTGCTTGTAAGTGGATTATTATAGGAAATCCTCATAAAAGGAGGCTTTATATTCTCAAATCATCCAAGAATAATCAAGTAAATTAAACCAAGTAAATCATTTTTCTTTTCAAATAGAGAAAAATATCTTCTTCAATAATTTAAAATTATTTACTCTAGAATCCAACTTTAAAATAAATGAAATAATATGAACCTACAAATCAACTAATAAATCACAAATATGATTCTAATATTAAGGTCTACTCAATAATAAAGTATTATTCTATTTTTTTTATGTAAAATTATTTTTTAAATGAAAAATTTACATAATGAATTAATATCAAATCCAAGCGTCCATAATTTTTCCTACACTTTAACCTATTTCATTTAAATCTATATTGCATTCTACCTTTATAATCCCTAATTTATTCAATACATTTATCTAAGGAATACAAAACCGCATATTCAAATAACTTTAAATTAAAAAATATATATTCAAAATAAACTTGCTTTTTTAAGGTGGTCTTAATACTAAAGTAATCAAATAAAACCACCAATTAATCAAGGAAGGAAAGGTTCTTAATTTACTTTATTTCCATCATACATGATGCAGAACGAAGGAAACATTTAATCAAAGATTAATTAAAACACAGTTACACAACCATTAAATCCCCATTGGGACACGACGGTGATAAAAATATTAAGTTTTAAACCTACTTTAGAGTCCTTTATGATTTTGCATGGTACACTCAACATGATACACAATGCAAAAAAGCAACGAATGGGCATGCACAAGTATTTGTATAATGTATTAAATGGCTCTCGAGGGCATTATTTAGTCTACCTTCAACAAAAATAGAATTTCTTGGTAGCTAAGTTTTAAAAGGATTTATATTTAAAGCAAACCACAATTGGTTTCAAAAATTAATAACCCAATGTTTTTACTTTGGGTATTGCTTTGAAAATGAACTATTAGTTGTATATCACATATTCAATAATCGGCTAAAGTCTATGATGTATCAGGAAAGTGGATTCAGAGAGATGGATGCAAGAAGGTAGGAAGGACGAATGGAGAAGGCGAGAATCTTGGTTGTGATTCTCCTAGAACAGGAAAGGATGGTAGGAAGGTAGGAACCCAGGATGCCAGCAAGGACAAGGATGGCATCAACGAGGACAAAGGTGACGCAGATGATGGATGGACAAATATGGCAAAACCTCGTGAACAACCATTTATTTTTTGGGGAGATGAACCTCCCGACATTGGGGCCCCTCCATTAGGCTCTAAGGGACCCAATGGTGATACTACCAAGGTAGCATCTTATGCAAATATCCTTACCAATGAAGGAAGAGGTCCTCACAAGCTTCCTACCACTACGATTTTTCTTTATGGTCAAAATATTCACATCCTTGATAACATCACCAACAACTATCTATCCATGGAATGATATGCTCTGGTTGGGAAGTTTGTTGGAGGAAGACCTGATATTGAGACCATCCGTAGATGGGTTGTTACCAAATGGAATACCCTGGGAGATATGGAGTTGGTTGTTCTTTCCAGAGGATTTTTTGCTATCATACTAAGCAATGATGAAGACACAAACCACATCCTCATAGGGGCCCCTGGTTTTTAGGTCGTAAAAGCCTATTTCTAAGGAAATGGGACATAGACTTCGATCCTGATACCCAGGATATTAACTATGCCCCTATATGGGTGCACATTCCCAACCTCCCCTTTCACCTGTGGCATGATGATATTCTTCTTGTCATTGCAAATGTGATAGGGGATCTGCTTGCCATTGATCCGGTCACCAAAGCTCACAGGTGCATGAACGTGGCTAGGATCTATGTAAATGCCAATTTAGCATCAGAGCTACCAACCTATGTCAATATTTTTCACAAGTCCTACTATAGAAAGCAACCCCTGGAGTATGAAAATAAACCGGCCTTCTACATGGAATGTCACACCCAAGGACATCTGAGATCCCAATGCCCCATCCTCAAAGCTCAGGCTACTTCAGAGAAATATCAGAGGCAATATGAAGGTGCTTCCCATTCCTAAGGAGCCCTTGCAGACCAACACAAAGGCAGAAGAAACCCACCTAATAGTGGCTTCCCCAAACCATAAAATAAATGGTAGCACCAAAACCAGACAGGGAAAAGTTATCAGTAGCAGCAAAAGTTTCCAAAACCTCAAGAAGAGTCTCAATCGCTCAAAGGCAAGGAAATAATGAACTCAGAGCACCATCAAGTAAGTTCCTCTTTTGTGACTTCCAATAGATTTAACATTTTGAATGAATTTGATAAGATTCTAGAAGGAAATGCTTTGATTTCCTCTATTTTAAAACCTCCTTCTGAGGAAACCCAAAAAGGTGTCCCTAGACCCACTCTTTTAGGGGTGAAGAGTGGTCCCCCAAATCCCAACCCTCAGGAGCCGCAGATCCCCTCGTCCAACCCTCCCCCTCAGGAAGAGAGGAATTTTTCTCCCATTCAACCTCAAGCAGAAGCCAAGTCTCCTCAAGCTCCTCAATTTCCTCCTGATCTGAACATTGACCTAAGCTTTGTCAACACCCCTTCTAAGTCTGGACCTTCTCACAGTCCTTAGGATGAAAGTTTGGCAAACTCTAATAGGAACCTTGTGGAAGAAATGTTATCTCCCCATCTAATTCAGGCTAATAGCAGATCCTTGAGTCCAGTTCTAGAGTAGGTTATTCCTTACAAGTTCAGTCCAAAGCAAACTAGAAGCACTACCAAATCCCCCATCGATTTTGGTAGAAAAAAAAAAAGAGGTAGGCCTTCCAAAGAAGAGATCTGGAATAGTCATGTAGCGGATGACATTGCCAATGGAATTCAGAAAACCCTTTTTCCCACCATTACCTCCCAACCCAAAGAGGAGAGTAGAAGCTCCAAACCCCCTCACCATCATGGAAGGGGAGGCAGAAAAGCACCCAAATATTCTAAATGAAGATCCTCTCATGGAATGTGAGAGGCCTCAATGGGGCTGCTAAAAAAAGACTTGTTAAGTCTATGAGGAAAGATATCAAACCCTCAATTCTCATCATGTAGGAAACTAAGATAAATGCCAATAGCTCTACAATAGTGGCTAAAGAAATTTGGAAAAAAGTAGGTGTGGTTTTCAGTGAAGCTAGAGGATCCTCTAGAGGCCTTATGTGCTTATGGGACAAACATAAGGTTGATGGGTGTCTACTTCATTCTAGTGAAATACTTTTAAGTATTATTTTTCATGATTGCAATAACAACTTGGTTTGGATTCTTACTAATGTATATGCTCCTAACACAATTGTCGGGAGAGCTCAGTTGTGGGAAACCCTGACTAGTATAAAATAATCCTTTCAAAACATCCCCTGGATTGTGGTAGGATATTTTAACACCCCCATTTATCCTTCAAAAAAAAAGGGAGGATCTGAAACCCCAGCAAAAAGTATGGAGGACTTTAATGAATTTGTCAATGCCAATAGCTTAATGGACATAAATCTCAAAAAGGTAAAATTTACTTGGAGCAATAGAAGATCTGGGATCCAACACATTCAAGTCAAATTAGATAGGGTTTTCCTTTCCCATGAAGCCATTCACGTGTTTGGTGATGTTGTTCTCCATCCTCTCCCTAAAATTGGTTTAGATCATAATCCTCTTGTCCTTGAAATTGACAAATCCAAACCTTACAAAAGGCCCTTCAGATTTGAGGCTATGTGGTTACACCATCCAGATCTAAGGCAGAGAGTCTCACACTACTGGCAACAAGATTTCCAAGGACATCCTTCCTATATACTGGCTCAAAAGCTTAAGACTCTCAAGGAAGACCTAAAGATTTGGAATAGAGAAGTTTTTAACAATCTATTCACCAAAAAACAATCTCTCAAAGAAATACTTGAACAGATTGAAATAAAAATACAAAATGGGGCTTTGGATGATCAAATTAGAAATGAAGAGAAACAGATCCTTGTCGAGTACCATAATGTCCTTGCTTGTGAAGAGACCTTTTGGCGGTAGAAATCTAGAGCTCTCTGGCTCAAAGAAGGAGACTCTAACACAAAAAAATTTCATGTGTCTACTCTAAGAAATAGAAGCAACAATCACATCAAGGAACTAACTAAAAGTGATGGCACCTCCACATCAGATTCAGAGGAAATCAGTAATGAAGCAAGTTCTTATTTCAGAAATATGCTTGAGGATGACAATTCTTGCTCGGATTTTTCCCAGGCTTGCTTGCTTCATCACATCCCTAAATCCATTTCAGACAATGTTAATTCCTGTCTCATTGCCCCCTTCCAGGATGAAGAAATCAAGTCTACCCTTTTCTCCATGAATCCTGACAAAGCCCCGGGTCCTGATGGTTATCCCCCTTTTTTTTCAAACTTTGGGATATTTTTGGTTTTGATGTTTGCCTTGCCATCAGAGAATTCCAATCTTTCAAAATAATTCCACGTGGGTTCAACTCCACTTTCATTTCCCTCATTCCTAAAAATCTTGCAGCCAGATCCTTAGCTGATTTCAGACCCATTAGCCTATGCAATATCATTTACAAAATCCTCACTAAACTCATGGCTATCAGAATGAAGAGCATTTTGCCTAGAATCATTGATCCCTACCAAGGAAGTTCGGTTCAAGGTAGATCTATCCTCGATGGGGTCATCTCCATCCATGAAGCCCTGCACTCAGCCTCAAAGACTAAAAATCCCACCTGTGTCCTCAAGCTTGACATGAACAAAGCTTATGATAGAGTCAATTGGAACTTTCTCTTAGCCATCCTGCACAAGTTTGGATTCCATCCTGAATGGATTGACCTCATTAGAGCCTGCATTTCTTCTCCGTGGTTCTCTATTCTCATTAATGGCTCCACCATTGGTTATTTCAAAAGTAGTAGAGGCCTTAGGTAGGGGGACCCCATATCACCTCTTCTATTCATTATCATCGTCGAAGCCTTAGGCAGAACCATTCAGGATGCTTGCAGAGTTGGCCTCCTTTCAGGGATCAAAGCCTCTTCTCAGACTACTTTGATCTCACACCAATAATTTGTGGATGATACCATATTGTCGACCAGTGCATCTGTATTTGAAGCACAGGTGATCAAATACATCCTCAAGCTTTATGAAGTAGCTACCGAGAAAAAATTCAACTTCAAAAAAAGTAAATTGTATTTTCTAAATACACCTATTCAGAGACAGATCAAGATTACCAGAATTCTGGAATGTTCCATAGTTGTTCTCCCTGCCACTTACCTTGGGCTCCCTCTTTTCTGTGGCCAACCTACAGCATCAATGTGGAACAATGTTATCGAGAGGATTCAAAAAAATCTTGCAGGATGGAAGGGTAATCTCCTATCACAAGCAGCCAAGTGCACTTTAACTACAACTACCCTTCAAAGCATCCCGGTATACTTTCTTTCTATTTTTCGGGCACCAGTTACAGTTTCCCTCAGGATAGAGCAAATTCAAAAAAAATTCTATGGATGGGAGCTGAGAATAAACAAAGGATTCATATTGTGGCCTAGGACAAGGTCTACAAACCCAAATACAAAGGAGGAGTTGGGATTATAAGGGTTCATTCCCTCAATACAACTTTAGTTACCAAACAAGCTTGGAGATTGGTGTCAGGAGATAGAAATGAGTGGATTTCCATTGTCAAAAGGAAGTATCTTCAAAATGGTGATTTCCTAAATGATGACACCCCCAATCGTGGGTTGAATTTTTGGAATTCCATCATGAGTATGAGGCCTCTCCTCAAGAAAGGATTAAGGTGGAAGTTGGGATATGGAAGCAATATTGATTTTTGGGAAGACAAATGGATCACCCAAGACCCCCTCATCAATGACCCTATTCTATCCAGACTCAAATCCTTTACTGATTCTAGGATAGGGCATAAGGTCTCTAATTTCCTTAACACTCATAATAGTACCACCAATTGGATTCCCATTAGGAGCTCTACTTTCCCGAATGAATCAGCTACCTTGAACTCCCTTCTGCTCTCAACCATCATTCCCTCAAACAATTTTGTTGATCAGCTCATTTGGGAGCCTTCCAAAAGTGGGGAATTTTTTGTCAAATCAGCCTATCTCATCCTCCTTGATAATGAGGACATCCTGTTGCCTTTTAAGCTTGTCTAGGTCAAGTCTCTCATTCCTAAGGTTTCTTTCTTCTCTTGGCTTGCCATCCAAGAGAAAATCCTAACCATAGACAACCTCATTAAAAAAGGCATTACCATCCCTAATAGATGCTATCTCTACCAAAATGCCTAGGAATCTTCTTCTCACCTTTTCCTCCACTGCCCCTTCTCCTCATCCATCCTTGACTCCATATTCCATTCCTTCCATATCCAGTGGGCCAAACCCAGCTCCATAGGTGATCTTTTCAACCACTGGCCCTCCCCCTTTCGTGACCCCCACCTCAAATTCTTCTGGAAGATATGCCTCCACCACTTCCTCTGGCAAGTCTGGCTTGAAAGAAACAACAGAGTTTTCTCCCAAAGGCCTAAGGTCCCCAAGCTCATATTTTCCAAAATCTTGGCCAATGCCTTGGAGAATACCTCTCTCATTCCCCCTTCCTCTAAGTCGGCCTCCAAGTCTGAGTCCAATCTTGGTAAGGATCTTGGTCTGTCCTTAGAGGAATTATGCCCACCATCCAACCTCAGAATTGTTTCTAATTGGGTTCCTCCATCGATGGGATGGTTCAAACTTAATTTTTATGGAGCTGCTAAAGGTAATCCAGGGGAAGCTGGGGTAGGAGGTGTCCTCAGAAATCACCAAGGAGAAATCATCCTTGCCTTTACTGAAGGATTAGGTAAGCAGACTAATCATGTTGTTGAAGCCAAAAGTATGTGGAGGGGTATTTGCCTTGCAAAGAATTTTACCAACAATATGATAGTCGAAGGAGACTCCCTCAACATTATCAATTACCTTAGGCATAGCAATTGTAGATCTTCCTAGAGAGTCAGATACTATATTGAGGAAGCCAGGACCTTGGTCCTTAACATGCAACAAGTCATTTTTCAGCATGCTTACAGAGAAGCAAATAGGGTTGCCGATAGATTAGCCAACATTGGAGTTAATACTATCAACTTTTAGACATGGTATGATGACATTCCTAAGGAAATCCATGCTATTGTAGATCAAGAGAAACCTCAAAGGAATCTTCCTCAGTAGGAGGCTATCCTCCAGGATATCCAACCCTCCCATCATGCATAACAACATCATATTCTTAGGTTCTTCCATGCGCCACGTGATCATTCCTAATCAACATGGCGAGTGGAAGATCCTTAACACCCTTTCGATTGATAAGGCCTACGTGTCTATCTACATTATTCCTCTTTACCACCAATAGATCGTCCAGTTGTCCTTTTTTTAACAACAATCACCACCACCAAAATTTCCAGATGTCCATCCACGTCTCCCTCCACTACCATCAAGTCTTCCAATCTCCCATCCATGTCACCCTCCACCGAAAGGTCATTTTTATCTGGGCCATAATTTTTGGAATGTATGCTAACAATGTTTTTATCTTTTGGCATATTTTGTCAAGTGTGTGTAGGTACCGTCACGTGGTGATTAATTTCAAATTTAGAAGATCTCCTAAATATTATCACCTTAATCAATCCTTGTGCCCGATGTGGCATCAAAAACCCACTTTCTCTAGGCCACGTAACCTCAATTCCCAACTCAGAGCGGATGCCCGAGGTACATTCACCACCATAATTTATAGCCTGAGGACGTGGCACAACGCGAGGAAGACTAACATGGCCAATGGTCATCATGAGATGGCACTCCGGTCTTTGAAATTTATTGCCCCAATAAATTTTGGGGGAGAGTCTTTTCCTTTCAGAGTTCCAAAGCTGACCTTCGTCGCTAGAATTGCCAAGGGCATGTTTCCTAATTATAATTTTTCCAAGTTGCGTGTCCTCTTCTGAGCTGGTGGGCCTTTCTCATGTGCGAGCCTCCCAATCCCCGTGAGCCATTTTTTGCCTTGCTCGGTAATGATTTTATTTAGTATCCCCTACCTTTTTTGGTGCTTTTCCCAAGCTCCTATCCTTTTTATCGTCGTCGGCCCTCCCCGCTCTGCCTTCACTTGCCACCCTATTTCTTTCTGTAGGTGCAGTTTGCTGTCCCTATTGCCCACCCCCTTTTTGCCTACCCACTCCCTCATCATCCCCCTTCCCCTATCCACCATGGCAAACAACTTCATTGAACCCATGTCCTTTTCCTGTGACTCTATGGTGGAAAATATTCTCAATGATAGACACTTCTTCCCCTTCCTCCACATGTTTTCTGGAGTTGAACTTGATATCATGCGTGCCTTCCTTGAGACCTGGGATAATGGTGTTGTTATTGTGCATGGTAGGAGCTTCAGGGTTGACGTTCACCTGCTATCTTCCATTACTGGCCAAAACCCTGAAGGTCGTTCCATCCACAGGCATAAACATAATTGGGAAGTTGAGTTGACCGAGTTTAAAGGAAATGATAAAATCCTCAAGAATGCTAAGAGCCCTGGGATATTTAGGAGTGACCTGAATTCCCCCTGGGATGTTGTGATGAAGCCCATCATGGAATTCATCATGGTTGATGACCCTGATAAACTCCTCAAAACCTATCATTTGGCTTTCATAAACCATTTTTGGGACATTAATCCTCTCAGCATTCCCCTTTTCTTATTCAATTCCATGAACAAATCCATTACCTCTTGTAGGAATAAGAAGAGCCATGACCTTCCTCACCATCAGGGTTTGTACAAGGTCATCTACACCTACGTCCTGGCTAATAGTCCCAACCCCAATCCTATTATTCCCAACCCTGCTAAGCCTACAGGGTCCTCGGCTCACCTCACCCTTGTTGAGAAAAAGAGAAAAGTCATTGAGGATGTCATAGTTTTGAGGGCCAAGAAGAGAATTAGCTTTGATAGTGTGGAGGAACCTGTTAGGAAGTCTACCCGACTTCAAAACTTGGCAGCTAAGCACAACGTCATTGAGATCAAGAATGAGGAAGAGGAAAATGAAGATGACACCAAGCACCTGAAAGAGTTCATCATCTCGTCCACCACTGCTATGATGAATGTGATGGTTAATTCTATGATAGACATCCAGGAAGGTCTACTTGAAACTATTTTTTGGTGGGAAAACCAGCCAGGAGGATGATGGAGGGTCCAAAGTGGAGAAGTTTATTGTTAAAGAGGAGCCTAAGGAGGACAAGCCCAAGAACACTGACAAGGAGGATACTAAGGATGAGGATAAGACCTCAGCTGAGGACTAATTTCCTTTTATCCATGTTTTTTGTTTCTAAGGCTACCCTGCGTGGAGCCTGGTCTCTTTCGGCTATTAGGTCCTTTTTTGGTTTTATGCCTTCCCTGCGTGGAGGCCTTTACTTCTTCAGGTATAGTTCTCATGTTTTAGGTCTTGTCCTGTGTCTCAGTGTCCTCAAGTCTGAGGCTACGACCTCAATTTTTAGTCTTTTCTACTGTTTCTAGGTCTTGAAGCCTGAGGCCACATCCTCAGATGTTGTAGCTCTTGATAGTCTAAGGTTTGTAGGGGGTCAAAGGTGCATCCTTCATCGCATTTCAGCTTTTCTTGCTGGTTTTGTATCAAGGTTAAGGGATCCTTAAAACCCTTTCAGTAATGCAAACTTTTAATTTACCAAAAAAAAATAGTCTATGATGTATATACATTTTTATTTACCAATTAAATGAGTCTAACAAATGCCATTTTATTTATTTAAAACATACTGAGGTTTCCATCTATAATTTTTGTCTATGGAATGATTGTTTTAAAATATACCATTCCATTTTAGGTTTTCTCATATTTAATCTAGGTTTAAGACTCATTGTATTCTTTATGAAGGATTATAAAATAAAAATCAACCATATTGCATATATTATTAACTATGATGGTAAAGAATTGATGTTGCTAAAAAAATAATTGAATGAAATTACACATCGTGTAGCTTAAATACATATATACACAACTCAAAAAGATAAATTAATACATGCCTTGGAAATAAATATATTAAACCCAAGTTTAATATATCTCAAGAGATGAACATAATTACGTTAGAGAGCACATTGAAGATTTATTTATAAATTAACTTAGAAATGAAGATTATTTTCACTAACTTGGTATTCCTAGATGATTTAACAATCCCCATTATTCTTGCAGCACATTCTAGATCATCTAGATAATTTAGAGACACAAATGGATCAACAACCAGCTCACGAGCATTGAGCTACAAAAGTAAATCACCTTTGAAATCAAACTGCATCCTACATAACCATAGGAAATGCCTCAACAAGATCAAGCGTAGAGTTGGCCACACTGACTACCTCGCATTTACACAACTTTGCCCAAATATATGACATAGATTTTTAATCAATTATGCGAGGTAAAAATCATCACTTTACCTTGGTCTCATCCCTTAGATCTAAACCGCTTGAAACCTAAAGGATATAGAGAGGATCTGCATTATATCTACCATCGTTTAGATGGTCATGATATTTAGACATGTTACACCTTTAGGACAATAATACAAAATATGCTTGGCAATAATCAACTTCACATTAATACCCTTATCAATACCAAATATCAACAAGTGACCATAGTTAAGGGTATTGCACCTACATCAAAAAATTGAGGAGAGTCATCCAAGCAAATGTCTGAGATACCTATATCTTAGCCACTGCATCAAATGAGGCCTTAGTTTCCTCTTCCTTGCCAAAACCATAATCAGTGTATTTGGACTCCATTAACCAAACCCATGTACACCATCATTCATAATCTACGACAAATGAATACACTCATCTTGTCAGATATACCCCCATGCAACCCATATAGGTCCAGGTCAAAAACTTACAGGGAGGATCATGCTTTTCATTATCACTGAATGAGAGATCATGATATTAGCAATTTTCATGTCTTTAGACATGTAGTCCAGGACCTTATTGATAGGAATACCATATCCACAGGTGGATCATTGATATTACCCCATCAAGACACTGATATTACACAAAGTTTTGTGTCCCAATAGGGAGAGTTGATTGTCATCACTCTTCCTAAAAAAATAATTATATTGTACTGGATGACATGTACAATGGGGGTCTTCAAGGTATCACACCTTCCCCACCATCCACATCACAAGTGATGAAGCTAATTAGGAATTCTAAAGGTATCACACCTTTCCCGCTTTCATCAAGTAGCACACACATTGGGCGTACATAAGGTATCACACATTCCCCTAAAAATCATAAAAAATACAAAAAAATCATAAAAAAATAAAATCCGAAAACAATAAAAATAATAAAAAATCCAAACAAATTAGAAAAAATCAAAATCCAAAAAAATCATAAAATCATAAAAAAAATAGAAAATAATAAAATCCAAAAATAATTCAAAACATCAAGAACATAAAAATATTTACATTTTGCATTTCATTATATGCATTCATTGATTGCATTGCATCAAAAATCTTCATCTATTGCACTTGCATTAGGATAGGTTGTGTTTACATTCTTATGAATCACACCGTGTTTGTATGTCAATCATGCATCCTCAAATGATTTTCATTCATATTTTTCCTTGTGAGTAAATGTGTTTTTCAACATAACTTATGAGTTGCTATCAGGTGTATACTAGGGTTTTTCGATCATTCAACCATACCTAATTATCTCTTCAAATTTTATAGAAAGTTATCTTTGCTTCCAAAGATGAAGTCTAGTTTTGATAGTACCTTGCATATGTCAAAATCCCATCACAATGATAAACATTAACAATCCTAGTTTAGAAAAGGAAATATGACACTATAAAGTGATCCTAGTCAACTTAAGAAAAAGTTTGTTCTTGCTCATATTATTATGTGCATGGTCTAAAGTGTTGATCATTGAAAAAGGACAAGCTCTCCCTACCCAAAGAAATCCCTTGATTTTATACAAAATGAGAAAATTCCTCAAGCAAAGCAAAATAAACAATGATTTTCATCACTAAGTAAATCCCTTGCTCCAAAAGAAAACAAAATGCAAAATAAACAATGATTTTAATCACTAAGCATGAGCAAGTATTCCAAGCAATCAAAAGAAAGGAAGGGGGTAATGATCTTGAATCCTTGGAATATTCAGTGTTCAAACGCCATGGGGTGATCTCCATTACAACAATGGGTTGAATGAAACCCGCCTGGCAATGGAGTATCCTTACATGTGGTGATATGCCTATCACATTAGCGAGCTTCTTTTATACAAACCAATGTTAGCTTATGTATGAGCTAGCTTTAGGTGGCTTACATTACCTAGTAGTCAATTCCAACTGAGTCCAAACTTAGGATCATGATGACCATATGGTGATCCTCATTATAGCAATGGGTTGAATAAACCCTCCTGGCAATGAGGTAGTCTTATGCCTCATCTAATATATTCAATTTACACATATAGGGATAGTGAATATCTAGTTCTTCTTAACAGGTTTGTATTTTTTAAGACTCTTGTGTAGTCAATATGCAACTTTTCATTAATCAACTAGGGTGTTTGATTCTCATGGAAAACCTCAAAAATTCCCCTATAGCAACAAATCATACACAATTTTCCTTATAAACTTTTGTTTATTAAATGGTGTTCATAGAATATGATAGATATCATATGGATGTCAGCAATGATATTTAGTCGTCCACTGACTAATTTATGCATATATTTTAGTTTATAGAAGCTTATATGGAAAGCCCATACATATCACTTCATCTCATCGCATATATGGATGTTTAAATGATTAATTATTATGATCAGAATTACCATTTTTATTCATGATTTTCATACATTCTATGGTGTCTTCCATTAGTTTTTTAAACACAAATTAGATTCATTCATCATGTTTTAAGCAATTAAAGCATACATCCACAATTTGCATTAAAACATCCATATAAAATTAATGCATATCACACAAATTAGATTTGTCATAACAACAGCATAAATTCATATTCATAATCAAATAAACAAATCTAAATCATCCATCTAATATAAGATATTGCATTTATGCATACATAAATCTATGCATCCATACTTTTGTCATCTAGGCATTACATTCATCAATACATCCATAAATCGTAACACATAACGCATCTAATGGTCCAAAATCTTACAATTGAAAAACACACAAACATTTTCATACATTAATTGGGGCATTATCATTATCATACTTTCCCCAAATCATCAATTTAAAAATCAAGAAACATGGGGTAAATCAAGGTAGCACACCTTACTAATCAACAATCTAATTCAACCCCATCATCAAATCATTTTAAAAGGTTGCATCCTTTACCTTGCATACAATCAATTCATCAACTTAATTGCTAGGTTTCTAAGAGGTTGCATCCTTTGCCTTGCATGTAATCCTAATCAATTTCTAGGTTTCAAAATGTTGCACCCTTTGGCTCGCATTCAATAAATCAACAAATAACTGCTTGGTTTCAAAAGGTTGCACCCTTTGCCTCGCTATCTCAATTTCAAAATGCTCCAAAGATGCCTAGTTTCCTTTGGTCAAATCCCAAAATGCTCCAAAGATACCTCATTTCCTTTGGTCAATCCCAAAATGCTCTAAATAAGCCTAGTTTCCTTTGGTCAAATTCCAAAATGCTCTAAATATACCTTGTTTCCTTTGGTCAATCCCAAAATGCTCCAAAAAAGCCTAGTTTCCTTTGGTCAAATACAAAAATACTTCAAAGAAGCCTAGTTTTCTTTGGTCAAATTCCAAAATGCTCCAAAGAATACTAGTTTCCTTTGGTCAAATATCAAAAGCTCCAAAGAAGCCTATACCTTTGGTCAATTCATCCAAGTCATCTTGGTCAAGCGACTCACCACTTTTATCATTTTCTATCTCCTCATCGATGTGTCGCTTGAGGGGGTAGTCATAATCATAAGATTCATAATCAAAATAAACAATCAAACATCTAAACATGCTAATTGCATTCATCCACGAATCATTTCTAAATACAATCATGCCCCTACTTGGGGTAGAAAATAAGAAAATTAATTAAACAAATGCTTGGCATTTTTGAAGCATGAAGGTAGGTCCTTGCCTCTTCATGACTGAACAATATCCAAGATCAAGTAGGCCTGATGTGAAAGGTTGTACTTGAATCAAGTTCTTTAACTTGTCGAAAGCAATTATTCAAAGATGTATGCTCTTTCTATGATTAGGGCATATAAAGTTGACCATATCAATGAACATTAATCAACCTACAATGTGGCATTAGGTTATTTGTTTTTGCTTAGTGTTGTGTTTTCCCACAATGCATCTCAAAAAGGGGTATCTATAGACACCTAAAATACATCATGTTGAGGAGGCTACTCATGTGGACACCTTTTCAGGTCATGTGACTCACCTTGGACCTTTCCAAGACCCAATAGTGGTTCTAACCACTCAATCAGGGCAAGCTAGTCTTATTCAACCTTGGCCACTGATGAAATCGATGGCAGCCACCGTCATCGCTGATATTGAGGGTAGCCACAGGTTGGTCACACCTATTGATATCAACCATGGTTTGAGCTAGGTTTATAGGTGGTTGAGTATGTAATAAACTTGAGCTACCCAAGCCAATAAAAATCAATTAAAAATAACGGTTTCTTGAGTGGTTGCACCTGCGAAGCTTCCAGAAGCATCGTTTCAACTAGCCTAACGAATACTTGATCTTGGATTCTTGGAGAACCTAAGATGCAGATTTTGGGAGTCTACTTAAGGCCCAAAAAATAAGGAGAATTCATGCACAATTAGTGTAACAAAGTATTGTTGAACTGCCTAACAAAGAGAAATATTTCACAAGAGTCTAGGTGCTATCAAATTTGTTGCACAAGCTTACCATTCGTAGCCATGGAGTTCATTGGAGTTTGAAGAGTCACTTCTACTATTTTTCAACTATCAATTCATCACAAAATTAAACTAATTCCTACCATAGTCATTCCTCAAGAACAAACCGAGAACATCAATCGATTTGACAAATAAATTGGACACTGCCCCACATCGAGCACATAGAACAAAGTATTTTTTAAATGGCCATTGTTTTTAACAACAGCCTGTAGGCACCACCATCAATGTCGACATCGGCTAACGGAGCCTTTCAATCTGATGAGCAGCAGCTACAGGGTGATATCTTATTTTTTTGTCATTTCTAGATTTATCAGTTTTAGATGCTTTTTATTGGATTTATAACATAGATTAACCGCATTTACATTTAGTATTTCTACATTTATTTCATGTTTTCATACATTTTATCATTACTTTACACATTTGCTTTACAATTTGTACTTATTAAGAAACATACCTCATTTTGAGAGGTGTCATATGCTATTGATTTTTCTTACGGTTTCTTGTGTGCAGGTTAGAGGGCTTTTCAAGGGCTATACATAAACAAGATTCATTTTATTGACTTCAAAAGTAAAGGTTTCAAGTAAACCCTCTATAATAAAAAAAGTTGAAGAGCAAAGACCTTGTGGAGTGCATCTTTCCCCTTTTAGGGCTTCATACTTTGTAATCTTGTATCAAATTTGGTATCCCTAAGAGGGACGTACTATAATCGAGATCCATATTATTAATAAGAAGATAACCTCATTTTTTTGTCTTTTTATTTCAATGGTTACATAATTTCATGTTTCAATTTTTTATAAGATTGCAATAGATTAGATGTATGGTTTTTATAGCTTTACACAATTAATAACTTGAAAAACAAAATGATAAGCCAATAGAAACTAACTTATTTTCATACAATAGATCATCGTAGGAGAAAAAGTGGTTTGCAGTCGTAGGAGAAGATATATGTCATTTATGTGGAGGAGATTCAACAAATTGATTCTAGCAGACAGGCAGGTGGGCACACATCGAGTAAAATTCTTGGAATTGTATTAAATCAAATCAACAGTCCATTGTGTTATTTTGGCACTCAATTTTCTGTATGACCAAGGAAGATTGATATGTTTTACCTTCCATATAAGGAGAAAGTGAGAGGTATTTATGCATTACAATCATACTTTTAATACTTTAGTGCTATTCCTATTCATGTTTTGTATGTATTTAGAGGGTTTGCAACAGAGGAGGGTTTGTAGTGGAAGGTTTTATTACACATCTACCTCATCGATTGCAACCATTTTTTATACAGTCTTCCACACTGATCAGGCCTAGGATGGTCTTGTGGGAGATTTGTAGATATCATAAATCTATATAGTTTCTAATAAGGAAGTTACCCTTCCAATGGCTGGTGAGGAATATAATGCAATATTTGAATACTATTATACAATTCTAGAGCTTGTCTATGGTGGTGTTGTAGGATGTGATGAAGACGTATTTTGTGGGGTTGTTCAAGGATACCAACCCTTGTGTGTCATCCACGCCAAGTGCATCACCATCATGCACAAGGATATCCAGATCATTGGTCGTATTCATGGTGGTGAACCAAGAGGGAGTGCGAGACGAGATTCAATCATGGCAGAAGAGCAACAGGTTCTTTTGGAGTGCATAAATTCTTGAAACCCTTACCATGAATGTGTGGAATATTATTTCCAAAAAATTGTTGAAGCCAAGGAATACCGAGAAAAATAAGAGACAAGGGCAATTGTGAGCTAAGAGGGAGTGTAATTTGAGAGTGAGTGCAAATCAGGAGACAGTGTGAGGCATGAGAGAGTGCGAACCAAAAGAAAGTGTAAACTAAAATGGAGTGCATGTTGGGATTCAATCATGGTGAAAGAGCAGCAGGCTCATCTAGAGCACATCAATGCTTCAAACCCTTACCATGAATGCATGAAATATTATTTCCAAAAAATTGTTGAAGCAAAGGAATTCCAATAAAAAGAAGAGACATGGGCAATTGTGAGCCAGGAGGGAGTGCAAGCTAGGAGCAAGTGTGAGGCAAGAGAGAGTGCAAGCTCGAAGCAAGAGCGAGTGCAAGCAGAGAGGGAGTGCATACCAAGAGGGAGTGCAATTCAAGAGCAAGTCCCATTAGGTATTGTGGAAGGGAAGTCATTTTTGAAAGCCCTAATGGGAAGTCAGGATGCCCTAGCTAGAAATAAAAAAGCCCTTGTTGGAAGTGTGAAGGCCCAAGTTGGAGATAAGCAAAAGAGTGAATACATGGCAAGACCCAGGTAGCATATGGTACACCAGAAGTAAGTATCAAGTATGAGATGATTGAGAATGATATAATGGTTCTTAAAGTAGAGGGCTAATATGTAAGTTCCATAGATCATGACTAGGGTTTTTGGAGATTCAAAATTGGATCAACTGGAAGTGGGGATTGAATTCAAATTATTTTGTGAATTTTCTTCCTAAATGTTTTTTCCTCATCATCTTTTTCAGTTTAGAAATTAGGGATAAAATAATGGTTGGTGGCCCATGGTTTATGGGAAGAGATGCACTTTATTTGAGACCATGGAACAAAAATATTTTATTTGAGTCAAAAAATATTAAGAAGCTTCCAGTGTGAGCTAGACTTTTTGGACTTCCATATCAACTTATAAATAAGGATGTTTTGAAAAATACTGGAAATACCCTAAGGGAATTCATCAAGGACCAACAACTAAGGAGTGAAATCATGCTATATATACTCGAATATGTGTTGCTATGGATATTTTAAAAGCTTTGCCACAATCCATTAAGATTAAATTTGAATCAAGAGAATAGGATCAACAAGTAAATTATGAAAATATTGTATTTTGTTACCATAATTGTTTTGATATTGGACACATGGCAAGAGTATGCAAAGTAAAAATTATGAAGAAAGAGATAAAAAAATTCTAGCCATGAGGTAAACTTCAATATGAAGCAAGGAAATCATTTAATAATAGAAGCTAGATCAAATCAAGGACATTCCACTCCAAAAGAAGAGGCAAAGAAATCCTATTGACAATATCAATTGGTAAGTTTAGAAGGAGTTAAAGGTGCAAAGAAGATGTGGAGATAAAACCCAAAACAAAGACAACAAAAAAGGTCAAGTTTATTTCAAGTAAATCATCTTCATTTTTCTCTAGTATAGAACCCTCTTCAGGTAATAAAAGTGAAAGTGGTGAAGATGTTATCCATTGCACTTTAATATTTTAAGAGTAGAATAATATAAAAATGAGGTTGGAGGAAACCAAGAACAATTCAGGGTTTTTAGGACATAATAAGAAGGTAATTGCTACAGAAGAGCATCCTTGCACTTTAGGGTATCCAGAGAAATATAAAGAAGAGTGTGCTTTTGAGGTTATTCCTTGCACTTTAGATCCTTCAGAAAAATGTAAACCTAAGGATGATAAGTATTACTATGAGTAGTGTGAGAAGATTGAAGAGATTGATGAAGATGAAAGTATTGCTCGAAATGAAAAAAAAAAAAAAAAAAGACCCAAGAGGCAAAAAAAGAGAAAAAGAAACGCAAAGGGATATTGATATAGAAAACAAAATCAAATATTGCAAGTTTTAACAAGATGTGGGGCTAAACCCACAAATAAAATAAAATAATAACAATGAAAATAATATCTTGGAATATTAGGGGAATGATTAAGAACCCTAAAGAAAAAGGTATCAAGAAATTTTGAGGTTGTTATAGACAAGATATTTTTGGATATAGAAGTTGGGCACCAAATATTTTAGCCATTGGTAATGTTGAATTTCATCTTGATAGAATTTAAATTTTTGAAGGCGTTTGATATAAAAGGAGTTGTTTGTGGAAACTTAGCTTCATGAAGATGAAAAATATTTTTGATAGAAGGATAAATGAAAATTATCTCCGATAAAAAGATAAAGTTGGATATGCTTTAACTAAATTGTTAAAAACTTAGTTATTAAATTCCTCGAATTTTTGAGATAAAATTCAAAATTCAATGAATTTTAAACCATGGCAAATAAATTCCTCGAACAAACCTTAAATTCAGCATGGAAACAAAATTGGTAGAAAATGAGTTTGGTATTTATGAATTCTCCATGCGAACATCTTCAATTTATAATTGACGTATGGTAAGTGGTTTTATTTATTTATTCTGAGTCTACCTGTTAGTTTTTAAAACTTAGTATAAGTACGACATGGAAGAAAGGTGCAAGCGGATTGACATCAACATTACAAGGGTGAAAAAAGAAGCCATATAAATTTACAGTCATGAACCATTGCTCAAAGTGTGGTGTGGAGCATCTTAATTTGTTTGTGTCTGGCACGAATGAGAATCTGTATGTAAAACCAATTGTTGTGGGTCAAACGGTGCATTTCATGTATCGCTTGATAAAACAATGCGGTCAGGTCACATTTGTCGCTGTAAAATTTATTAATTGTATCTTGCAAGACCTCGAATACCCATACATATACATATTTTTCACCTAAATCTCGTAAAAACCCATATATAAATAATATTTAATATTAATTAAAAAATTAAACAAGTTTTTGGATACCCAAAACTAAATCGTAATTACCTTTTAAAAATAAAATAAGGTTAAGGTGACAAATTTGATCTATGGTGACACCAAACTTCAAGCTTGTACAACACCTAGGTTTGAAAATAATATAATTTGATCCATAGTGACACCAAACTTCAAGCCTGTACAACACCTATGTTTGAAAATATTTTGATTGGTGCAAATCCACACATTAAATGCCACAATTAGTAAAGAATATACCGAGGTGCTGTAACTAATTGAATGTAATTGGATTGATAGAGAAACAATCCAAACTAATTGGGTGTTGTAAGTAACTAAGACACTAATTAGACATTGGTTATGGTTGTGACAGGAATTACATGTGCGCCTATAAATCGATACCGTATTAACTATAAAAAAAAAATTAAGATATAGGTATATTTATAATATATTAAATTTTTGTCGAATTTTATTCTAAATTTTTGAATATGTCGAATTTATTTCGAATTTTAAAAGTGTAAAAAGAACTCAAACTTGACAACTAAGGTTAAAAATGTAGTGAGAGTAATATAATATTTGTTTTTCGTAATAAAAATGGCCTCCAATAAAAACTACACATAACTTATTAAAAAATACTTAAAAAGTTATAAACCTACTACAAATAAATGGAGGAGAATAAATTATAGAGGAGTCTTTGCACTTGTTTTTCAGGTGATTATTAACTTGTTCTTTCATTTACTATGTTTTTTTAAAGATGTTTAAATTTTATTAAAACTATAAACTTATTAATTTTGATTTTAGATCAAATTTATTTTAAAATTTTAAACCTACTATAAATAAATGGACGAGAATAAATTATAGAGGAGTCTTTGCACTTGTTTTTCAAGTGATTATTAACTTGTTATTTCATTACGTCAAGATGGGTTCCTACAATAGCAGACGGGGTGGCAGGCAAAGAGGTCATACATGTTACACTGTAAACAATTTTTTTTATTTATTAAAAAAAGCTGTCATTAACAAAAAAAATTAAACTAGCTTAGATATAAATTGGGTGGCAGACAAAGAGGTCATACATGTTACACCGTAAATAATTTTTTTTTTATTAAAAAAAGTTGACATTAACAAAAACATTTAAACTAGCTTAGATATAAAAGATATATATCTAAAAATGTCGATATCAATCCCGAGGCGCCTATCTTGGAGATCACACCCCCAAGAAATGAGATAGGTCCTTTGAGATTGATAAATCTCAACGTTTTTAGACATATATCTTTTTTTTTTGTGGAAAACATCCCAAAAGGGATGCCACTTTCGGGTAAGACCCAAGGAGGCAGGGGTATCCATTCCGCCAAAAATGCCCAGGACTCGGACCTGGCCTACCACCTTTGACATACTCAAGGAGCAAACAAACACACAAAACCAATTTAAAAATAAGTAAATAACAACAAAAATAATAAAATAAAATAAAAAACATGCTCCTTGAGTGTGTCAAAAACAAAAGCACAACCAAACACGCACAATAAGATAAAATAAACCACAACACAAACCACATAGAAAAACACAAGAACCACATAACAAAACACAAACAAGACAAAAACAATAGAACACTACAAAGACATAACCCAAAAAAAAACATGAAAAATAAACACAACCAAAACCTAAAAAATTAAAAAATAAAATAAAAATAAAAATAAAAAACAACCAACAATAGACAATAAACAAAAACAAAAAACATAGAAAACACTCACACATAAAAACACGAAATAACACAAACAAAGAGAAACCCAAGAACAAGAACGAAAAAAACACAAGAACAATAACAAAAAACATAAAAAAAGAACAAAACAACAAAAACACAAGAACAACAAAAAAAACACAAAAACAAAACAAAATAAAAAAACCCACCCACCTTAAAAAACTAAACAAAAAAGAAAAAAGAAATAAAAAATGAACAAAACAATGACCTATCTAGACCAGAAGACTATTAAGGCAAGAATCAACAGAGGAAACAAAATAAAGAATAGAATGAGCTAGGGAACTAAAAAAAACTGAATGAACCAAAGAGAAGCAAAAAAAAAAACAAGAAGAAACTAGGTACCTTCGAAACTGGAGCCATCCAAAGAAATGATAGAAAGAAGAGCTTCCCTAATTTGAGAAGCCCACCATATAGGAGGGTGGCCATAACAAGTAAGATCACCTTTGTCCAAAGCCCAATTAGCTAAAGCATCAGCACTCTTGTTTTGATCTCTGACCACATGATTGTAATCAACTTTCAAAAATCCCATCTGGATTAACTGAATCTTCTCAATAATTCTTTTTATTCTCCAATCCACCTTATGATTCTTAGAAGGATTCTTCAAGAGATTAATCATAAGTTGAGAGTCGGACTCAACTAACACCTTTTCCCATCCAACCTTAGTAGCCTCCTGAAGGCCTCTGAGGATACCATACCCCTCAACAAGGTTATTGGAAAGAATACCCAAATTCTCAGCAAAAGTAAAAACCAGGGAGCCATCCGAAAGTCTACCAATTCCTCCCACACTGGCTTTTCTAGGGTTCCCTCTAGAGGCTCCATCGGTATTGACTTTTCCAAAATCCTTAGGAGGAGGTTGCCAATTTCTATTCCTATCCATCTTACTAATACTCACATTCCCTTTAAGTTGGTTGCCCTTAGAAGATTTAATCTTCAATCTTTGCATCACTTGATCCCATCTTTGGTGGGAGTTTTGGGGGTGATTAAGGAGATGATGGACTGATTCAACTAAGTTGGCTATGGTCTTTTGCCAAATATAGTGAATATCCTTCCTATCTTGATTAAAAATTTGGTTGTTCCTTTCATTCCAAATATTCCAAAGAAGAATGGTAGAACCCATCCAAACTAAGCTGCCTAATAAAATGATCAACACCCTCTTGATTAGGCCAATCCCTCCAAAGCTGTTCAAAAGTAAAAAAATTGGACCACTTGTAAGCCAAGTAAAGTGGCCATTCTCCTCCACAGCTCGGAGGCTAAAGTACACTCAATAAAAATATGGTTGATATTTTCTACATTCTCTTCACACATTTCACATCTAAAAGGGCCATGAAAACCACGCTTCATAAGTTGCTCACCGGTAAGCACCCTACGATGCAATAAAAGCCAATTAAAGAACCTCACCTTAGGCCAGAGCTTTTGAGCCCACAATCGAGAAAATATGTCGGAAGAATGGTTGGGATTATTATGGCATAAGGTCAAATAACCTTGAGCAACTGAATACTCACCCTTAGTAGTGTTGTTCCATCCAAAACAATCTTTTTCATGGGACCAAGAGAGGGATCTCATATGAAGGATGCCTTGGATATCTTGTCTTTGCCTTTCTGGGATTTGAATAGGCCGAGTCCTCAATAGGGATCCAATATCTACCAACCTTTGAATTACCGAGTATGGTACCGACAGATAATTAGCCACCTTTATCCAATTAGCTCGGTGAAGCTCCTCCATCCAAGGCCTCCAATCGGGAAGCCGAGTTATCAAAGGCTTGTGACCATCCCAAGAATCTGTCCAAAAATTTGCATGTTGACCATTATGAATGATCCAAAATAATTTTTTCTTTATCAAATCCTCACCGAGTCTTAAGAGCTGCTAAAATGGGAGAACCTTTGGTAGGAAGTTGATAGCGAACAAGGTCTTCAGGACTTTTGTTCTCAGCATATTTAGCACGAAGATTATTGGCCCAAAGAGCATTGGGGTTATGCAACATCCTCCAATATAATTTAGCAGCTAAAGCTTTGTTGTTATTAATTGAAGACCGTAATCCTAACCCCCCTTCACTCTTAGGAAGACATAAAGTATCCCATTTCACCAAGGCCCATTTTCTTTTCTCCTTAGTACCACTCCAAAGGAAACGATGACTGATTTGATCCAATTCTCGAAGAACAACCTTTGGGATATTCAAAATGGAAGAAACATAAATAGGAATAGCTTGAAGGACTGATTTTACCAAGGTGATTCTACCCCCAGAAGAAAGCCACTTGTTGGTCCACTTTCCAATTTTCTTCTTGACTTTGTCCAACAACCAATTCCAATCTTTATTTTTTTGCCTTTGAATATTTATGGGAATACCTAAATAAGTGATTGGAAGAGAGGTCTTCTTATATCTTAGTTTATCCAAGACCATGGATTCCTGTCTAGCGAAGCGGTGAAAGAAAATAACTTTAGATTTGTCTTCATTGATCAAGCGCCCGATAGCCTTAGAAAAATAGCTAATGATTTGCTTAATATTAGAAGCTTCCTTAAGCTGTAGCTTTACCTAAAAGAGTAGAGTCATCCACAAATTGAAGATGAGAGATAGGTCTAGCTCCATGAGCAATGGTAACTCCCTCAAGGGTTTTGTTTTCCCTCTTTTTGGTTATAGTCCTACCCAAGCATTCAACAAGAATGATGAATAAATAAGGGGATAGCGGGTCACCTTGCCTAATACCTCTGGAAGCTGGGAAAGACTGAGAAGGCCTGCCATTGATAAGAACTAAGTAGGAAACTGAAGAGATACATCCCATAATCCAATCCATCCAATCCTTAGAGAAACCAAATTGCCTCAAAACTTTGATAAGGAAGTGCCAATCCACTCTGTCATAAGCTTTGGATAAGTCTAACCGAATGAACATGGAAGGAGAATTTTGCATATCCATGGAATGGATGGCTTCTTGAGCAAGAACTATCTCATCTACTATTTGACGTCCTTCCACATAACCCCCTTGCTCTGGGGGAAATAATCTTATGCAAAAGAGGCTTCAACCTTTTTGCCATGATTTTAGTAATGATTTTGAGAAGAACATTACATAAAGCAATAGGTCTAAAAGCTGAGATATGATCAACCTCTTGAGCTTTTGGAACAAGAGTAATATAAGTTTTATTGATAACCTTCAAAATTTCTTTGGCTTTCCTGGCTTCTTCCACCACCTCTAATAAATCAACATGAAGGATATCCCAGAACTCTTGGTAGAACTCAATGGGAAAACCATCGGGACCCGGGGTTTTCCCTTTTTGCATTTTAAAAACTACTTGTTGAAGCTCATTGATAGTAACAGGAGCAGTCAAAATAGAGTTCTCCTCAGAAGTGATAAGAGAAGGGATTGCTTGAAGAACATTATATTGTGAAGCTGAGTCAAGGGGAGTAGCAGCAAAAATATTGGAAAAGTAATCAACAACAATAGAGTTCATGCCATCCCAAGTATAAACAACATCTCCAGAATCTGATTTTAAGGAAGAAATAAAGTTGTGAGATCTTCGAGCTAGAAGAGATTTGTGGAAGAAATTTGTGTTTCGATCTCCTTCTTTGAGCCATTGAATTCTAGATTTTTGCTTCCATAAGATTTCTTCTCTTTTTTCCCATTCCTCTAACCGAGTTGTGAGTTTAATTTCATCTGCACTTCTCTTCTCTGTGAGGCCATCTAAACGGATTTTCTTATTCAAATTTTCAAGATGAGCAATAACTTCATGTTTTTTTTATGAACATCCCCAAACTCTTTCCAGTTCCAAGTCTTGATTTTGGATTTAATGTATTGCAGTCTTTTGGAAAAACAGAACATCTTAGTCCCATGCCTAGGTTTACCTTCCTTCCACCATTGTTGCACATGAGGTCTGAAGGAAATGTCTCTAAGCCACATTAATTGAAAACGAAAAGGAGAGAAACTCACATTGGTTTTCCACATTTCCACCATGATTGGCCAATGATCCGAACCAGCATTATTAAGAGTCTTCACTTTAGGAATGTGACCATGGATTAAGAAATTTTCAGAGAGCAAAAACCTATCCAATCTCTCCATTATACAAGCTAAGCCTTGCCTTCTGTTAGACCAAGTCATAAGGCCATTATCCGGTTGGATATCCACAAGATGGAGGTTTGCAATATATTCACTCATGAGGTCAGTGCTTTTGTCCAAATTTCTATTTCCCCCCCTTTTCTCATCCAGAGAGAGGATGGTATTGAAATCTCCTCCGATCAAGATCCAAGCTTTAGGAAAATGAGAGATAATATGAGTAATATCCTTCCACTGTCTTCTTTTTTCCTCCAAAGAAGTCGGAGCATAAACAATAATGCAGAGCATAATCTGGTTGGAATGTCTACTTTGAATAGCTATAGCCAACAAACCCCAACTGCCAACCATATGGTGAATAACTACCTCTTTTGGGTCCCAAAGACAAGCAATGCCACCCGAAGTCCCTTGGGAACTGAGGGAAACCACTTTCCTAGCTGGCCAAATTTTACTGGCAATTAAGTCCATATCCTCCATTGACATCTTTGTTTCTTGAAGGAAAACAAGATGTGGATGATTTACCTGAATCATTCTTCTAATTTCATTTTGTTTTGAAAGACTCCCTTTGAGTCCTCTAATATTCCAAGTGATGATCTTCATTAATACCAGGGCTAAAAAAGTTGGGAAGGGCATTAATCTTACCTTCCTCTACAAGCTTTTCACCTTCTTTTACCATATGATATTGATTGGTCTTGCGACCTACTTTTTGATTAGAATCCATCTTCAATTTTTTTTTCCCTATTTCTTGACTTATTCCAATTGAATCCGAGATGGCTTCTAACCTTGAAGAATGCTCGTACACAACCAAAATTTTACTAGATGGTTCAACGGAGTCTATATTGGGACCTGCATTATTTGAAGTTTTGACATTTGAAATATTGTTTTTCTTGTGTAAATTTTCTCTCTTTTTTTTTGTTGAAAACCTTTGATTTGTTGGTTTGTCTCTGAGTTCTTCCCTTCATATTTAAATTGTGTTTCTAAGATTTCAGTTTCCATTATTTCCTCTTCCTCACTTGGGACATCATTTGTGGAAAGGATTTCAAACATATTAGCAGATGACTTTGATTGATCCTTCATAACTGGTTTTTTCGAGTGTTCTTCTTCTTAGGTATTTGGAAACCTGTCGAGTTTATATCTTCTTTCTTTTGATCAGGAATTTTATTTGGGCAAGCAGCGGCCAAATGACCATATTCATGGCAAATTCTACAACGAAAAGGAATGTTCTCATAGTCCACTACTTGCTCCCAAGTGTCTTCCCCAAATTGTAATGTGATATTTTTAGGTAGGGGTTTGTCAAAATCCATTAAAACACAAATCCGAGCATAAATAATATGTTCAAAATTTTGAGTACAATCAGCAATCATCATAAAAGTTCCTAAAGAGTTTCCAATTGAAGAAAAAATAGTAGGATTCCAAAATTCAATAGGGAGGCCAAAGAGTCTAACCCACACGGGAGCTATAGAAGGCATCTCTTCTTCGACTTTAAATTTAGTATGCCAGGGCTTCATGAAAAGCCCTGCCCTTCCAAAAAACCAAGGACCCCCTTGAAAAGTTTTCTCTCTATCTTCATTATTAGCAAATAAAACAAGAAAATAACCATTTGGATAAATAGAGATTTGTAACTCACCTTTAGTTTTCCAGCTTTTTGCTGCCCAAACTTTGAAAGCAGATAGACTCGGACGAAAACCCACGAACCGACAAATTAGTCCTCTTTTTTCCAAATCTTCAATGCCAGTCTGAATGTTACCCATATCAAGCTTAACAATAGGAGTTCCATCAGCTGCTTTAAGACATCCTGACTCCGTTTTCCTGGGATCAATCTTAGGCATTCTTAGAGGTTTATGGGAAGCCCTAATATTGATATTAGCATTGGGTTGAGGCTGTCCACCATGAAGGGCATCCCTAAAATTCATTTTTGGGACTGAGTCTTCGAAATTCTTACCCTTGATAGGGGTTTTCACAGTAGAATTATTTTGTGGGTGCACCTTAGCACCAGATTCACTTGAGATATGAGCCATTTTTTGATCAACTGCTTGAAACTTGTTTCGTGATCTCTTTAATCCTTGCCCTAGACGTCGTGGAAAGGTATGGTTTTCACTTTTCTTTTGTGCAGCAAATTGGAAGCCGTTGTCACTCAAGTTCACAGTATGATCTATTGAAAGACAAATTTCTAACCCATCTTGTATCCCCTGCAACATTTCCTGCTAAAATATTGAGCATAAACCACAAAAATATTGGCCGCTAGGGCCCGAAGGCCCTAAAAACCAACCTCTGGAGCTGCTTGCACTCAACCCGAGATGAAACCCTCGCATAGCCGCTTGCCAAATATCTCGTTCACACATAGGGATGCGCTAGGATCTGTGTTGCTCCAAATGATATGAAAATTGGTGGAGACGTTCTAGGGTTTTTCAGGCATCTACCCTCAAAATTTCAGCTCAATCTAAGTCCGGATGAGTGAGATATGGCCGAAACGAGTTCGGTAGTTTGGGCAGTCCTGCGAAAAAAACAGACATATATCCTTTATATCTAAGCTAGTTTACTATGTTTTTTTAAAGATGTGAAAATTTTATTAAAACTGTGAACTTATTAATTTTGATTTTAGATCAAATTTATTTTAAAAATTTATTATTAAACATTAGTTTTTTACTTTAAGTCGTTACTATATATATATATATATATATATATATATATATATATATATATATATATATTAATATATATTAATTTTATTAAGTGGTATTAGCTTAACAATTATATATTTCAGGCACCTAGGGGTGCAGCGCAATGGTTTGGGCTTTGGCTCTTCTTCGGGAGGTTCAAGATTCAAACCGTGGCATGGGCGAGTGTGTGAGGGGTGGGTGTGATGGCTTTGTGTTAAATTATCTATTGATAAGTATAGCTCTCGGCTTTAAAAGAGGTCATATAAATTTTACAATAACCTAACAAAAAAACAATTATATATTTCAATATTAAGATATCCAAATTTAAATCTTATCCATTATAATTAATTGTCAAATAATTGAACTAATACTATTTTAATATAATTTAATTTTTTTAATTGGTTATATAAAACTAAGACAATATTTAATTTAATTTCATTTAGAAATTTTATTAAATAATATTAGCTCAACCGTCATATTCTTTAGCATTTAAAAAACTTAAATTTAAATTAAAATCCTCTTAAATATTATATAATAATATTTATTTTAAATAGTAATAAGTTTTTTAATTTAAGTTATTGTGAGAAACTCATACAACCAAAGCTCAAGACTCGACATCCTCGTCCCAACCCTGACCTCTGGTAAAGGTGAGAGTTGAGCTTATCAATAGGGACCAAACACACAGCCATACACACGCTCGCCCACATCATTGTTTAAACTTTGGACCTCCCGAAAAATCCCACATTGTTGTTTAAACTTTGAACCTCCCGAAAAATTGCCAAAGCCCAGACAGTTGTGCTTTCCCCAAGACTAGTAATAAGTTATTCATTTAACATTTCTTAGAATATTTTTTCCTTAAAAAACATAAGATATATTTAAGAGATATAAGATTGTATTAAAATACACATGACTCAACATAACTAAATATTGAAAAACAACTAAAGCTAGACCTACACAAATGTATCTATAACCATGTTATGGGTTCAATTCGCATGGTGGATGTGTATAAGAAGTATTATATATATATATATATATATATATATATATATATATATATATATATATTTTTCGAAAAAATGCATCTCTTGTGTTGATTGTAAGTATAGCCCCATAAATCTTCTTCATGAGGTCCAAGGTTTAAACCGAGAATGTGTAAGAGTGTGTGTATAGTTGTATTTTTATATCCTATTGATAAACTTAGCTCTCAAACCTACGAAATGTCATGATTGGGATGGAAATGCCCAACCTTGAGCATCGGTTGTAAGGGTTTCTCATGTTGCCTTAACCAAAAAAAATATAATCCCATAAAAGTCCACTTAATACTATAGCATGACATAGTACTAAAAAAAAATAATAAGAAATATACAATCATACACACCCACCCCCTCACACACTTTCAATTTAAACATTGGACCTTAAAAAAAGCCAAAGCTCGAATCGTTGTACTAATTTAACATTGTGGATGAGTATGAGGGGGTGGGTGTGTGATGGTTGTGTATTAAATTTTCTATTGATAAGCATAACTCTCATATTTACAAAAAAAAAATTAGGATTAAAAAAAGACTGCTCAACCTTACACATTAATCATAAAAAAAAATTACATTAACCAAAAACAACAAAAAAAAAATATTCATTGAAATGAATTGAAAGATTTTAATTACATCTGCGGGACCCAAATATGGTCTATGGGATGAAGTACAATTACTCAAATCATATCATATGATCTTTAATATCTTTGAGAAGGTTGTTCCTTCTCCTACTGATTTGTGTTAGCAATTTCCCAACATTTTTATTTTACTGTCTTCAAATAAATTTACCATAAACTTGTTCCCAAGTGTTTCTTTGTATTTTTCATGGATATCTGAAAAACTCGGGCATTTATAGATGAAGTGTTCCTCTGTCTCTACCGCCCTCGTGTCTTGCATAGAGTACATATCCTTTCTTCCCATTGTTCTTTGGGTGTTGTCCATCTCCCTGTTTCACATCTAATCCATGAGAGCTAGTCCTTATCTGAGCAATGAGTATTTTTTCCTTCCACTTTATTTCAGCGCCTATATATGCTTTTTCCTTGTGGTCATACGTTCGGTTAAAATTTGCAATATAATATTGTCTTTTCCTGCTTGCATTTTTCCACATTCCACTTCTGAAATTTTCATTCACATAATATGTCTTTGTTGACATTTGGGCATTCATTTATGTTGATTTCCCAACATTTCATCCATTTCTAATTTTGTTTCATCCATGTATTCTTTCGCCTATGCAACTCTTCGTCCCTAGCTGCCCTAGGCCATCTATCATTTGTCATGTTTTCTATTTTTTCAAGTAACATAACAACTTGGTCATAGCAATTGCTTCTAAAGGGAACATTCCAGTTTCAGCTAGAATAATTTCATAAGGGGTTGTGGCCTTAATTTTGAGAAAGTTTGTGATTAGATATTTTTGAATCTTTTCTATTTGCCTCCATTTTGCATTTGTTGTGCCACTAGCCCACACCTCGCAACCATACAACAAAACCGGTGTAACAAGTAGGTCAAATAAGACCTTGGTGGTCTTCCAGTCCCACAACTCGGCATTCCTACAACTGTTTTGAAGTGCATATAGTGATCTCCAACCACTTTGAGTTCTTTTCATCCTACATGTATTCCAATTAAGTTTGTCATGAAATTCTATGCCCAGGTATTTTTATTCTACTAGTACATCAAGCGGTTCTCCTACAAACTAAAATTTGAGTTATTGCTTCTTCTTTTTTGCTAAAAAAATCATAATTTTTGTTTTGCTCATGTTCACCTGCATCAAAACTTCTTTACAAAAGAGTTCTAGAGCTTGAAGGTGATCTTCTAGATATTTGGTTGTTTTGGCCACAAGAATTACATCATCTGCATACATGAGGAGTTTTACAACATATTTGGCTAAATGCAAACCCTCTCCCCAAAATTTGTTTATCCATTCTTCTAACTTATCAATGTACAACCCAAATAAGGTTGGAGATAGAGGGCAACCTTGTTTGACACCTATGTCACTACCAAAACATTCAGATAACTCTTCATGTATTCTGATTCTAGCCTTTACATGCTCATATAGTCTGTGAATTGCTGCCCTGTAGTGAATTGGAACCTCTAGCTCTTCCATTTTGCTCCATAATTTTTTCCTTGGCACTATGTCAAATGCCTTTTTGAAGTCTACAAAACAACAAAAAGCCTCCTCTTTTTGTCCCATATTTTTTCCACTATGTGTCTGAGCGTGATACAGTGATCAATAGTTGAGTGCTTGGGCCTAAAACCCGCTTGCCCCTTTGCTCTCTTTCCCTTTTCTTCCGCCCATATGCTGATCCTACGCTCTATCATACTCCCAAACAACTTTGCAAACAGAGGGTTTATTATGATAGTTTGATAGTTTGAGAGATTTTTTACATCTCCACTTTTAAACAAAGGAATGGTCAAGCTAGTTGTCCACTTAGTAGGGAAGCCATTTTCTATGACCTCATTGAAAATTTCTTTGATTTGCGGTGCCAAGATATCTACCGCCCATCTTATATGTTCTACTTGAATATTGTCTATGTCACGGGCTTTACCAGTTGCGAACTTTTTTATCCCTTGAATAATGTCTTCAATTGTGAAAAGTTCTTTCTTGACAATGATAGTAGGGGGTGTCTCTTGCTGGTTACTACGCTGATACAGTTGTTTTGAATGCTCCAACCATTGATTAACTATTATGTTATTTTCAGTTTGCATCCTTTTCATGCTTATTTCCTTCCAAAATTTCTTTGGTTAAAGCTTCCCTAAGTAAATCAATTCTTTCCTCCTTGTTCTAGTGTATTCTTCTTCTTTTTCCCTTACCAGTTTTTCATATGCTTTTTTGTTTGCTCTTGTTTTACCCGTTGGTTCCTTTAGTAATCTTCACATTTTTTTGCAATCTTCATCAAACCATGGGTTGGTTGGGAAGCTATTCATTTCTTTCTTTTTAGGTTTAGCTCTCTTGCATTTGTTTAGAGCTTCTTGAATAATGTGCATTAACCATTCACTCTTACTATAATATCTACTACTGTGATGTAGTTCTTCCCTTTCCTATAACTTGTTATTTAATACTGCTCTAAAATTCTATCGATTTTCATCTGTTAAGAGAATGTTTCCCTTGTGAGGATATTTATTTTGATTGCCTTACAAGTGTTTTTCCCTTGGTTTTCTCCATGCATTCGAAGTTTCATAACAATTGGGTTGTGATCTAACTTAAGTTCCACAGGAGAATCTTCCACTTCTAGCTCCTCTATTTTTGGTATATAATTTTGTGAGCATATTACATGGTCTATTACACTTTGTCCCTTATATGTTTTGCATGTATACTTTCTTGAATTTTTCCATTTGTTCATCCCATTGCAAATAATAAAATTGTATATGCTGCAAAGACCTAACAACTCTTCTCCATATTGCGTGATAGCCCCATGCTCATCTTCTGAAGTCCTGGTCCACTGTTGATTTTCCTCTTCTGGCATCCAAAGAGGATTAATATCAATATCTTTGTTACCTTCTAGAATGTTAGCTTGCTTATTTGTTGTCCTTGCATTAAAATCTCCAATTAATATAATCTCCCCCAACTTATTGTATATTGAAATGTCTCTTTTTAGGGAGGAGTATGGGTCTTCTCTGTTAAGTTCATGTTTCTTATAGAATTTAGAATTCTTGGGAGCAAAATAACATGCTACTATGCTAATAAATGACTTATTTTCTAGGATCTTTATCCAGATGTACTATTTTTTTTCATCTTGTTTTTCAATTTTAATGACCCTATCCCATTCCTCTTTTATTAAAACCATAATACCCCCATGCCCTTTGCCATTTTCTATTGCTTTATTCTATATTGCTATTTTTTTGTATCCCAAAAAATTTGGAGTCCTACATCCCTCGTGTTCATGTGTTTCTGTCGATATGATTATATCTTTGTCTCTAGCAATGGGTCCTACCCCAAGTCCTCTTCTCCAAGGGAAACATCTACAGTTCCAACTTACCATTGTAATATGTTCCCGGGCGGGCCATACTCCCTATTTGTTTTGGATTTGTTTAGATGTGATGTATGCCTTTCCATTTCTTAAATATGTCTATTTCCCTTCATTCCTTGCTTCCCTCACCTTTTACCATTCCTTATTTATTTCTTTCTGCTGTAAAAATGTTAGGTCATCATCTAAATAAAATTGTGACCCTCTTAGCATGCCTTTGTTTTTAAGTAACCTTATTTTATCCTCGTAGCTCATCAATATGACCCGAATATGTCTATCTTTGCCTCCTTCTCTCAGCCTGCCAATTATGCTTGTTTTTTTTATCTGACCCTTCCATTGTAATCGATCTGACAAGAAGTCCCTGGTTAAACGATTTCTGTCTTCACTGTCCCCATAATCTTTCAACCCTTTGATGATTATATTTGATAACTTCTCATGTCTTTCTTTCTCTTCTGTTATTTGAATTTTTACTTGCTTCTCTATCAACTCTTTTTGTTGATTGACTGGTTCTTTTACTACTTGAGACCATGTCTTTGCCTTTGCTAATTCATTTCGTAGCTCATTTTCTCTTGTTTCCATGTTTTGGAGTGTTTTTTGTACCTCTTTTATTTGATTTGTATTTGTTCTTTCCACCTCTATTGCATCATTGATTAGGGGGTGGATGGCTTGTTTGAGGACATGCCATTCACGTTGACCCTTGTTTGCAAGGTTTTGTAGCTTTGACACTTGCTCCTTGAGTTGGTTGTTTTCCTTTTTCAGCCTCCGAATGGTGTTTATAACCTCATCTGATTTAGTTTCTCTTTCATCTTCATTAGCTCTTGCACATAAAGTCTTGGTGCCCACATGAGTGGTGTAGTTGTGGGACTATAAGTTTCTTCCTCATCTGAAAACTCATTTTGATGATTTACCTTTGATTGTTCCTTATTCTCCACATGTTTATGTGGTAGAATATTTTTTATTTTTATTTTTCGATATGCTCTCTTCATTGTTGTTGCCCTTGCTCGAGCTTGTCGATGCCTTAATATCCTCCAGTACTGTTTCTCATTGACATATATTGGTTCTTGCAATTTTTGTTTCCTTTCTTCCATTTTCAAACCCTTTATAGCCGAACCCTCTGTACTATTGCTCCGATGAAATAAATGTGTAATAAAACCCTCCTTGCTCTGCAAACCCTTGCTGATAATAAAACCTTCTGTCGCAAACCCCTATAACAAATGTATTTCTCCTATCTACTTAAATTGTTTTATAAATCGAAAGAGGACGAAAAATGTGCTTACCCTATGAAATAGATGTTTAATACAATACTCCGCCGCAAACCCTCTTTGCTCTGCAAAAACCCTTTGCCGCAAACCCTTTAATTTTTTTGTGCTGATATTTCTTGTCTAGTTCAGTGTACAGTTCGAATCTTCTCCGTTCTATCGGCTCTGCTTCAGTATCCCCGTGCTCTGCTTCAGTCCTACTTCAGTATCTTGCCGTAAACCCAATGAAAAAGAGATGAAACAATAGAGATGACTCAACCTCTCTCTTCAATATCTGACTCAATCTCTCTGCTTCAGTCCTGCTTCAGTATCCCCACGATGACTCAACCTCTCTGCTTCAGTCATGCTTCAGTATCTCCGCGCTCTGCTTCAATATTTAACATTTTTATATTTAAAATAAGGATCACTCAACCTAACTAAACATTGAAAAACAACTGAAACTGGACCTATGTAAATGTCATTACGTAACCACCTTATTGAAAAACAAGTAAAACTAGACCTACATAAATGTCTTTATGTAACCATCTTACATATAAAACTTATTGAAAAATGCCTCTCATGTGTTGATTGTAAATATAGCCCCATAAAAACCCACTTCGCACCATCATAACAAAATAATAAAAAATTATTATTTTTAAATAATGTAAAATATAATAAGTAAAGTTATATTTTTTATATAAACCCACTTCGCACCATCATAACAAAATAATAAAAAAATATTTTATTTAAATAATGTAAAATATAATAAGTAGAGTTATATATTTTTTATAATAATAAAGGTTTTTTATTATTATTCGAATTCAATGAAACATCCAAGATGTTTCACAAAACTAATAAATTTTGGATAAATATTGAACATATTTCACAAAACCAATAAACTTTGGATAAACGTTAACAGTAAGATGCCTTCCATTTATAAATGTAACTGTAATTTTCGAGATTATTTTTATGGTCAATATATCTTTTTAAATTACTTTTATCTTATATCATAAAGTCTTATGATCTTTATGATATTAATTATGCCGTACCTGCATAACTACATGAAACATAACAAGTGGAATTGTTATGCAAAACTTTTGTAATTTAATAATAGTGTTTTAATTATTAAAAAGCTAGGAGACTTTAATTTATAATGGGTAGATGTAGTAGATGGTTGTAATTAAGTGTTTGCCAATTTAAATAAACAATTCCAATTTTGAACCCTTATAAAGTCTTTTATTTGGAGTAAAACTTTTATCAATGTGATGCAAGGGCTATAGTGGTAGCCTGTGAGGATAATATGACGGATAAGAGCTATAGTGGTAAATATTGCACCCAATTTTTTTATATTGAACATCGTTTACAAATATTTACAAATATCAGTCGCACCCAATTTTTTTATATTGAACATCGTTTACAAATATTTACAAATATCAGCCCTCGTTCGAGCAAACACGAGAGGAATCAACCTCACAACCACATCGATGATAATAACTAGGCAACTGCCATTACACCAAATGCCATTCGACATATTGCACCCAATTCCCTTATCTTTCTTTATATATATACACCAATGTGAAGCCAGGGCTATAGTTGTAGCTTACGAGGATAATACATAGATAAGGGTTATAGTGGTAATTTACAAAGTTGAATATTGTACTGATTCCCTTATCTTTATATATATATAAATAAATGATATAATCTTCTTATATTATATCTATAACAGTATTAACATTTATGTGGACATGTTTCTACGTATTAGGTGGATTGGTAATTGTCTGTTTGATCGCGCACTTACCTAGAAGAAACCTAAGTTCAAACTTGGGGAACCTAAATTCAAACTTGGGGACTCATTACCTTCTTTTATTTATATATATAAACATAAAAGATATGATCTTCTTATATTATATCTATAACAACATTAACATTTACGTGGATATGTCTCTAAGAGTTAGGTGGAATAAGACTGATGACAATAATCGCCTTCACGTGAACATGTCTCTAAGAGCTAGGTGGAACGGTAATTGTCTATTCATCTAGGCACTTACCAAGAAGAAACCTAGGTTCAAACTTGGGGGCATGCATGTTGCAAAGGTTATAGTTTGATCTTAATCCTCTAAGTGCACATAAGATTGATGACAATGGTCTCCCTCACGTCGGGTCAGCAATAACAAGGTGGTATAAACTTGTTGGAAGCAATCCCTATGGTTTGAGCCCTGCACATAAGAGTTACTAAAAATAAAATGAATGTAACCAAGTCTTGGTTTGAGATCTGCACTTAATAGTTACTAAAAATAAAAATAAAATGGATGTAACCAAGTCTTGGTTTGAGCCCTGCACTTAATAGTTACTAAAAATAAAATGGATGTAACCAAGTCTATGTAGTTTGAACCGTACACTCTCCAATTCCTTTGTATATTTAAAAAAATATTTATGGTCACATAATTTTTCACCATTTTCTTTGCTGAAAAAATATTCCATCATTTTTTTTTCTTACCTCGAAGGATATTCCACCATTGATCTGAATCCTCTGAGTGCACATAAGATTGATGAGAATGGTCTCTCTCACGTTGGGTCAGCAATAACAAGGTGGTATAAACTTGTTGGGAGCAGTTCCTATAGTTTAAGCCCTGCACATAAGAGTTACTAAAAATAAATTGAATGTAACCAAGTCTTGGTTTGAGCTCTGCACTTAATAGTTACTAAAAATAAAAATAAAATGGATGTAACCAAGTCTTAGTTTGAGCCCTGCACTTAATAGTTACTAAAAATAAAATGGATGTAACCAATTCTAAGTCTATGTAGTTTGAACAGTACACTCTCCAATTCAGGAAGTATATTTAAAAAAAAACATTTATGGTCACATAATTTTTCACCATTTTCTTTGCTGAAAAAATATTCCATTATTTTTTTTCTTACCTCGAAGGATATTGTCAATATTGTTATATAGATAGGAGACGGCTTTTAAACTTAAAAATATTTAAGCAGGAGAAGGCTTATAAAATTGTATGTTGATTTAAACGCACCATATCAAGGGCCTTCAAATCTCATTGATTAAATTTATAATGATAAAGGATTGAATATCTAAATTTTACGTCTCGAGTTATTTTATTAGAAGGTTTTTTTTTTCTATTGAAATTAATATATATATTTAATTTGTTAGTGTGAGAAACCTTTAGGACTAGCAGTTTTCTTTTAACCATGAATTTTCGGAAAGCTGAGAGCTATACTTATCAATAAGGAATTTAACATGTAGCCACCACACACCCACCCTTTTACGTAGCCCATGCTGCGGTTTGGGCCTTGCACCTTCCAAAGAAGAGCCAAAGCTGGCGACCAACGTACAGGGCTGAGTAGTCTCCTCCCGTTGTCCTGTTATACATTACAAACTTATTTATTATTTTAGGTATTATATTTTTAGCAAATAAAGGGTCAGTGTGCACCTGAGTTGGTGTGTGAGTTGGTGTGCGGATCCACACAACTTCGATTCAAATTTACTATAAACCCTTTTGTCCTCAAGGGCTAGGTTGGGGACATATCCAATTTGGGCAAAGGTAGTAGTTTGACTTGAACTTGTTGAGTGTGCCAACTTGATGATAATGGTACCAACCCTGAGCTACCATGGTTCTCCCTCACTTAGGTCGTGTTTATCAAGGCGAGATAGGGGTTATAGTGGTTGGAGGCATATCTAATCTGCGTAAAGGTAGTAGTTTGACCTGAGTCCGTTGAGTGTGTGTTAACTTGATGATGGCGGTACCAACCCTAAACCACCACCGGGATCTCCCTCACTTGGTCATGTTTACCAAGGCGAGATAGGGGTTATAGTGGTAGCACCATGATTTGATGCTAAGGCAATATGACTTGACTTTGTTCACCGAAGCGAAATAAGGGTTATAGTGCTAGCACGACGCTAGACCCTATGACCAGTATTCAAAAAATAAAGGTAGTTACCTATTCCTCTATGTATATAAGAAAATATTTTAATCAAATATTATTAATTCAATTGGTTAGATTCCTTAACATTAAACAAAAAAAATCCAAGTTTAAATATTACCAACTGATATACAAATAATATCTAAACTTTATTGTAATACCACTATATATGTAACGATGATGTAATAAAAATGAAACCTATTTTAATTCTGTATAACCAATTAAAAAATATATATTATATTTTTATAATAATTTATAAAAAATAAATATAAACTAAACCTATTTTAAATATAAAATTTATATAAATATTTTATTGATACCACATATAATTAATTTATTGTAATATTCACATAAAAATATTGTTATAACTCTTACATGCTTCCACTCTCATAACTAAAGAAAATCAAATAATTTAAATGAGATGAAATCCATTTGTATGACTACACTCTTAATGTGTATTATAGAAAGGTTGGAAACAATGACAAATTTCTTTTTCTTGGTTGATTCCTTGTAAGATTAATATATATTTTTAATTATCTTATTGTTTAATTAGTTGGTGAATGTCGTAAGTATTGGTAGAGGTTGATTGAGGCTTCATTATTTTACTTCCATTTTACAAATATATGATACAATTGATGAATGACCTATATATTGGTAGAGGCCCTCTACCTTACAAATATATGATACAATTGGTGAATGACCTATGTATTGGTAAAGGCCAACACAAGTTTCATTTTCCTTGTACCTTAACTTGTGGATACTCAATAACATATTTTTTTTTTTTTTGTAAGTGATGAAATAGCTATGGCTAGCCACAAAGCTAGGTTATTGGGGTTTTCGTTTCATCTAAAAAAAATTAAAAGAGACCCAAGTTCAAACTTGTACCAACCCCAAGACATTGAGGTCTCCCTCACTTAGGGTTGCATCTACCAAAGTGAAGTAGGGGTTATAGGGGTAACTCCAAGGATTTAATATGTGATTCCATAGATATTTGACCTTGTGACCAATAATTAAAAATGAAGCAAAGTTACCAATTTCAGTATATACAAAAAAAAAAAATTTAAAATTATTTGATTAATGTGTAAAACTTATATGATCCATGCTTAGGACTAAGCATTCTCTTTTTAACCATAACCCATCGTAGGACCAAGAGTTAAATTTATCACTAGAGAATTAACACACAACCACACATGCAAGGACTTAAACCTTAGATCTATGGAAGAAGAGCCAAACCTCATACCATTGCATTGTTCCCAAAACATTATAAAATTAATAATAAAAATTTATATATGTATACATAAAAAGTATTATAACCACACTATTTTTAGTAACTATCATAATTAATAATCAAAATTATATAAATAATAAAATTATAAAAATAATAACTTTCATGTTTCTATCGCATAGTTCTAAAGGAGACAAAGTACAACTGAAAATCTAATGACCTTTATAAGGGGGTAAAAAGAGGTTATATAGGGGAAGTCCAACTCTTTCTAAGAGCTTAATCATAGTGTTTAAAATATTAATATTTTAGCACCTCGGATGTAGCGCAACGGTTCGAGCTTTGGCTTTTCTTCGTGAGGTCCAAGGTTCAAACTGCGGTGTGGGTGAGTGTGTGAGGGGATGGGTGTGTGGTGGTTTTGTGTTAAATTATCTATTGATAAGTATAGCTCTCGACTTTATGAGGGGTCATGGTTGGGAGGAGATTGCTCAGCCCACCAAATAAAAAAAAATATTAATATTTTAAAATATTTATGTTTAAATAAATGGTTTAAAAATTAGTTAAATTGTTGAAATGATAATATTTATCTAAACTTAAATTAAAATAATTAATTTTATTAATATATTTAAAATTAATTTTATAATTATAATTTTTTTAATTGGTTGAAAGAAAGAAGACGATTTGAAAGGGTTTCTAGATCTTTTGATAAAGGGTGAGACTTATAGGGATAGGGTTTAATGGGCCATACACTCAAGGGTTACCAAGAAGCAAAAGCAAACAAGGGAAACTCTTGAAAAAGAACATAAATCAAACCATTACAAAAAGAGTCTAGATGGAGCAGATCATCTTGGTCAAGATGGAACAACCAGGCCAAAAAAACAAAGAATAGAAACAGTCAGAATTTGAACTCATTACAACAAAGGTAAGAAAATAAAATAAAAATAGAGGAAAGACATGAAAATAAATCATCCTCAACACTAGCAGAGGAGTCTAGAACCTCAACAACTTGGAATTCCTCTAGTAGAATAGAGGAAGCAAGGAGCTTGTCTTACAATATTTTACCTCATCTTAATTTTATCCTCCTTAAAGCGAGAAGTTTGCAATCTAAGGAGGAATCATTGGTTTGGTTTGGGGTCTTGTTCTCTTTGCTAGGAGAGTAGAACCTATTACCATCAACTTGAGTCTTTTGGTAGCCCTCTTCCATATCCTGCATCTTGCGTATTGGGCATTTGCATCCTAGCTCCAATAATATTTTGAATAGAGTTTACCACTCATAAACTTTAGTATCATCTCTAGAAACAACTTGGTTCATGGCCTTGCTCTCTTTTCTAGGAGAGTAGCACCTATTACCATCAATTTGAATCTTTTGGTAACCCTCTTTCGAATCCTTCATTTTACAATTTGGGCACTTGCATCCTTGCACCAACCATATTTCAAATAGAGTCTACAACTCAGACCCTTTAGTATCATCTTTAATAGTAACTTGGTTCATGACTTTGCTCTTTGTTCTTCCATTGTCAACAACATTACCTGAAATAGGAAATAAATGCTTGTAGTTGGCTTTTTGAGCTGAGATATTTGGAATAGATTCATTGGAAAGAGGTAGAGATAAAGAGAAGGCTTCAGAGATGGATTTTGGAGGATAAAAGGAGCATCAACACAGATAAAACAAAGGCATGGAGCTTAGCTTTAGGGGGATTGATCTTTGATGATGGGAAAGATTCCTCAACAAGACAAGAAAAGTGATTTGGGTTTAAAGGAAGGAGAGGGGGGGACATACCTTGGTTGAAGACCTAATACCAAAGTCAACTAACAACTCCTTACTTTTGGAAGTTGCAACTTCAGAACCAGTGGTTGCTGAAATTGAATCCTTCTTTTGAAGATCATTCACCTTGGGAATAGAAGATTATTTCTTAGGTTGGGAACAATGTCATTCCTTCATAGACTTTATGACTTGGGATTTATGATCATTCATTGGTTTCAAGGATGGGAATTATAAGGAAATATGGCCATACCTTTTACATTTTGAGCAAATATTCTCCACTACTAGCTTCAAGGAGAGGCACTGCGACTTGATATGGTCCTACTTCTGGCACTCTGATAAAAAAGCTAGGTTGTTCTCATACTCAATAGGTTGGTGTTTGCTACAAATAACTAAGATAATATTAATGGATGTGGGTAGTTCAGACTCCAAGTTGGCATTAATACACATTCGAGCATACACCATCTGGGTTTTGGCTTTGGTTTCTGGGTCAAAGACAACAAGTTCTCCAATGGCTTGAAAAATTCCTCGTAAAATATCCTCATGCAAAAACTGAATAGAAAGTCGTAGAAGCTTGACCCAAATTGGGGTTGTGCTAATGCTTTGAGAATCAATGTCAAAATATGGTCCCCATTTCCATTAAAAAAACTAGAGTACTCTAGTGAGAATACAACTTGAATTATCCACATTGTTCAGTCTAATGACAAAGAAACCTTTGGGAATCGTTACCAGTTCCATATGATAATGGGAACACCACTTGGTGAAAACCCATTTCCTAATGGACTCGATATCCAACCTAGTACCAACAAATTTCTTGATTATGGAGAAGGCTTCTTGAGACACATTTAATTCCATGAGTTTAGATGGAACTTCTAGGGTTCCTTTATTTGAAAGGAGAGCAAAGGAACCACTCGAAGAAAGAGAAAAGTTGGTGTTTCTTCAAACTATCTTTGCAAAAGGGATAGGGTGAGTCTTTTGAGAAAAATATGGTGGATCAAGATTGGGAGGAGGGTCCCCTCGAATGCCTCAAATCTCCACTCCTCCAGGCATACCATCTTGGGTTCCAAGCTTGTGAGTTGCGTTGTCGCCACAATCACCTCCAAAACTCCTACCAAGAGAAGATTCAAAAACCTAAGGAGAGTTGCTCACCATGTTGCTCACAATTTGAGATATATTTTATAATTGCAATTTAATTAAAAATAAGATAATTAATATTATCAATAATATTAATAAAATTATTTATAACTAAAATTTAATATATAAAAATTTATAAAACTTACATATATATAATTTTCCAATTGGTTATATGGAATTGAAATGGTTCTTGCTTGTACTACATTATCATCATATAGTGGGATTACAATAATTTTTTTAAAAAGGTGAAAATTGTATTAATAAAATAGATTCAAAGTTACAATAATTAGCCTCCCACTTTTTCCAGTCACAAGATCCTAATAAAACTAACTCTACCACCTCCTTGGATCACAAATTTCTTAGTGTCATCCAAAAAGTAAAACTCCTATCTGAATTACTATTTTCATTAATACTATTCCAAAGAACTTGGATTTTCTTCTCTGTCTTACCATGACTTTAGAGGCTATCCCAAATTGGGACTAAGAATGCTACAAGCAACAACATGATGCTAGACCAAAGGCTAATCATCATAAACATCTACCCTAGTCCTACACACTTCATTACCTAAATCATTGTTGGCTAGTAATAAAACTTGTTTGTTCACCTCCATCTAATCTACAATATCTCTATTCATATTAGAATTCAATCAGTATCCAACACGATGCTCACTTCCCTATTTAGCCAAAAAATTCAATCGCTACATTCTTCCCCCAGCCTACATAAACTAGAATGACATCCTCAAACAGCTACCAAATGACTTTAGTCTAACTCACTATGTTCATGATCAACCATGCACTCATTCTGAAATTATTAATCTCATCTAGCAACTCCACCAAAATTTGAGAGTTGGACTCCACTATGATCTTTCAAACTCCATTATCCCAAGCATTGAGAGAGCTATGTTTGATTGCCAAAGCCTTCATTTCATTATTTGTTGTTACTCCTAGGTCTTCCAATTCCCAATAAAGAATGTTCCCCTTGTAGTCTCTTCTAAGGAAACCAATGCATGCTACCCTTGGGTTATTTTGTGTTGATTTTTTCATGGCCTAGGGGTGGGGGTTGCCAAGCCCTATGAGTCCACCTCATGGCAACATTGTCTTGCTGCTAATTTTTTTGCTTTTCGCATGAGCTTTTATTGTTTTCGTAACCTTGTTTAGTATTTTTTTTCTAAAATAGATCTATAGGAGTTTATTCCTCTCTAAAAAATTTGGTATTTCTTTCCATCCATATGTGCCACCAGATAAAGCTCGAACCTAGATATCAACCAAACTAGATTTATTTATTTATTAACCTTATTTTTTTCTAGACTTCCCATAAATTAGTATGTGCTAACTACAAGTTGAGGTGGGCCTTGAAGATATCAACCCATCAACTCCACAAATTTAGGGTAAAGTCTCACTAGAAGAGCAAATAATCCATTGTCTCATCCTAGATATTGCACATGATACATTTAGAGGGGCCAGGAAAACCCCTTTTTTGTAATTTATCATAGGTGAGGAAGCTCTGATGCATAACCTGCCAGGAAAAATAATAATTTTTTGCCAACCTTTTATCAACCATAATCTATCCCATAGAACATCCAACCGCACTGGAGGGGTACAGAGCAATTCATTATAACCACCCCAAACTATATAGATGATTAAATTTCCATGACCCTAAGCTATCTTATCATGTTCCTCATTTCTTATAAGGTGGTGTTTCTTTAGTATCCTCTCTATAAGCAACAACATATTCTAATATATTGAGATTGGTAATTCTTCTCATTGTTTTAGCATAAGAGGTCTCAATTTAGTTTGTATATAGATAGCATGTTATCTTTATCCAACCTCTAGCCTCTAAGCTCTATTGAAGGGGTTGTAGCTCTAGAAATTATAAAATTAAGGGGAGTATTGGTCCCAAGAATCCATCCAAAATATTTCTTTATCTCCTCTACCCACTATCCAAAATAGTCTTGGATTTACCACTTTCTTTTCTAATCCCAACACTTTACAAACAAGGGAACCTTGGTCACTCATAGGGATGTGACCTGCTTCCTCATGATAAATGTTACCCAAATACTTATTAGTAATAATTTTTCTAAACAACACTTCCTAGTTAGAGACCATCTCCAATAAAGCTTGTATACTAGAGCTTGGTTATTCAATGTTGTTTTTTGAATTCCTAATCCACTACCTGCTTTAGGTTGGTATATTTTTTTCCAAATTAATAGAGCCCATCACTTACCCATCCTTGGGCTATCCCAAAGGAATTTTCACATAAGTGAGTCTAGCATCCTTAGGATTCTAATCAAAGCTACAAGGATAGAGAACTTGTAAATTGACATTGCTTGAGTCACTAGTTTAAGAAGAGTCACTCTTCCTTCAAAAAAATATAGTGATGCATCCAATGATTTACCTTTCCACCAATTTTGTTCACCAATGTTTTCCATCTACCACCTTTAGCTTCTTATAATAGATTGGAATTCCCAAGTAGTCTAGGGGGAGGGAGCCTTGAGAGAAACCTAAGATGTTTAAAATTTGATCTTAGATCCCCATTTTAGTATTAAAGAACACTACCTTGGACTTGATTGCATTCACTTCTTGGCCTATGGCTTCTAGATAGGTATTTAAGGTAGCTTTGAACACTTTTTCCTTTTTGACATTAGTTACCCCAAGCAACCTTGTGTGATTCATAAATTGTAAATGGGTTAGATTCACCACTCCTACTTGCACTCCTGATATAACTCCTTGTTTCCTATTCCTTCTAAGAAATCATCCCAAACCTTCAGTAAAAATAATAAATAGGTATGGGGATATAGGATCTCCTTACCAAATTTCCCTAGAGGCTTGAAAGGGAACTAAGGGAATACCATTGATGAATACTAAGAAGTAGGCCGAAGATACACAACTCATGATCCATTCTCTACATCCCTAAGAGAAACCAAAGTTCTCTAGCATTTGATCTAAAAACTACCAAGGGATGCATTAAACATTTCTAATTTGATAAGCATGTGTTTTTGACCTTTTCAATGTAATGTGTGAACTGATTATTATGCCAAGATTACTCCATCCAAAATTTGTTAGTCCTCCACAAATCCTCCTTGGTTTGGAGAGATAATATTATCTAGTACCTTATTGAACCTTTCAACCATTAGTTTGGTAATGATATTGTAGACTACATTGCCAAGTGTAATCAAGTAAAAGTCTCCATTGGAAGCCTCTCCCACTTTAGGAATAAAAGTAAGAAAAGTGTGATTCATATCCTGTAATATTATTTTATTTCAACAATATTCTTCCATTGACCTGGTTACATCCTCCCCTATGTTATCCCAAAAATATTGGAAAAACTCAATCGAGAACCCATCAAAGCCTAGGGACTTTCTAGTTCTCATATTGAAAACTATGTGTCTCACCTCCTCTATATCTATAGTTCTAGAGAGGGTCTATTTTTGTATAACTATTATAACATGTGGGATAGAATTAAGTATATCTTATTGCACTCCAAGATTAGGATGGGCAAAAGTAGAGAAAATATTTTTAAAGTAGAAATTTATAACTTGCTGCATACCTAGGATAGTGTTCATCATATTACCACGAAGGTCTTTTAGGCTAGGCAATGTGTTGGAGTGTCTTCTTCTGGAGGTCAAGCGGTGGAAAAACTTAGTATTTCGATCCCCCTCCAACATCCAAGAGGTTTTGACTCTTTGTTTCCAATAAATCTCCTCTTATTTTTCTATACTCTAACTCTTTTTTGACCAACTCATATTCTTGTTTCAAGTCTTTTGTATTTTTTTCAATTTGAAAGAGTGTGGCTAGCTCCTCCATTCTTACAACTAGAAAAAATCTTCGAAGCTAAAGGTCTAATTTATTTTTGTTTTTCTAAATTTTGAGTTGAGCTTTAACATGCTAAAGTTGTTTAAAGACTTCAAACAATGTTGTCCTATGGGTAGGACATCCCTCCTCCCATCGAACTAGGATTTTATCCCTAATCTTATTTTCCAGCTAGAAATTCTCAAACTAAAATGATCTAGAGAAAAAATTATGGCTCATATCCCATTCCAAGAGAATTGAAAAGTGGTTCGATTCTGTACGATTGAGATTTTTTGACTTAGGTGACCATCATAGAAAATCCTTTTCAAGCACCAAGAATCTATCCAGCTTTACATTGATGTGTGTCAACCCCATTTTTTTGTTTATCCAAGTATCATAAATTCCCACACACTAGACATCAATCAAACTAATTTGATTTACTTTAGAGATCATAAATTTATCTCCTTAATCCAAACATGAGATGCCCCCTTCCTAATACCTAGCTGAAATCTTAACATTGAAACCACCAACCACTATCCAATTCACCTCTTCCTTTCTTATCCTACTTGCTTTTAAAATTTCCCATTGGAGGTATTGCTCCCTAAAATTTTTTGAACCATAGAAATTTGAAATCAACAAAATTTCTCTTGAACTTTTACTTTTGAAGAGATATGTGAACCCCCTTTCCTGCAACATGATAAATTTTTATCCAATTCAAAATATTCCACAAAGTCACTATACCCCTTGAAGCACCCTAGGATGCTACAACCATATGCTCTACCTATCTCCATATTTTCTTGGCTATTCTATCCATCATCTGAATTGAATATTTTCTCTTGACGGAGAATAAAACTTGAATGATGAATTTTAATTAAACTATGAATAACAACTTGATGAGACCTATTGTTTAAATCTCTAATATCCCATGATTGTACAATCATTGGAAATTAGGAACCTTATATCAATCTACTTTACTCTTCCCTAATTTATTAGTTGGTCACCCTCTATTGTTAATTGTTTCTTTGCTGGCTAAATTCCTAGAGTAGACTTTTCTATTCCTTTATCTTTATCTTTCATTGAGACATCCCTATCAACCAAGACCATAGTGAGGTTGAAGTTCTTTGAAGTTGTTATGCCAATATAGTTTGGGATGGGTTAGAAATTGGTCTCCAACACTGATTGAGTTATATTTTGTTGGATTACTTCTACATTTTCATAGGGTAAAATTTTCCCTTATAGTTCCCTTGAGTTATCTCTTGTTGGACTTATTCGTTTAACAAAATTGGAACCCAAGTCTTTTCATTAAAAACTTAAAAACCTAACCAGATGAACTAATTATATTTGATATTCTTCCATATATTTACTTTTAAGCTATTATACTTATTATTTTAAAACTCTTTAATAAAAAATTAAATATACAATTGTTGTATCCTGCAAGGAAAGGAAAAGATAGATGTACTTAATCATAAAGAAAATTTAAACATATCAATTGAAAAATAAAAAAATGTGAGTATCATCACAAAAAGAAAATAATAGTAATAAAAAATGGTTGTAAAGTTAAGGTCTTGACATATTTCATGATTGAAATTTTATTCAACCTTAATACCTGTCTCCTTTAGGTTATTGGAAATAGAAGAACATTAATTAATTTATATTTAAACACCCACCCTTAATTAAGGGTACCTAAACCCCTTTAAATCTTTTCACTTGAAGTAAACATTTAAAGAAGTGAGAAAGGATTATTATAAATAATTATGGGATAACTACAAAATAAATACATTTTATATTTATAATATATATTTCATAAAGTTATTATGAGAAACCTATAAATTTATTATAAGAAACCTCTATGACCATGCACTATATTTATAATATTTTCATATAGTTAATAGTAATTCTTTTACCATTGTCCGCTAAACATGGAATGAATAGTGGATTTATATACTTGTTTCACACAGATTTCTTCTTTGTTATAGAAATGTATTTTTGTTGTTGGCGTGATAGCATAGGGCTTTGCAGCTTCAGGAATCTGTGAATCTCCTCTATCAACTTATCATTTTTGTGATCTCATGGATCGTCCACCCTCTCAAACCCTGCTACCCCCCAAGCTATACAAGCATGCACACAAAGCCACGCTTGTCCTCGACATGGACGGCACGCTGTTGCACGCTCATGTCGCTCCCACCTCCTCTTCTTATGGCGGCCATGATTTCTCAGTGACCATATCTTTGCTAGGCAAAGAAACCCATCTCACAATAAACGTCACGAAGAGGCCGGGATTGGAAGAGTTCTTGGCAGAAATGTCACAGCTTTTTGAGATCGTGGTCTTCACAGCCAGCGGTAGGGTTCGGGCAGATCTGATCTTAAACGAGATCAACATGAGTCACAGCATTTGTCATCGACTATACAGAAACCACTGCACTCAAATGGCGAAAGATGTCTTCATCAAGGATCTGTCAAGGCTTGGACGCGATCCCAAAAGAGTGATAATTATCGACGATAATCCCAATTCCTACGCGCTTCAGCCATCCAATGCTCTCCACATCAAAAGGTTTATATGTGATAAGAGGGACTCAGACCTGAAAAGCCTGATTCCTTTCTTAAGGCATGTTGCTGCTCTCAAAGATGTGAGGCCCTGTTTGGAGTATTATAGCAAGTTTATAATATCCCCATTGAAGCTTCATCTCCGAAGAGATAAGCAACTTCTTGATCTGGTCTATGATAAAAATGGAGGCCCTTCTGCGAAGAAAGTAGAAAGAAAACAGTGGAAGGGAGAGAATAAGAAGAAAAGTTCTAAACATGGAAAAATCTAGTGTAAGGAAGAATAAGGCTGATGTACAAAGCAACCACAAAACGAACTCTGGATTCTCACAAGGATTATCACAAAGGTGAAACCCTAATGGCTGAAGTTAGAGGGAATTTTGAAGGATTTGGACCATACATATATATATATATGTACCCTTTGAAAGCATCACTGAGATGGACAGTTTGTTCTGTTTATATACATTTGTAATGGCAAGACTTTGTTTTGGAAAAAGAATTGTAATGTGATTTAAAGGCAAGTTTGCAGGATCTCTTTTTGCATAGCAGAACAGAACTTGATTTTGTATTATTTGACTGCAAATAATGAGTTTTTATGTTTAATCTTTAGCTATGCCTGGTGGTTATAATCGTAAGTTCTGGACTTCCATGGATTTTAGTTTAGTGTGTTTTCTTCTCCCATTATTTTTGCTTTGAGAAAATTAATATGCTAAATAGTTACTCTGGGCACAGAGAAGATTGTTCTCTTGTCAAAGGTTCAAGAAAGTAGAGCTTATGTCTTCCTTAAATTATTATGTTTTTCTAATAAATTTTTTAATATTTTTTTTGGTTAAGAGATAAAATCTTCTTTTACTACTAGTTTTTTAGAATTTTAATTTAGTTAAGATAAGATTCAACATTGTGAGTGGCTAATTAATTTGTAACCCTTTGTTTCATTCTTAAAAAAAGTACTGTGCTTAATAATAGTTGATGAACATCAACATTAATGTTATTTTACATTCATTTTTCACATTTATTTTACTTAAAAATATCAATAATAATATATAAAGTCTTTTAGTTATAATAGATTCCCATCACTATTCAATAACAATCTTATCTCTTTAAGAATTGTTCTAGCCCCTTACATAGTTGTTACCTAAAGTTATACACTATTTTAAGAGAGTGAGGAAAATTTTTCTTTCATAATTTTAAGAAACACCATCTCACTCCATCAAAATTAATTTTGATTAAACCATCTTTTGGACATTTTCATTTTGTCATAGATCAAAGCACATCTTTTGTGTTAATGTCATTTTTGCAAATGATATTTGTGTGTATATTCAAATCCTATAACCAAAAGGCTCATACCTCCTTTTCAAACTTGAGACTTTCCAAAATTGGCACCATGCCTAAATATATTAGGCATTAGAGGTAATAATATTTTTTTCAATGAGTTTACACAAGTTTTTATAAAGGGTCCTAGTCCCCTCATACTCAGTGGGGTTTGGTTTGAAATTAGAGGTAATAATATTATTCTAAACTTAGATATGATTTTGAGATTGTTTTAAAAAAATATTATTTCTTTTAATCCACAAACTCCAATAAAAAATATAGGGACCAATACTCCATTAAATACCTAATGCTTTAACTCTAAAACATTTAATCCACCATTGCATCAACTCTTTCAATGTTGATGGGGGCTATTCAATATATTATTTTTCTACTCTTTCAATGTTGATGAGACTATCATATACATTATTATTATTATTTTCAATGTAGCCCTAAATAATATAAGAAAAGTGGGCAATGAAGAAATACATGATTTTATGTTTATGGATTCTTGTTACATAAGGCACATGTAAAAGGTCCATGATATATGCTCTCATCTTTAAGAATTTTTTTGAGTGCTAACCAAAATAATATTGATTCTTTAGGGAGGGCCTCAAGTGATCAAATATTCTTTCAAAAGGGAAGTTGTTACAAGTGAAACATTATAATTGCTTTATATCCTTATCATATCCCAACTTGACTAAGCATCCTACATCTTTTGATACATTCCATATCAACTCATCCTTCCACATAAAAATAAAAAAATAAAACTCTTGAATTATCTTTTGAATATCATGTGTTATTTTTATGAGATCCCCTTGCTCAACTACGTTGCTAATATAAATCCATGATGTAGAATTATTGTTTTTTTTAAGCTATGTGTGGCTTCTATCGGAGGCCACTTCCATCACAAAAATAAAATATTACATTGCTCTCATTAAATTTCTAACAAGTTAAAATGAGCATATCCAAATTTACCTTTCCATTAAAGATATTGTTTATTTATCTTTCTATCAATCTCCATCTTCCTCAAACTGCTATTTTTCCACAATAAACTCTTTTTATATCAGATGTCTTATGAAATTTAAATTATTCCAAGACGAAATTCAACACCGGTTATGGTTAAAATATTTGCTACCCAACTTTTATATCTATAATTATCTTGTCTATAATGACCTCACAATTTCTTAATACCTTTTTTAGGGTTCTTATCCATTCCCTAAATATTTCAAGATATTATTTTCATTGTTATTTTTTTATTTTATTTGTGGGTTTAGCCCCACTTCTTGTTAGCACTTGTAATATTTTCTTTTGTTTTCCCATATAAGTATCCCTCTAGGTTTCTTTTTCTCTTTGTATTTGCTTCTTGGATCTTCCTCTCTTTTTTCATTCCTAGCAATACCTTCATCTTCATCAATATCTTCAATATTCTGACACTGCTCATAGTAAGACTTTTCATCATTATATTTTCCTTATTATGAAGGGGCTGAGGTGTCAGGAATAACCTCAAAATTACAATCTTCTTTTATGTTTCTCTAGAAACCCTAAAGTGCAAGGATGCTCTTCTATAGCAATTACTTTCTTATTCTGCTCTAAAATGCTAAATTGTTATGGGTTTCCTCCATCCTTATTTCTTTATTATGCTACTCTTGAAACATTGAAGTGCAAGGGATAACATCTTCATCCCTTTTACTCTTATTACTTAGAGAGGATTATATACTACTTGAGAAAAACAAAGATGCTTTACCTGGAATAAACTTGACCTCTTTTGTTGTCTTTGTTTTAAGATTTATCTCCACATATTTTGCACCTTTAATTCCTTCTAAACTTATCAAATTATACTGTATATAGGATTTCTTTACCTCTTCTTTCGGAGTGGAATATCCTTGATCTGATCTAGCTTCTATTATTGTATGATTTTCTTGCTTCATCTTGAATTTTATCTCATGGCTAGATTTTTTATCTCTTTCTTCATAGTTTCCATTTTGTAAACTCTTTCTATGTGTCCAATCTCATAACAATTATGACAATGAAATGCAATATTTTCATAATCTACTTACTGATCCTATTCTCTTGATTAAAAATTTATCTTAATGGATTGTGGCAAAGCTTTTGTAATATCCATAGAAACACATGTTCGAGTATATATAGCATGCTTTTGCTCCTCAATAGTTAGTCCTTCCTTGATGAATTCCCTAGGGTATTTTCAATATTCTTGAGAACATCCATATTTATAGGCTGATATGGAAGTCCAAAAAGCCTAATTCATACTAGAAGCTTCTTAATAGTTTATGTCTCAACAACAACAAAAAATCATTCTAAGGTCTCAAATAAAGTGCATATCTTCCCCTAATCCTTGGGCCACCAACCATTATTTTATCCCTAATTCTTGAACTAGAAAATATGATGAAGAAAAATATATAGGAAGAAAAGTCACAGAGTAATTTAAATTTAATCCCCACTTCCACTTGATCTAATTTTCAATATCCAAAAAACTAGACCACGATCTATGGAAATTACATATTAACCCTCTAATTTTAAGAACCATTATATAATGCTCAATCATCTCATCCTTGATACTCACTTCTAGTGTAAAATCTGCTACTTGGATCAAACTTGTCATGTATTCGCTCTTCTGCTTATCGCCAACTTGGGCCTCCATAATTCTAACTAGGGCATCTTGACTTCCCATTAGGGGTTTCAAATATGACTTTCCTTCCATACTAGCTAATGGGGCTTGCCCTCCCTCTTGGATTACCTTACCTCTCAGCTTGCATTCACTCTTAGCTTGCACTCTCTCCTGCCTTGCACTCACTCTCAACTTGCACTCCATCTTGGCTCGCACTAGCCCTTGTCTCTTATTTTCTTGATGTTTCTTCACTTTAGAATTTTTTTAGAAATAATATTTCATGCATTCGTGGTAAGGTTTTGAAGCATTGATGCACTTTGGATGAACCTACTACTCTTTTTCTATGAGTGAATCTTGGCTTGCAATCCCTCTGAGATCACACTTTCTCCCAAATTCTTCAACTAGATCACACTTTGCTTTCTACTTCCTGCTCACACTTCCTCCTTATTCCTGGCTTGTGCTCATACTCAATTCTAGATATACTCACTCTCGGATTAGCACTTGCTTCTGGATACACTCACTCCCCACTGGCACTCACACTTGTTGCACTTCCTCTAGGCTTACCCTCATACTCGCTACTGCACTCACTTCCAACTCGCACTCGTTGCTACACTCCACCTAAATATGATGTATAATTCCTGTTAACATCAATATATTTTTTATTTTTAAATATTTTCAAGCTAAATAAGCCTTATTAAGTGGTTTTTATTTATTTATTAATCAAAATATGAGGACATGGCTTCAACTAAGTAATAAACCAAAATTTTACAAATTCCCCTATGAATTATAACTCTTTAGATATCAAGATTCATATTTTCAAGCCATTAGGAAAGATTTATTCTTAATAATTTTATTACATCCAATAACCTATGTTTTTTGAAATAACATTTTTCCTAACTTTTTCCTTCATCTTTCAATAATTTCTAATTAACTTTTGTCCCTAATGCCAACCACAAAATTTTATAATTTTGTAAGATTGACCCTCTAATATGCTTTGCTTTACAAACCTAATCACACTTACAAAGAGGAAATCTAAAATTTTCTTATTTTTTTGAAAGAAAATTTATTTGAATTTATCAAATTTAGATGCTATACCTTATGTCAATTTGATGGTGGCATCATATATGTAGGGATAGATCATGATGTAATATTTATGTATTGTAGTCTAATATCCATGTTTAACTTACCTTTCCAACTTACTAGACAAGATTATATTCTAACCAAAACTAAGATCCAAATATACTTCTTTTTTTTATCCCTAAAATCTTAACAATAACCCATTATAAATTTAGGGTGATCTTAATGAAAAATATAATAGATGTTATAGGATTAACAATATTTACACCAAAATTCTCATATCAAGATTGTATTGATTTAATCTCATAATATCATTAATTGAGGGATGGCCCAAAAGAATATATCATCAATAATATCAACATGAGATTAGAAAAAACCATTTATTATATCTTGAATACCATTGGATTTTCCTTCCATTTTTACCTTTTATAAAGCTCTTGATAATTCCTTAACAAGAATAATAAAGAGATGAGGAGATAGTGGGTCATCTTGGTGGAATCCATAAGATGATTCAATGTATTTAGCACAGGATCCAATTACTAAAAATATATTATTTTGGAGTGCTATAGCAATAGCTTATCCATCCATATTAATCTTTATCAAAACTATTTTTATATGGAATATTTTGGCAAACCTATCATATGCTTTGTTCATATATGATTTTATAAGCATACTTATTTTTCATGAAATGAAGTAAATATATGGCTTTTTATGCAATGATTATACCATCAAGGATTTGTTTACCACATATATAACCATGTTATTCATTTGAAATAACTAGCCATTTCACATTACAAAGGTTTTAAGGATAAAAATTACCAAAATATTTGTCTCATCTTTCTTGGTAACCAATGTACTAAATGTGACATTAATATCACTTATTACAAGCTTATTTTTTCTATCCTCATTATATGCATCCAATACATTGTTCTTTAATAAATACTAAAAAATTTAAAATAAAATATTAGGAAATCCATTGAGGATAGGTGCCTTATTAAGGTAGAAATATTAAAATACCTCTTATAACTCTCATATAAAAATATTAGTAGTACTTGATGCCAACAATTAGATTATTTGGTTACCTTTTATACTTGATGTGAATACCAACAAACTTGGCATCTATGCTGATTGTTTTGTCTTAGATTGGATCTAGAGTATCATAACTTTATTCCTCATAGCGCTAGTGCTAAAGACACCTAATTCCATTTGTATTTATAGTACCACCAACAAAATATCAACTATTGATCTTTGGTCAAATCACCTATTCTTGTAACTAACAAGAGATGATTTGTTTCATATTCTCTAAAACTCTTTCAAATGTAACCTTTATATAAATATGTATTCTCACATAGTAAATAGAGAATAGAAGAAGGATACAAACATCTTTTCTATAAATATTATTACTCAATATTATTGGAGAATATTACATTATGTGGTACATGATAATATACCACCTTGGTACATTATTGTAAATATTAGAATAGGGTCGTCTTAGATTAGTGAGTGAGTAAATATTTTATGTAATGTAATATGTGCAGGAACAAGTGTCATGTAAATATTTGTGCAAGTGTTATGAGTGTAAATGTGCACATGTACCCTTAGAATAGGAAAATGAAGAGTTATAAATAAGTGTGAAGTTCAAGAGTGCAATATATGAGAAGTTACATATAATTATATATTTTTGATAAAGCATTGTAATTATCATCGAACATGCATAGCTTTATGCTTGCATTAGTAGACCTTTATTCAATAGCATTTTCAGTATTTTATGTGCAATATTGTGAGTTTATTTATATGATTATTCTGTGAGTATTATTATGAGATATTCTATTTTGATATTACATTTTAAGTTATTATTTGATTCATTATATTGCAACTTCATTATATTAGATCTTGTGATTATTTTCCTATGAGATTTACATTAGTATTAAAGCTTCAAAAGCTAACAATGGTATTAGAAAGGCTAATTTTCTAATTTGCATAGGATTTTCTAATTTGCAAAAATTAGTAAGGCTAGAGTCTTTCCATAGTTATAGGAATAGCTAGTGAAGATTAGGACTCAACTAGAATTTTTTCCACTAGGTTGAAGAATAACCAGTGAAGAATATAGAATCTTTCCACTAGGTTGAAGAATAACTAGTGAAGAATATAGAATCTTTCCACTAGGTTGAAGAATAACCAATGAAGAATAGGATTCATATTTTGGAAAACCAACTCAAAGGAAACATTGGTCATTCAAGGAAATAGCTAACCCTATTATTAATTTTAAGATTCCAGGAAAGAACCAACTCAAAAAAAGTTGGTCATTCAGGAGATTGCCATCCTGATTCAGATGTTAGATTCTCTAGTGAATAAGGAGGATCATATTGATTCTTAAGAACAACCTAATAAATTAATGTAATGAATATTAATCTATATAATTTGAGAATCTTACTATAGTAGATAAAAAATACTTTCATCTTCATGTGTGAGAAGAAGATAAAAAGCTTTCCTTGAGTAGGGATTGATTTGAGTTGCAATCAAGTATAATTTTAAGTTTCAAATATAAACCTTGATAAAAGTTTAGGGTCATTAAGATATTGACCTTGATAAGATAGATTTGTTGGAATATATTATATTATTTGGTACATGACAATGTACCACCATGGGTACATCTATAGATTAGGAAAGAGTATCTTAGATTAGGATGAAAGTATTTACTTTATGCAATGTAATAAATGCACAAGTGTGCAATGATATTTTAGCAATATAAATATGCATAGTTATCCCTATGTACATGTGTCATTAGAATAGGAATATGAAGATTCATAGGAAGAGTGTAGGCCAAGAAACATCATATGAATAGTCACATTCCATACTATATATGGATGTGCAATTGTAATAGAATAGCATCACAAAGGGAATATCAAGAGATGGAAAATCAACCATGAAGTAATGGAATATAATGTAATATGATGTACTTGAGTTTTTTTAATGGTATTTTTAAGCATTTGTCATTAGCAATATTGGAGTTATTTCATATTTTTATAATAAGCTTATTTGCTTAACATCATTATTTCCTTCATATTGAGTTGAGTATTATTGATTTAGAGGCCATATTATTGAGTGGTGATTCATTAAAAGCTAACAGTGGTATCAGAGCCACGGTGGATCTAACCACAATAGGTCTATATAGGAATTGAGAGAGCCACTAGAAACTATTCTAGTTTTTCATCATTCAACACCATTGCTATATTTTTGCAAACCAGACATGCCTTTGGACCTATCCCTTGCAAAAATTGTTGGCTTTGAGATTGTTTGATCAAATTTATTATATAGATTGGAAGGAAGGAAATTTCTACTGGTTAAAACAATAAAGATAAAGTAAATTACTTATGTAAAGAGAAAACCAGAGAAGATAGCATTTCTCACTAGTTTGAAAGAAAACTAGTGAAAGTTAAAGATTTACCTATTCTAAGAGCAAAATCGGAATAGAAGAAAATTTAAAGGACTTGAAGATAGACCTTGATATTGAAAATTTAGAGACCCTTAGAAGATGTCCTATTGATAAAGCTGATTGATTAAAAGAATATATATTCTATATTATTGATTGGCTATAATATTTCCACAAGGTTGAAGGACCACCTATGAAAACTATGATTCAGCATTGATTTGATTCCACTAGTTATAGCTAGTGAAGATTATTATTTATGGAACTTTGAATATATTATTACTGATTAAGTTCTATTATATAAATAGACATTGAAGGAGGTCTAATAGGAAGGTCCTAATTGAATATTGATAAGAACCAGGAAGAGAGGTTCTCATTGCAATACTGCTAATTGAAGAGACCCTAAGAGATATCATATTGAAGAACTTCCAATATTAGAATATTGAATACAGAAGTACTATTGAAATTCCCATTGCAAACTAAAGCAAAAAATTGAATATTGAATATTGAAGGACTATTGAAAGTGCTATTGCATATTGAAGAATCATATTGAAGATTGAAGATAGAAGGACTATTGAAATTCCTATTACATATTGAAGTAGGAAATTGAATATTGAAGACTAAAGATAGAAGGACTATTGAAAGTCCTATTGCAGATTTTGGAGATCAAGAAAGAGATATCTTTAAAGAATTTTCCATAGTAGAAAATTGAAGAAACCAAGGTAAGGTTTCATTGAAAAATAGATTTGAATGCTGCAAAATTAGAAGACCCAAGAATAGAGGCCTAAATAATATTTTGAAGTATAGAAAAACCTTATTGCAGAAGTTGAAGCAACCATTATTGAAGGAGATTTGAAGCAGAGTTCATGGTAGAATATTGCAAGAAGAAAGAGTACCTGACCAAAAGAAATTGGGACAATTATTGCCATCCGACAACAAGCCCACAAGGAAAAGGATTTGGCAAGAAGTTTGTCAAATTTGAAGAATATTAGAAATAACTCAAGACATTTAGATTCTTGAGAAAGAAGATAGATAAAAAGGACAAATTAGAAGATAAAACTCAGCAAGAATTCAAAATAAAGCAAGAAGATTTCAAAATCCATAAAATTGAGAAATTTGAAGATAGCCACACAATTTTTGTAGGCTAATTTGTAAATGCCCAAGTTGCTGATTTTTAGAAGAAAATTTGAAAGTAAAAGGACCACAAAAAGTAGGAGCAAAAAGTTACAAATTGAAAAGCTTTGAATAATATTTCAAGGAATATTTGGACAGCCAACTAAGAGAAGGCTTGATAGCAAAGAGAGCAGCAAATTTGAAGGTTATTAAACTTCGTAATATAAGATTTTGAAATAACAATTAGAAGGTGTTTAAGCTGCATTTTTTGGCAGAATAGTAATAACAAAATTAGCTGCATTTTAAAGAAGCTTTGGGAAATATTTGATATGGCTTTAGATAGCAAAGCATAATGATTAGTAGCAGCACCTACGAAGGAGGTTGATTGCAGATTTAGAGTGAATTTGGACATCATATGTTTAAAGGAAAAGAAAGCAAGCTTTGAGGAAGCCATTATTGCTACAAATTGAGGGATCTACTAACAACAAATTGAAGAGTGAAAATTTAGAAAATACAAGATAGTAAGCTACGAAGGAAGAAACTATAGAAAGGTGTGTAAAATTATTGCCATATAGATTACTATTGCAAAAATTTAAAGGATTTTATTAAGAGTTTTAAATCATCAAATTTTGGAGCCATTTAGAGCTAGCCAAGAAGAAAATTTTAAGGTGTCATTAAGCTAATAAAGGACACTATTTCACACCATTGATTATATAGAAAAATTACATATTATAACAACAAAATTATAATTTTAATTGGAGTGATAAGAAGTTGATTATATGTTGTTTTTTTAATAAGAGAAAATCAAATTTATTTAAAATTGATTAGTGGGATATAACAACTTTATTATTTGAGAAATTTGAAATATTATAGCATCATTAGATTGATTTATTAAAGGATTTATAAGTGTTAGTATATGCTGAATTTTAAAGTGAAAGAAGAAGAAAAATATTCTACGTTTGTGAGGAAAAATTAACCCTTAAATTACAATATTTTTTGAAAAGAAAAAGAGCTCCAAATTTGGGCAGATTTTAGGTGTTTAAAAACACTAGATTTATATTTGGGAGTGGTATAGGAAACCACCAAGGAAGTGGTTAAATCCACAACTATATAAAGCACCATTCAGCAACAGATTATAGGGGGGGAAATATTCCATCATATGTCCATCCACTTGTAGGAAATAGCACCAGCAAAAGAGCATAAGGAAAATAAGCCATTAAGCTCAAGTTTTGACCAACCTAATAAGGTAGATAATGTCATCCGCAACCTATAATAGTACTATTATAGCCATTAAAAATAGGATATATTACAAGAGAAATAAAATACAGGGTGCATTATCAAAGAAGAAAAAGAAACTACCATAGTAATTACCATAGGGCCATGGTGATTACCATATAGCTAGTGAATATTATTATTTATGGAACTTTGAATATATTATTGCTGATTAAGTTCTATTGTAGAAAATAGACATTGAAGGAGGTCTAAGAAGAAGGTCCTAATTGAAGATTGATAAAAACCAAGGAGAGGTTATCATTGCAAGACTACTGATAGAAGATACCCTAAGAGAGGTCATGTTGAAGAACTTCCAAGATTGGAAGATCGAATACTGAAGTACTATTGAAAGTCCCATTGTATATTGAAGCAACAAATTGAATATTGAATATTGAAGGACTATTGAAAGTCCTATTGCATATTGAAGAATCAGATTGAAAATTGAAGATAGAAGGACTATTGAAATTCCTATTACAGATTGAAGTAGGAAATTGAATATTGAATACTAAAGATAGAAGGACTATTGAAAGTCCTATTGCAGATTTTGGAGATCAAGAAAGAGATATCTTTAAAGAATTTTCCATAGTAGAAAATTGAAGAAACCAAGATAAGGTTTCATTGAAAAATAGATTTGAATGTTGCAAAATTAGAAGACCCAAGAATAGAGGCCTAAATAATATTTTGAAGTACAGAAAAACCTTATTGCAGAAGTTGAAGCAACCATTATTGAAGGAGATTTGAAGCAGAGTTCATGGTAGAATATTGCAAGAATAAAGAGTACCTAACCAAAAGAAATTGAGACAATTATTGCCATCCAACAACAAGCCCACAAGGAAAAGGATTTGGCAAGAAGTTTGTCAAATTCGAATAATATTAGAAAGAACTCAAGACATTTAGATTCTTGAGAAAGAATACAGATAAAAAGGACAAATTAGAAGATAAAACTCAGCAAGAATTCAAAAGAAAGCAAGAAGATTTCAAAATCCATAAAATTGAGAAATTTGAAGATAGCCACACAATTTTTGTAGGCTATGCCCAAGTTGCTGATTTTTAGAAGAAAATTTGAAAGGAAAAGGACCACAAAAAGTAGGAGCAAAAAGTTATAGATTGAAAAGCTTTGAATAATATTTCAAGGAAGATTTAGACAGCCAACTAAGAGAAAGATTGATAGCAAAGAGAGCAGTAAATTTGAAGGTTAGTAAACTTCATATAATAATATTTTGGAATAACAATTAGAAGGTGTTTAAGCTGTATTTTTTGGCAGAATAGTAATAACAAAATTAGCTACATTTTAAAGAAGCTTTGGAAAATATTTGAGATAGCTTTAGATAGCAAAGCATAATTATTAGTAGCAGCACCTACAAAGGATTTGAGGAAATCATTATTGCTACAAATTGAAGGATCTACTAACAACAAATTGAAGGGTGAAAATTCAGCAAATACAAGATAGTAAGCTACGAAGGAAGAAACTATAGAAAGGTGTGTAAAATTATTGCCATATAGATTACTATTGCAAAAAATTTTAAAGGAGTTTATTAAGAGTTTTAAATCATCAAAATTTGGAGCCATTTAGAGCTAGCCAAGAAGAACATTTTAAGGTGTCATTAAGCTAAGAAAGGACACTATTTCACACTATTGATTATATAGAAAAATTACATATTATAATAGCAAAATTATAAGTTTAATTGGAGTGATAATAAATTGATTATATGTTGTTTTTTTAATAAGAGAAAATCAAATTTATTTAAAATTGATTAGTGGGATAGAACAACTTTATTATTTGAGAAAGTTGAAATATTATAGCATCATTAGATTGATTTATTAAAGGAGTTATAAGTGTTAGTATATGCTAAATTTTAAAGTGAAAGAAGAAGAAAAATATTCTACGTTTGTGAGGAAAAATAACCCTTAAAGTACAATAGATTTTGAAAAGACAAATAGGTCTAAATTTGGAAAGATTTTAGCTGTTTAAAAACACTAGATTTATATTTGGGAGTGGTATATGAAACCACCAAGGAAGTGGTGAAATCCACAACTATATAAATCACCATTCAGCAGCAGATTACAGGGGGGAATATTCCATCATATGTCCACCCACTTGCAGGAAATAGCACCAGCAAAAGAGCATAAGGAAAATAAGCCATTAGGCTCAATTTTTCACCAGCCTAAGAAGATAGAGAACATCATCTACAACCTGTAATAGTACTATTATAGCCATTAAAAATCGGATATATTACAAGAGAAATAAAATATAGGGTTCATTATCAAAGAAGAAAAGAAAACTACCATAGTAATTACCATAGGGCCATAGTGATTACCATATAGCTAGTGAATATTATTATTTATGGAACTTTGAATATATTATTGCTGATTAAGTTCTATTGTAGATAATAAACATTGAAGGAGGTATAATTAGAAGGTCCTAATTGAAGATTAATAAGAACCAAGGAGAGGTTATCATTGCAATACTACTAATAGAAGAGACCCTAAGAGAGGTCATGTTGAAGAACTTCCAAGATTGGAAGATCGAATACTAAAGTACTATTGAAAGTCCCATTGTAGATTGAAGCATCAAATTGAATATTGAATATTGAAGGACTATTGAAAGTCCTATTGCATATTGAAGAATCAGATTGAAGATTGAAGATATAAGGACTATTGAAATTACTATTACAGATTGAAGTAGGAAATTGAATATTGAAGACTAAAGATAGAAGGACTATTGAAAGTCCTATTGCAGATTTTGGAGATCAAGAAAGAGATATCTTTAAAGAATTTTCCATAGTAAAAAATTGAAGAAACCAAGGTAAGGTTTCATTGAAAAATAGATTTGAATGCTGCAAAATTAGAAGACCTAAGAATAGAGGCCTAAATAATATTTTGAAGTATAGAAAAACCTTATTGCATAAGTTGAAGCAACCATTATTGAAGGATATTTGAAGCAGAGTTCATGGTAGAATATTTCAAGAAGAAAGAGTACCTGACCAAAAGAAATTGGGATAATTATTGCCATCCGACAAAAAGCCCACAAGGAAAAGTATTTGGCAAGAAGTTTGTCAAATTTGAAGAATATTAGAAAGAACTCAATACATTTAGATTCTTGATAAAGAAGACAGATAAAAAGGACAAATTAGAAGATAAAACTCAGCAAGAATTCAAAATAAAGCAAGAAGATTTCAAAATCCATAAAATTGAGAAATTTGAAGATAGCCACACAATTTTTGTAGGCTAATTTGTAAATGCCCATGTTGTTGATTTTTAGAAGAAAATTTGAAAGGAAAAGGACCACAAAAAGTAGGAGCAAAAAGTTACAGATTGAAAAGCTTTGAATAATATTTCAAGGAAGATTTGGACAGCCAACTAAGAGAAGGCTTGATAGCAAAGAGAGCATCCTAAGAAGGTAGAGAACGTCATATGCAACCTATAATAGTACTATTATAGCCATTAAAAATGGGATATATTACAAGAGAAATAAAATACAGGGTGCATTATCAAAGAAGAAAAAGAAACTACCATAGTAATTACAATAGGGCCATAGTGATTACCATATATCTAGTGAATATTATTATTTATGGAAATTTGAATATATTATTGCTGATTAAGTTCTATTGTAGAAAATAGACATTGAAGGAGGTCTAAGAAGAAGGTCCTAATTGAATATTGATAAGAACCAAGGAGAGGTTATCATTGAAATACTGCTGATAGAAGAGACCCTAAGATAGGTAAGGTTGAATAACTTCCAATATTGGAATATCGAATACTAAAGTACTATTGAAATTCCCATTGTAGATTGAAGCAACAAATTGAATATTGAATATTGAATATTGAATATTGAATATTGAAGGACTATAGAAAGTCCTATTGCATATTGAAGAAATAGATTGAAGATTGAATATAGAAAGACTATTGAAATTCCTATTACAGATTGAAGTAGGAAATTGAATATTGAAGACTAAAGATAGAAGGACTATTGAAATACCTATTGCAGATTTTGGAGATCTAGAAAGAGATATCTTTAAAGAATTTTCCATAGTATAAAAATGAAGAAACCAAGGTAATGTTTCATTGAAAAATAGATTTGAATGCTGCAAAATTAGAAGACCCAAGAATAGAGTCCTAAAGAAGATTTTGAAGTATATTAAAGCCTTATTGCAGATGTTGAAGCAACCTTTATTGGAGGAGATTTGAAGCAGAATTCATGGTAGAATATTGCAAGCTGAAATAGTACTTGACCAGAATAAATTGGGATAACTATTGCCATCCGAAAACAAGCCCGCAAGGAAAAGGATTTGGCAAGAATTTTGTCAAATTTGAAGAACATTTTGAAGAACTCAAGACATTTATATTCTTGAGAAAGAAGACAAAGAAAGAGGTCAAATTTAAAGATAAAATTCAACAAGAAGTCGAAATAAATCAAGAAGACTGCAAAAGCCACAAACTTGAGAAATTTGAATATAGCCAAACACGTTTTGTAGGCTAATTTGTAAATGCACAAGTTGCTAATTTTTAGAAGAAAAGTTGAAAGGAAAAGGACTGCAAAAAGTAGAAGCTAAAAGTTACAGATTGAAAATCTTTGGAGAAGCTTTCAAGGAAGATTTGGACAACCAACTAAGAGAAGGCTTGATAGCAAAGAAAGCTAAAATTTTGAAGGTTAGTAAACTTCATCAAATCATATTTTGGATTAACAACTATGATGTGTTTAAGCTGCATTTTTGGGAAAAATTGCAATAACAAAATTAGTTGTATTTTAAAGAAGCTTTGGGAAATTTTTTAGATATTTTTAGATAGCAAAGCATAGGATTAGTAGCAGCACCTAAGAAGGAGGTTGATTGCAAATTTGCAGTGCATTTGGACATCATATATTTAAAGGAAAAGAAAGCAAGCTTTGAGGAAGCCATTATTGCTGCAAATTGAAGGATCTACTAACAAATAATTGAAGAGTGAAAATCCAAAAAATACAATATAGCAAGCTAAGAAGGAAGAAACTACAAAAAGGTGTGTAAAATTGATGCCATATAGATTACTATTGCAGAATTTTTTAAAGGAGTTTATTAAGAGTTTTAAATCATCAAATTTTGGAGTCATTTAGAGCTAGCCAAGAAGAACATTTTAAGGTGTCATTAAGCTAAGAAAGGACATTATTTCACACCATTGATTTTATAGAAAAATTACATATTATAACAGAAAAATTACAATTTTAATTGGAGTGATAAAAAGTTGATTATATGTTGTTTTTTTAATAAGAGAAAATAAAATTTATTTAAAATTGATTAGTGGGATAAAACCACTTTACTATTTGAGAAAGTTGAAATATTATAGCATCATTAGATTGATTTATTAAAGTATTTATAAGTGTTGGTATATGCCGAATTTTAAAGTGAAATAAAAAGTAAAGTATTCTATGTTTGTGAGGGAAAATAACCCTTAAAGTACAACAAATTTTGAAAAGAAAAAGAGCTCCAAATTTGGGCATATTTTAGGTGTTTAAAAACACTGTATTTACATTTGGGAGTGGTATATGAAACCATCAAGGAAGTGGTAAAATCCACAACTATATAAAGCACCATTCAACAACATATTACAGGGGGAAAAATATTCCATCATATATCCACCCACTTGCAGGAAAAAGCACCAGCAAAAGAGCATAAGGAAAATAAGCCATTAGGCTCAAGTTTTGACCCGCCCAAGAAGGTTTAGAACATCATCCACAACCTACAATAGTACTATTATAGCCATTAAAAATGGGATATATTGAAGATTTAAGACTAAATATAGAAGGACTATTGAAATTCCTATTGCAGATTTTGGAGATCAAGAAAGATATATCATTAAAAAAAATTCTATAGTAGAAATTTGAAGAAACCAAGGTAAGGTTTAATTGAAAAATATATTTGAATGCTGCAAAATTAGAAGACCCAAGAATAGAGACCTAAAGAAGATTTTGAAATACAGAAAAGCCTTATTACAGAAGTTGAAGAAACCATTATTGAAGGAGATTTGAAGTAGAGTTCATGGTAGAAGATTGCAAGCAAAAATATTACTAGAGCAGAAGAAATAGGGATAATTATTGTCAGTCGACAAAAATCTCACAAGGAAAAGGATTTGGCAAGAAGTTTTTCAAATTTGAAGAACATTTTGAAGAACTCAAGACATTTAGATTCTTGAGAAAGAACTCAAGATATTTATATTCTTGAGAAAGAAGACAGAAAAAGAGGTAAAATTTAACTATAAAATTCAGCAAGAAACCGAAATAAAGCAAGAAGAATACAAAATCCATAAACTTGATAAATTTGAAGATAGCCACACAAGTTTTGTAGGCTAATTTGTAAATGCACAAGTTGCTGATTTTTAGAATAAAAGTTGAAAGTAAAGGACTGCAAAAAGTATAAGAAAAAAGTTACATATTTAAAAGCTTTGGAGAAGCTTTCAAGGAATATTTGGATAGCCAACTGATAGAAGGCTTGATAGCAAAGAGAGCAGCAAATTTAAATGTTAGTAAACTTCATCAAATCAGATTTTGGAATAACAATTAGAGGTGTTTAAACTGTATTTTTGGACAGAATTGTAATATCAAAATTAGTTGCATTTTAAAGAAGCTTTGGGAAATATTTGAGATATCTTTGGATAGCAAAGCATAAGGATTAGTATCAGCACCTACATATTTGGAATGCATTTGGACATCATCTGTTTAAAGTAAAATCAAGCAAGCTTTGAGGAAGCCATTATTGCTGCAAATTGAAGGATCTACTAACAACAAATTGGAGGGTAAAAATTCAGCAAATACAAGATAGTAAGCTACGAAGGAAGAAACTACAGAAAGGTGTGTAAAATTATTGTCATATAGATTACTATTGCAGAATTTTTTAAAGGAGTTTATTAAGATTTTTAAATCATCAAATTTTGGAGCCATTTAGAGCTAGCCAAGAAGAACATTTTAAGGTGTCATTAAGCTAAGAAAGGACACTATTTCACACCATTGATTGTATAGAAAAATTACATATTATAACAATAAAATTACAAGTTTAATTGGAGTGATAATAAGTTGATTATATGTTGTTTTTTAATAAGAGAAAATAAAATTTATTTAAAATTGATTAGTGTGATAAAACCACTTTACTATTTGAGAAAGTTGAAATATTATAACATCATTAGATTGATTTATTAAAGGAGTTATAAGTGTTAGTATATGCAAAATTTTAAATTGAAATAAGAAGCAAAATATTCTATGTTTGTGAGGGAAAATAACCTTCAAAGTACAATAAATTTTGAAAAGAAAAAGAACTCCAAATTTGGGCAGATTTTAGGTGTTTAAAAACACTGGATTTACATTTGGGAGTGGTATAGGAAACCACCAATGAAATGGTGAAATCCACAACTATATAAAGCACCATTCAGTAGCAGATTATAGAGGGGGAAAATATTCCATCATGTGTCCACCCACTTGTAGGAAAACACACCAACAAAAGAGCATAAGAAAAAGAAGCCATTAGGCTCAAGTTTTCACCAACCCAAGAAGGTAGAGAATGTTATCCACAACCAACAATATTACTATTATAGCCATTAAAAGTGGGACATATTACAAGAGAAATAAATACACGGTACATTATCAAAGAAGAAAAAGAAACTGCCATAGTAATTACCATATAGCTAGTGAAGATTATTATTTATGGAACTTTGAATATATTATTTCTGATTAAGTTCTATTATAGAAAATAGATTTTTAAGGAGATCTAAGAAGAATTTTCTAGTTTAATATTGATAAGAACCAAGGAGAGATTCTCATTAAGACTATTGGTTGAAGAGATCCTAAGAGACGTCATATTGAAGAACTTCCAAGATTGAAATATTGAATACTAAAGGACTATTGAAATTCCCATTGTAGATTGAAGCAACAAATTGAATATTGAATATTTTATTTTTTTATTTTTTTTTAATTTACATGGTGGAATCGATAGCTGCCACGAATCTGGGCAAGCTGTCCAGCTTTTTATGGCCGCCATAGTATTCTGCACTGTCCGCCCCAGAAGCCGCCACATAAATCTTCGCACAATTTTCCCCTGTAACCACCATGCCACAATCATTTTAAACCTTTTACGTCGCTGAAAGCACCAGGAAAGGGACAAGCGTTCAGTCCGACGATGAATATTGAATATTGAAGGACTATTGAAAGTCTTATTGCAGATTGAATATTGAAGATAGAAGGACTATTGAAATTCCTACTACATATTGAAGTAGGAAATTGAATATTGAAGACTAAGGATAGAAGGACTATTGAAAGTCCTATTGCAGATTTTGGAGATCAAGAAAGAGATTTCTTTAAAGAATTTTCCATAGTAGAAAATTGAAGAAACCAAGGTAAGGTTTCATTGAAAAATAGATTTGAATGCTGCAAAATTAGAAGACCCAAGAATAGAGGCCTAAAGAATATTTTGAAGTATATAAAATCCTTATTGTAGAAGTTGAAGCAACTTTTATTGAAGGAGATTTGAAGCAAAGTTCATGGTAGAATATTGCAATCAGAAAGAGTACTTGACCAGAATAAATTGGGACAATTTTTGCCATCCGACAACAAGCCCACAAGGAAAAGGATTTGGCAATAAGTTTGTCAAATTTGAAGAATATTTTGAAGAACTCAATACATTTAGATTCTTGAGGAAGAAGACAGAGAAAGAGGTCGAATTTGAAGATAAAATTCAGCAAGAAGTCAAAATAAAGCAAGAAGAATGCAAAATCCACAAACTTGAGAAATTTGAAGATAGCCACACAAGCTTTGTAGACTAAATTTTGAATGCACAAGTTGATGATTTTTAGAAGAATAGTTGAAAGGAAAAGGACTGCAAAAAGTAGAAGCAAAAAGTTATAGATTGAAAAGCTTTGGAGAAGCTTTCAAGGAAGATTTGGACAGCCAAATAAGAGAAGGCTTGATAACAAAGAGAGCAGAAAATTTTAAGGTTAGTAAACGACATCAATTCATATTCTGGAATAACAATTAGAAGATGTTTAAGCTGTATTTTTGGGCAGAATTGTAATAACAAAATTAGCTGCATTTTAAAGAATCTTTGGGAAAGATTTGAGATATATTTGGATAGCAAAGCATAAGGATTAGTAGTAGCACCTACAAAGGAGGTTGATTGCAAATTTGGAGTGCATTTGGACATCATCTGTCTAAAGGAAAAGAAAGCAAGATTTGAGGAAGTCATTATTGCTGCAAATTGAAGGATCTACTAACAACAAATTGAAGGGTGAAAATCCAGCAAATACAAGATAGTAAGCTACGAAGGAAGAAACTACAAAAAGGTGTGTAAAATTGATGCCATATATATTATTATTGCATAATTTTTTAAAGGATTTTATTAATATTTTTAAATCATCAAATTTTGGAGCCATTTAGAGCTAGCCAAGAAGAACATTTTAAGGTGTAATTAAGCTAAGAAAGGATACTATTTCACACCATTGATTTTATAGAAAATTTACATATTATAACAACAAAATTACAAGTTTAATTAGAGTGATAAGAAGTTGATTATATGTTGTTTTTTTAATAAGAGAAATTCAAATTTATTTAAAATTTATTAGTGGGATAAAACCACTTTATTATTTTAGAAAGTTAAAATATTATAGCATCATTAGATTGATTTATTTAAGGAGTTATAAGTGTTAGTATATGCTGAATTTTTGTTGGTCAAATATCTGTCTAATCAACAAAAACTGCATTTGTGTGCCCTAGACATGGCGAACATTGAATGATCGAGAGAAAGGAATGTCCTCAGTGTCAATCTCTAGCGAGGGCTAGCTCCCAAGCTAAATTCTACACTGGTTGAAGACTAGAGTTGCAGGAAAGAGATTAAAAATGAAAAAATGGGAAATATGGCCACAGGCCGAAGGTGTAGGATTCAAACAGACTAACAACAAGAAATTCACCCAAGCATGAGATAGCATACAATGAAAGAGAAGCAGCAGAATTTACTTATAAACTTGCAACAACAACCTTCAAAATAACACTCTAGCACTCACTCTCTCATTAGCAATATTTAAATTCAGATGCAGAATTCAAATCTAACAACAAATAAAGAACATGAGTGTAAAATAGAAGTATTTAAAAATAGAAGTAAATTGCACACAAGGTCATTTGTAAATTTAGAAGCCATGTATCTTCTATTAATGCAGATAATTTGGAGAGTTTTCTCACAAAATTTCTAACTCCTCTTTTTTACAATGAAAGTTCAATAGTATTTATAGAGGATTTCACCTCAAGTTTTGACCAACCCAATAAGGTAGATAACATCATCCACAATATGCAAAAGTACTATTATAGCCATTAAAAATGGGACATGTTACAAGAGAGAAAATACAGGGTGCATTATCAAAGAAGAAAAAGAAACTGCCATAGTTATTACAATAGGGCCACCATTGAAGCATACAATAAGGTCTTTAGTTGAAGCCACCCATGAGCAAGTCCACCATCATCCAAAGTAAGGAGAAACTCCAGCAATAACATATTTTCAAGAAGCTAGAATACAATTTATAAGGAGCAAGAATAAGTTTGGGAAGAGCAAAGGCATCCAAAAGCCATACAATCCATACATTTGGAAAAAGAGTGCATGCACAAAGATTTGATTACACTTGTCTCTTCCAAAATAAAGGAATATCTCCACTTGTCACTAAATACAGAAGTTGGTGCATAAGGTTGAACATAACTCTTCATGAGAAAAGAGCACTCAAATGTTCAAATATTCTTCATTATTATCCAAGTGCTCAAGAAGATTGTCTAACTCCCAAGTTGCAAGAAACAAAGTGAAAAGTGTCCGCTTTATTCTATTCATGAATATTAGCACCATCGAGAAGGAATACAATGAGTCAAATAACATATACACCACTTGGCACACATCTAAAGAAAGGTGAAGCGCTCATATAGTCATAGAGATATTAATATAGTAGTTTTTCCAATGCCTTACATAGAAAATACAAGAGGAGAAGCATTAAATAAGGTCAAATCATATTTGAAGAGTCATAGGGAGCATTCCAAGCAAGTTTGACTAGAGATAAAAGTTCCCACCAAGACCAACAAGGAGCGCCTAAATAATTGAGGTATTTATCATAGCATTTTTTCATATTTTAAAACTTTTATATTGATAGGAGGAATAAGAAGGGAATATATTTGAAAGTCAAAGTTTATTAAAAGTAAAATTGGAGTGATAAGCATTTTTATAACTTATAATTATATTTTTAAAGAGCATTTTCTAAATTTGAAGGCTATATTGGAGTTTTGTAAAATTGCAAACCATAGTTTGCAAAACCAATTAAATATTTGTAAATAAAATAAGGTTGGAGAAATAAGGATTTTACATCAAATTAGAATTAAAAAATATTGCAAATATTATTTTAAAAAATTTCTAAATTTCTAATTTTGGAGGTATAAGAATTTCTACATCAAAAATAGTATATGAAATTTAGAATTAAATATTTTATCCACAATTTTGGGAGATAAAAGGTATCATACCTAGGAATACATTTGATAGTTCATTTGAATATTTGTAATGGATTGGAATTGCATTCTATTTACTTACAACTTCTAAGTAAGGAAACTTCTTTTGATGATCTAGTGAATATTTTACAGGAACACAAAGAGGAAAATTCAGTACAGGATGAAATGAGTAATAATGCATAAGTCTCAAAAGACTACTCACAAAGGAATGTTGCTTCATTTCCAAGAAGCAAAGAAAATTGGAATGATAGGTATTATCAAATTTGCAAGAGAGGAGGACATAGTACCATAGATTCAATCCAAGTAATCAATATCAAAGATACCAAACTAATTTAGAATGCTAAACAAATAGGTTGTCTCAACCTCGATAAAATCATAACCAATACAAATCATCACAACAACAATACCAGTGCCAACCACAATACAGAGAAGGAAATCAAAAGGGGCATCTAGATCAAGAGATACATGAGATACAAGAGCCAAAAGATGATACATAATTATATGAAGCTAAATATTTTTAGCAAATATAGTATATTATAAAAATACTAATAATTTGATTGATCAAGATACATACATCAAGCAAATTGAATAAAACAATAAAGAAGAACACAAGTTTGAAAAAGAAGAGGAAGATCCATATTGAAGACCAAAGTTCTCAAGAACCAAATAATGTAATACAGGGGGTGTTGGAATATATTACATTATTTTGTACATGACAATGTAACACCATGGGTACATCTATAGATTATGAAAGAGTGTCTTATATTAGGATGGAAGTATTTACTTTATGCAATGTAATAAATGCACAGGTGTGCAATGATATTTTGGTAATGTAAATGTTCATAGTTGTCCCTATATACATTTATCATTATAATAAGAATATGAAGAGTCATAGGAAGATTTTAGGCCAAGAAACACCATATGAAGAGTCACATTCCATCCTATATATGGATGTGCAATTGTAATAGAATAGCATCACAAAGGGAAGATCATGATATGGGACATCACCCATGAAGCAATGGAAGGTGATGTAATATGATGTATTTGAGGTCTTTTATTCAATAAAATTTTATTGTATTTTTTAGCATTTGCTATTAGCAATATTGGAGTTATTTCATACACTTACTATAAGCTTATTTTCTTAGCATTAATATTTCCTTCATATTGAGTGTAGTATTATTGATTTAGTGGCCATATTATTGAGTGGTTTTCATTAAAATCTAACAAGATTGAGTTTACCTATTCCAAGAAACTATTTGGAATAGAAGGCAGTCTATAATATTGATTATGGTCTTGAAGGAAAAGACCTTGATAATAAGCTTGACAATTGGTCCAAGAGAAGAGGTCAATATAGAGTTCAAAGAACCAAATATTTGAGACCCTTCAGAGAAAGAGGTCCATAGTGGAGATAAGTGGCCCTAATAGAAAAGAGGTCATATTTGATTGATAAAGGAATGAGTCATAAGAAGAAAATTCTTACAATAATTGTAGATTTAAGATAGAAGATAGCAAGAGGAGACTCATTGAAGAAGGTCCCATTAAAAATTGAAGATAGTGTATGAGACCCATCTAAAAGAGGTCCATCATAAGGAAACGATAGTGGTCCTTAATAAGAATAGATGTCATAGACTTAGAGAAGAAGGCAAGCAAAGATAGAGGACAACATAAGAAGATTCAACCAAGATTTGAGGAATAGATTCTACAAAAATAAAGGATAGATTAGAAGCATAATAGAAGTGCTATGTAGTCCATAAAAAAGGTAACAAGATAACTTTTGAGGATATGATTGTACCTTAGGCTTAATTATAAGCCTACGTTATTATTTCTTATTTCTTGCACTTTGTATTCACATGAGCCCTAGTATGCCCATATTGGAAATAGGTTTGTTAGTTGTTGGATGTTTAGTTAGACTGTTAGATTTATCTTTTGTCTTCTAGCAGTTAGTTGGCATCCTTGTTTAGCATATTGTTATTTGCTAGTTAAGTGGTTGGCCATATATGGAAAATTTTTGCAACCACTTAACCTATGTAATTTCATTATAGCATTATATATTTCATTACAACTAATAAATAATCAACTTCACGTTTGAGTTCCATATCAGTGGTAATCAGATCCATAAGAAAGTTTAGGTGACTAGTATTTTTTTGCTAATGGACCAGATCCTAGGTTATTTTTTGTGAGGTTTTGGTTTGGGCCAACCTGTAACATCAATTATGAAGCTCCTAAGGTGGCAGAGGGTAGAATTTACCACTGCATTGAATATCCTAGAAAAAACTAGAGGGTAATCGGACTTGCCCTGAGGAAGGCAAAAAAAAAAATTATTGTTGAAGATTAATGTTTGTTTTGAAGATTGAAGAAATCAATAAATATTTGAGAGGCAGTTCCACCAATTTTGAGGTCAAAATTTTGGGCCAAGAGGAATCATTGGCACCCCTTTGCCTATAGCTTTCCAAGGAACTACTCTATCAAGAGTTTGTGCAAATTGTTTTTGCATGAAGAACTAGTGTTACATAGAGTTAATATTAATATTTATATTAATATTACAATTACCTTTACCTGGTAATAATAGGGAAAATTGCACGATTTGGTTGTCACCTCCCCTATCGGGTAGCTACAACAAAACTGACCGATCGACAACCATACAACGATCGATGACTAGCCATCGGTACAATCCTGACGATTATCTGACCTACATTGTCGATTGCTTAGACACCCCAACCATACGCGATGTATTCCCTGTGCCTCTCATGCATAGGCAATACATAACCAATCAGACGTGTAGCCCGAAATAGACGGATACCAATAGGAGGTCACGATCTCTCGGATGGGAACATCAGCAACGACCAAAGCCCCAACTACCACTTTTTTCATTGCAGGTAATAATTCCATCATTCTATCTGATCACAGGTAGGCGATCGAACATCGTATTGCATCAGTGTTTTGGCAGACAAAGGAAAAAATATTTTGTAGAGAAAAATTAAAGCTCGACTAAGGTTTTATTTGCACCAATTGCAATGTGAATACAAACCCTAAAAGCTCCCACAATCATCGATTGACACATGGCATTTGATGAGAGGATTATTTTGGTGATGCAGATGAATTTAAGTGGTTGGTGGTTGGTGAAATTGCATGATGAGTTTATCTAATTCTATGACATCGTGTGATTCTAGCACCCATCCACAATCCTAACGGAGGAAAATAGTCTAGACAGTGAAAAATCAAGTTAAATTACAAACCCTAAAGTTTCTCACATATTGGCATGAGACATGTAGCAATTCTTTTGATTGTATTTCAGGTTTTTGGCCTACTTTAGTATATAGCAATATTTTTCCAACAAGCAAGAAAAAAATCAACAACTTTCATCGATCATTTTTCAAACCCAGCGAATTGTTTTCATTGAATGTTTTGCACGATCCTGATGAAGAAAATCACGTACTCTACGAGAAGAGATTCATTTCCCAGTAGATAGAGGATTCCTGTGAGTGCTCACCATATTTTTTTTGTGAATCTTCAATGCCTATTTGCATTATCCCAATGAAATTACCCTATTTTCTAGCATCAATACTACAACACGTGTTCTAGCAGACAAAGAAGATGGCAAGAAACAAACCTATTTGAGATATCATAGAAAAATTTTAGTTCCACATGCACCGTGTTGCAAGTCACAAGCATTGTATAAGCGCCAATGCGCATGTACAAAGGTGACCACCTCTCGGTGGTTACCCTTGAGCATGCCTTCGTGTGCGCATGCACCAGTTGAGGGTGCGGGTGCTGGTGCTGGTGCTTTGGCATCAAATGGTAGATTGTTGATCGGTTTGACTCCAAGGCAATTGGTGTTCGATTTGACCTTTCCATTGTTTCAGGGATCATTGGATATCCCTGGATATATTTGAACGCTCTATGATCATTGGAGAAAAAAATTCATGTTGGTTGACTTGGTGGACCGTGCTTGAAATTCGTGCGTAGTTGACCATGCAGGTTACCGTTGATTCAAAACAAATCAATTTTTTTCACCAAAAATTCAAATTTCAAATATCAAATTTTGGTGCAAAACTGCAACAAAGGTAAATTTTTCGGTCAATTTATTTTTGCCTCCAAAGTTGATTTTTGGCAATATAGGGCTAAATTCCTTAATTTTAGTGCTATTATTTTTACCCATTGCTCATTTGAAGGGTAAATTAATTTTGTAAATTGCACAAATTGTGTAAAATTGAAGCACTAAATATCCCATTTTTGTAAATTTGGAAGGAATTTTTTTGTAAAATCTAGGTAAATTTGTGCATTAGCAAAACTATCAAAATTGTTCCTAAAGCCTAGATAGTTCTTGCAAACATTTTATAATCCTCCTAGTCTGGAATACACACAAAATCAAATGGTTACCGACCTCAAAACAAACATGGAAAATATTACTGTTGCGGTAGACATTTTGGTAGATAAGGTGAAAGATATTGTTGTTCAATTGACTCCTGGTGATGTCAAAATCTATCATAATCATGCCAACAAAGCAAAATGTGAGGTCAAATTGTATGACGAATCAAGGGATCTTGATGTCTTGTCTACATGGATTTTAGATATGCAAACTTGGTTTACCTATGTTGAAATTCTTGAAGATGACCAAGTTGCTTTTGCCATAGTCAAACTCACAGACTTAGCAAAAAAAATTTATTGTAGAAATACAAAGTCATAATGTTGCCATGACTTGGAAAGAATTGATCCAAATTTTGAAAAACATATTTTTTCTACCCAACTATCAATGTAATCTCACGACCAAGTGGTATAGATTTAGGTAAGCCTATAGTATGTTTGTTGTTGACTATATTTTTCAATTCAATAGGCTAAGGGTGCTTCTTGGTGTGAAATATTCAGAAGAGGATTTGATTAACAAGTTCACTTATGGATTGCAAGATCATAATTTTAGGGAAATCAAGTTCAATTATTTCCTCACTTTGGATGTGGTATTCAAGCATTCCATTCTCTCAGAGGAGAAAGTTGGCACTTCTTACAGATCTCGACAGGACAGTAGTTCCAAAGGCATGAATCAACATCAACAAAAGGTAAAGAAAACTTCTCATTCTTCCCCTAATTCTTCTTCTCCTCCCACTTATCCTAAAGCACATTATTTTTCTTCTCACTCTAAAGACCCTTCTTCATCAATAATGTATTGTAATTTTTGTAAAAATTGTGGTCATGTCAAGTCCAAATGCTTTACTTTTGAAATAATGAAGAAGAAGAAGTTCCTAATTGTATAGCCTACATATGAGGAACCACAAGATGGTCCCATTATGACTATAGGGACAGAAGAAGAATATTTTGCTTTAAAGGGTAAACTAAACAAAGTTACCCTCATGATGAATGTTTTGGTACAAGGGGGTTGTGACCATTTGTTTGTCACTAGAGCATACCTTACACATGATTTTTATGTGGATTGTATCATAGATAATGACTCGCAGAAGAATATCATCGTGAGGTCCATTGTCAAGAAGTTGAAGATTTCCACAAAGCCACATCTTAAACCCTATGCACTTGGGTGGAAGGATGTAGACTCTACATCTAACATCACATACACATGCACCTTGAATTTTGCCTTTGATGATAAGTTTTTAGAAAAAGTAATATGTGAAGTCACAAAGATGGATTATTGTGGACTATTGCTTGGTAAACCCTATCAATTTGATAGGAATGCAGTGTATTATGCTAAAAATGACACATGCACTTTGGATTTACATGCTAAAATATATTTGATACAAAGCACTACACCCACATCAAATTTGATGTTAAGTTGTAGGTAAGTTTGTAAGCCATTAAGTCAAGCACTTATTTTGGCTCCTACTTGCATAAGTCCCACACAAGAGAAAGAACAAACACCATAAAATACTCATGATAAAGAAGAAGCTTCATAAATTTAATAATCATAAGAGCTCGTGGTTAAGGAACCCATCACTCTCAATCATGAGAAATATTTCAACCATTTTATTAGAATCATTTTGGGTACACCTATGGACACACAACCACTTTCTCCATAGAAGTTGCCTTTGGCTTTGCCCTCTTCGACCATTGTAAACATGAAAGAGTAAGCTAAGGTCACTTCCTTCATTCAGCACTGGTAGAACCTTTAGGGTAAAATAACACATGACTTGCAGGAGACTCAGTAGAAGTAGTAGAGAGTGATGTGCAAGTATCACAATCCTCACTCATCCTAAGTTGGAGATAGAGATTGGATTCCTTTGGATAAGCGATGCTTTCCAAAGACACCATTTTAGGATCCTCCTTTGGTACCTGAACCTGTCATGATCTCTACAATAGTAGTGGCACCTAATCGTTAGCTTTCACTCATTACATATAGAGTTTTTGATATGAAGACTCATCACACTCGATAGGGTTCTTCCACTTCTTACCTTGTCACCCACCGTGGTCACTTTCCACACATGGCTTACTATATTTCTCACCATCATATGGCCCATGATTTTCCACATTTTTTGAGAGCATTGGGGTCCAATGCTTCTATGGTCGGGAGGAGTGTTGAGGATATGATTGTACCTTACGCTTAAGTATAAGCCTAAGTTATTATTTTATATTATTTACCTTATCTTGAACTTTGTATTCACATGAGGCATAGTATGCCCATGTTGGAAATAGTTTTGTTAGTTGTTGGATGTTTAGTTAGACTGTTAGAGTTGTCCTTTATCTTCTAGCAGTTAGTTGACATCCTTGTTTAGCATATTGTTATCTGTTAGTTAAGTGGTTTGCCATGTTTGGAAAATTATTACAACCACTTAACATATGTGATTTCATCATAGCATTATATATTTCATTGCACCTAATGAATAACCAACTTCATTTTTGGTATTTCCATATCAATAACAAGCTTGAGGACAATAAGGCAATGAGTTTAAATAGTAGCAATAATTTTAAAGTCGTGTAGTTCGAAGGTAGCAACATAGAACAAAAAAAGAGTTGGAATGTAGCTAGAATATAGAGTGCAAGGATAGAATAAGAATTGATATTGGTGTGCCATAATAGTCTACCTTAAGCAAAGAAGAAGCACTTAGAGGCAGCAAGTTTAAAAGTATTTAAGACAAGCATAGGCATACTCACAAGAGTAATTTTAGTCAAGGAAAAACTATGTTTGGAAGAGAACAACTTATGAATAGAGGTCAAGATAAAGACGAAGACCTCAAGCTAAAATTTAAAGAGAACAAGCTTAAGTTTAGAAGCAATAAATAAATTCAAAGGTAGCAAGCTTAGATTTTAAGGTAGCAAGCTAAGGTATAAAGGCATCAAAGTATTAGAGGAAACATTTGTCTTTCAAAAAAGCGTTGACAGAGTTGTAACCATTACAAGAAGACACCAAGTATTCAAGGTTTGTGTTGGTAGAGTTAGAGAGATGTAGTAATTTCAAGGTATTTATAAATTTCTTAAAGTTGTTTGGACATCGAAGATTGGAGCCTATGCAAAGATAATAATTGAAAGAGTGTCTAGAAGCCACCTGAATCTGCATAGTGAAAAGAAATGAGTAAATTTAAAGCATAATAAAATAATATGGCCTAAATATTAACTAAGATCCATGTTATTCGAGACATAATAAATCAAGTTATGAAGAGGACTAAGAGTTATGTAACATCAAAGGTTGAGCATCAAGCAAGTTATGTAGAAGAATAGAGGTCATGAAAAATCAAGAGGTAAGCACAAAGTTAGGATATGTAGGACCAAGCACTATGCTAGGCTACATAGGGCCAAGCACCAATCAAGCTCTAACTCATATGTATATCAACTCAGTAAGATCTAAGCCAAACATAGAGTTGCATAGGATTCAAGCACAGTGCAGGAGAAAAGCTTAAGTAGGAGCCAAGAGCCACATAGTAGTTGAGCTCAATGCAAGAGAAAATAACTAAATAAAATTTGAGCATTGTGTAAGAGCCAAGAAGTTGAAGCAACGTAGAGCAGATGTGAAGCGATGGATAGTTGAAGTGATACAGAACTAAATCCCTCTTAGGTCATCCTAAGATGGTGGTTTATCCGTAGTATAAGAGGGTGATTAAAAATTGCTTTCTTAGGGTCACCTTTAAAAAAAATTAAGCTTCTTGCACGAGGGAGGAAAAAATATTGGGGGGGTCACTACATTTCTTGTCTGTTTGTGTGGGTTTTAGACTGATTAGTTGTCATTTATTTAATGATCATAGGGGAATACATGTTTTATAAGTGTGGTAAGGAGGATTTATTTTACGAGAACATGTGTGGCATGAAGTATGTTATGTAAGCTCTTATGTATAGTTTTGGGGAGACCCAAAATCAGGCCGCTAGGGAGATCTAGAGGTTCATAAAGATTTCTAAGAAGAGTCGAACTTATTTGGTCATTGGAGGGGTGATTACTCTCATTGTTTCCATACTTTAATCTAATGATGTGGAGGCCCAAGAAGTCACGCTTTTAGTCTTGTTTAACATCGTTGTTCAAAATGAGAGATGCAAATCTCATATGTTTTTCTGCTATTTATTTGATTCTATATAAGGAATAGAAATATTTTGATATTGGTAAATTTGGGTTGTTGAATCCTCAAGCTAATAGTTTAATATTCAATGAGTAATTTTTGGATGGAATAGAGGGGGGTTTCCAGGTCCCCTAATTGGTTGGGATGACCCTTTTGGTCCACGTGGGTCTATGAGTGTTCTAATTTTTTAAAGGTGAGAAGATTATTTTGAGCTCGTCTTCACTTGCTAGAAATTCAAGTGAAAATTATTGTTCTCTGGGGTCTCAGATCTTTGAGGTTCTATGGCTAGGTATATGTGCACCATACCATGAGAACCCTTTCCAGTGGTGAAACCAGACTAGGGAAGCCTTTGATGTTCTTTGGATGAAGATTTTCCTGTTGTATTCAATAAGATGAAATTAGAAATATGGTTTATTGAAATAGGAATAGATGCAAGTAATCTTGTAGGGTCTCACCAGTTCAATTTATTATTATTTACATGATATACTTTCTTAGTTGCGATATGTGTGTGGGAACTGCATAATACTTCAATGACTAGAACTACTGATATGCTTTCATCTGATTTAGATCAGAAACAACACCCAAAGATATAGGTTTAGAATAGTTTTGAAAGTGTATTAAAGTTTATAGTGTAATGCAAACATATAGAATTGTTGATATGTCCTATTTTCCATAGCTTAATTTTGTGGTACGTGAATTTTACCTCATTTGGCTGGAAATTGAAAATAGCCCCACTTCTCCTTGGCCTTATTTTATATACTAAATTCTAAGAAGAGAGGTCAAAGAGGCAGAATAATTTATTTTTCCAATACACGAGGCTAAACACATAAGAATAGCAAAAGTACAAAATTGTAGATGCAATTAAGTTAGCTAGATGCAATTAAGTTAGCTAGTGTGAGAATTCAAATCATCCAAAGAATAAATTTTAGACTTGTAACCCAAAAAAATAAAAATATGATATTTTCAAACTCAATAATGCTTGTTTTCAATTTTAGAACTCCGTAATGATCAATATATAAGTTTAACTCTATGCATAAAACATTAAATAATTAACAAGTAAATTAATGAAAACAAAATTTGCAACTGTAAAAGAAGAAATTTTTTAGCCAAGTATAACTTCTAACTATAACTATTATACAATAACTTCCCATACCATAGTATAAAAACCTAACAATGCTTTTACAACTCACTTATTCCTGTGGATCCTGTACCTAACTACCCATGCTTATTCTAGCCAAATGCAAAAGAAGATCAATCCTCTGTCACAACCATTGTAAGTTGTCTTACAGTTATTTCTTTTATAATTTTATAACTACATCCAAAAGCATCGTTATACCAACAATCATATTTAATGTTTCTCAAAATAACTAGTTATTTAGTAGAAATAACCCTTTCAATTAAACTTATGTCCCATTTGCAGCAATAAAAAGATCTGATAATTTTATGGTGACAAAAAGAATACAAACTATTGTTCATATGATTCCAAAATAGTTATGCATAAAGAATACATTTCTATTTTGAAATACATACAAGGGTTCACATTTCAGTAACTTATAAATGGATTAAGAACTTTGTAACAACACACCATCCCTCATTTTTCACCATAAATGTAGTAAGATAAATGCATCTCACAAATTCCTATATAACACTAGTCATGTTACTAATTTCACTTGATATCAATCCTCACCTATGCATGCCTATGGGAGCGTTAAGTAATATAATACTTATTATTGAATAGTAAGAGATGAATAACCATAGCCATCTATTACATGGATATGAATTGGAATAAAGATGTAGAAAGATGCATGTGTGATTGACACACCTCTTTAGTACTTCTTATTAATGGATTATATGGTATTGAAATAAGTTCGGTCCATATTACATCATGATCATATAATGTTATTACAACAAATAAAAAATTATACATAATATTATTTGTCAAGATTCAAACCTGGATTTCCTTAATTATTGAAAAATTTAACTGGTTTTATTGATTTTATTGAGAAATTTAACTGGTTGAGCTTATGCCATTTAATATTATTATTGTTATTATTATAATAGTGATTTGCAGTAATATAGGAGATCTACAAGTCACCAAATTTCTTGAAAAGTTATTGTGAGGTGCACATTCATGTCCTAAATTATCCTATGGACAAATGAGACTCTGATTGTCTAGTTATAGTGTTTATATTTCTTTATATAAATTCATCATATTATGTCTAACATATCTTACCTTTGAAGCCTATTAATTATTATGAATTTTGAAATAATTCTAACTGGTATAGATTGCAAGGTTGAAGCAAGAAAGGTCTATACTTTTTTTTTCTTACACGGAGCTCATGGATTGGTGATTTTAACAGTGGTGAAAGCCGGTGTGGGCCTCACATATAAATTAGGCACTGAATTAGTTATTTCTTGAGGAGAAAATGGTTCCTAATCAGACCCATCAACAATAGTATCGTTTGGATTAAGATGGGGTGTACAGGTAAGATCATCTATTCATGACACATTTGTCTGTGACAAAAGATCTATTTTTAAGCAATGATTCGATTTTTTTTACCTTCTTATCTTTATTATGTGCAGCAAGGTGGGGAGCTTACAGATTTTGTTATTATGCTTTGTAATTTTGTAGTAGTTAAATATTTTAATAGTCATGTGCATTTCTCTTTGGGAGGTGGATTGCAGCAACTGGACCATTGAGAAGAGTTGTAGAAGCAGATATTCGAGCTAGAGATGAAGGAATAGCTCCTTGTTATACATACAACTGTAGCAAAGGTAAATCCAGATAGTCTGCAAGTAGTGACTAAATCTGTTGCTAGCTACTACAGAAAGCATGACATTTATCCTAGGCATCCTTCCTTTTAAGAATAATTTCTCAACCATTTTTCAGTCTTGTGAACCTATTGAGATTGCTTGTCTTTTAGATTCCTGTTGCTTAGTGATGTTGAACAAGTTTTTAAGGTTTAGATGCATATGTTGTCCAAAAATATTTTGTAAGCAAAACCTCATAGTTCTATGGTTTGTGTGTATATAGTATATGTTAGCCTTTTGTGTGTATAGAAAATAAGGAACTATTTTAAGTTTTCTGAATGACCCACGTAGGTCAATGGGACTTAAAGATACAATAGTTAAAATTACAAAAGTTAAAATTGTAAATTTAGTCTGCTAAAAGGAAATCCATTAAATTAGTAAAATTGATATAGCTTTAGATCTAGGAAGCAAATGAAATTGCAAATTTTGGCCTTGTTGTTTCAGATATGTCCAATTGTACACACTCTTTTTAATTTGATGAAGTTTTCATTTGCCCCAATTGAGGAGTGTCAGCTTTGTCCCTCAGCCATTTCTTGACATTCATTGCAATAAGGTGTTACAAACTGGGGACTCCCACCAATTTCATCTCCATCACCCAACCTTATTTTACAATATATATAAATCAATATAAACTTATAAATGTAAAGTTTTTTATTCATTTCTATTAGATTCAATATTGATTTCAGTACCACTACCACCTTACTAGGGATGATTTAGTGGCTAATATTAGTTTTTTCAATGAGTTTACACAGGTTTTTATGAGTGATCTCGGTCCTCTCATATTGAATGGGTTTGAACCTTGGACCTCTCAAAGAGAGGCCAAAACCCTTACCCCTACAGTAAGCTTACCACTATTAGTGGCTAATATTAATTAATTGACAATCTCATAGTTATTTTTTAGAGAAAAATGAATATTCACCTCAATTTCTATTAATTATTTTTTCTTTCTTGTGCAAAATTTTTGAATTTTATTATAAAACATATAGTTCTACAAGAAATTGTGCCTTTAAATTTGTATCATAGAGTTTTTAAATATTGATATTAAAAATCTTTGCCAAGATTTCTAAATTTCTAAATATATATATATATTTTTAAAAGTATCCCTAATCGTGAGGGGACCCCAAGTTAAAAGTTGGTCATTATACCTTATGAGACCATTGGCTAAAAATGTGCTACTATTCCATATGTAACTACTAACCAATAATCTACTACAATAAGATACATAGTTTTTAAATATTGATATTAAAAAAGCTTTGCCAATATTTCTAAATTTCTAAAAATATATATATTTTTAAAAGTATCCCTAATCCTCATAGTACCACAAACTAAAATTTGGCCATTATACCTTATGATACTGCTGGCTAATAATGTGCCACTATCCCGTATGTAACTGTTGACCAATAACCTGCTACAATTCCTAAAGAGACTTTTTGTTGGAGTTTTTACCACCATTTTTTATAGGGATGTTGGCTTATGTTTTGCCACCATCCTTTACATCTATTGTCTAAAAATTTATCACTATTTCGTATGAAATATTTATGCCTCAAAGAATATATAATATTGTTTAATGCACTTAATTTGTAGTAGCACTAGGTCCCATATGATTGCCTTCTAAGTTTTTATAAGCTTCTTGTAGGATACCTCTTATTTCTTCATAATACACCTGTATATTATATTTTTGTAACCCTATTTATACATATTCAATAATCAACTAGAAAGTATCTACACTTGTTAACATATATTTACCTTTTCATTTGGGATATGTACTTTGGGAAGCTTCTCCTAGATAGAAATATATCAATATTCTCATACCACAAGGGAGTAAAACTAGATGGAATAATTGTGCACCAGGAAAATCATCATCTACTCTATTACAATGCATTAGAAATAAGTGTACTTTAATTTTTTGTTAATTGAATTTTGAAAAGTGGCATTGACAGATACAACTAACTATTCTCCCCACATATTGCCTCTCTAAATTATTACCAAATAATTATTTCTTGGAGAAATCATTCGTTATTGAATCTAAGGGCACATATGATTGTTATAGAACAATCCACCTATAAAAAGGAGAAAAAAATTAAATTTCATGAATAGTATAGTTTATTATCATCTATTCTGGTATGTACATTACACTGGATATGCTTGTTACATTTACTTTGTTTCTTTTATGCTATTATGATTTGCAATGAAGGTCATGAGGAGCAACTTCTTACAATCCAGCTCAAGATCATGATATGGAGGGGATTGGAATCTGGAAGGAAATAACAATAATAACAAACATAATTACAATACAATGACCCTAGATGCATTCAAAGACATACTTCAAATGCTCATCAGAAGCTAGAAAAGTGACCATTAAATAAAAATAATCTTGAAAAAAATAACCCTCACATTTAGAACCTTGGTCACCATCAAATCCATGGGTGAGGACATGTTACTTTCCAGAAAGTAGGCTAAAAACTCTCTCATGGCTCACATGGATTTTGTTAGGAAAACCAAATTATAGCGAAGAAGTTGCACACTGAAAAAATGATAAGGACATACCATGCCATTAACATTCCAAAAGCTAACAAATATGTTCCTAATGTTGAAGATATGTATATTTTGTCGGTTTGAAAGCCATGGGTAAGATAATTTTGGAGGGAATGTCATATTCAGAACTTGCACTAGATATTGTTGTAATATTCATCTGCAATAGCCTGGTTTTTGTGTTCTTGAGAACATATGGTTCTAGATAAGTGTAGGACTCATTCAAAACATATCTTGTTTGGCACATAAAAAGTCTTCCTTTTAGCTCAAATGATCCTCAACACAGTGGAAAGGAATAATTAAGCCAGAATTTGGGGTAATCCAATCTCAAATAGGAGTGATGTCCTTTGATTTCAATGTGTCATGGGTGAATTGGTCCATGATGTTTAAGAGGTTTTTTGGCCTCATGTATTGGAAAAATAAATTATTCTACCTCTCTAACCTCTCTTCTTAGAAATTAGTATATAAAATAAGGCCAAGGAGAAGTGTGGCTATTTTCAACTTAAATGTGTGATTTTGCTCGCCAAGTTGCTTTTGAATGGACTCTTGTTCAATTTCATATTCAAGGTTCTTGGAGAGAATTTTCATTTGTCAATATTTATGGTTATGTGAATGTAATATTTGGGTGAGGTTTCAAACTCCAAGTTCTCTTGGAAAATCTAAATGGTGCATATTGCATCATAAAGAGCCACATACACGTATGAATTCCTCTTCTCAAATTCTACTTCAAAGAGCCTCAATTTGCATTTAACAAATTCTGACCTTTGGGTCCAACTAACCCTAGTCCTAAATTGCAACCTAGATTGAAAAACCACTTGAACTGCTGAGAAGTAAGTCTGAGGGCAACATCAGTGGTTTCCATGGTTGAACAGTTTGGTGCACACAAAGTCAGACCATTTTATCTCCTAGTTACCAGTCCAATCATTCAAGCAAATGTTTTCCATGTAATTTTTAAAAATTAACTTACTAAATACATATGTGAAAGGAAAACAATTGCTAAATAGGCCTTTAAGGCTTGGCATACAACATGCCTTTGAAATATTTGTGACCAGCTTATAATAAATCCTTGGCTAAATGCAATGGTCATAATTTTCATAGGATGTCTACCACAGTCAGCCTAGATATACTCTATTTGTAACAATATAGTAACTCAAGCACTTATAAAGTACATTCATCTAGTAATGCATGGAAATATAAAGATATATAAACAATTTACAATGAATCAGTGATAATGTTAAATAGAAATCACCTGCATTAATATTATGTTGATATTTCCTCTAGTGAACATCAAAGAAAACAACAATTGAAAAAATGGATGACATGTATACTTAGACGCAGTCAAAACAAAAATCTTGTGTCTGTCAAAATGACCCTAAACTGATAAAGAAAAATCACAAGCCTTAAAAACCTTTCATTACAATTGCCAACCAAATGAGGTAAAATTCACATACCACAAAATTAAGTTGCTAGAAATAGAAGGACATATCAACAATTCTATATGTTTGCATTACACTATATACTTAAATACACTTTCAAAATTTTTCTAAACATATACCTTTGGGTGTTGTTTTTGATCTAAATCAGATGAAAGCATGTCGGTAGTTCTGGTCATTGAAGTATTGTGCAGTTCCCACATACATATCACAACTAAGAAAGTCTATCATGTAACTAATAATAAACTGAATTGGTGAGACCCTACAAGATTACCTACATCTATTCCTGTTCCAAGAAACTATCTTTCTAATTTCATCTTATCGAATGCAACGTGAAAACCTTCATCCAAATAACACCAAAGGCTTCCCTACTATGGTTTCGGTTCTCATGGCATGATGTACATATACCTAGCCATAGAACCTCAAATATCTAATACCCCAAAGAACAATATTTTTCACATTAATTTCTAGTAAATGAAACCTCACTCGGAATAATCTTCTCACCTTTAAAAAATTAGAACAATCATAGACCCACATGGACCAAAAGGACCATCCTAACGAATTAGATGATCTAAAAATTCCTTACTAAAGCATCCAAAAATTACTCAATGACTCTTAAAATATTATCTTGTAGATTCAACAACCCAAATTTACCAATATCAAAAGATTGATATTCCTTAAACAAAATTAAATAAATAGCAGGCAAACATCTGTGATTTGTATACCTCTTATTTCAAACAACAAGGTTAATCAAGGCCAAAAGCATGGCTTCATGGACCTCTATATCATCGTATTGGAGCATTGAAACAAGGGAAGCGATCATCCCTCTCACAACCAAATAATATTGGCTCTTCTCAAAAACATTGTGAGCCTTCGAATCTCCCTAGTGGCCTGATTTCAGGTCTCCCCAACACCATATAAAAGAGCCCACATAAAATCCTACATGCCATGCTTATTTTTGCAAAACAAATCCTCCTCACCACACTTCTCAAACATGTCTTCCCCCATGATCATTAAATAAAAAATAGCTAATCGGTCTAAAACCCACACAAATAGACAAGAAATATAGTGATCCCCCCAATATTTTTTCCTCCCTCACACGGGAAGCTTAAATTTTTTTAATGGTAACCCTAAGAGGGTGGTTTTTAACTGCCCTTGTATACTATGGGCAAACCACCATCTTAGGGAAGTTTTAAACCACTCTCTTAGCCCTAAGAGGGTGGTTTTAAATCGTCCTCTTAGGGTGACCTAAGAGGGTGGTTTTAACCACCCTCTTAAGGTGACCTAAGAATGCGGTTTTAAACCACCCTATTCGGTGAATACCCTAAAGGACAGTTTTTAAACTACCCTCTTAGGATCTATTAGGGAGGTTTTTAACCATCGTAAAAAACCTCCTTATTTTAACCACCCTTAAAAGCTTTTTTTGGTGTAGTGTATATTGGTATTTTATGGGAGGTCATCTTTACCTCACTCACATGTAACTTGATATTACCTTTGTTTTTACTCTATTGTTCTAGATACATGTAAGCATCTTGATATAATCACTATATCATAGCCAAGCGAATCCCAAGGTATATAATAGGTACCTATAAGATGGGTACTCATTATTTAGTTGGTTTTTATTCAATTTTTATAGGATTTTTAGATTTTTATAGGGATGGTGATTTGTATGAGTGGCACTCCACCATAGTTTTTGTCTTCTATATTGGTTATAGACCCATTTCTTGGTGCTCTATATAATAGTCTACTATTTATAAGTCTTTCATTAAAGTTGAATATTATGCTTCTAATGAGGAAACAAAGCACCTTTAATGGATGCTTATGATTTTGGAATAGGTGGACATTTCTCAATTCTATATTCTTACTCTTTGGTGTGATAATGAGAACACTATTTGGCTTGCAATCTAGTATTTCATTGGTAAACCAAGTACAATGATTTTTGGATGTACTATGCATGATAGTTTTAAGCTCATGGTATACTTGATCCAATTTTTATGTTCTTAGTAGAGCAAGTAGTGTATATATTAACCAAGATCATGCTTTCTGTTCCTTTTATGTGCATGTAGGATCTAACTAGTGTGGAAGAGTATCATTTAAAGGGAGATGACTAGTAAGGGTTTATTTCTATATTCCTCATTCTACTTAAAGGGGGATGTTGAAATATGTGGCAGTTAATATTCACTTTAGGAAATGACCAAATTTATATTGTATTGTATGTATAAGCCCTTTGATCCCTTGTAAACATTTGAAAGGTATTTTTTGTAATATTTTATTATTCAACCTAAAGGTCGATTCCTTAACCTTGACCTAAAGGTAACTTGTAATTGGGTATAGATACACCCTCATACCAACCATTTATAATTGGTTAGATTGTATAATATGATATTTTAGTAAGATAGTTTGGTTTCTATAGGCACCCTCTTATATTATATGTACTACCTTATGCTTATTAGTTTTTAGAAATTCAAGGTAGTTTGTTGATTCCATTTATTTATGGAAACTATTGTAAAATGTAACATGAATAGAATATAGTGGTACTTATAATAATATAGATAAATATGCAAGTTCAATAGATAATAGTCAAGATATTTAGATAAATAAAAGTGGATTAATTGGAAGCAAGATTTGAGTTTAAACTATTTAGTATTTTTCCTTCCAAAAGGATTTTTGTCATCATATTATCCACCTTACAAGTCAAAGATAAAATAATGGGTGTTGATCCATAGTTTAGAAGAAGAGATGGGTTGATTTAAGACTATTGAGTAATTTTTTTCATGGATACAAAAACCATTAAAAGGATTCTAGTGGGTTACACATTTTTTACTTACATATCAATTTATCAATAGGGAGGTTTTAACAAATACATATAATAATCTAAGGAAATTTACCTTGGAGAGGCCAACTATTGAATTACAAAAGCATGTTTTGCATACCTAGATATGCACTAATTTGGATATTTTAAAACTTTTTATAATATCCATTAAGTTTAAGTTTGAATAAATAGAAAGGCATCGAGAATAGGATTAGGAAAAATTGCATTCCATTGTCAAAAATTTTATGAGACTTGGCACATGGTAAGATATTGTGAAGCAAAAATAATTAATAAATAAATACAAATGTTTGGTCATGAGCCACACTTCAAGATGAAGAAAGGATATCATATTATAATGAAAGCTAGCTTCGATGAAGTATTTTCCACTCTTATAAAAGTTAAGAATAAATCCCCTATGGCTCATCAAATGACAAAGGCTCTCATGATTAACTCAATGAAAAAATAGAAGAAAATAAAAAGGATGTAAAACATGAAGAGTTACAATGCACAAGTTGATGAAAACATGGAGGAAACATTAAAATAAAGACAATGGAAGAGGTTAAGTTTAATAAAGATAAATTGTCTCCAATTTTCTTAATTAGTATAAAATTATATCTTTGCAATAAATTAAACTCATTTATATTTTATCTCATGCACTTTAGGGTTTAAAGAAAAACATAATAAAGAAACTAGTATGGAGGATATCCATTACAATTTAGGATTTTTAGGTTATAAGTAATTTAGTACTATGGATGATGGCCCTTGCACATTACGGTTTCCAACATATCATAAAAGAAAAAGTGTTTCTAAGGTTATTCCTTACACTTTAGGGTCTTCAAGACAACATTTTTTTTTGTCAGGAAAAAAGTTTAATTAAAAGTGGATTTTGCAAGGATCCCCAAAACATTAATACATAAAGGATAAAATCAACAAGTCATAAGACCCACCCTGAACCTAAAAAAACAAAGGCTAAAAACATAATCCGAAGGGACAACTCCTAAAAACTTAAAAAAAAAAACTCATATTCTCGCTTGAAAACTGAGTTAGCAAACTCACAAGAGCAGAAAACCCAGCGACCTCTAAAGCAAAAAAGTCAAAATTAAAATTACAAACCCGCCATGGCCATCCCACAAATCCAACTCAATGGGGCAAACCCAAAAAAAGGAATAATAAAATAAACTCAAAATCTCGCTTGAAAACTGAGTTGGCAAAACCACAGGAGCAGAAAACCCAGCGATCGCTAGAGTAGAAAATTCAAAATTAAAATTTAAACTTGCATTCCTGCCAAGCCAACCCAATGGGCCCAACCCACCCACAGGGGTCCAAAAAACTAGAATCCATCTAAAGGAGCAGTGGGAAAACCAGATATGAACATCCATCTATAGAAGCCTGGGAAGAGTAGCAGGAACAAAGAAATCCCACCAAGGATTAACCATCAATCACCAGTTGTAGCAAAGGACGATATCATTCAAGCAAAGACCATCATATACTAATCCAGTAAGATAATCCCATCCAAAAGCATAGGAAAACCAGATTGGTCCAAAAAAGAATCACATTCAGCAAAGGCATGTTAAACCTGAAGACCCATCCCATGAGCGACTGAAAAAATGGCCTGGAAATTGGATCAGCAAATAATAGAGATCTCATCAGACCGCAAGATATCACTACAAATAATACTAAGAATAAAGGTTGAAGAGAAATAATCCGAAGAATCCATCCACAAAGATAACCTATGACTGGAGTAAAACCTGACCACAGGTATTGTCAATCATGGCCGATAGTTGCAGTAAATGATTAAGCAAGAGGTCCCACCCAAGACCTTCCAAACTATAGAACCAAACCACCAAATATGACCACCCACATTAGAAACTCACATATTCCCACCAGTATGCAAAGGGAAGAAACCATGAAGTCAGAGCCATAACTACACGAAAAAGCACAAGGTCCCATCCCAAGATCGAAAATACATACTGTAACAAGAGATCTATTGGAACACCCAAGGGAAAACAGGCACAGGAAAATTTTATCTAGAGCAAGAAGGGATGACCATATGTACACAATAAACACAGGCCCCCCTAAAGCCACAAAAAATGTATATAGTTATCCTGAGTAGCAGGAACTAAAAATGTCAAACCCTATTTCAATAGCCACAACCCCCCAATTAGGTTGGCTAAAAACCAATAAAACCAAGGAACCTGGGACAAGGTCTCTGGGATGATCCACCAATAGCAAGGTTTCAGTCAAGCATGAGAAACAAATTTGGAATAACCAGTGGATCCTGCGGGCTTGGAAAGATGCAAGTTAGGATCAGGGGAGTGGGAAAATAGGACAGGGTAAATATGACAGGGTGGTTCTTCAAGACAACATAAACCTATAGATGTTATGTTACGTTATCAATGGTTTAGGAAAAGAGAAGAGGTTGATGTTGATGGAAGAATTTATAGAAATGTAAAAAGGAGAGTAACATCATCAAATAAAAATAGCAATTAAAGCAAAGTTATATGTATACTTATTTGGAAGTTAAAAATAATAATTTTTGTTCATAAGAAGTTGGGATAAGCATAGAATAAGAATATAATTTTCTAATGAAGATTGTATATTAGAATTTTAATGGTATTTATAAAATCCCTAAAAATAAAAAATCAATAAATTAATAGTTTTTTATAGTCATGAATTAATTTGAACACAATAAAAAAGTAAGTAGATAGGAATATAAAGAAGCGTTAAAAATCAAGTGGTATTAGATCAACCGGTTAGATTCCTCATCATTTAAGGAGGAGACCAAGGTTCAAATCTTGCCAAGTGATACATGGATAATATCCAAGCTTTTTTGTAATACCACTATGTGGTGATGATGTAATATGGGTGGGGTCCATTTCAATCCCATATAACCAATTGGAAAAAAAGAAACATTAAAAAATATTTTGATGCCAAGGGATCATCTAGTAATTATTACTATGAAATATTTGGAATGTATTGTAATAATATGGGATAATTGTACATGGGATGCATAATTGGTAGAAGTAAGAAGTAATTATTCCACCCTATCATTGATCATAAGTAAGAAAATGTAATACAAAATGAAATTGTGTATATTCACAATGATTGTGGATGTATCTATGTTTTTTATGTTTGATGTTTGTAGGTAATGATTTTGTTCATGCTTAAAAACATTATCAATTCACTATACGTGCCTTCATATGAAAGCATAGCATAAAACTACCACAACCTTTCCAAAGGGTAGTTTGCAATTTTTTTTTAGGTCATTCCCAAGTGATGTCTGGTTGTGTATAGTTAGGACGAATGGAGGAGATTCATGATTTGAGTGATTATTTATAGCATCCAATATATTTGATATTACTAGAAAAGGATCAATAAGGTTATGATTTTAAGCAATAGCATGGTTTGATAGTCTCCTATAGTATGGAGGTGTTTGAACATTAGTTGTTGACAAGGAAACTGAATTAAAAATACACTAACTCATCCTTATTTTCAATATGTGCTTAAATAGCACTATTTACAATCATAATATTCCAAAAATGAAAGATTCTAACCATATTTATGACTAAGAAACTCAAAATAAATTTGTTAACTCTCACTAAGAGAACAAATCAAGTACAAATACTATGTCGTTTAAATGTACCAACATTTACAAATTGGAATTGGATATTACTAAATCAAACCTAGACTTAGGATTTAATACTTAATTAGATAAGTAAAATCTAACACCTAGTCTAAAACACAAATTCTATCTTAGACTTAGGACTTATACTTTAGTAAATAATAAAATAAACTAAGCCTAATAAACAATAGCCTAGGTCTAATGATGTCCACATCATCTCTCTCCACCATAGAAGCATTGGACTCCAATACTTTAACAATAGGGTTGAGAGAGTGAGATACTACACATTGAAAACAAATCTGACTGAGATGATGAACAAGGTCATGGATACCATGAGTCACAATCAATGATGGAATAGAATATCATGGTACATCTCTATCACCAATCTGTGTAGGATTTCGATGAGGTAAGGATGAAGCACCTATAGTCTGTTACAAAGTCGATGAAGTTTGCTATAGAATAGGAATTGGGAAAGATGGTAATGAATAAGGCCACTCTAAAATAGGAGGAAGAAAAGAAATAGTAGCAGAAGGAGGTGTCGATGAAGAACTTACCTCCATGGGAGGAGGCAATGCAGTGGAAGAAAATGAAAATGACACATTTGGAGGAGGAAATGCAATGGAAGCAAGTATGTCATGAGGTCTATTGAAGACTAAGGCTATATTATTTGGTAGATAACAGCAAGGTATAAATGTGGTCTATGGTTGACTATGAATAAGATATTTCCTATTCTTATGATGAAATGTGTAGGATGATTGTATGCATCATAAATAGCCCTTTTATCAAACTGATAGGACTGGCCAATAATAAGACCACAATAGTCCATGGGAGTCACATCATAGGTGAATTTATCCACATAATGAGGCCCAAAAGTAAATGATATTGTACAATTCTTTGTGATGTATGAGTTAGAACCGATATCCTTCCATCCCAATGGATATGGATGAGGATGTGGTTCCATAGGCAATTTGAGCCTATCGACAACAGATTGTGCAATCAAATTTGTTTGTGATCCATTATCGATAATACAATCCAAAAATAAGTCATGAGTGAGGTGGGATTTTATGACAAACAAACTGTCATGACCACATTTTTGATGTAGTAATGTAACATTGTTTAGTTTACCTCTTAATTCAACATATTCTCTCCCTTCTCCCATAACCTCAATGGGACCCTTTTGGGGTTCCTCCATTATAGGTTGTGCAAGTAAGTTCTTTTGCTTCCTAAAACACTTAGATTCTAAGTGTCCATATCTCTTACAATGATTACAATATTTCCTTGCATTATAATAAGTAGGAGAAGAAGAGGAAGAAGTAGAATGAGGAGAAGAATTGGAAGGCATCTTGGCCTTCAAATACTATTGTTGTTTTGAAGAGCTAGAAGATCCTTGTGCCTGAGTGGAAAAAATCTCTTTGTCCAACTGTGCATGGTTGAATGTTGCATCTATTATTTCCAATAGAGTATATTTAAGCTCCCTATACAAGTGCTCTTGAAGGCCACTTGTAAATTTTACAATCAATTCATCTGCAGGATCTTTTACGCAAAGCAAAAGGCGTAACCTATTGAAAAATAGACATAATCATGCATAGACATATTAGAAGTTTGGCGTAATATGCACTATTTTACTCTCAATTCTTTGGCATAATCAAAAGGATAAAATAAATCCTTCAATGTTTGGACCAATTCTTCCCAAATGGTAATGGGATTTTGGTCTTTTGTCTATCCATGATGACTAGTTTTTCTAACCCACTCAATTTGAGTTTAGCAAAAGGAACTTGATCATTGACAAAAACTTCTATATATGCAAACCAGGTTTCCATGTCCATGATCTAGTTATTCAATACATCAAGGTTTTGAGACCCATCATACAACTTAACTTCACATTTTGTATGGGCCTTGGCATCTTTAGTGGCTTTTACATCAAGAGCATAAACGAACTGAAACATTGTCCACCTTGTTGACCAAATGCCAAATAATTTCCACCGAGGCAAACATGTGGTCAACTAAATAAGATGTCATTTGTGATCTACTGTAAGCCAGATTTAGTACAAAATAATAACCTCTCCTAAGCTATTACAAGAACTCTCAAAATTTTACCTTTTATAAGAGGGATTACAAAATTTGCAAACAAATGCAAAACAATAACCTCCCTCTTTTACAAATTTGTGCCTTAGTCGTCAACAAAAATAAATATTAATGTTCTTATAAATCCTAGGAAATAAAATTTTTATAAAAATAAAGCAATTATAGTGGCACAAGATTAATTATTTTTAATCAAATTGTAATTGCAACCAAAATTTTGGTTTTTCTACCAAGTCAATGGGTAGCACGGGTACGATGGTAGGTCAACACCCATAGGTAGCAAGTCAACAATGGTCAACAGATGAAATTGAAGGTGAACGAGCATGCGCAACAATGCTCTAGCTTGTAGGTGGCTAGTCATAGCATAGCCAACCGTTGTGGATGGTTGAATCAATATGGGTGTCAAGTATCTTATGAATGTTCAATGCATCCCCACATGATCGATGTGAGACTAAATTCCTGCAAGGTGAAATTTAATAAATAAAATTTTGTTAATTTCTAATCCTCCAAGCCATGTTTCAATTATGGAGTGGCTCGAGGACTATCACAAGATTCTACCATTCAACAAAATTTTTCTCAACTAATTGGTTGGTATAGTCGAGCTCGATACTTTAAAGCTTATGCTAACAAATGCTAGATATTAGTGTAATGGATACAAATACCTTATAAAATTATCGTAATATTGTCATCCCATGAATGTGGGATAATAACCAAGGTAAACTTGAGCTCGTCGCTTTGTGTTCCCACTAGAAAACTGTTGTGAATGCTGAATTATGCAGAAATAGTTGGAAAATGACCATTCATGATAGGGAATCATAGAATTCAGTTGGCAATCATAGAAGGTCACTACAAATGGTTATCAAAATTTGCATGGGAACGTCAACGGCATCAAGAGACTAGAATTGCATTGAAAAGGTACCAAATGTTACCAGGAGGGCACCAATGCTAGAAAATATAGCATCATCGAGCTTCTACATCGAGGTGTTACACAAGCCTAAAACAACCATAAGAATGATTGAAATGATCACCAAGAGATAAAAATCATTGTCGAAGAGTCCTATTTCTTCTGAGGAGCACGTCATCGATTGGAGCATCGAAGAATTTTAGTCATTGTAGGATATAACTGTGGTGTTAGAAGGAACAGATGTGCAATTTTTATTTGCTACTGAGGTCATTGGAGTGGTGTACTTAGGAGCTATCATTTGCATCGAGATCGAGAAATAGGCCAATGAAATGTGATTACTGGGTGGTGTATTTATGATCGACCATAGTCGGATAGCCATCAGGATCGCACTGGTATGCAATCGGTAATAGATTGTTGCCTAGGTAGTAGTCAACCGATTGGTGATCAGGCTAAAATTGATCATCGATTATTATCCATTGATGTTGGTACATCGATGAGAGATGGTGCTATACATCGACTAACATCGAGAATCGATGAGATAGCCATCGAGGGTCGGGTGGCAATGGTGTCAGTGATTGTTGCTATCAACAGAGTGTCGGTAGGACTCTATGGTCGAAAAGGCTTAACACTGATAGAACAACGGGGTGGCCATATAGAAATCGGGTGATGCACGCTTGATACAAACAATATTGAATAAAAAAATAATAATATTAGTATTAAATTAAATTTAAACCTTCAGCTAACCTTAGCTTATCTCCAAAGTGTAGTTAAACCAGTACTAGGAGGCCCAAAACGTCACAATTTCTGTGCATAGAGGAAAACTTGCTTTACACAACTAAGTAAAAGGCCAAATTGAACCTAAAATTGGGAATTTGTGTTGATTTTGCAAAGGAAAGTATGAATCTAATCCTATGCAAACTATAACTTCCTATAAAAACTAGGAGACTAACTATCACAAGCTTGATCACAGGCTCGGATACCAATGATGAGGAAACTGAATTAAAAATATACTATCTCATTCTTATTTCCAAGTTGTGATTAAATAGCACTATTTACAACCATAATCTTCCAAAAATAAAATATGCTAACCATATCTATGACTAAGCAAATCAAAATCAATTTGTTAACTCTCACTAAGATAACAAATCCAATCTAAATACTATGTAATCCAAATGTTTCGATATTTACAAATTGGAATTGGATATTATTAAATCAAACCTAGACTTAGGACTTAATACTTAATTAAATAAGTAAAAGCTAACACCTAGTCTAGAACACAAATTCTAACTTAGACTTAGGACTTAAACTTTAGTAAATGATAAAATAAACTAATCCTAATAAATAATAGCCTAGGTCTAATGATGTCCACATCAATTGTGGTACATACAAACTTGTATCATCATTTGAGGCCACTAGGCAATTTGATTTTAGGACCTTCATAAACTAACTTATGCATAAAGGGTCCCCATCCTTGAGGAGTGAAAACAACATAGGATTGGACAAATATCAATTATAAGGTAGTCATGAGTTTCTTTTTGAAGTATTTTAAACTTAAATAAATTTCTTTTGTGTACAAATGCCCATACATGTGAGGTTAATATGTGAATTTGATTTTTATTTTCTATTGTAAATTATTTTTATTTGCTATAACTATATGGATATTGTGAAACACATCCAAACAATACATCAATGGAGAAACCCATAGACATAAAACAACAAAAATTAGATGCAACAAATAATAAAATACTATTTACATTGATATAGAGATATAACACAAAATTTAGCACACTTGATCCATAAAGGGGTATTTATAGGTTGTTATATTAGATTCTAAATAAGTGATTACATAAAATTATCTTGTTACTCTTAACTATTAACTAAACAATCCAACCATACATCCCATTAACTTGATATTGCTAAAATACACTTTATTGACTAGATAATATTACATTACATTAAATTTCCCACTAAAAATAATAATTTACTCTATAAAACATCCCCATGCATTAATTTTGTTTAATATTTGAAGATATCCCCACAAACATAAGAGGGAAATATGGGTCCTACATACCTCTCTAGGTCTTATGGATGATTAGGTACCCATTTACAACAAGGTCTTCATCAATGCTTCCATTAATATTTTTATTGTAATACCCTCTCCATGATCATTTTGCATATATATGTAACAATTGAAATGTTTCATCCTACACTTGGGGTATCTCTTGTAAATAACTACACCTCTATGTAGTCCTCGGATGTTTTTTCATTCTCATTATCATGTGCATACCAAGTTTTTTCAACTGGCTAACCCATAACCATATCATATAATGGTTTTCATGTGCTCAACCCATAACCACCACCAAATTTTATTGTGTACTCCTCCATTAACCACCCACGTACTTTGTTGTTCCTCTAAACCACCTTTATATTCATGGTTACTCTAAACCACCTCCAACCTATGTGGTTATTTTTAACCACCTTCATACTTGTGGTTTTTCCCACCACAAAATTTTATTATGGCATCCTTCCTCAACCACCTACATACTTTGTGGTTCCTCTCAACCACCTTTCTATCATGGTTACTCTCAACCACCTCCAACCTATGTGGTTCTTTTCAACCACCTTTCTATAATGGTTACTCTCAACCACCTCCAACCTATGTGGTTCTTTTCAACCACCTTCACACTTGTGGTTACCCTCAATGAGTTCCAAACTATGGAGGGTGATGTCAAAATTCACCCATAATTATTCAATTAATATGTGAGTTGCAACTAAAATAAATCACCTACAAAAATATCTTAAATTGGGTGCTTTATTTATTGACAAATTCAAGATGCAAATAAATTAAGCTTGAATCATCAGTAATATATATATATATATATATATGTAAATGAGTTTAAATAACAATAGATGTAGGCTATGAATAGCCTAATAGGTTTCCCCCCTGAAAGGTCGTGTATATATATATATATATTGATATGCAATGAGTTTAAATAACAATAGGTTTAGGCTATGAATAGCCTAATAGGTAGTCCCCCCTTAAAGGTAGCTACCCGCTAGGATTATATGCTAACAACTAACAAATTATTAATCACTAACAATATGAAATATATCACGTCTAAACAATAGCGTGTGATAACCATAAGATATTCGACATGAATATCTTCATGGTTAATGTAGAAAGATAAATAAATCAATCTAACCTACTAGGTAATAATGTAATAACCTAATGGTAAAAAGTAAATACTACTTTTTACCCTAACATCCCCCCTTTATTACATTATTTTGAAATACAAAGTGTACTTCTGAACAACTCAAATTTGACACGTCCAAGTGCCTTTGTGAAGATGTCTGCAACTTGTTCATCAGTGGGAATGTATTGGAGCTTGATGTTGTGTTTAGGAACTTCATCATGAATGAAATGACATTGTGTGTCAATATGTTTGGTGCGCTCATGGTGAACTGGATTCTTCACTAAGTTCAAAACACCCTGGTTGTCGTAGTACAAGTGAATTGGAAGTTTCTTGGGTAAACCCATACTTGCTATGATGCGACTCAACCATATCGCTTCACACACTGCATCTCGTGCTGCATGATATTCTACCTCTATTGAAGATATAGCAACCACCTGTTGCTTCTTGTTGTGCCATGAGACAGGTCCGGATCCTAGATGAAAAACATATCCAGATGTTGACTTTCGGTCATCTACTGATCCAGCATAGTCAGAGTCCATGAAACCCTATAAGAAGAATTTGTCATTCTTCCTATACTCTAAACCATACTCCACACTACCACGGATATAGTGGAGAACACGCTTTGCTGCTTTCCAGTGAGTAACTTTTGGTTCTTGCATGAACCGAGAAAGATAATTCATAGCAAATGTGATATCTGGTCTAGTGTTTGTCAGGTATATAAGGCTCCCAATCATTTGATGATAAAGAGTGCCATCTACCTGAGGTGAATCATCGTATCATGACAACTGAAGCCCTTGTTCCATCGGTGTTGCTTTTGGCTTGCAATCAGTCATACGATACTTTTCGATCAGTGTCTTGGCATACTTCTTTTGAGTCACCCTTAGGTAATTCTTTTTTTGTTCAATCTCTAGACCAAGACAATAGTGGAGAAGTCCCAAATCTATCATATCAAATGACTCTCTCAAGTCATTCTTCACGACGTCTATCAATGTCTCTGAGTTGTCGGTTATGATCAAATCATCCACATAGAGTACAAGTATCACTATCTCAGAACCAATGTTCTTAACATAGAGATTTGCATCTGAAGGACTTCTCTTAAATCCATGTTGTAGAAGGTGATTGTCTATCTTTATATACCATGCTCTAGGGGCTTGTTTCAACCCATACAAGGATTTAACCAGTTTGCAAACTTGTTGCTCATGGCCTTCCTCAACAAATCCTTGTGGTTGAGTCATGTATACTTCCTCGTTCAAATCACCATTTAGGAAGGCGCTCTTGACATCCATTTGATGAAGTTTCCATCCGTATTGTGCTGCCATAGCACAAAGAACATGAATGGTGGTCATCCTTGTAGTGGGTGCAAAGGTCTCTTCGTAATCGATGCCTTCCTTTTGAGCATAGCCCTTTGCCACAAGGTGGGCCTTATGCTTGTCAATGGTTCCATCTGCCTTGTATTTCATTTTGTAAACCCATTTACAGCCAATGGGTTTCTTACCTGAAGGTAAATTAACCAACTTCCATGTATTGTTCTTAATGAGAGATTTATATTCAGCATCCATAGCTGCCCTCCACTGTGGCTCACTAAGTGCTTCTTTGACCGTGGTGGGTTCATGTTCATCATATGAAGACATATAAACCCTCTCATCATCAATCTCCATCTCTTCTCCACTATCAATCTCTCTGTCTACAGAAAGCTCTTCGAAATGTTGGCAAAGATCATCAACTATTGGTGATGCTTCTGCTCTCTTCTGCCGAGACATGCTACGAGTTCGAGGATGATTCAGAGTAAGATCAGGAGGTGAGGTCAACTTTGAATCTCTCACCGTACTTGTATACCATTTTGGCACCTTTTGCTGAGGTGGAGGAGTTTGTTTCTATGGCTCCTCATCTTCCAGGTATATAGAGGATGTGATGTCAGGTGTGAAAGCCTCATCGAACACCACATCTCTACTTACATGTATTTTCTTTGTTCTAGGGTCATACAATCGATACCCTTTAGAATATTCATCATAGCCAAGGAAAATGCACTGTAAGGTTTTCTCATCTAGTTTCTTTCTCTTTTCTTTAGGTATATGCATAAATGCCTTACACCCAAAAACTCTTAGATGAGAGATGGAGGGCTTCCTGCCACTCCATGCTTCTTGTGGAGTTATATCTTTAAGGGCCTTTGTGGGTGCCCTATTCAAAATATATATTGTCATTGTGATAACTTCTGCCCAATAGCATTGCTCAAGATTTGCACCCTTAAGCATACTATGAACCGTTTCCATGATGGAATGATTTCTCCTTTCAGCAACTCCATTTTGCTGTGGAGAATAGGTTGTGGTTAGCTATCTTTTGATCCCATGTGTTTTCAGAAATGAAGAGAATTCATTTGAGGTATATTCCCCCTCGATCTGAGTGGAGGGTCTTTATGTAGCATCCAGACTCTTTCTCAACTAGTTTCTTGAACTATTGAAAGTAGGAAAATGCTTCTGATTTTAGTTGAAGAAAGAAGACCCACATCTTTCATGAGTGATCATCTACAAACAACTGATAATACCTTTTGCCTCCAAAACTTGGTGGCATGGGACCACACAAATCAGTGTGCACTAACTCCAATGGTCTCTTAGCTCTAGAAGAGCTAGCTTCGAATGGTGCTCGATGTTGCTTCCCTGCTAAGCAATCCGAGCAGATTGGCAATGTAGATGAAAGGGTGGGAAGTCCCTTCACCATTTGAGATTTACTTAGCTCAAGTAAATACCCTTTACTAAGATGCCCAAATCTCTTATGCCAAAGAGAAGTGGCCTCCTTTGTGTTGACCACCATGGCAACATGAGGCGTTGAAACAACATCTAGTGTGAACAAGCCATGCTTGTAAGAACCGGTTGCTATGTGTTTACCCTGCTTGGTGATATAGCAATGTTTCAGTCCATTTTCCACTTTGAAATTGACAACCATGTTTTTATCTAGGATTTGTGGAACTGACAACAAGTTGTTTGTCAATCCTGGAACATAAAGGACATTTTGAATATGACACTTTCCATCTGGAAGGGAAATAGATACACTGCCTTCTCCCTGGACATGATAGGTCTTATTATCAACAATTGTTACTGGTTTGCCTTCTCTTGCCACAAATATCTCAAACCACTGCTTGTCGCCAGTCATGTGTTTGTTGGCACCTGAATCAATGTACCAAACAGAATCCTTCTATGTAGAAGTTGTATGGGTCATGAGCACTTTGTGTGCTCTTTCTAAATCAGAATCAGAATTTTCAATAGCAACATGTCCTCGTTGTTGTCTATTTTTCTTCTGTGGCTTGTTTTTGCCCTTCTTGTCTTGTTTGTTCTTAAACCAACACCGATTGGTGTCATGGTTGTCCATTTTGCAATTTGTGCAATACTTCCCTTGAGATTGAGGTTGCTTGCCCTTATCTCTTGATGATGATCCTGAAGATGATCCTCCCTTTTGAAAGTTACCTTTCTTCTTTCCACCCTGTTTGTTTGTGTAAAGTGCATTGTTTGACACTTCATCACTTTGGAGCTGATTTGCTTCCTCAGTTTGAAGCAAATTGACTAACTCCACAAAGGTTACTATTCTTTGAGATACATTAAGGGATGTTATTAACATCTTATAGGATTCTGGAAGAGCCCTCAATATTACTGAAGTCAGAATAGTATCTTCTACTTTGGCTCCTAAAGCATTCAACTTTGACTTCAGTTCTACCACTCTACAAAGGAATAGCTCTATTGATTCTCCTGACTTCATATGGAGTGTATGAAGTTGAGTTTGAAGGTTTAGAATAGTCGATTGATTCTTACCTTCAAAAATGGTACATAATGCATCCCATGCATCTTTACCATTTTTAGCTTCACTTATGTGAGGCTGGATTTCATCAGTAGTAGCTAGGAAAATCAACATGAGAAGTCTATTGTTCTTTTTATCCCATGCAATTTGATCTGCTCCTATTGATGTGGGTCTTGAATAGTGCCATCCACTATATCCCATATTTCCTCTATAGTAAGAATGGCTTTCATCTTGGTTTTCCATGCTGAAAAATTAGGACCTTTAAGCAATTGTGTATCATTTAGGTATTTGTTGATAGTTGCCATGATGAAGGTTCTAGAATGGTTCCAAGATGGTCTCTCTTTCTCTCTACTTGATATTTAATGGCACCTGCCTGAAAAATCTTTGTGAAGGATTTATCAATTTGAGGATATTTAAGCCAAACAAGAAGAAATGAGAGATAATTCACTCTTATTGATATTTAATGGCACCTGCCTAAAAATCCTCTCGAAGAAGGATAGTTAGTTTGAGGGAATTAAGCCAAACAAAAAAGAGTGAATTAGGGATTTTGATTTAGGAGAGAATATCAAGAAAAATTGGCTTTATACCTGTGCAATGAGTTTACACAAATTATTGTGAAATTTTGGGGTTTTGAGTGCTCTTGATTTTGATGACTTATAATTGCAAAAAATAAGAAATTAAATGCAATAATCAATCAAAGAGTGCCCACAAAATTTTTATCACATAGGTGTCGGATGCAACCGAAAATGCACCTAATTTAGCAATGCCAATTTTTAATAAAGGTGTCGAGTAATATCGAAAATGCACCTAATTATAAGTTTTTGCAACAAAATATGGATTTGTGTTTTGCAAAAAAATAAATTTGATTTTCAAATTCTCCCCCCTTTGTGTTACAATTTTTGCAAAAAGACAATTTATCAAAGATCAATTATCCCCCATTTGTTTTGCAAAAATAACAAAGTAGCTCACCTTTCAAGACAAGTCGACACACGACAAGCTTTTGAAAGGCTTTCCAGAACTAGTCGACAAATGACTTGGTTTTAGTGGACCCTTAAGGCTTCAATACTCAAAAATTGGAGGTGCATCAGGATTAAAAGGTTCTCTAATCCTCATGGGACCATAGCTTCGATCCAAACCCTTCCAAGGATCTGTGTAAGTATTGAAACGAGGTAAACTTCTTCTATGCTCTCTAAGCATACGATGAAAAAGAGATCTTGTTGTTTGTCATCGAAGTTCGTTCCTCTTTCGAATAACTCTTAGACGACGAAGAGCTTTTTGGATCCAAGGCCTCTTCTTCATGAGACAAAACTTGTACTCTCAAAAAATGATTAGAAAAATTTGGAGCAAAGTGTTAGAAATCTCAATTTGTTGCAAAAGAAATTGTGCTTTGATTTTTGTCTCTTATCCCCCTTGATTTGGAGAAAACAAAAAAACATCAATTTTTATATTTTGCAAAAAAAATTGGCCTTAAATTTTCAATTTTAATGCATAAATTTAATTAATTTTAGCATAATTTAATTAATAATAAAATAATTTTTGATAAAAAATCACTTTAATTTAAAAAAAAATGATTTTAATAAAAAATATATTAAATTATTAAAAAATTACTAAAAAGAATTAAAAAATACAAAAAAATAAAAAAATTATTACCTTCTAATTTCCAATGTTTCGTTAGGCAAAAAATTAGCTTTTAGCACCGCAGGGAATCGATCCCTGTATCCCACGGGTGCTAGCCTAAGACTGGCGCTCATGCCAGTCGGGTTAGCCTGCCTGACAGAAAGCAAAGGGAATAGTGTTCCCTTTGTTCCTTCACAGCTCACACGTAAGGAAAAAAAATGACTCAGGACTTTAGTCCCACATTTCCCCTGTGGACAATGTTGAGTCATTTAAAAGGGTAAAGTCACCCTTTGGTATTTGACTGCCTTCGGGCAATCAGTAAACCGTCTGTTTTACCATGAAAACTACTAGTTGCTTCTCCACAAACCACATAAGACCATATTGCTATGTCAATCCTTGATTTTCAAGTCGGTGCCACATCAGACATCGATTCTTGAGTCGATACCACGTTAGACCTCGATTCCTGATCCGATGCCACATTAGACCTCAATTCCTGAGCTGGTGCCACATCAGTCTCATTGCCATGTCAGACCCTAATTCTCAAGCCTCCGCCACATCGATCCTCACTTCTCAAACCTACACCATGTTGATCTGTGTTTTTCCTTGATTTTAGTGTCATCCAACACGATACTTGTGTAGTCCATCTCAATGCACATGGATCTCAATGTTGCTAGGTAGTTTGTGTCAGTCGATCGATGTCAGTGTCACCAGGAAATATCGCTAGACAATTTGCATTGGTCAATCGATGTCATTGTCACCAGGTAGTATGCGTTGGTTTTTCGGGGTTAGTGTTGACTAGTTTGCATCAGCCTGCCGCACCTAAGTCAGGTTCTGACGCATCTGATTTAGGGTCTATCACATCAGTAGGCTAGTCAGGGTCTATCATCTTAGGGATAGATTCATTCCCCTCTGAGCCTATAGTAGCCTGATAGGTTGTCAATACGTCTACGGGTCGATAACTTGTGGGTTGTTTGATTTGGTGATGCAAGGGAAAATAAATAAAATTGGAAAAATCAACCTTAGTGAGTTAGAAATAAATCAAATGAATTTAGAAAATTCAAACCCTAGGTATTTCGTGCTTTTGCCTTGAAATGTGTGCTTGTACAGGGGATCCAGTGCCTTGGGAATTGTGGCCCTTGGTCTAGTTGGAACGATAAGAGCACCTCCTACTTTTCCCAGCGATGCGCCTTGCTACTCCGTAGCTCTGATGCCAATGTTGGTAAATTCAAGATGCAAATAAATTAAGCTTGAATCATTAGTAAAATATTGATATGCAAATGAGTTTAAATAACAATAGATATAGGCTATGAATAGCCTAATAGGTTGCCCCCTTGAAAGGTAGCTACCCGCTAGGATTCTATGCTAACAACTTATGAATCACTAACAATATGAAATATATCACGTCTAAATAATAGCACGTGATAACCATAAGATATTCAACATGAATATCTTAATGGTAAATGTAGAAAGATAATTAAATCAATCTAACCTACTAGGTAATAATGTAATAACCTAATGGTAAAAGTAAATACTACTTTTTACCCTAACATTATTCATGGCAATCAATAATTTTAGTTAATTTAAATTTAGATAGAAAACAACATGCAAGGTGGCCATGATAAAAGTTGTTTTTTTTTTAAAGCTAGGTTTTTTAGAAACTTGAGTTGTTTTAAATTTTTTATTGATCAAAGTTGATCGATCATTATATGTATTGTAATTGGACTAATTTTATATATAAAAGAATCATAATTTTTCATAGTGCACTATTCTGGAGCTTTTTTAAAAAAAAATTGTTCGTTTTTTCCAATTCTATATCTAATTTTCTGGTTTGGACCAGCAACATAGTTTGCTGAAATTAGTGCTTTTGGCTGAGGATATTTCATCGTTTGGTGTTCAGAATTAGTTTAGCTTATTTACTAAATACTTATAGACCATTTTTGGCTGATATCCATGCTCCATTAATGTTCATTTTATTTTAGATCAGAATTACTTTATCACTATTTTTTATCTCCCCACCTTAAGAACTTTCACAAACTATGTATTTATTTTCAACCACCTCCATACTTGTGGTTAATCTCAATAACATCCAATGGTTTTTTATGACTTATCCATAACCATTACATGTACTTTAATTTTCTTTACTTTATTTTGAGTCCACCTTATCTTCATGGAATCCATCTCTTTGGTTGGCTTTCATCATGACTAATAAAATTGCAACTATCTTCAACAACATAATATTTTTTAGCCACTTTGAGTATTAGAGAGATCAAATGGATATTTTTATGGAAGAGAGTTTGGAAAAGAATAGTTCAGCCATATACTCCTTTTTATTATTGGAGTGTTCTTCCTCAATATCAAAAGAAGACATTGGAAGAAGAAAAAAATAATGATGCTAAATTTTTCTTCTACTTATAGAGTGCAATAGATCCAAGGATAGTTGGTTGTGAGAATTTCCATGAGGCATGGACAACCTTGGAGACATTTGTAGACACCTAAAACACGTCATGTCGATGGTGACTACTCATATGGGACATGCTACAAGACCATATGGAAGATCTTGGATAGACTCCAAGATAGAGAAGTGGTTCTAACCACTCAATTTGGGCTCCTTGGCCTAATCAGTCTGAACCACAGCTGAGACCTACGGTCTACAGTCCGAACCATAGCTAAGACCTATGGTCTAAATTCTAGATATGTCACCTATGGTCTAAACTAAAGTTCAGTTGGCCTTCATCCGAGCCAAATCGGTTTGAACGACCATTTGTTCTAGAAGAAGGTGGTTAAAGGATGGAAGCTTCCAATCCAACTATCCTAACCACCTCTTCTTGATCTTGGCTTCTCCATGAAGCCACCCCTAGCCCTTGGGTAGTCCTATAAGTACCCCTTCAAATTAGGGCAAATATATAGCAAGAGAGAGAGCATTTGAGCAGAGTGAAGCCCTATCGGATTGTAGACTCATTTGAGTACACTAAGAGAGCCTTGTTGCTATTCACTTGCCAATTCATCAAGCATCATGTCAATTTGTGCCATGGATGCCCTAAGGAGCTAGAATGCCAAGAAACATAAATTCGGGCAAACAGAGGCCCAATCGAGCAATTCAACCGCCAAACCTATCAGAGGACACTAAGGCGACCCTTGATCATCAATTTGACAAGGAGGATCAAGCCCACAACCCTAGATTTGGAGGGCAAAACTACTTGATTGCTCACCATGGCTGACAGCCATGGTTTACAGTGCAGACCGCTCATCCGAGCTATGGTTTGCAATAGGTGATAGATCTCCTTACTATTTTCTTTCCATTATGCTTAATTAGGTTAGATTAGTCATTTTAGTGGGTTAATTCATGTTTAGAGACAATCTGACCGGTATATTTAGGGTTTAATCAATCTTGTTTTCATTATAGCAAGTAGGACATTAATGGCTTATTTTCATGCTATCTTGCTTCATTCCATGCAATTGATCCAGTAGATAGATAGCTGTACTTCTTACTTTCATGTTTCTAACAATATTTATGAATCTTGCATAAGTTTAATATGTTTTATTCATCTTCTTGATTTCATAGTTGTTATGGCATCTTTATGCATATTTTCCTCAAAGGGCCTCATCATGAGAGGCTGCCTATTTGTTTAATGCTTTTGTGTTGTTTCTTGACCGTAGGAAAGCAGGTTCGAAGGAGATTCAATCATCCAATTCCTTCCTCAATGCGAAGAAGAGGGTCAACTCCACCCTAGAGCAGTTCGTGTCACCTTAAAGGCTTGAAAAGTGCATTTTATCCTTGAGGGGATTGTAACATTGTAATTGTGTATCAAAATTGGGTATCCCTAAGAGGGATTCATGATTGTAAACATGAATTGGTTCCAATATTAATAAAGATGCATTTTATTTAATTGCTTTTGTCTTTGTCAATTTGTGTGTGAATGTTCCTTTGTTTCATTTTACGCAATTGCAATATTGGGTGCACGCCTTTATGGTCATACAGAAGGTGATCATGGTGGAACTCCATAATTTATGCAACTGATCTCTAACCTTTGTGTTTTTTGATATCAGGTGCAAACCAAGTTATAGCTATGGTCTCATTGTTGGCCCATGGCTTCAAAATGTGGGCTACAGTCTGAACCATGCATCAGACCTACGGTTCATAATAGACACAATAGACAATAGGGAGCCAAAGCTTGATCGGATGAGGACCTGAGGTAGGCCCCATTTTTCACTCTCTATACTTTTTTATTCTGTCTGTGTTTTCCAGAAAGCAGAAAAGGGAAATCTAATTAAGACACTAAAAAAGGAAATGAATTAGGTCTTAGGGTTTCTTTTCTTGAGTTTGGCTAGGCATTGCTAGGAACAACGGACCTCTGAGTGCAGTCCGCCCTAGAATCCAGCATGCTAGGTTTAAATTGTGTGTTGGTTTGCATGCTTGAGGCCCAATCAGAGGCTATATCATCGTAATTTGCATTGTCAAAAATTCATATAGGATATAGCATGCATTCTCTGAAAATGAAACATTTATTTTTGCATATCATGTAGGAAATAATCATTCATGCTATATTATGCATTTTCCTTTCTATGCAAATATTAAAATGAACCACACACACCACGTTTCACTTAAATGCTAGTGAGTTGGGAGTCACATCCAACCACTAGTAGGGTTCAATGACGGTGGAGGTGATTTCCATCCATTGGCCCAAATCCTATGTACCCTTGGATACTAGACCAATACCGGATCCGAGAACCTTTTGTACCCTAGAAAATTTGCATGTATTCTCTTTGGAGGGTATAACATTGATTGGGGAAAATGGGTGAGGATCTGGGAGGACCTGTGCTCCCTGACCATGTGTGGGCTTCATTACCACACATTATAGGTTGGATTACGTGACTTGGAGTTCATAGCCAAGTTGTCGAGCTATGAGTATATAGGTGAAAGCCAATTAAACTGAGAATATCATCCAACAAGCTTTCAAAACATGATAAGGAGTTCTTTACTGATACAACAAATTTGAAACAACATCAAATAGTTTAGGGCTCACTTTTAAAAGTTAATACGAGATAAACACCATTGTATACCTTGTTTGTGTAATAAAGAATAAATCTAGACACTAGGTACACCATGGTGGAGACACGGGGTGGTCAACAAAGGCATAAGCTTGATGCCAATGACCAAGCCCCAATAGATTCACAATAACATATGTCGAATCCTCACCCACATGCACTTCTCGAATGTCGTTCGATGAGCATTAGAGGAGACAATTCGACACGAGGGGAACCTATTGAGCGTACCCCTGATAGAGGAGTTTTTGTGCATTCTTCTAGGCATAGAATAGAGCATGGAGCCTCTCAGCATGAGGGTGTTCCACTCGAAAGCCATTATCGAGATCATATTGCACGCGCATCCATGGGATCGACCAAAGAGTATGTTATACAGGGGTCCAAGTTAGTACCCCTACATCATAGGTCTATAGGAGGATCCATGGCTCCACCTTTAGAGTATAGATGAGATCGAGACCCACCCATTCAGGGGCATGTAGATAGGGCCACCATTGAGCATAGGCCTATGTAGACTCCCACACGTAGTGAACATCGAAATATCACTATTGATATGGCTAAGGTGGGAGCCAATGGCACACCACCGCATGAGCGGTGGAGATCCAGATAGTTGGATGGCTTAGGTAGCATCCTTGAGTAGCTAGGCTATAAGCCTTCGGCTCCGCCCACTCGTGCCTCGAGTGAGCATAGTGTGAGTTCTATTAGGACTACTAGAGAGCATGGAGAGGCTTCCAAGCACCCTCATGTGACACATCCACCATCCATGCATGGTGGCACAGAGCATAGAGCTCAATAGGATGCCAATGCCATCTACATGGATAAGGGCAAAAGCATCACAAATCAGTCAGATGGGTACAGAACCCATAAGGTCACTCACATGGAGCATGCATACCAGAGGCCTATCATGGCCAATCACCTTGATAGATCACACATACTGGTATCCGAGCAACGATGATAGCTCCTCCAAGATCAATTGGAGGATGCTCACTTAGAAAGGCAGTGCATTGAAGAAGAGAATCTTCAATCGTAGAGGCTCATCAGACAAAGACTATATGAGCAGCGCATGCATGAGGAATGCATCCTTACCCAAAAGGAGCGTGTAGAGTAGGAGGATAGGCTAGCCAGGGCTGGTCTATACACTCATGTAGAGAATAGAGAGCACATTCATAGAAAGGCTTTTTCACAAGCCGATGTGCAGTAGGAGCGTAGAGATGCTCACACTCATATTAGTGCCCTACAAAGAGAACGACCACCACCATTCGAATATGAGAGGCAACAACAATATGAGGAAGTTGAGGGAGATGGAACCAATCAAGAGTATCCTAAAGACTCCCAAGTTGAGGAGGAGGAAGAGCAATGTCCTCCACCTCGATAGAGGAAGAATGTACCTCCAAGACCACCCCCACGTTAGCTTAGGGAGGAGGACTTTCTATCCTCGAAGGCTTATAAAGCCTTAGCAGCAAAAGTAAAAGTGATCGAGAGGCAAGGCATGACTATTCAAAATCTGACATTAAGAAAGATTCATAATGAGCCTTTGGACCCCTCGATACCTACTCCTACATATCTTGAGCATTTTGTTATGCCCAAGCTAGATAAATTTAAAGGTGACGAAGATGCGCAGGAGCATGTCACAGGATTTTTGGATGCCTGTTTCCAAATTACAAGCAATAATGCCTTGCTTTTGCACACATTCATCACAACCCTCTCAGGCCCAGCTTGAGAGTGGTTCAATCAGCAAAAGAGGCACAACATTACCAGTTTTGAGCAATTGGTTGATGCTTTCCTTGAACACTTTTCTTTTGGCATCAAGAAATAGGCTAACCTTTCTGATTTGGCTGTGCTAGCTCAGCGTGATGATGAGCCAATTGAATAGTATAAAAAGAGGTGGAGGAGGTTAATGGTGAAGCTGCCATTCCCTATTCCTACTATGGAATTGACTTGAATGTTTACCAAGAGTTGTGCCAAGCACATCTCATTATTGTTGCAATTGCAATAGTATCCAACATTCGAGGAAGCTTTGGCGCAAGCCAAAGTAATTGAAGATATCAAGTTGCAAGAAGGCAACTTGAAGCTTAAGAACAGGAAAGAGGGGCCCAAGAAGAGCTCCATGAAACATAAGGGCAAGCAGGCCCATGTCAACCAAGTGGTGCTAAACCTCCAGAGGGAGGATAAAGGGCAGCAAAAGCAGAATTATCAGGCCCAACCTCCTCCTACATAGTACGAAAAGTGCAATAATAATTATAAGGGCAAAAACAAAGAACAACGCCCACCTCACCAATTCATGCCTTTGACGGAATCATTGACATCGATATTCCATCAATTATGTGAGGCCAAGGCAATCAAGTTACCCGAGATCAAACTGGTCGATCCGAATCAGCCCAAGTCAAAGGGGTACCAGGATGATCTATTTTGCATCTTCCATCATGCGAAGGGTCATGACATCGAAGTGTGTTGGTCCTTCAAGCATATTGTGCAAAACATGATTGAAAAAGGTGAGCTTGTAGTACCAAATAATCTTCTAGCACCCGACAACCAAAACATGGGGATTTACAAAAATCCATTGCCAAACCATGAGGCACCATACAACAATGTTGGTCACGTCAACCAGGTGTGCATCGAACCACCTACCCAGGGGTTCGTAGGTATGGTTAATGTTGTTATGAGACATGGGAGATATGAGCAGCCAAATCAACCATGTGCTCCCATAAGAATACAAGCCATACCGAATCAACAATCGACTCAAAATATTCTAGGCCCACCAACTAGACCGGTGGTGACCATACGAAGCAGGTTGGTTCAAAACCTATAGACAACTCCCGCTAAGTTGTCTATTTATGAGTTAATACAGTAGTCCCCTAGGCACAGGGAGACTCTCATGGACATTCTGAGGTCCATCGAAGTACAGTCCCAGGATGCTCAAGCATTCACCAACTTTGTGGGACATGTACAATAGTGCTAGGAACCGACGATCCAATTTTATGATCATGAAATCAGGATGGTTCCTATAGATACGGCTGACCCACCATTGCATATCATTGCATGTGTCAACCATGTGCCATTCAAGAGGGTCTTGATCGACACTGGTTCATCGATCAACATCATAACGACCAAGGCGTTGAGTCCCTTGAAGCTACCTAAGTCACACATTGTGCCCACTGCATTCACGTTGAGAGCGTTTAATGATGCGTTATGTTCGACGGTTGGCACGATCGTCCTACCTATTTAGGTAGGCCTAAAGACCATCCCTATGATGTGTCATGTGATCGAAGGTGCCATGCAGTATAACATCCTACTAGGGAGGCCTTGGATTCGAGAGATGCATTGCATTCCCTCTATATTACATCAATGTGTGAAGTACATTCATGAGGGACAAGTTCACATGGTGTCGTCAGATGGAGAACCATTTAAATTCGTGAACATGGCTGATTTGCTAGGGGGTTTCATACTCCCATCAATGCACCTGGATGTCCGGCCAACATCATCGGTTAAGAGTCTAAGAGAAAAACAAAGAGTATGTGCTCAACCATCGATATCTGTATCACACAGATCTGAGCACACTACTGCTACTTCCTTGAAATCGACTACATCAACAATGCTTCGGGATGAGAGGAAGCTAAAGGTGAAAATGGGTGAGAAGGAAAAGAAACATATGCCTAAACTAGTCATCGATGAGGCTCCCATTCCTATGGAAGTGGAGGAATCCCAAGATATAGCCGAGGAGGTACCTCAGCCTGCCTCACCTGCATCGTCAATAGGGTCATCCACACCATGGGTGACTGTTCACCTAGCCAACATAGGGTTAGGAGAATATATTGTGTAGAACATCACCTTTGGACCGATTCTGGAGACTACACAAGAGATGGGCCGACCCCATGCTCATCATTTTTTGTTGGATCAGTGGTGCCATTGGGAGAGCCACCCAACCAGATGAACTTCATCTATGCTGGGCTAGATCAGCTTCCCATGTGAATGCCCATGGATGAAGATGATGATGAACCATTCATAGTGAATGTTCATTATCTATCCAACCCTAAATATGCTAAGCATATTTTTAAATTATATCATTGGCATGGGTATGACCTTGGTCTTTTTGAACAAGGGTGTAGGACTCCACTCGAGCCATGTTATCAGTTAGCAACTGATAGGTTTGGGCTAGGATTATAGATATAAGGATAGGATGATTTACTTGTAACATCATTAGATCACTTGTACCTTAGTCTAGGGGATGATGTGGATTTCAACCCATATCACCCTGATCCTTCTACATTCTAGAGGGATAATCATATGGTGTCTTATGTCACCATAGCTCCACCTGAGTCATATCATGAAGATACCTTGGTGGATAGTGAGATCTCACCTGACAATCAGTCAGAGGATGAAGTTGAACCGGTTTATGATGCGGTATCGTATTTATGACACTCATACCCAATTTTATCGGATAATGATGATAGTGATCAGGATGTGACTTACATGGGGCCACACTTGCCAGAGCATCCCATGCTAGTGGATAGTGGTGAAGGATTGTATTATGATAGTGACGATGAGGATAAAATGGAGAGAGCCTATCTAGGACCTCCTTACCTACGTCATCGTAATGCACCTTATACGGCTGAGGACATGCGTAGAGAGATCAATCTCAATCCTCACCTTAGGGGAAGACCACCAAACTTCGATGTGATCTATCACATGGTGTTTCCTAACCCACCTACCTACATGGAGCTCATTGAGCCGAATGATCCCATATTGCAATCATTGCATAGAGAGGACCTAGTCATCCGTAGTCCACATAGAGAGGACCCATTTGTGCCTGTGCGTTAGAGCCAGATCTCGGGTATGAGGACTACATCGATTATGTAGAAGTTTGTCCATGTGGTCCTGGAGATCAATTCCATTCCATCAATATGGTCTCCATTGATTTGACCACTCCACTCCATAATCCAGTAGATCCATCCAAACCATTGCATCTAAATGTAGATGCTATCGATTGGGATCACATGACTCACCTGTTGAGCCTAAATATTTCTTCCCTAATGAAGAAATGTTACAACCATTTCATTTTGCACCAGGTTGTGCTTATGATGTCTATCATGTTGAGGATGCTTCCAATGTGGAACCTATGAACCCAATTGATGACATCCACTTGATTCCTACGCCTCATCAGCTTGAGGAGGGATCACATATGTCAGTAGAGGAAACCTTCGATGTGGATATCAGTAATGATCCCACCAATCCAAGGAAGGTTAAATTTGGAGAGAGTCTCACTCTAGATGAGCGTGCCACCCTCATCCCTCTACTGAAAGAGAGACCTAATATTTTTGCTTGGACTTACAAAGATATGCCAGGTCTAGACCCAAAATTGGTTACCCATAACCTTTCACTAGATCTTTCAAAGAAGCCAATTAGGCAGAAGCTTAGAAAGATGCATCCAATAGTAGCCTTAATGGTGAAATATGAGCTACAAAAGTTGTTGGACGTAGAGTTTGTAATCTCCATCGACTATCTAGAATGGGTATCCAATATGGTACCCATAGGAAAACTTGATGGAAGGATCCGTATTTGTATGGATTTCAGAGACCTGAATAAGGCAACACCTAAGGATTCATTTCCATTGCCTAATATCGATGCTCTTGTAGATGCAACTACAGGTCATGAAATGCTCTCCTTAATGGATGATTTTTTTGGTTACAATCAAATTCGGATTAAACCCGAAGACCAACATAAAACCATATTTATAACGCCATGGGGAACATTTTGCTATAAAGTTATGCCATTTGGCCTTAAAAATGTTGGTGCCACATATCAACGGGCCATGACATATATCTTTCATGACTATATGCATAAGATCCTAGAGGATTATATGGATGACTTGTTGGCCAAGTCATTACTACGTGTTGAGCATGCGAAGGTCTTGAGGAAGGTCTTCGATCACCTGATAGAATATAATGTCAAGTTGAATCCTAAGAAGTGCGTATTTGGCATAACTTCTGGTAAACTCTTAGGATTCATCATTTCAAAATGAGGCATCAAAGTTGACCCAACGAAGGTCAAGGCTATCTTAGAGATGCATCCCCCCACAAATATCAAAGAGTTAAGAAGCCTTCAAGGCAAGGTAGCATCGATAAAGTGATTTATCACTCAATTATCAGATAAATATCGACCCATGAATCGACTTCTACACAAGGGGGTCCCATTCAATTGGGACGAGGACTATCGAGCAACTTTCACTAAAATAAAGCAATACCTAGCGACATCGCCAGTACTAGCTCCACCAAGGCCAGATGTGCCATTTTTGCTATATATATCGACGACCGACTTTGCATTAGGGACCATGTTAGCCCAAAAGAATATGCAAGGCAAAGAGCAAGCCATATATTATATTAGTCGAACCTTGGTGAGTTACGAGCTAGGATATGCATATGTGGAGAAACTATGTTTAGCAGTAGTGTTCACTACAAAGAAATTGTGACACTATATGCTAAGTCATACGACATATGTTATATCAAAACAAAATCCTTTGTAGTACATGATGAGTAAGACATATCATAATACACGTACTACAAAGTGGATCATGCTACTGATAGAATTTGATTTGGAATTCATAAGCCAAAATTCCATTAAGGGATAAGTCATAGCTGATCATCTAGTTGAGGCACCACTATCAAATAGTAGGCCTCTGACCATTGAGCTTCTAGATGATGCAGTCTTCATCGTATCCGAAGCTCCCAAACTCGAAGAACTAGAGAATAATGTTGATATGACTCTGTTCTTCGATGGTTCGAAGTGTGAGCAAGGAGGTGGTGCAGGAATAGTGTTTTTCATGCCACAAGGAGCTCCAATGCCCTTGTCATTTAAATTAGATTTTCCTTGCACCAACAACAATGTTGAGTATGAAGCCCTACTACTGGGCCTCCACATAGCCATCACCATGAACATTAAGAGATTAAACATCTTTGGTGACTCCTTGCTCATAGTCAACCAAGTTAAGGGGCTCTTTCAGTGTCGATGTCCCATACTGAAAGCTTATAAAGATCTTGTTGTTACATATTTGGCTAAATTGGAATGGTATGACATCGAGGCAATCCCTCATTCATCAAATAGGTTTGTAGACACCATGGCATATTTGGGATCCTTAATCCCTCAGAATCCATCTATCGATTTCACTACCATTCATGTTAAAATGCTTTCGCATCCTATAATGGAGCGTGAAGCCTTTGATAATAAAATGTCAATCAACATGATTAGCATGGAACCAAAAGTTGAATGGTTCTACAGAGCTAAAGACTTTCTAAAGAAGGCACCCTGGGGGTCATTAACCTCTCAGAGTCTGATGAGGAGTGGTACTACCATTCACCATAAGGTTGTTTCCTAGTCTGCATTTGCAAAAGTAAATACGTAGGGGAGCAAGTCATCTTGGCAGTCGAAGTTGAGGCTTGTCAAAGTTGGATGTCACAAATCCAAGACTTCTTAAAACTTGGTCTAATCCTAGAGGGATTGTCACATGCCACAAGATGCACATTCAAGCAGAAAGTGACTAAATATGTCTTGATAGGAGATATTTTGTACCGACGAGGTTACGATGGAGTTCTCCTTCATTTTCTAGAGCCCCAAGAGTCATCTTGGGTGATTTCACAAGCTCATGATGGTACGTGCGATGGCCATTTTAGCGGCATGGCCATCATCAAGCGCATCCTTCGAATGGGTTACTATTGGCCCACTATGGAGAAGGATTGCAATGTGTATGTCAAGAAATGCATCAAATGTCAGCATCATGCTAATCTTACGCACTTGCCATCGTAGGCCTTACAACCCATCCAAGCGGCTTGGCCATTTTCTCAGTGGGGATTCGATCTTATAGGTAAGATCTCTCCTCCATCATCGGGTCGACATACATTTATTATCATGGCTACTGAGTATTTCACAAAGTGGGTGGAAGCAATACCCTTAACAATGACAACTGGAGCTCGTATAGCAGAGTTTATACTCGAGCATATCATATGTCATTTTGGGATTCCATCCAAGATAGTTTCGGATAATGGAACATCATTCAAGAACAAAACTGTGAGAGCTTTGACGTCTAAGTATAGAATCAAACATAGTTTTGTGACTCCATACTATCCATAGGCAAACGGGTAGGCTGAAGCTTCAAATAAGATAGTGGTTTCCATCTTGAAAAATATGGTACAAGAACACCACAAAGATTGGCATATCCAGCTACCCCTTGCATTATGGGCTTATAGGACTAGCATTCGGACACCCACTGGGGCAACACCATTTTCACTAGTATATGGCATTGAGGCCATTATGCCCTTAGAGTTAGAAATTCCAATGCTATGCATCGCATTGAAAGAGTTCATCGATGATGACACCACATGATAAGCTCACCTGGATCAATTGACGCTGCTTGATGAACATCACGTGAATGCCCTTGAGCATCTCCACGTTTATCAGGAGTGACTAAAATGAGCTTATAATATCAAAGTCCATCAGAGAGACTTTGAAGTTGGGGATCTTGTCTTGAAAGAGAACCAACAGAACTCTAATTTACCGCTAGATATGCGAGACAAATTCATGGCTAATTGGCTAGGACCCTATATCATATCTAAAAATATTGGTCTGGGTACCTATCACCTAACATCGCTAGGGGGTGTTGAAGAGCTTGAACCTCTCAACATCATCCATATTAAGGTATTCTATGCTTGAGAGTGTAGCAAAAGGCTCCAAGGGTTCCTAAAACTACTTGGTCATGTTAGTCAAAGGCCTCGAGGGTTTGCTTATAACTGCTCGGTCATCCCAAAAGGCTTCGAGGGTTTGCTTAAAATCACTCGATCATCCTAAAAGGCTCCAAGCTCTCTTGTGAGTAGTTTGGTCAATCAAAAAGCTCCAAAGGTATTTCAAACCTTTGGTCAACCCAAAAGGCTCTAAGGGTTTGCTTAAAACCGCTTGGTCATCCTAAAAAGCTCCAAGGGTTTCTAAGAATTGTTTGGTCAATTTAAAGGCTCCAAAGGCATGTACTCATCGTTTGGTCAAATATAAAGGCTCAAAATCAATAAAAATTATAAAATCAATAAAATCCAAAAAATTGGTAAAGCATAAAATCCAAAAACATTTGCATTTGCATTATGCATTTTCATTTACACATGCATTCATTTCATCATTGCATTGCATATAGGCATTCGTCATCCATTGCATTCCGTAGTAGGATGGATTGTGTTTGTCAGTCTTACAAATGATGCCATGTTTGTGTTTTAATCATGCACCTTTGCATTTATCATAATCCATTGCATTCATACACAACACCTATTGCTATGAAATATGTATATATACTAAAGTTTTCCAGTCACTCAACCATACCTAGTGGGTTTCTCAGATGTCGTAGAAAGCTTGCTTTGCTTTTGTAGATGAGGTCACTAGTTGTGATAGTACTTGGCATATCAGGATCCCATCACTAATTGAAACATTTAAAATCTTGCTAAGATAAGGGAGGATGAAAGCTATGAAAGTGGTCCTGGGTATTTAGAGAGATGGGTTTTATTACCTACTTATCTTGCAAATAGTTCGGTCTAGAATGGTGAACCTTGGAAAAAGGACAAGAATTTCCCCTACCCATACATTCCCTTGTTACAAATAAGGAGAATATAAATATATCAAATTGACATAAAAGTAAAACCCCAAAGTTTAAATCAAAGTTCAAATGAAGATCAAAATCAAGTTCAAAGTTCAAATCTAAAGTGATATAGTGAATCAAAAGCACTATATAAATCCCTTGCTCAAGAAAAATGGGAATAAATAGTGATTTTTATCACTCAAAGTAAAACGTGAAAAATAGTGATTTTTATCACTACATATGAGCAAGTATCCCCATGAAAAAAAGAAAAGAAGGGTGAGAACTTGAATCCCTGAATTGTTCACTATTCAAAGCCATAGAGTGAACCCCGATTGCAGCAATGGGTTGAAAGAGTCTCGCCTACTTTTGGAGTAGTAGTTCTATTGGGTGATCCCCAAATGCAACAATGGGTTGAAAGAGTCCCGACTATTCTTGGAGGGGTAGTCCTGATCAATTTGCAAGATGAGCTAGCTCTGGGTGCCTAGGGTTGTCTAGCATTATAGTCCAATCAAGTCTAAAACAAGGATGATATGAACATAGGAGGAACCCGATCTCACATATGGGTTGGAAGAGTCCCGACTGACATCTGGGGTATGCCTATGGTCTATCTAAAAATACTCACGTGCACACACAGGGGTAATGAATAGTTGGGTCATTCATGATGAAAGCCTTGTCCAACAAAAGCCTTGTACAGTTAGTATGGGATGTTTGAGAAGTCTACTAGGGTGTTTGAGTCTCATGGAAAACCTCAAAAATTTCTCTAATAGCAACAAAATATCAAATATCACAAACCATATAGAAGTAAAGTCATTTCAAATCATCAAATTGCAAAGTATCTAATAAGTGATACATCATTACATTGAGCACAATCAAGATATAGGATAGATACCGGATGGATATCAAAAATGATATTTAGATGACCACTGACTATATTGTGCATATTTTTCAAAATTGCAAAAAGAAATAGAGTGACATATTATATCATTCACATCATACCGTTGCATATCATTGCATTTCATATATGGGTGATTAATTGATTAAATTCTTGTAATGAGGATTTTCAATTACATTCATGATTTTTACACATTCTGTGGTGTCATCCATTAGATTGTTAAACATCATATCACATTCATTCCTTATGTTTTAAGTGATTAAAGCATATAAGTTCATTTACATTAGATTACCATCATGTAAATAATGCATTACATATATTACATAAGAATATCGTGACATCATCATAAATTAAATGCATACAATAAAGCAAAATTAAATATGCATTTAAAAGTAAACATCGCATCCATATGCATCCATCATAAATAGCATATCTAAACATCTAGATCATTGCATACCATCATCATCATAAATTAAAATAGCTATCTAGTGCATGTCATCCATACATCACATTATATAAGCATAGCATCAATATAAACATCTGCATCCATGTGCATAACATAAACATAAAATTAAAAATATACAAGTACACATAATGAGCCAAAATGATCAATATATCATATATATATATATATATGTGTGTGTGTGTGTGTGTGTGTGTGTGTGTGTGTCCAAACATGAGTACATGGGGGTACATCAAAAATACTTGTAGGCTACAACTATGTAGGTCCTCGACCTTACACTCAAAAATAGTACATCATAGTATCTTAGCATATATACTATGGAGGGCCTGCACCCCTAGCTTGTGAGTCACCACCATCACCTCTGCCATCCCTGTGGCTCCTGTGCGAGCTAGCTCCATGAGTGCTAGAGGACCTATGTGTCCTCTCAGTCTTATGAGTCCTGTGGCTCGAGCTCATGGATGACTACCTCGTAGTCCTGGTTCTTAGGGTCTACTACCCTTAAGCATGAGGATCCTCTGGAACCTCCCCACCTATCAATCTGATATACCCCTCTAGTTGGGATATGTGAGCTACCCTCACATCACATCGATCATTCCCCTCCTCTATGAGGGAAGTGAGTCACCTAATATTTGCCATGGGGTCATGACCTCCTAGTAGTGTGGATGATGGTGTTGTGGGTGGTGCCATGATAGCATGGGAGGATGAAGGATCTCCCCTCTGAGCCTAGGCCAAGTCCCTCTTCGCTATAGTTGTACACAGTCACATCTCTAGATCATGCGCACTAGTGAGCTCTTGGACCTGCCCTCCGCTCTGTAGCATTTTAGAGCTGCTATTCTCCTAGCTTTTGTAGCTACCTCTCTCTATGAGATAACTTCACCTCTAGAGTGGTGATAGAATTATCTCGTTGTAACATCTAGGATTGAAGTCTCCCAACTTGAACTTTGCAGATCTACAACCTGAGCTAGTAGCTACCCCACCTCACTTTCTAGAGGTACCTCACCCTCATCTAGGGCCTCCTCCTTACCTCTATCTATGGTGCATCCTCTATGGTAGCCTCTCCCCATCCACCCTCGGTCCGGTGCACATTCTCCCTCTGGATCAGCCTCTCCCCATCGTCTATCCTCGAGGGCCCTGAATCCCTACCATTATAGTAGGGACCACCAAGTATCATATGTTGGGGTGGTCCCAGCCCTAGCAATCCTTGACTCTTGAATTCATCAACCGCATCTCCTAGTGGTGTCGGTTGTATCCAAGGTAAATGTATCTCTAGTACGATCATTGTAGATGATGGGTAGCTCTAGGATGTCTTATACTATCCCAAACTATCATAAGACATGAGAGTAGAATTGATACTCATGGATCTTGTCCTTGTGGCTAGTAGCCATCTATCTCATCGAGTCTAGCATAGCCGCTCGTCAGCCTCCTCCCATGTAGGGCAATCCATGTATGGATGCCACTCAATGTCATCTAACTAAAGTTGCAAATCTACTAATGTAGTGATCTATATCCCTAGCATGGGACCTACTCTAGAACCCCTCCTCCTCATGAGGCTAGCATGTAGTATAGCACTAATGGGCATCATCAATAGAAGTGATAGGAAGGGGTAGCTCTATAGGATGCTTGATCTTGATGTGCTACCAACCCTAGATCTAGAGAAGTAAATTATAGCTAATCCCTACCTAGCTCTTATTGGTGATCTGGTAGAGCTCTTGGTATAACTAGTATAATAGAGTGCTCCCCTAGGCTAGGAGTAGTGGATGATCGATAGAGCTCTATGTAACCCTCCTAACACTGGCTAGAAGGTTCTAGGGGATCCTCATGCTCGAGGAGTCTAGAAGCATAATCTGCATGACCAAGTGCATGAATATTACCTCTCTGATAGAGAAGATGCCCTTCCTATTCAATAACTGATATGGATGCCTCCATGGTCGATCTTACCCTGGGCATCCTGGCTTTGATCATCGAATATAGAATAAAAAATTACCCCCTTACTCCAGAAGGAGGAGGAGGTGATGGCCTCACCATCAATAGGGATCCTAAAGATCCTGTAGATGTCCTCTAGTGTAATAGTCATTTCACCTATTAGTAGGTGAAATGTGTTGGTCCATGCATTCCAGCAGTGGGCCAATGCAATCATGTAGGCTTGATCTACCCTAATAGTGGGTAGATCCAAAATGTAGCCAAAGCCAATGGCTCCAAACCACTCCCACTCTAGGTCAATAAGTAGTGGGTAGAGGGTGCAAAGGATGTCTGACTCCCTAGCTCTAGAAGTCAATTTCTAAAAAGAAATAATGCATAAGGAAAAATCTAGCTAAAAGCAACTAAAAAAAATGACCTAAAAAAAGATAAATAAAGCTAAAAATACAAAATTATGCTAAGCATGATAAAAAATTCCAATAGTACATCTCACGAGTGCAATAAATGGCATTAATTACCAAGAAAAATTAAAAAAATTAATAAATTTGGAATTTTTTCTAAAAATAGGGAACCATAGGTCAAACCTACGGTCCGCATAATGGTCAAATTTTTGACCGTTGGAATTTGAATCTAATCGTAGCTGATAGTTGCGGTCCCCAATATAACAATTGGGAACCATACCTGCTAGCTATGGTCTAGGAATATGACCTTTTTGGGTCACTTCCTAGCCTAAATTAAAAAAAATTAAATCCTAAACTAGCCTAGTCTAAGGTGAGGTTCATTGCCAATAGTTTAGTGAGATTGATTTAACCCATTAATTAATGTGGTTCATTTTTAATTGGTAATGAGTGTGAGGACTCAGTTTTGAGTTACCTTGTCTACATTGAGGCCTCTGCTAGTAGATGGTTGTCCATGGTCTACCATCGGGAGGTGTGTAAGGTAGTCGGTGTTAGATTTACTAGCATTTCATGTCAAGTTTACTCTCACACCTCTCTGAGCTCTTCAATTGCAGTCGTTTTCAAGGAATAATGAGGAAATTTGAAAAGAAGAAATTTATATACCTTTTCCTATTTTTGGACCGTAGCTGACACACGTGGTCCCAAAATTAGGGTTTTCGACCATTGCTGATCCATGGTTCCCAAAATTTGAAATTTCAATCACAGGCCCTAGATGCGGTTTGCAACTAGCATTAAATGCACTAAAATCCCATCGTGGGAAGATCTTAAATGGTAAATCAATGACTCCTAATGGATCAAATTCTCAATAAGAGCAATCAATTTAACAAATTTGGTGATTTTCAAGCACCATGATCAATTAAAAATTCAAATTAACCAAAAAAATCAAATAATCAAAAGCCAAATGCACCTCGTATTCAGTTATTTACCCTATACACTTGGTGGTTGCAGTGATTGACGCTCCATGCAATCCGATGAGATGAGTAAATAACCATAAGGACATTTGGGGTAAAATTGTCATCGTTGATTTGATATGCTTCTTTTCAATCTCGAAGAAGGCCTTCAAGGCTGGACCGCTCCATGGGAATGAGGCGTTTCATGTCATTTCTCCTATGACATATTTTTTAGCAAATCATCGACAAATTGATTCAACATAAATCTAATTGGCATTGTATCATTTTGATTCCCTAAGAAGGCTATTGCAGCCCGACCGCTCCATGGGATAGGAATGTGCAATTACTATTAACAGTTGCAATCATACGCTGAACTAGGCTTAGCCAAGTAATTAAATGCTCAATTCTAAGTTTGTGCAGATCATTCATTATGGTCAAGCGACCTCGTCACTTCATACATTGTCATTACCCTCATCGACTCATCGCTTGAGGGGGTAGTCATAATATCATAATCATAATCAAAGTCAATAGAAGATCCCTGAAATCGTAGATCCCTTGATCTTGTCAAAATTGTGTTCGTCCTTGCGAATCATTGTCAACAACTATCATAAGCTTACCCCTTTGCTTGGGGAAAATAGCAAATATGATAGTTAGTTTGTATCTCTCCTCCTTTCGATTATATAGGCCTAACTCCTATTGTAGCACCAAAGCTACCCGAATGACTGATGATGAGTGCAAACCCTTTCAAAATTAAGCCTCCAAAGAGTTGGAAGCAATGATTCCAAGATGCACATCCTTTTGCTGGACCTAGGGCATCTAATGTTGATCCGACTAATGATCATCATAGAACCTTCGACATCATTTTAGGAGGTCTATTTTTTCTCAGCATTGTTCGATCTCACAATGCATCTCAAAAGGGGCATCTGTAGACACCTAAAATGCGTCATGTCGATGGCGACTACTCATATGGGACATGCTACAAGACCATATGGAAGATCTTGGATAGACTCCAAGATAGAGCAGTGGTTCTAACCACTCAATTTGGGCTCCTTGGCCTAATCAGTCTGAACCATAGCTGAGACCTACGGTCTACAGTCTGAACCATAGCTGAGACCTACGGTCTACAGTCTGAACCACAGTTGTCACCTACGGTCTAAACTAAAGTTCAGTTGGCCTTCATCCGAGCCAAATCGGTTTGAACGACCATTTGTTCTAGAAGAAGGTGGTTAAAGGATGGAAGCTTCCAATCCAACTATCCTAACCACCCCTTCTTGATCTTGGCTTCTCCATGAAGCCACCCCTAGCCCTTGGGTAGTCCTATAAGTACCCCTTCAAATTAGGGCAAAGATATAGCAAGAGAGCATTGGAGATTAGAGCAGTGAAGCCCTATCGAATTGTGGACTCACTTGAGTGCACTAAGAGAGCCTTGTTGCTATTCACTTGCCAATTCATCAAGCATCATGACAATTTGTGCCATGGATGCCCTAAGGAGCTAGAACGCCAAGAAACATGAATTCGGGCAAACGGAGGCCCAATCGAGCAATTCAACCGCCAAACCTATCAGAGGACACTGAGGCGACCCTTGATCATCAATTTGACAAGGAGGATCAAGCCCACAACCCTAGAATTTGGAGGGCAAAACCACTTTGTTGCTCATCATGGCTGACAACCATGGTTTACAGTGCAGACCGCTCATCCGAGCTACGGTTTGCAATAGGTGATAGATCTCCTTACTATTTTCTTTTCAGTATGCTTAATTAGGTTAGATTAGTCATTTTAGTGGGTTAATTCATGTTTAGAGACAATCTGACCGGTATATTTAGGGTTTAATCAATCTTGTTTTCATTATAGCAAGTAGGACATTAATGGCTTCTTTTCATGCTAACTTGCTTAATTTCATGCAATTGATCCAGTAGATAGATAGTTGTACTTCTTACTTTCATATTTCTAACAATCTTTATGAATCTTGCACAAGTTTAATATGTTTTATCCATCTTCTTGATTTCATAGTTGTTATGGCATCTTTATGCATATTTTCCTCAAAGGGCCTCATCATGAGAGGCTGCCTATTCGTTTAATGCTTTTGTGTTGTTTCTTGACCATAGGAAAGCAGGTTCGAAGGAGATTCAATCATCCAATTCCTTCCTCAACATGAAGAAGAGGGTCAACTCCACCCTAGAGCAGTTCGTGTCACCTTAAAGGCTTGAAAAGTGCATTTTATCCTTGAGAGGATTGTAACATTGTAATTGCGTATCAAAAAGGGTATCCCTAAGAGGGATTCATTTGTAAAACATGAATTGATTCTAAGAGAAAATAAAGATGCATTTTACTTAATTGCTTTTATCTTTTGTCAATTTGTGTGTGAATATCACTTTTACTTCATTTTACGCAATTGCAATATCGGGTGCACGCCTTTATGGTCGTACAACATCATATCAAGGCTTAGAAAATATAATATTAGCAAAGCTCTTCACATTAAGAATCAATTTTTAAAATGTGAAAATACGTGATGATGAGATTGTTGGAGACTAATATATTAGAGTAAATGATATTGTATATAGAATGAGAGTGTATGGTAAAGTCATGGAAGATAGAGTAGTAGTAAGAAATATTTTGAGATCCTTAACTCCAAAGTGGCTGCATATTGTCATTACACTTAAGGAGTGTAAATATATGGACCAAATTATGATTGAAGATTTAGTGGGTTCTTTATTGACCCATGAGGATAAAATAAAAATCTACTCAAATGAATTGAATCATGCACTAGAGTGTAAAGTATGGGTTTCAAAACTAAACGCAAAGCCCTCAAGTTAGAATGAAAAATTTTCTTAAATAACAGATCAAAAAGAAACTAAAATTAGTCAAATTCAAATAGGAAGGGTAAGAAGATCATCACTTGTCATTATTGTAAGAAACTAGGTCACATGATAAAAGACTGCAGGAAACTAGCAACCAAAAATCAAGTAAATTCAAACCAATATGGGGGTGAGAAAAAGATCTACCAAGCTAAGAATAATGATGATCAAATTAATTTTTTTTTTCATGTAATTTAGGTTTGGATGATAAAAACGATATGTGGTTTCTTGATTCAGGATGTTCTAACCATATATCATGTTTTAAGGGTTGTTTTGACAAGTTGAATGGTTCATTCAAGATCCAAGTTCACTAAGGATATATGGAAATGTGATTCATGTAGAAGGGAAAGGGAGTATACCTATCACCACAAATCATGGGAATGGTGATATCAACAACATTTATTTGGCTCCAAACATGAAGCACAATCTCATAAGCATTGAACAACTAGTAGAGAAAGGATTCAAGCTAATTTTTGACAATGGATAATTTTTTATATATGAAAATAAGTAAGGTAAAAAATTGATTGGAAATCCAATAATGTCAAAAAATATAATGTTTCCATTGAGAATAAATATGTTAAATCAATATTTTTTCTTTTCTACCATTGAGGAATCAAGCATGTTGTGGCACTCTAGATATGGTCATTTAAATTTTAGAAGTTTACATGTTCTTTTTAAGAAAAAAAAGGTTGATGATATTTCAAGGATTAAATCCAAATTGAAGAAATCATGCAAGGCATGTATACTTGGAAAACACAAAAAAATGGAGAGCTACCAAGAAAATGGAATTAGTACATTCAGATTTGTGTGGGCCCATGTCTTGTCCTAGCATAGGCAAAAATTTATATTTTATTTCCTTTATTGATGATGCTACCAAACTAATGTGGGTTTTCTTATTGAATATAAAATATGGGGTATTCTTAGCCTTAATACTATCAAGGAATTAACTGAAAAAAATAGGTTGTTCTATCAAGGTGTTAAGAATTGATAGAGGTGGGAAATTTTGTTCACTACCTCTTTGCATGAAATAAAATGGTATTTTATTGCTCCCTACACATCATAAAAAATGGTGTTGGAGAGAGAAATAATAGGACAATAATTGAGTCAACAAGAACCATGTTGGAGAAAAAAAGTTGGAGAGGAAGTTTTGGGTTGAATTTGTGCAAACAACAACCTACATCCTAAATAGAAGTCCCATAATGATGGTGAAAAACAAGGCACCCTATGAAGCATGGTATGGTAAGAATCCCGCAGTAGCTCATCTTAGAGTATTTGGTTGTTTAGCATTTTTTCACATTGATGATGTGAAAAGGAAAAATTATATCCTAAGAGTGAGCCTTACATTTTTATAGGTTATAGTGATGCTAGTAAGGCTTACAATTTTTTCAATCCTATTAGTAAAAAAAACTATTGTTTCTAGGGATTGTAATTTTTTTGAGACTAATGTGTTTACTAATCATAACCAGAAGAGTGTAGAGGTTATTAATGAAGGGAGAAGAATTTTTATGGAGAAATGGAGGTCAATCAAGATCCTCCACAAGTTCCTAGTGTTAATGGCAATAATACTAGTTCTTCCCAAGAGACTAGTTTACTACCAACTTCAACCCATGTCAAAAGTAAGAGGTTGTTGCTTCCACATCCAACAAGTTGTCAGATGTTGGATCATAACTATGAGAGGAGAATAACAAGACTTAAAGCTCAATCAAGTAATAATCTTGAAGATATTGAAGATGAAATGACTTACAATACCTTATCTTACATGTCTAGTGAACCAAGGAACTATGCAAAAACTAGTCAAAGGAAAGAATGGGTTGAGGTCATGAATGCTGAGATGGGGGGCCATTAAGATAAATGAGACATGGAATCTCATTCAGCCTACTAGTGACATGGATGTCATTGGTATAAAATGGGTCTACAAGACCAAGCTTCATAGTGATGGAACAATAGACAAACACAAAGCTAGACTAGTAGCAAAAGGGTATGCACAAATATATGGCATAAACTATGAGGAGACGTTTGCTCTTATGGCTCGCCAAGATGCTATTAGATTGATGCTTTCATTTTCTACTTATAAATTATGGGAAGTTTACCAAATGAATTTCAAGAGTGTATTCTTGAATGGTGACATTGAAGAAGAGGTATATGTGGAGCAGACACAAGGTTATAAAATAAAGGATAACGAGCATTGGGTATACAAATTGAAAAAGATACTTTATGGACTGAAATAAACTCCAAGAGCTTGGTACTCAAAGATAGATGGATGGTTCTCTGAAAATGGCTTTGAAAGGAGCAAAAATGAACCAAATATTTATATGAAAATTATTGACACTAAAATGTTTTATGTTTGTATTTATATTGATGATCTCATTTTTACAAAGAATTCCAAAGTTATTATGCAAGACTTCAAGAAGAGCATGAAAAGTGTTTTCGATATGTCTTATCTTGGAAAAATGAAACACTTTCTTGGAATGGAAGTACAACAAAGGGAAGATGAGATCTTCATATGCCAAGCCAAGTATACCCAAGACATGTTGAAGAATTTTTCATTTCTAGACTAGAAGGTTGTTGATACTCTTATTGCTAGTGGGGAGAAGCTTATGAAAGAGGATGGGAATCCTCTTGTTGATGAGAAAAATTTTAGAAGTATGGTGGGTGTATTGATGTACCTTACATCCACAAGACCCAACATTACCTATGCAATTTCACTAGTTTTCCAATTTATGAGGCTACCAACTCAAAGGCATATGCAAGCGATGAGATGAATCTTTAGATATGTAAAGGGAACCTTTGATCATGGTATACAATACAAATCATAAATATCTTCAAGGATTTTTGGGTATGTTGATTTAGATTTGGGAGTTTCTATTGATGATTTAAAATCCACTATAGGGTATTGTTTCACCTTGGGAAGTGGGTTGATTTCTTGGTTATCCAAGAGGTAAAGTACAATGGCTTTATCTTCCACTGAAGTTGAATATGCAGCCCTTAATTTATCTTGTACACAAGGGATTTTATTGAGGATAATGTTGAAGTATTTTGGTGAGACTCAACATGAGCCTACCAAAATATTTTGTGATAACATTGGGGTAATACAATTATCCAAAAATCTAGTTTTCCATGCAAGGACCAAACACATAGAGTTGAAGCACCATTTTATTAGAGGCTTGGTACAAGATAAAAATTTTGTTAGTAAGTATGTTAAGAGTGAGGATCAAGTTGATGATATACTCACAAAGATGTTTTTGAAGGTGACTCATGGGAGACTCAAAGAAATGTTGGATATTTCTTCCTTTGACATCAAAGGGGGGATTGTTGAGGGTGATGTCAAAAGTCACCCATAATTATTAAATTAATATGTGAGTTGTAACTAAAATAAAGCACATGCAAAAATATCTTAAATTGGGTGCTTTATTCATGCCAATTAAGAATTTTAGTTAATTTAAAATTAAATTATAAAACAACATGCAAGGTGGCCATGATAAAAGCTAGTTTTTTAGAAAGTTGTTTTAGATTTTTTGATTAATCAAGGCTGATATATAATTATATGCATTGTAATTGGACTCATTTTATATATACAAGAATCAGAATTTTTCAGAATGCAATATTGTGGAGCTTGTTTAAATTTTTTTGCGCGCGCTTTTTTTCAATTCTAGATCTAATTTTCTTGTTTGGACCAACAACATAGATTGCTAAAATTGAAGACTTTGGCTATGAATATTTTATCATTTGGTATTCAAAATTGGTTTAGCTTAATCACTAAACACTCTTGGACCATTTTTGGATGATATTCATGCTCCATTAATGTTCATTTTGTTTTAGACCAGAATTGATTTATTGTTATTCTTTTTATCTCTCCACCTTAAAAACTTTCACAAACTATGTATTTCTTTTCAACCACCTCCATACTTTTTGTTACTCTCATTAACCTCCAATGATTTGAATGACTTACCCATAACCATTACATGTACTTAAATTTTCTTTACTTTATTTTGAATCCACCCTATCTTCATGGAATCCATAGGAATCCATCTCTTTGGTTGGCTTTCATCATGACTAATAAAATTACAACTATATTCAACAACATAATCATTTTCAACACCTGCATACCATGACACTATGTTTCTATGACTTGACAACTAACACACTATGTCATTATACACATTATAACATTTTAATGATGTTGAATACAACATATCATGCACTTTAAACACATATTTAACTTAATAGTCATGTTATCCCTTTAAATCATTACAAGTCAACTAATGATACATTCTCTTTTATCTTATGATACATTTCATGAATTTTAAATTATCATAAACACACTACAAGTTTTTAATTAAATGTAGATCAACTTAGATAAATTTAAGAACATTAAGATCATCTACCATTTATCTGTGTACATTTTGACCATTTGCACTTAATAACATTTTTTATCAACAAAACTTTTTCTTTTTTAACAATATTCTCACATGACTTCTTGAGTTTTTATTGACCAAAATACATTTAATGACTCTTATTTATCCCATTACATGAAGCACTTTCTTATCACTAATCATAATAACAATCATGAGGTACATTATTGTGAGGACTTTTATCCTTTGACTAAATGATCAAGTCAATGAGTTAAATTGTGCAATAGACATATTAAAATCTTTAAATGTGTCATTTACTTCTAAATGATTAGTATATGTCATCGAGTGGAGCTTGGGTCTTAAGGTTGTTATACCCATTGATCTTTAATGTTAGCTTATGACAATGTTAGGAAGCACATAGGGATCAAAGTCCAATGATGACCTCAATCACAAGCTTCATAATTCATTTCAATGAACTAAAGTGATGATATGAGAATTGTGGTTAGCCTAAATCCCATGCCTACAACTTTCAACATAATTCTAGATCACTACCCTCAATTTCCAACCATGGTGAGGAGAAATTTTAACAATTTTGACAATTTGTTACCCAAATAAGGCATACTTTTGGGACCCTCATCCTCCTTCGGTGTAATGTTGAAGAAAGGTAAGTCAATGAGCAATCTTAACAATGCCAAAGAATATTCCTTAAAAAACAAAAAAATTCTAAGTTTGTATTGTACATCTTCATCCCCACATTTCTTACTTTTTTTTCATTGTTGGAAAGTTCTTCCTTATTGTGGATAATACCATAATTCTAATTATCATGGCGATGACATTTTGCCTTGTTTGCCTAATGCTCTTCTAGAACATTTGGCAATGGGAAGAAAACTCATTTGAATTTCATGACCTCACATGACATTGATCTTAACAATACAAAGGATGAAAAAAATATGAAAATAACTAAAATAAGGTAGTTATCTCTTTTCAATTTCTTTAATGCTTCTAATAATATTTTATTTAATAGTATATACGATTAGACAATAACGTGAACTCCCCTGATAATATTGTGTCGCTGAATATGGAAAGATCAGGAGGCCGCAAGATTTCTCTCAAGCTGAGCCTTCATCTCCATTACATCTTCCCCTTGCAAAAACGACTGTAGCCCCTGCAAAATCGGCCTCACGTCTTTCTGAACAGCAAGATTCCTCAACAGTGGAGTCAAGCATTCAAGCATGCGGTCCCTCTTATCAAAGGCAAAGTATGGGACAGGAATCGCATTGGACTGCTGGCGTTCATAAGATATGGGATTATCATCCACTATGATAACTCTTCTGAGATCGCGCCCAAGCATCGACAGATCCTTCACAAACGCGTCTTTGCCCACCTGAATACAGTGCTGTCGATAGAGGCGATGAGAAATGTTATGGCAAATATCAATCTCGTTCAGAATCAAATCTGCGCGTTCTTCACCGCTGGCGGTGAAGACCACGACCTCGAACAACTCTGCCATTTGGGACAAAAAATCTTGCAGCCCTGGTCTCTTCAACACCATTAACGTCAAGGGCTCAGAGCCGTCCTCCTCTTCTTCGCCGGTTACTGTGAAATCGGGGTCGTAATAGAAGGGAGAGGAAGGGGAGTGGGCTTGCAATAGAGTGCCGTCCATGTCTAGGACAAGCGTGGATTTTTGGGCGTCCCTCTCCAGCTGGGGTGGCAACAGCGGTTCTATACATGAAGACATTTCATCATCGCTGTTTTCCATGGTGATGTCCATATTGAGATTACAAAAACACTGTTACCTCTTCAAGACCAATATTTTTTTTTTTTTTTTCTTTCTATAAGACTGGAGCATTTGAAATCTTTGGGACTGAAGCGTTATTTTGGATCAGGCAAGTCGTGTTGCTGAAATATAGCACGGTTGCCAATGATAGCTATGGTCGTGTCCTTTCACTGTGAATTTTAGGATTTTATTTGTACGGTATATAAATTTGTTTAGGTAATTAAGAGTGAAGGTATTATGTTAAAACAAATGATTTTATCTACATATGTTGAAAGAAAAGGAAAAAGAACTTAAGACATTAAATCAAACTTTTGTCATCATATTGTAATGCTAAAAGATATTAGGTTCTTTTAACAAAGACCTCAGTGTATAAATAGTCATGTTATTATTATTTATACTGATCAACAAAATATGAATGTATGTTTATCATTTCGTGCTGGATGCATCCTATTATTGCTTCTTTTATCAATGTTATGATTTTATCAAATGACATATGTATATATTGAAAGAAAAGCAGAAAAACCTTATAAAAATAAAACATCAAATTAAACTTTTGCCAAAGTGCATAAGAAATCGTGTTATTATTATACTACTCAACAACTAAGAGTATATTTATCATTTCCTCCTTATAGAATGGAGGGAAAGCTTGGTGCATTCTATTATTGCTTCTCTTCTAAGGATCCTATGACAATGGTCTAGGTAAAAAAAGGCAGATGGAGTTTTCAAAAAATTTAATAAAGGAATTATATAATGACATGATATCTCATTTATGTTATTATTATACTACTCAACAACTAAAAGTATGTCTTTATCATTTCCTCCTTATAAAATGGAGGAAAAGATTGATGCATATTATTATGCTTATCTTCCTTATCAATAATCTAAGGATCCTATGACAATGGTCTAGGTGAAGAAAGTTGATGGAGTTTCCAATTTTTTTAATAAAGGAATTATATAATGACATGATATCTCATTCATTAATAGTATAGTCAAACAACAAAGCTACTTAACAACCCATTTATAAAGCAAACCTTAGATCAAATGTAATGGTTACTTTGATGATACTAAGAGTAAATTTTCTATGTATTCCAAAACTAGTTGAAACAACATCAAGAAACATTACAAGTGAACTTTCTTAGTAATCAATAAGCTCTTAAGGTATTAGAGCAATGCCAAAATATATGATAAAAATTCTAAGAATTGTTGTCATTTGTATATGTTAAAGATGCAATTGAGTAGGTTATAATGTAGTATAAGAATCTCTAGAGTGTAAGCGGGAGAGGAGCTAGTTTGGGTATGTTGAATGGCCTAGTTCTAAATGGGATTGGGGTGGATTCAGATCCCTTGGATCCCCTAGATCCTTTGGTTTCTATAGTTTTGGATGGTTTGGTGATCGAAAGGTGGTGTTGTTGTGGTAGACTGAGTGGAAGCAGTTGGATGAGATTTCATGGTTGGTTGGATAGGTGTGATAGGCTATGTTGGTATGGTAGGGATATCTTCTCCACTAGGAGAGACCATCCCATGTAGCAGTGCTCTAGCCTTATCCTTATTTTTTGCTCGAGGTTTTTCTTTTTGGTTTCTTGGAGAGAAAACCTATACTAGGTAGGTTTGGCTTTGGGATTTATTTGGTTACATATGTTTTTCTTGTGGTTGTGGTTCCAATGAACGTCTTGCTAACCTTTTATGATCTTGAAAGGAAGTCATTTTCTAGGGTTTCTTTAGTTGTGAGAGGATATTTGACCATTAGATATTTGGTCATTGATCCTAGATTTTCCTTGTTTGAAATCTTGGATCCTTTAGTATATCTAGATATGTTTATGCAGACTTATTTCCTAGAGCAATCAAAATCCAGTGTGATCTCTATCTTAGTCGAGATATTAGATTTGAGCATTGATGTAAACAACATTCTAGCTCTATGATTTCTTTCTATTGGTCCTAGATGTGTTGCATCTATATCTGAGGATCTCATGTTTGTAATTCTTCTCAAGTCCTTGCAGGTTTTGTTTTCCAAGGCTTTTGTGTTGGGACCCCATCCTAACATTATTTTTGTAATTTTCATTAAATTAAGTAATGATCCACATCCAACATGGGGACCCCCTTATAATATTATTTTGTAATACTTTTGTAATGGTATGTCGAAAGTAAGACACCTAGACAAATGGGGTCATTTCATGTAAGTGTTATCAAGAATGTAATTGATATTTTGTAGAAGACTCTAGCTCAAGTGGCATTTTGCATGTAAGCCAACTCTTGAGCTTAGGATTAGGGTCACATGAAGCTTTTGTTTAAAAGAAATTAAGCTATGTATGAATGTATATTTTTGCCAATTAATAAATTGAAATAGGTTGCCCCCTCGAAGAGGCCTATGATTCTATATTTATTGTGAGAGTCTTTAATTCTACATTTAATTTCCACATTATGATATTGTTTTATTGCATGAATATTTGTTTAATTTCAATATTCTATGTAAGTGATTTTATTTTTTATAGTAGGTTCCTAACAAGTGGTATAAAAGTGCTTTGTAAGGTTGATTTCTACTACGACTGTGATAATTCTTGCCCATCCATTATGAATGTTAGGTATAATTTTCTTGATTTTTTGTTTTTTTTATCTTTTATTTAAAAATTTAGTAAAAACTAGCAAAGAATATAGTTTCTTCTTTTTATATAATAGTTGAGTAGGTTAGAAACCCTATATCAAGGGTTTTAAAATATTGCAAAGGAGTTATTGTTATTGGCTAAGCTAGATAACCCATAAAGCATCTAGTGAAGTGAGGGGCGATCACAATCCAATACCCAAGTATTATATAGCACCCACACACAAAATCAAGATCTCACATATCTTTGAGTATTTAGGTAGATCATCTAGAATTAAATAAACCTTTAGCCCTAGGAAGCTTTTTTGACCTTGTATTATTCATAGTACATGGGATACGACATCCCAAAATACTACCCTCATGTACTATTTAAGAGGTAGGTAGTGTGCTCAAGGGTATGTGTGGAATCCTCCTTAAGTAGTGGCCTAAAATATTGGTTGAGCACTATTGTTCATCATTGTGTTATAACAGAAGGCTTATGGGTATTACATACACCTTTGACTAACATATCTTAGTTCTATCAAAATTTAACCTACAAAAAAAACCAACCTTCCTATTTCGTTGAATCTGTAACCTACAACTAAAAACATTCATCCCACAAAAGTGAGCATATAGAGGAGACTTCCCTATCCTAAAAAAACTTGCATGCAAAAAGAGTCAAGGTAGAGTTTGCAAGTTTCTGTAACAGTTAGGTAGTCATTCAATAATAAAAAGTAATTTATAGGGTTGTCAGTAGTGTAGGGAATATAAAATTCAAAAACTAAATAGTTAGAGTTATTAGTGGTAGTAATAGTCATTTATTACAATCAGTAATTATAGGGTTGTCAATGACAAAAATAGAACAAATAGTGTTAGTAATTGAATAGCATAGGGAATTATAGAATAGTGTCGGTGTCATAGTATAGGTGCCAGTAAAATGTTCGAAGTGGTTAGTAATCAAAAATAGACAAAGCCGAGTTGGATGATGTAGTACCCAAATTTTGAACCCAACCTCCAAAGCAAAAACTGACCACATGAATAGACTCGTCAAAATAATAGATAAAAAAAGTTTGGAGTATCTAAAATTAATGTTGAGATATATAGCTCGTTGTGACCATCCTTTCAAGCTAATTAATTTGATGTATAACACCCAAACACATTTTTAGACTTCTTACTAAACATAGTAACTCTTGTAGTCACATTTCTATTTTTAGTGATTTAGTGAAAGAGGTTCAAGACTTTAAAAAATGGTTCATGGTACTCATGGACATCAAAAAAAGGTAGAACAAACCACTTCAATGTTTAAAATAATAAAAGTCTCCCTTGGTAACCTTCTCCATGATAATAACACAATAAAGGAATATATTCAATGCTTTAGAAGTGAATACCTTAACTCCAAAACACACTTGGAAGAACAATTTGTTGAGGTTGATTCTAGACTTCAAGGTGGTCCAAAGGGGTTTTATTACCATACTGAACAATCAGGTCAAGGAAAAGGAAGGGAAATGGGGTACTCTCACCCTCTCTTTGATCATGATCATACCTTTAAGATGCCTACATTGAACTTTTCTAAGTTCAATGGGAAGGACGCATATGGGTGGTTATGCTATGTTGATCAATTTTTTAAACTCCATAATATCCCTACATATTATTGGGTCCAACTTGTTGGAAATTAAGCCAGTTAAAAGGAGTAAAAAATTTGTTTGCAACGGTAAGCTTTGTTACCCTTTTGCCTCCTTAGACGACAGCTGACTGGGTAAGTAGTTTGACTTGGACGGCAGCTGACTGGGCAGATTGGACAACATGGGCGATAAGGCGGAAAACACCAAATTCCATTTCTCCTTTCCTCCATATTCTTCTTCTTTTACTAAATTCTCCTATATTCCCTAAGGTTGTTTAATCAACCACTATTTAAACTTTGTAATTCTTATGTTTCCAAGGTTGAATATAATATTTCTGCATTTTCCTATTGCTCCTAATTCTCACGTGCCCACATCTGGTATCAGAGCCAAAGTCAGAGAGGGCGCTAGAACCAAGGTTGATGGAGGAACCAGGCCTGAGTACCAAGGTGGAGGAACCAGGTAGCACAAGCATCGAGGCAAGGTCAAGTGGGGCTCGTAGCATGCAATTCAAGGTGAGGAAGGCCCATGATTCATGAACTAAGGTGAGGTCTAGAGAAGGCCCGCACAACAAGCATGCGAGGAGGAGCAACTCAGAAGAACCAACCAAAGAGCACCATGTGGTGAGAGGAGAACAAGGTTGATGTAGATTGGACAACTCAGAACTAACGCAAACCAATTACATGGTAGAAGTATTGATTATGTGGCAGGAGGACAAGCAATATGGCAACAAACGATAGGCTCAAAGGAAGCAACATGGTAGGGAGCGATTGCTCGAGAAGGAGGTTAAAGGGTGATCAATGATTACCCAAAGGTAATTGAGTGAGTATTCACTCACTGAAGATTTTAAACACCTTCATCACCCTCCGCATGGTCGATGTGGGACAAAAATCCCAAAAAAAAAAATTAATTAAAGCACGGCCAAGAGAAGTATAAGGAAGGAAAGCTTCCCTTGCTTTCCTGTCGAGCCGCGTAGCTCAACTGGCTCCTGGAGCTATCCATAAGGTGCTCGCCTTCCTGCAGGTCACGGGTTCGAAACCCAACGACAGTGAAAGCTTGAAATTTTTTTATTTTTGTTGAAATCGGATCCGAAATAGAATATACTTGTAATCTTGCCCTTGGGTTCTCATCGGCAGTGGTAGCCGAGTTGGTTAGGACGAATTCTTGCATGAAATAGGTCGCGGGTTCTATTCCTGCGAAGGTTAAATTTCTATAAAAAGATTTTTTATATATTATTATTAAAATTAATTATATTATATTTAATATATTAACTATAATTGCTTTTCTAAAGTTTATTTTAAAGCAATTATTTTTTAATCTATTAAATAGTAATATTTTTTTTAATATATATCATATAAGAAAGAAATACATTGTCTAAGAGACAATTATTGTAATCGAAGGATAAATTTTTCACTTGATTCAAGGAATCATAAACTGTAGAACTTTTGTGTAATAAGCCTAAGAGGCTTAGTTTTTTTTTGTAAAAGAGACAAAAGATCCAAATTGACAAATTGTAAAGAGGCATTGATGATAAGACCAAATGGTTGTTGTCATGCCTTATGTGCAATTCTAGCAATAGAAGGTGCAGAGAGGTTTTATGAAAAAGTAAGAGGTTATGGGCTCAAAATTGTGTTTAGCCAACTTCAAAATGCAGTGATAGCACATCAAAGGCATCCTGACTCAGGGTATGAGGTAGACTTTGAAGATAACTCATTCAGGAGTCAATTTGAACAATTGAAATCCATACAAGCTGCACCACAATAATCAGAGTATACACACTATAGTATTTCAATGGAAATCTTAGAACCAGAATCACCAAAAATAATATTGTTAAGTGACGATGAAGAACAAGTAGCAGATAATTTTGTGAATCAAGAGATAGCATCCCCACATCAAGAGGAATAAACAGTGAATGATAGAATAGAACAAGTCAGATTTGACTTAAGTTTGTAATCTCTTCTTTCTTCCTTCTTCTTCTTTCCTTCTTTCAAACAACAAAGTACTTTATTGTAACCGTGAAATAAAGAGATTTTTTTGGTAACTATGGCCTCACACAATAACTTACCTATACCAAAATTTAATGGTTATGACTATGAGTATTGGTCTATAAATATGAAGACCTTGCTCATAGGAAGAGGTTTGTGGGACATAATAGAAGAGGGCTACACAAAACCCTAAGATTGGACAACACTAAGTGCCACAAACAAGAAAACATGAAAAGAAGAGAAAAAGAGCAACTCTTTTGCTCTTTCTCATCTCCAAGCTGCATTGGAGAAAAGCATATTTCCTAGAATCATCACTTGTACAACTGCACAAGCTGCATGGAAAGCATTGAGTGATGGATTCCAGGGTAGTAATCAAGTGAAGCAGGTAAGGCTTCAAACACTGAAGAGAGATTTTGAAAATATCTGAATGAAAGATGATGAAAAAGTCGATGATTATTGTGTTAGAGTAAAAGCAATTATGGATAAAATGGTTACACTAGGCGAAAAAATCATGCCTGAGACAATTGTAACAAAAGTGTTGCGAACACTTACACATAAATGGAACCATATTGCCATAATTATAGAAGAATCCAAAGATCTTTCCCTTTTAACATTTGATGCATTAATCGGATCGTTAATGTCACATGAAGAGAGGTTTCTTGAAACTCCTTCAACCAGCTATGGAGACGATGATAAGGCCTTCACTTCTAATGAAAACAATGGAATAGGATGGATAAGAGGTCAAGGCAGAGGCAAGCAAAGAGGTAGAGGCAGAAGCAACTACAAAGGAGGCAATCAAAATAGAGGAGACATTGCAAAGAACATTTATTTTCTAATCTATATTCCACTTATAAATCCTAAATAAAATTAGGGGATGATAAGACATTGCAAGTAGAGGGTATTGGAGACATGGATGTTCCAACAAAAGAAGGACTAAAGAAATTGCATGACATATATTACACTCCAAAGCTTCAACACAATCTGCTAAGCATTGGACAAATGATGGAAAACAATTACAAGCTTGTATTTGATGAAGGACAATGTATCATTTTTGATAAAAATAATTGTAATCGTGTCATTACACAGGTCCCCATGAGCAAGAATAGGTTATTGCCTCTCAAATTTGGTGAGCCATGAGGAGTTCAACTTGCAAATGTAGCTATAAAAAATCCAAGTGTGCTTTGGCACTTGCAATATGGTCACCTTAATTCCGCTAGCTTGAAACGTCTCACTTAGCAAGCTATGGTTACAGGACTTCCTAAAATCAATGAACAAAAGGAGTTATGTGAAGGATGTGCTTTGGGAAAGCACTCAAGGTCAAAGTTTCCAAAAGTACAAGTGTGGAGAGCCATCTATCCACTTCAGTTAGTACATTCAGACATCTGTGGACCAATGCAAACACAAAGTCTCGAAAACTATTATTATTTTCTCACTTTCATAGATGACTTCTCTATAATGTGCTGGATTTATTTTTTGAAACATAAATATGAAGCTTTTGATTGCTTCATATTTTTTAGAAACAATGTAGATAATCAAAGTGGCAATTATGTAAAATGTCTTGGGACAGATCGAGGAGGTGAATACTCCTCAAAAGAATTCTTGAAATATTGTAAAGCAAGTGGGATTAAAATGCAATTCACTACTGCATATACCCCAAAACAGAATGGTGTGGTCGAGAGAAATAATTGCACCATAGTTGAAATGGTGAGATCGATGCTTCAGACTAAGCATCTAACTCATATGTATTGGCCAAAGGCTGTAATAACTAATGTATATATTTTAAATAGAAGTCCTACTTCTAGTTTAGATGGTATCACTCCTTATGAGGGGTGGTACGAAAAGAAACCTAATGTAAAGCACTTCAAAGTGTTTGGTTATTTAGAATATGCACACATTCCTCATGAGAAAAGGAATAAGCTTGATCCAAAGAGTCAAGCTTGTATATTTGTAGGGTATTATGAGTATACAAAGGCATATAGACTCTACAATCCCAAGACTCATAAAGTTATACTCTCTAGGGATGTAATTTTTTATGAAGGGGGAGAATGGGGTCATCAAAGAATTTTTGTTGATGATGAGTCCCAAGATGTAAGTTCTTCATAGGTACAACAAGTGTCTCCAAAGAAAAACAAAGGCACACCACCCCCTCCAAGCCCAAGCAGGAGTACTACATCAAGTACTTCAACCACCACTCCAAGTCCTTCTCCACAGAGATCAGTAAGTTCTTCACCAATGGACATTGATAGAGACTCTCCATCAAGAGGCAAAAGAACATTACAACATCATCCATATTTTCAAATGTTGGATCAAAATTTCCAGATAAGATTCACTAGAAGCCAAGCTAGTGAAATGAATACAGTTTTGTAGCAACTTGAAAATTTGCAATTGTATGGGGATGATGACTCCCATGATCCTAGGGGAGATGTAGTCAATTATGCTTTATTGGCTAGTACATAGCTAGAACCAGCTAGCTATGAGAAGGCTTGTACTCAAAATGTATGGCAAGAATCCATGAAAGAGGAAATAACCTCTATAAAAAATAATGATACATGGGAGCTAGTAAAGCTACCCAAAGGAAAAAAATGTGTTGGATGTAAATGGGTCTACAAGACCAAGTGAAATGTTGATGGAAGCATTGAGATGCATAATGTGAGACTAGTAGCAAAAGTTTTTACTTAGAAATTTGGCATTGACTATGAGGAAACCTTTGCTCCTGTTGCACGACAAGAAACAATCAGATCAGTTCTTTCCTTAGTAGCCCATAAAGGATAGAATGTTCAACACATGGATGTGAAAAGTGCTTTTCTGAATGGATACTTGACATAAGAGGTTTATGTTCAACAACCTCAAGGTTTTCAAGAACAGGGAAAGGAGAACCTTGTTTACAAATTGAAGAAAGCACTTTATGGCCTCAAGAAAGCACCAAGAGCTTGGTACTCACGCATTGATGGCTATTTCAATGAGTATGGATTCACGAGAAGCAAAAGTGAACCAACTCTGTACTACCTAAATCATGGAGTAGAAATTATCATAGTTTGTTTGTATGTGGATGATCTAATATTTATGGGTAGTAACAATAAAATGAATATGGAGTTCAAAAACTCCATGATGAAATAGTTTGAGATGAAATATCTTGGTTTAATGCGATACTTCCTAGGGATGGAAGTGCATCAATCAAATAAAGGGATCTTCATATGTCAACACAAGTATACTCGAGACATGATCAAGAAATTTGCCATGGAGCAGTGCAAATCAGTTGCAACTCCAACTGGACATGGGATCCAATTTAGCAAGGAAGATGGAGCATCAAAGGTTGACATGACCACTTACAGAAGCATGGTTGGGAGTCTGATGTTTGTCACCAACACAAGGCCCAATATTCAATATGTTGTTTCTCTAGTTTCAAGGTTTATGGCTAGTCCATCTGAGTTGCATCTACAAGCAACTAAAAGAATCTTAAGATATGTAAAAGGTACATTGGATTTTGGAATCCATTACTAAAAATATAATTTTGTGAAATTAGTTGGCTTCAGTGACAGTGATTGGGGTAGCAATATAGATGACAGGAAATCTACATCAAGAAATTATTTTAGTCTAGGATCAAGACTAATTACATGGAGTTCCAAGAAACAAATTGTTGTAGCATTGTCATCGACTGAGGCTGAGTATATAGCCATCACACATGCTAGTACTCAAGCCCTATGGTTGATAAAAGTTCTTGAAGAGATTTGAGAAAGTCAAAGTGGTCCAACTCGACTGTATTAGGATAACATAAGTGTCATTCAGTTGGCATACAATCTAGTCCACCATAGCAGATCAAAGCATTTCTATATGAAGTATCACTTCATTCAAGATATGATGGAATAGTAGATATTTGAGCTTCAATATTGTAGCACTTTGGATAATATTGCAAACATATTCACCAAAGGTATAGCTAAAGCTCAATATATAAAGCTGAGAGACTGTATAGTCAGTCCTCTCAAATTTAAGGGGGAGAATGTTGGAAATTAAGCTAGTTAAAAGGAGTAAAAAATTTGTTTGCAATGGTAAGCTTTGGATCTTACCCTTTTACCTCCTTGGACGGCAGCTGACTGGGTAGGTAGTTTGACTTGGATGGCAGTTGACTAGGCAGATTGGATGGCATGGGAGGCAAGGCGGACAACACCAAATTCTCTTTCTCCTTTCCTCCCTATTCTTCTTCTTTTCCTAAATTATCCTATATTCCCTAAGGTTGTTTAATCAACCACTATTTAAACTTTGTATTTCTTATGTTTCCAAGGTTGAATATAATATTTCTGCATTTTTCTATTGCTCCTAATTCTCACGTGCCCACACAAATGGCTTCTTTCAATTTGAAATCTAAAGCATTATAGTGGTACTAGTGGTTGCAACACACCATGATTGATCCTTCTTGGGAAGATTTTGAGTCCCACTTACTCACTCAATTTAGCCTTAGTGAATATGATGACTTACAAGGAGCATTGACAAAGTTGAGATAAGCCTCTACAGTTCGGGATTACAAAACCTAATTTGAGAAATTGGCTAACAAACTAAGGGGCTGAATGAAGGATTTTTTATGATTTATTTCATAAATGTATTGAAGGATGATCTTCAGGCTGAGGTCAAGATGTTCAAACCACAAGCAATTATGTAGGCTATAAGTTTGACATGGTTGGCCGAATCCAAATTCTTAGCTCAAAGGGGGAAGTCTAAACTTTTGCAATCTAAACCCTCATTTCCCCCTAATTTTCCAACTCATAATGACAATAAAACCATTCCCCATAAATTCTTGACTGCAAAAGAAATGGATGCTCGACGCGCTCATGGTTTGTGCTACAATTATGATGAAAAATATGTGAGGGTATAGGTGTACCCAAAAGAAGTTTTTCCTCATAAATGTTGAAAATATTATCAATAGAGACCAAAGTGATGATGAAACAGGATTGGTAGAAGACCAACCCTAAAGTGAGAAATAAATATATGAAGAACCACATGCAAAAAAATATTTCCATGCTCTTGCCAATAATACTACACCACAAACCATGAAAGTTGTGGGATTTTTCAAAGGCCAATGTCTTACAATCCTTAATGATTCGGGTAATACACACAACTTTATTGATCCCTAAATTTCTAAGCAGGTCAATTGTTACATACACACATGTAACTCCTTTGAATTTATGATGGAAAATAGAGGGACTTTACCTTGCAAGGGTAAATGTCATAATATTAAAGTGAAAATAGGGGATTATGAGTCCAAAACCAATATGTTGACTCCATAATTAGAAGAGTGTGATATTGTATTGGTATCTCAGTGGTTAGGACCATTCGAAACAATCTCATGGAATTTTTTAGATCTATGGATGTAGTTTTCATAGAACATATAGTCTTATACTCTTTGAGGTTCAAAAGTAGGCTTCCTCAGATTATCAACTCATAACTTTATGGAGAAGTTGTTAAAAAATATTCTTGTGGGGTCATCACATAGATATTTGTAATCCAACCACCTACTACTAAAGTGGACCAAATTCTTGAAGATTTACAACTTATTTTAACAAAGCATAATGCATTTTTTGTCGAACCATCAATTTTTCCACCACATTGCTCCCATGACCATGCCATTCCACTGGTACCTGGTAGTAAACCACCTAACATCAGGTCGTACTGATACCCTCATGCCCTTAAATCAAATATAGAGAATTTAGTGCAAGAATTGTTAAAATATAGATTCATTCACCCAAGTAAAAACCCTTACTCTTTTTATGTCTTATTGGTGTGAAATAAAATGGGGTATGGTGATTATGTATTGATTTTTATGAACTCAATAAGCTCACTATTAAGCATAAGTTTCCTATTCCTATGATGGATGGATTATGATATGAGCTACATAAGACTATGTTTTTCTCCAAATTAGATCTTTGCTCTTGGTACCATCAAATCAAGCTTAAGGATGAATATATTCCCAAAATCATATTTCATACTCATGAACATCATTATGAATTCTTGGTTATGTCATTTGGCTTGACCAATACACCCTCTACATTTCAAAGCCTCATGAACAATATTTTTTGTCCATTTCTTTGTAAATTCATTCTGGTTTTCTTTAATGACATTTTTGTTTATAGCCACTCTTGGTAAGAGCACCTCTCCTATGTGGATCAAAATTTATAACTTTTGGTACAGCATCAAATTTATGCTAAGTGGTCGAAGTGTTCTTTTGGTCTATGAAAGTGGAGTATTTGGGTCACATTGTCACCAAATATGGAGTTAAAGTTGACCCTAGTAAAATTCATGTGGTTCAAGAGTGGTTGAAACCTCACACACTAAAAGGTCTTTGTAGATTTTTGGGGCTTATAGGCTATTATCATAAATTTATCTATTATGGAAAAAATGTTGCTCCCTTAAAATCCATGTTAAAAAATGATTCTTTTACTTAGACTGGTCTAGCTAAATAGACTTTCCTAGAGTTGAAGCATGCTATGACAACCACTCTGGTCTTAGAAATACCTAATTTTTCCAAGCCTTTTATAATTTAAAGTGATACTTCAGGTAATGATATTGGCATGGTGTTGATGCAGGAAGGGTACCCCTTGGATTACACTAGTAAAGCACTTTTCAGTTGTAATCTAGGAAAATTAACTAATGTTAAGGAAATGCATTCCATTTTGCATGTGGTCACTCATTGGTGACTTTATCTCATTGGGCATCATTTCTCCATTAAAAAAAATCATCAAAGTCTTAAATATTTCTTAGAGCAACAAGTTGCCACCCTCAAACAACATAAGTGGATCTCTAAGATCATGGGATATGATTATGATATTATTTATAAAAATGGCAAGGAGAACATTGTGGCAGATGCCCTCTATTGCCAATTTGAGGTTCACAGTATGCTATGTATCATTTCTTCACCCATTATCCAATGGATAAATTCTCTTCATGAGGAGGTTCTTAAGAATTCAGGCTTGCAAAATTTGGTTGCCTCCCTTCAAATAGAGCCTATCTCATGTCCTGGATATACTTAGGATGGCCAATATTTATGCTAACACCTATGTCTTGTTGTTCCTCACATATTGTCACTCTGGGAACTTCTCATGAAGGAAATGTATGCTTCCCCCACTGTAGGCCATTTTGGATTCCTCAAAACATATGAAAGGATTAAGTGTACCTTTTATTAGAAGGAAATTAATAAGGACATACATGATTTTATTGTAGCATGTGACATCTATCAATGATTTAAATGTAAAACAATACATTCTCTAGGAACTCTAAAACCTTTACCTATTCTTAAACATGTTTGGAAGGGTTACCTAAGTCTAGAGGCAAAGCAATTATTTTTATGGTAGTGGATGGTCTTTTGAAGTATGCTCATTTTTTTCCCTTTCCCATCCTTACATGGCCTCCATAGTTACCCAAATTTTCTTTAATTCTATATTTCATCTTCATGGCATGTTTGTCTCCATTGTGTCCGATCATGACCCTACATTCACTAGTATTTTTTGGTAAGATTTATTTAAGTTGTAGAGAACTCATGTCAAAATGAGTTCAGCTTACCATCCATAGACTGATGGCTAGACTAATATTGTCAATAAATGTTTGGAGACCTACCTTTGTTGCTTTACCTCTTATCATCCTGCATAATGGGTGGAGTGGCTTCCCTTGATCGAGTGGTGGTATAATACTTCATATCACATGGTGACCAAGGTTGTCCTTTTTGAAGCATTTATGGATGACCTCCATTCACACCCTCCTCCTACATTCCAAGTAGCTCCAAGGTCCATGCAGTCGATACTAAACTTAGCCAACATGTCGAAGTCCTCCATCAATTGAAGATGAATTTGGAAGCAATCCAAAACTAGATGCGCTAACAAGTTGATCAACACTATTCTGAGTGTAGCTTTGATATTTATGATATGGTCTTCCTTCACTTGCAACCATACAAAAATTCATCCCTCCAAATTTGTAGGTGTCAAAGACTCGCTACCAAATACTATGGGCCGTACCAAGTTTTACAATGGATTGGTTCCACAATCTACAAATTGGTCCTACCATCAACATCCAAGCTCCACCCTATTTTCAATGTATCCTCTCTCAAGAAGGTTATGGGCACTTAGGTATAGGTTAAATATGCCCTCCCAAAATTGCATGAATAAGGTTCTATCTTGCTCGAGCCAAAATAATTGTTAGATCATAGAACGTGTACTTTTCACAACTGAGCCATTATCGAGGTCCTTGTTTAGTGGCATGGTCTACAATTGAAATATCCTACATGGGAGTCTCTCCACCATATCCAACATTAGTTTTCTCATCTATAGCTTTGAGGACAAAGCTTTTTGAAGGGGAAGGACATGTTAGGATCCCATCCTAACATTATTTTTATTTGATTATATAATGACCCACGTCCAACATGGGGATCCCCTTATAATATTATTTTGTAATAATTTTTAAATGGTATGTTGCCAGTAAAGTGCCTAGACAAGTGGGGTCATTTCATGTAACCATTATCAAGAATGTAACCGATGTTTGGTAGAAGATTCTATCTTGAGTAGCATTTTGCATGTAAGTCAACTCTTGATCTTAGGGTTAGGGTTGCATGAATCTTTTATTTAAAATACACAAAGCCATGTACAAATGTATATTTTTGCCAATTAATAAAATATTGAAGGAGATTGCCCCCTCAAAGAGGCTTTCAATTTTGTGTTTACTATGAGTGTTTATTTCTACATTTACTTTATGCATTGTGATATTGTGTTATTGCATGAAAATTAATTTTAATTTTAGTATTTTGTGTGAGTGAGCTTATTTTTAATAGTAGGTTTCTAACATTTTGTGTTGGGTAGGAACACAATCCAAATATTGATTGCTAAGCCAAGTGAAATCTTTGTTGTCTTCAGATTTTTGGGTGCTTAGCGGTTTTGGCTCTTATCGAACTATTGGGTGAGAAAATTCCAGCTTAGTTTTGGATTTTCCCCCTAGAAATCTATTGCAATAATTCAATATCTAGAGCAGTTCCAAAAATTTGATTTTTGGTTTGGGTGGGAAAAATAATTTTGATTTTTGAACCAAATTTTTGTGGAAACCTGGTTCGAGAAGTGATTATGGAATTTTGGACAGTTTCTACCCTTTCAGGTTATATCCTTGAGAGGTTACAAAGTATAGCTACTCATCTATGTAGTTAAAATGACTTTTTTGTTGGTGTATTAAGATGTTGGGTGGAAGGTTGTGTGGATTATGGGTCCTCGTAAGATTATGTTAGTGCCTTTTGGAACTCTTGGTGTATTGGATATTTTAACTCAGATCCAATTGGGGAATACATATGGGCTTGAGATGTTGATTTAGTGCAAGCATCCTCTTTAGAAATTTTTGGCCAAAACTTGTTAGGAATGATCCTGTGAGCCTGCAACATGAAATGAAATCTAGAAACAGGGTTATTACTCAGGCAGGAAGGTCTATTCTTTGAAATTTGAAATGAATGTTCTTGGTTTATTTTGGGTAGGAACTGAATCTTCCCACCCCTTATCCTATTTTTCAAATTTCTATTTGGTTTGTCCTTTATTTTTGCGATATCCACCCCTCTGTATCTCTTGGTTATCTTAGATTTCCTAGATCCTGTTTCTCTTGGTTGGGTGCCTTCGGGTGTTTGGTTTCTTTTCCCCAAGGGGTCTGACCCTTTTGTGTTTCACTTTTGGTTTCTCTTTGAAATATTTTGTTGCTTTGTAAGAGGTTTGGGGACCCTTTCAAAACCCCTTATGTAAAAGGTTTGGGGACCCTTTCAAAACCCCTTATTTAAAAACTAATAAAAAAAAGTTGAAATTGAGTAAAATATTGAAGGTGCTTCACAAGGAAAGACCTTGATATAAGTATGAAACAAAAAAATATGTTTCTTAATATTTAAAAGAGTCTTTTTTAATATGTTATCAACACTGTTATAAGTTGTAATTAAGCTTCAACTAAATGCATATTTAAATTTAAATATAAAAAAAATAATAATAATAATTAATTAATTGAAAGTTTATTGTATTGTGAAAAGTATTCTCAGCTACCATTTTTATTTATAAGAAATAAATATTGTATTTTTTACCATTAAATTAAAAATTATACTTTTTAATTAATAATTCTGTCAAATTTAAGATACTAAAAAAGGAGGGTGATTCAAAACTAAGGAATTTCTTTAAAAATATATATATAAGAGTGATTTAAACAATACTAGAGTATAATAAATCATAATACATAAATATATGAGAAAAATAATAGAATAATATTATTTTTCAAAAAACATACTACAATGCAAGGAATCTCTACGAAGAGATGTGATGCTAAAACATCACGTCTATCACTCATGGTTTTTACAATTGGGGAATACATATCTTTTTGCATAATATTTGCTAGGTTGAAAATCCATTATACTGAATATGAAAGGTCACTTATATGAAAATGTGATAGGACACCTTCCATAAGTTACAAAGTGCATATTAAATGAAAAATACATACCTTTGACTTGTTCCTTTGTGGTTTGGTTCTAATGACATGTCAACATGGATATAGATGTAATTTGGATGTGCATACCTAAAAATAAAAACTTATTATTTTTAGTAATTATCTTATTTTATATTTTTTTAAGACCTCCAAAATAATTTTCATGTGCTCGGCATGGATTTCTATCTAAAAATTATAATTTTACATCTACTCTTTCAACGCAACTTGAACAAGTCAAAATAGAATCTCAAAGTTATGAACTTGACAAGATGATTAAAAAATAGAACTCGTAGCACAAATCCATGCCCCAAAAATTGTCACATACCTAGATCCTTTATTCCCTCTTGAAAAACAATGAACTCCTTTACATCAGCCTTTGGCATCAAAAGTGAAATTTAATTCTTTATGAGTAATTTTCCTTGTTGATCAAGTTGTCCTACCTTGACCGCTTTATAATAGTATTAACCCATATATCAATAATATAATCATTTTCCATTGGTGCTAAACTATATAGATAAAGTTCTTTAATGTCCAATTATCCTGCTAATGTGTAATTGTTCAATGAAGGTAGATTATAAAGCCTAAGAAGTTGAACATTAAAGAATAGATGCAAATCAAGATAATATGGAAGACTCAACTCAAAAGCATTCACTCTCACCTTCTTTTTCATGGTATATAATCCGTAGTAATAGGTTTGATCTTCCTATGGTATATAGCAAGTCCTTCCTTCTGAATATGTAACCATACTTTATGTTCAACATTAAAGAGATGTTTTTTCTCATGTTAATCATGGTGTTGCTTGTATTTTTATTTATCTTATCCATTAGTTCATGGATTTATTATTGTATATGTTGAATCTATTCTACAAATATTATTGTCTTTTTTGCTTCTTTTTATTCATAATGTGAGTGCTACATGTGTTACATAGGGAGAGCTACATTAGTGGGTGTGAAGGGTGGAACCCAAAACAAACATGAAATGAGTTATATTTGGTAGAGTTATACAAATTTTTATTGTATCCATGTTAAACGTAGAAGAGGATCTAATCCCATGTGTGTAGATGCTTGAAACTATATAACTTTAAACAATATGTACAATTAATTAGTTCACAAAGTTAAGATAATTATCAATCTAAGAATAGAAGGTTATGGATATAGTCAGCTTAGAGTCCATCGTGTCCCATAGGGTGGACCAAAAAATACTTAGAAATTTACTATCCCTATTTTATACCAGGGAATTTGGAAAACTAAAGTTTGAGCCATACATGACTAAAATAGTGTTTAGTAGTCTCCTTAGCTAAAATGGTTTTTCTTACAAATAATAATAATAATAGCTATTTTTTAAATTCATAAACCACTATAAAAACACAATCATTACCATGCTTAAATGTGGAAAACCCTAAGAGGAAATCCATGGAGACACATTCCAAAGGCTTGGATAGAAATGGCAATGGTGTATACAATACTTACTTTCTATTAATTAGTTTGGCAATAGCACAAGTGTACACGATTTGATGTACCTCTTGACATAATTTCTTATCTTGGTTGAATAGAAGTACTTAGATATCTACCAGCATTTCTTCATTCCAAAGTGACCTTCTACTCTATTTAAGTGTGCTTTCCGAATAATCTTTGAGCATTCACTAGATGACACATATGGATGTCCCATGTAACAAAGGTAATTATCTTATAAATAAAAGTTAGTAATATAATTGTCCATATGAAAATATTGTTATATATCTACAAAATCAAAATCATCTTTATATAGGGTTGACCAATCAAATCTCTTATCCCCATAAAATTAATAATAGTGGTGAACATGATAATTGGTAGTTAGTTTAAGTAGTAAATTAGAATTTCCTTTCTTATATTTAATGATTAGATAAAACTATTATAGATATGCATTCCAATTATAGATATGTTACTGCCTTTGGTCACTTGGTGTAGCGGCCAAGCAATGTGTAAGAATCCCAATACAAATCCTTGATAGAAATTATAAATACCAACAAATATATGAATCCCTATAAGAGTCTTGGGAGTAGGATGACCTATGATTATCTAAATTTCCTCCAAATCAACATGAATTTCTTTCTTGTCAAAAATATACATGACGTACTAAATCTTTGTTATGCCAAATGAACAGATTTTTAAATTAGCATATAACTTGTGTCTTTGAAGAGATTGGATTAAGTATCAAACATTTTATAAATTCTACTCACATGTCTTACTATGAGAATGTCATATAAGTAGACTACTACAAATGAGTAGGTGTAGGGATGCATTCTGTCATCCACCATTCTGGTGAAGGTGTCAAGTGCATTGGTCAAGATAAAGAGCATAATAAACTACAAAAAAAAACCCTCATTGGATTTAAATACAATATTCCACACATCATTAAGCTTGATAGGTATTTGATGATATCCATATTTGAGATCAATTTTGGTGAAGAACTTTGCATCATGAAATTGGTCCACCAAGTCATCTATATGAGGGAGTGGGTATAATTTCTTCATATTTATTTTACTCAAATATCTATAGTAAATACAAAGTCTTAATGTTCCATACCTACTTAGTGTTAAAAAAATTAGATTGTTGTGTGGTGAAGCACTTACTCGTATATGCCCCTTATGAATTATTTTTAATCTTTGACTCCAACCCAACCTTCTCCATCTTCATACTTTTTTTTTAGAGGGGGTTTTACCATGTTTAGATTAGTGTTAGAGTTTCCATAATAGGAATATTATATTCTTATATTAATCTAATTTTAAGTAAAATATAGGGATAAAACAGCAAATAATTTTTTAAAATACAATTAAAATTTCAAACATCATCAAATTCTAATTGGAAAAAAAGATATTCATAAAATTGAATTTTAATTCTAGTAAGCCTCTTCAAGTGGTAAGTGATATCATTTGGACCAAACAATGCACTTGCATAGTTTCAATAGTAAATGGATAACAACATCAAATATTTTCATGATTTTATAGCAAACAATAATGATATTTTTCTTACTTTTAGTAAAATTGATAAAACATCATCTAAAGCAATTATGAATATTTAAAATATGAGTAAATAAAAGTCACATTGGTATAATGCACAAGTGAAGAGAAGGACAACAATGGTGAGCATTTATTCTAGGTGAGTTCTAGCGAGAATGTATCGGGTGCAGCAACGATAGGGAACATTGAACCAAGTGAGATCCCCAAATTTGCTACTGGGGAGGGCACTGATGAGTCAATTGTTGATGCTAAAATGAATCTTGATGTTGGGCGGGAAAAAGACCCAGGGAAGGACCCCCTGGACAAGAACGAGGGCTATCTTAAGGTAGGGGGGACCAGTGTTGGGCCCTCTTATTCTGCATCTTATCTTGAAAAGATCATGGGTACCAAATCATAAAAATCTACCAAGGACCAAATCCCTTTGATAGTGGTCGAAGAAGACTTAGTGATTCGAGAAACCCTAATGGCTGAATATCTTTCCCTAGAAGAACATTCTTTGATTGGGAAGTTCGTAGGTGATAGACCGGACATGGAATCCATTCGACGGTGGGCCACTACCAGGTGGAAATTTTCAAGGAATCTTGAGATTGTAGCTCTCCCTAGAGGGTTCTTTCAAATCCACCTTAACAATCTCGAAGATGCAACCTGTATTATAACAGGGGGTCCATGGTTCTATCGAAAGAGGATTTTTTTTATTCACAGATGGGGGGAATATTTCAACATCGAAACCCAAAGCATAAATTTTGCTCCAATGTGGGTTCGTCTTTTGAGACTCCCTAGCCAATTTTGGCATGAAGACATCTTACAAGGAATAGGTAGATACATAGGGAAAATGGTGGCCATGGATTCAACCACCAAAGCTCACACTAGGTTGACCCAAGCCAGAATATGCATCAATGCAAATATTGATTCCCAACTCCCAACTCAAATCAATCTAGTCTATGGTTCCTTCCGCCACTGCTAGGCCATAAAGTATGAAAACAAACCAGATTTTTGCATTTAATTTTGAACTCAAGGACACCTCAAGTCCCACTACCCCTCACTCATACCACATAAGGAGGTAGATTTTGGCAACCATCTCTACAGGAACCAAGGTTTTTGCTTCCTTGGGAAGCCCCCAATGCAAAATAACAGGCAAATCTACAACAAAAACCCTCATTAGCAAGCACTAGGGCAAAACCCTATGGTAAACAAAGGAAATAAAAAAGTGCAGCTATGATAATCAGAGGACCAAGCTCAGGTACAATCCTTGTTCACTCATCCTAATCGATTTGATATTTCAAGAAATATCACCCACTCTAATTCAGAAATAAATGAAGGGTTATTCACTCAGTAAGAAAATGATATGTCGAATCCAAATGTCAACCTCCAAATCCCCACTATCGAAGAAATTTTGTAGTATCCCCTTCCCACCAATAGCCCTGTATTATCTCTAGTCAAGCTAGCTTTCCATGATCCTCCCTGAAAATATTCTTTTCTAAGAGGCTACCAAGAAAACAAAAGCATATTTTAGTCCCAAAAACACTTGAAGCTCAAAAAAATCTTGTGTCGATGTTTGCAATGACAATAAAATGGGAAGGCCCAATATCCAAGAGCAAATAAGAATTCAAACTGTTGAGGACATAGCCAATGGAGTCCAAATAACCCTTGTACCTGAAATGTTTACTCACTCGAAGGAAGATCCCAAATTATCCAAACCCCCTGTGCAGCAGTCAAAAGGGGGCAATAAATCATCTAAAGTTTCCATATGAAGATACTCTCATGGAATGTGAGGAGCCTCAATAGTGCAGCCAAGTAGAGGTTGGTTAGCACTTTCAGAAAAGAAACCAAACCAACAATCCTCATTATTCAAGAGACCAAGTCAGATCAGTCAAAAGCATGCAAGGCGGGAAAACCATTTGAAAAAATAGTGGAAGCATTTTTAGTCCCAACCAAGGTCCATCTGGGGGTCTGTTGTACCTTTGGGATCCATAGAAATTGGATGGTAGAGTAATATCATCCTTAGATAGAGTTATAAATATCATTTTTTTTTACAAAGACAAGGATCAATGTTGGATCCTGTCTAATATCTACACCCCAAACAATCCCCTCAACAGGAGTTCCTTTTGGGACCAACTAAGTCAAATAACGTAGGCTTTCAAAAATTTCCCTTGGGTTTTGGCTGGGTATTTCAACTCCCCCCTTTACCCGTCAGATAAGGTAAGAGGCAATGAAATTCCTACCAAAAGTATTCAGGACTTCCATGGGTTTTTCATTGAGAATAACCTACTGTATATCTAGATCTGAGGAGCTCAATTCACATGGAATAATAGAAGAAGAGGAAACAATCTAATCCAAGTCAAGCTATATAGATTCTCTCTATATCAAGAAGCCATACCTCTATTTGGTGATGCCTCCCTCACTTCCCTGCCTAGAATCGTATCGGATCACAGTCCTCTCCTATTTGAAGCTAACAAGCCTCCAATTTTTAGGACCCCTTTCAGATTTGAGGCAATGTGGGTTCTCCACCTAGATTTATGTAATCAAATTGCAGGGTGGTGGCAACAACAGGTGGACGGATCCCCCATCACTCAAGTTACCCAAAAACTCAAAATAATCAAATAACCCATCAAAATTTGGAACAAGGAAGTGTTTGGTAATATTTTTTAAAATAAGGAGAAAATCACCAACAAGCTCAAAGCCATAGAAGAGCAAATTTAGAAAGAGCATATGAGCATACAAATCAGGAATGAAGATAAAAAGCTCCTTGTCGATTACCACAATATTTTGGCCAAGGAAGAAATGTATTGGAGACAAAAGTCTAGAGCCCTGTGGCTCAAGGATGGGGACTCAACCACAAAAATTTTCCATGCTTCCACTCTTCATCACAGAAGCTCCAATAAGATCAGGGAGTTAATAAATAGTGATGGCACAAGTGTGAGATACATCCACCTTATCAAAAATGAAGCAGTCACTTTATTTGAAAAAATGTTGAGAACAAATTCCATTGTTTTTAAACAGGACCAGGATCAGCTTCTTCAACATATTCGAAATTCAGTATTCCTTGAAATAAATGGCATGCTCATCAAGGACCTTACTAATGAAGAAATAAAGCAAGATCTTTTCTCCATGGCCCCTGATAAAGCTTTAGGGCCTGATGGCTTCTCCTCCATGTTTTTTTAAAATTACTTGGATATCATAGGGGTTGATATTTGCAAAGCCATAATTCACATGCAAAAATCTAAAGCCATCCCCAGAAGCACCAACTCCACCTTCATAGCATTAATCCCTAAAGGCCCTGAGTGCAAATCCATGAATGACTACAATCCCATCAGTCTATGTAATGTCATATACAATATTCTTGCCAAAGCCCAGACAACAAGGCTCAAAGAAATACTCATTATAGATCCTTTCCAGGGTAGCTCGATCAAAGGAATGTCTATTCATGATGGCATAATCACCCTGCATGAAGTCCTCCACTCAGCTTCCCAAAACAAGAAAGCAGCCATTTTTCTCAAATTAGATATCAGTAAGGCTTTTGACCGAGTAAATAGGGATTTCCTCCTGGTTGTTCTTCAAAAATTTGATTTTCACAAGAATGGATAAATGTAATCATAGGTTGCATATCCAACCCTCATCTCTTAGTCTTGGTTAACGGATCACCCACAGGTTATTTCCCTAGCGACAGAGGCATCAGGAAAGGAGACCCCATGTCACCCATCCTTTTTATAATACTCATTGAATCTCTAGGAAGAGCACTTAAGAGTGATGTCAGTGAGAAAACTATCACAGGGATCAGGGCTACCTCGAGTCTAAACCCATTGTCACACCAAAAATTTGTGGATGACACAATACTCGCTACCTATGCTTCAGTAGTGGAGGCCAAGATGATCAAAAAATCCTTGATTTATATGAGAAAGTGGTTGGGCAAGAAATCAACTATAACAAAAGTAAAAGTTTCTTCATAAATACCCCCCTTTCCAGGTAGATTAAAATCGGGCATATTCTTCAATGTAGCATTGGTAAGTTTCCTACTCGCTATCTGGGGCTTCCTATTTTTTATAGTCATCCCAAATTATCCATGTGGAGTCATGTGGTGGAAAGGATAAACAAAAATTTAGATGGATGGAAAGGGGTTTTTCTAACCCAAGAAGGTAAAATCATTCTTACCGCAACATGCCTCCAAAGCATCCCAACATATTTCCTCTTAGTATTCAAAGCTCCTGCTTCATTTTATGCCCAAATCGAGCAAATAAAAAAAAATATTCCTATGGGGAGGCACAAAGGAGAAGCAAAATATTCATTTGGTTGGACGGGAAAAGGTTTTTTGGCCAAAAAACCAAGGGGGTCTGGGACTTAGAATAATCAATCATAAGAACACTACTCTCCTGAATAAGCAAGCCTGGAAAATTCACACAAGTTTCAATGCATAATGGGTGTTAATAATACAGAGGAAATAACTTCAGTACAAAGAATTCACTGATGAATATATCCCCAAAGAGGGATCAACTTTTTGGAGGTCAATTATTTAAGTCAGAGAAGTTCTCCAAAAAGGTTCAAGGTGGTAGTTGGGAACAGGTACTGCCATAAACTTTTGGATAGACAGGTGGGTCAGTGATCAGCCCCTAGTTGAATATGATGAGATATATGTCCTAAAACCTATCCTTGATGGCACCATAGGCAGCAAAGTAGCAGACTTCATCCAAAACATCAATGGGTCTAAAATCTAGAACAACCTCAATATTAAATCAAATTATGGGCACATAATCAAGGCAACGATGGCTTTGGCTTTTATGGTGAATACTAAAGTGATTTTGATAGATGGAAGAGAAGACTTTCTAATTTGGAAATAAATAGATAATGGATTTTTTCTATCAAATATACCTACAAACTTATCCTCAATCCACAACAAGCTCCCTTCTCTCCTATCCGAATATGGATCAAGCACCTCATCCCTAAAGTGGCAATGTTTTCCTTGTTGGCAATTCAGAACAAGATTCTAACCACTGATAATCTCATCAAGATGGTGATGATGGTACCCAACAAATACCACTTGTACTATAAATCTTGGGAATCCATCAACCATATTTTCACTAAATGTGATTTATCTTATACTATGATGAGTAAATTACTATCTGATTTCCACATCAACTGGGTCCAACCCAACTCCCTGGTAGAGCTTTTCACTTAGTGGCCCAATCCTTTCAAAAACCCTCGATTGAAATTATTGTGGAAAATGTGAACTCATCATTCCTTATGGAAATTATGGCTAGAAAGAAATATTAGGGTGTTCTCTAACACTCCCAAGGACCCTACCTCCATTTCTAGCAAAATTATTAGCTTTTCCACAAAGAACTCCAAGCTCATCCCTTGCACAAAACCCCCTGATGTGGGATTGGATATTTTTTGTTCAACAGTCTTAATATCACCAAGGAAGATAATCCTCGTGTCACTCATTCCCATCCAAGACACACCTCTTCATGGAAACCCCCCTCGATAGGATGTCTCAAGCTCAATTTCGATGGAGCTTCTAAAGGAAACCTGGGAATGGTAGGTGCAGGAGGACTGGTCAAAGATAGCAACGATAATATTATGGTCGCATTTGTGGAGAACCTAGGCATTCAAACTAATCACGTAGTAGAAGCCCATGTCTGTAGAGAGGTCTCAGCATCATCCAAAATCACAAAGGAAACTACAAAATAGAAGGGGACTCTCTAAACATCATAAATTATATCAACAACGACTTCAATCCTTTGTGGAAGGTCATGAATGCCATTAGGAAAGCCAGAAACATGATCAAAAGATAGGATAGTGTGATATGTAGACATGTGTATAGGGAGGCAAATAGATTGGTTGACCTCTTAGCAAACATGGGAATCAATCAAAATTCCTTGACTTTATGGGATAACAATCCACCCTCAAACATTGTCAATGAAGTCAACCAAGAGTGGGTAAATCAACAGTGAAGCACCAGAGTAGGTGATTCATCATCAGGTTGCCAACATCTTCATTAGCAGCCTTATTAGTACTCTTGATAGCATTAGTGGGAATTCGAAGCATCTCATAAAGACTAAGGAAAGCACTACGAAGAAGAATGTGGCTGACGAATGATGGAGGGCCATGGATTTTTTTTTGTTTATAGTTCTTTGGATCCTTACTGGGGTTTGTTTTCATGAGAGTTATTTTACCTTTACATATATTATATGCATCAATGTTGGTTTGGGTGTCTGTTGTCCATATATTATCTACATCAATATTTTTTGGGGTGTTGTCCATATATTATCTGCATCAATACTATTTGGGGTGTTTTTTATTAGGCTTATCAGCTTTTAATTAATATATGGTGAACGGTGTTTATCTATGTACAAAAACATTATTTTAAAGTATATTCTTCTAAGCTGCTAGCCTCCTTTGAGGTTTTTGTAACTACTGGTTTTGGGATCTAGGAAAAAACCGTTTAATAGAAGCTACACTGTTTACTAAAAAAAAGTCACATTGCTACTTGTTCAATAGAAAATAAATTTATGAAATTTTAGTGAAATTTTGACTTTCATGATATAATCATCAATGAAGGAAAAAATAAAATGAACCTCTTATCTATTGAAAATGTGTAATTTGGTTTTATTTGGTCATGGTTGCTATTGTATGATATAATCATGTGTAGGTCTATGGGAAATCATTACATGATGATTATAGGTACCCATGTTTCTAGCATGTAAACATATGATTTGATTTTGTGATTTTTAAACTTTTTAAACTCTTACCCTAATCTTATGTTGATCAAGGGTTATATAATAATTAATTATTAATGATGTATTTATATAGCCCATCCACTTAATCTATTGTGTCGGTCTTATCTTGATCACTTTTATCGATGCTTAAGGATGTTCTTTATGTATTGTTTGTTAATAATTTCCTTTCACTCCAATTTCTCTTTCGATATAATATTTGAGGGTATTATTTACTTTTATTTATTTCAATAAAGTACTAAGCAAACTAACCTTATATCAGAGCAACTTTGTCAAGTAGAGAATTTATTCAAAGCATCTATTTCTTATTTTTATAAACACAAAACTATATGATATATTTTAAACCACTAAGGTATCAGAGACATCAAATTCTTTTATTTGACTTGTGTTTGAAGGTGAATTATATAGGTACACTTTTAGATGGAAATTTTTTAATTTTTAAAATTTAAATTTTGAAAATGGGAATTGATGGGGTAATATATCAACCATAAATTACCTAGGATTATATTTTTATTTCATTTAGTGGTAGAACATGGAAAGTATTTATTCCAGCACAAAGAAGAAACCCAACTAGGAAGCCCATTTTTTATTTGGAGGGGAACACTCAATGCATCAAGAATTATAGTTTTATTTTTATTGCTCTTCTAAGATATCTTGTTACTATTAGAAACTACTTCTATGGTTTAAATTATGAAAAAATATTCAAATGTTTATAATGCCCAATTTTGGTATAACAAGCCACTAATTAATCTTACAAGTACCCTTAACCTTTAGTGCATGCATAGTCCTTATGATGGATGGTTATACCACTCTTATTGTCACATGGAATATGATGTAATAATTACTAATGTACTCCCCTTATTACATCATAGTATTTTCTCTAGCTCAAAATTTGCTCTTGGTTTTAGCTCTTGCTCATAGCTCCAACTCGATCTCTTGGCTTTTGAATTGAATATGTGTTCTAGGGTGATGTTGAAATATCTAAAAATGAAAGAGAATATTCCTCCCTCAATGTATACTATATACTATAATACTTAGGAGTGTCCATTTCCACCAATCATGTACTCCAACACACTTGTTACAAATAATTATTCAATTTCTAATATTTCTAAATTCTATGCATGAAGTATGTGTCTCCTCCATTGTCTTTATGTGGAGTATTTTCTACCATGTGTCTTGCGTTGAATATTAAATTGATTGGTTGCCAAATTTTGTCTTGCATGTGATGGGAAGAAAGTTGTATAAGGCTTCTTCACCTTCTTCTACTTTCCATTTCTCCTATCACACTTTTTTCTAGTAATATTTGTATTCTTTAGTTTTGTAAGTTGTAGTAACAGATATTGTTCTCTCCACATGATTGAGTTTGCCAGGTATTCCATGTTTCTTCAAATACTACATAATGATAGGACATATATTTTGTAAATTTTTTCCTCTATACAAAGAATATAGTAAAGGAGTTAACCTTGAGCAATCAGTATCTATTCCAGGATGGATCAAATTTCTTAGCTTCCCAATTATCAAGAATATCCTATGGCTTGGACTTGTTATGTTTAATTTTATATCTTAAATTCTTCTCTACTAATTGAAATATTTGAAGTCCATTCATCTCTTTTTGGTTCTCTATTAGTGAATTGAGATTTTGAATTCATTGAATATATTATTTCATATATAATTGGAGCAATTTGGACTAACATAATTTTTTGATCTATCATATGTTTGATTGCTTTAGATTCATACCAAATATTATTCTATTGATTTAGTTGTGCATGAGAAACAAATGCCTATTATTATTCTTCTTCATGACCTTTTTCTATTCTTCTCTAATTTACCTCTCTTCAACTACATTACTTTGTTGTACTTTTTTCTAAATTGGATTCCTCTTATCTGAGGGAGACCTATCTTGTTGTTGATGTATCTCTTGTGAAGGAGACCTATTTGTGGAATATACCAACAATTATTCATTGTGTGGCTACTCTTACCACAAAGTTCATACATCTCCTATGTATGAAAATTAATTCTTTGTTATTGATATCCTTGCATGTGAGAATCATTTCTCTGCTACTAATATACTTAAGTGTGAGAATTAGTTCTCTATTACTAGAATCATTGTTGAGATCTTATGTCTCTTCTACATGGTTGCTTCCCTTTTCTATTTGTAAGTACTTGTTATTCTTCTTGTGTTCTATGTGAGGCCTCTATTTTTTAGGTAGGTTTGCCAACTTTTCAAATGTTGGTGTTTTCTTAGTGATATTTAATGTTGATACAAATGCATTATATTGAGAATGGAGATATCTTAAATTTATATCATTTAAGATTCAACCATCAATAACAGACTAAAGAAAGTGTAAGTACATCACTTTCCAAAAATATCTTCTTCAGATGAACAATGCAAAGACAAAGAAGCAAAATTTGATTGATCTCACTACATCAAGTGATGATCAAAATATAAAATGGAGATAAGTCAACACAGAAGATATGACAACACAAAAAATATTAACAATCAATCAATTCAATGGTCAACATAAAATGCATGGTAGCACATTATTTACATGAAGATATTTAAGGAGGCACATATTTCATGCATTGAATTTATAAGTATTACATACTAAATAAGTATTTAAAATAAGTGTGTTTCTTGGAGTGCATGATATGTGAAACTCGACACTCCAAAATATCATAGTAGAAATTCTACATTGCAGGGAAAATTTTTCTCTCAAATTCTAACATCACCCTAGAATATTTCATCAAGTCAAAAGCTAAGAACAAAAATCTAAAGATAGATCCTAAGCTATGACTACGATGTAATAAGGTGGGAATTTTAAAAAAATATTAGATCATAGTTAATGTGTATGAAAGCTGAGTAACCACTCAATACATGGTATGTATAGTCTACTAGAGGACAAGGGTATAACCATCTATCATATCCTATGTAAAATGGCATGTGGTATAATCACCCATCATAAGGACTATGCATGCACTATAGGGTAGGGTTAGTTGTAAGATTAGTTAGAGTTTTGTTATACCTAAAATAAGTATTCTATGTATTTCAATATCTATCATTTCACAATGCAAAGTATTTAAGCATTGAGTTTTAACAACTTCAGAGTTTGGGACCAATATTTTTTTTTGCACTTGTGTTTCTTCAGCATGGTTCTCGATTTTGTGACCTTTAATATACTATTCCTCAATTTTAATATGGTTAGTGACCAATTTTTTTGCGTTGCACCATTTTTATGATTTTGTAGTCACTTGTGTCATAATCATTAAAGGATGAATGTTACTCTAATAAGAATTTTGCTGAAAATATTCACCCTTGAGATATTGAATGTTAAATTTACCAAGTAGAATTTGTCACATGTCAATACTTGGTTGGTTGTTCTTTTCTTTGGGTAAATACTTTTGAGTAAATTATTTTGGTGCCATGAATTTTAAAGGTATTTGAACCTCAAAATAATTACTGATATTTTTGAATTCTTTCATTCTTATCAATTTTTATTCTTCATCTAGAGTAGTCTCTTTTAGCAAAAACACCTAAAGCAATGCATAATAAGTGGAGATTTACACCAATAATAATATAAGAGAGATGTGTGATAAACTATAAAAGTGTATATGTTGATCCTCAATGAATAAATATTGATAATTGCTAAATATATACCCTTGTCAAACATGCAAAAAATTATTAACAGTGTTTAAAACCTATAATAATTTCATTGGAGTCTTTTACAACATTGGCAAGTGAAGTTTTAACAATTGCAATAATGCTATATAATTTTCCTACAAATGCTATAAAATTATCCTATAGAACTATGAAATGATTTTATAAATGATAGGTTATAATATAATTGTTAATGCATCAAAATTATAAAGTGACTAATAATTATTACATAAGTTTAGGTTCCAAGATATATTACCATATAAAATATTTTAAATTCTTTCACAGACTATGATCATATCTTTGTCATGTCGTGTCAATATGAAACAATTAAAAAATATATAAAAGTAAATTCAAATCCTTAAATTGTGTATGAACAAAAAAATTTAGATCATTGATTTAGCCATTCAGATATATGATTAAAAATTGTATTAAATATGTTGTGTTATGGTGGGACAACCTAGATTAGCAAAAAAACTATTTACCATATCTCACTCCATAATGTTAAGGTGATTCCAAATATAAATTAAAGTAGATTTATAGGGATACAATTGATATGAACAAAAAAAATTGAACATTAATGATCTATCATAGATACAAAATAACAACCTACTATATCTAAAAAGTGAGACGATGATTTAGACCAACAAAGAGTATGTTAGTTAGATCTCTTTCATACAATATCAAAATTGGATGGTTCAAAATAATTAGAAACTAGTTCTATATGGATACCTCTAATATAAACAAAAAATGGAACATTCAATTTCTATATCAAATCTAGAAGGAAATACATTAATTTACAAAATAAAATTGACAAATTTTAGGCTAGACCAATAGTCACTATTTTGGGTATAACTCTTTCATCGAGTATCAAAGTTGAATAATTAAAATTGGGTCTAAATTAAATTTAGAGTTCTTCCTCCCACATAAATAGGTTTTGATGGTTCATTCATTTGGTCCCTTGAAATTATAATAAAATGGACTATTTTCTAATATTTTTAACACATTTAAAATATTGTGAAAATAGTTGGGCATAATATTTTTCATCAAATTAAAAACTAAATGTATTTCATTAGATGTACAAAGTGTATCAAATTTACTATGACATCTACAGTCAATAATATCTAGAAATTTATTAGGGAGGATCATGAGGTTCCTAAAAAGCAATGGGTGCGTTTTTATTTTATTTTTCAAATCTAAAACTAAAAACAAACACACTTGAAAAAAATTAAGCATACTTGTGGGAAATAAAAGAACACTTACAAAGAATAAAAGAACAATTTTAGAAAATAAAAGCATACTTACAAAAAACAAATTACGCTTGTAGGAAAAACACACTTGAGAAATACAAGCATAGTTGCCAAAAGTAAAAACACACTTGTAGAAAATATGAAGTGCCTCTTTGGGGATCCATCATGATGCTTCCCTCTCTTTCATCATTTTGAAGATAGGGGTATTTTATGAGCTTGATTTCTACGGTTTAGTGGATTAGTTAGAGAAAACCTATGTTTCTCCTAATATTTCCTTGAAAAAGGTTAACCTTAATATATCCATATTTAGCTACAAATGCATCACACAAATGAAATAATCAAGACCTAATAACTAATATGATTCTTCATTTAATGATAAATATAAAGATAATTCAATTTCAAGAGCAAGGGTTTAAGAGAGATACAGACTGAATGCAACTACATATGATTATTTTTTATGGTGGAAAGATTAATATGGTCCCCTACACAATTAATATTAAATAGTTTCTTTTATATTTTCTTATTTTTGATCAATAAATAGAAACAAATATTTGGTGGGTAGCAACCACCCTAATATCCAAATGTTAAAAATAAAGAGGTGTGGGTCAATAAAACATAGTTCTACCATAGAGGTGGCAGCATTGTTAGTCTCATGGAAGACTTTTATATGTTATTTTATCCCAATGGGCCCTCACATGTAAAATAGATACAAAAGGAACAATGGGTCTACTTGATGTAGAGGAGAATATGAGGCCCCCTTAGCCAGATCCTTATTTACACATGAGCTATAAAATGATAAACTGATAAAAACATGGATTAAATGATTAGTGATAAAAGCATAATTATAGAAAATAAAATTTTACTTACAAAAATTTGAGATAAATACTAGCATACTTACAAAAAATAAAAGTACACTTATAGAAAATGAAAAATCTACCTAAATTTTTATTAGCAACTCATGTATGAGAGAGTGAAAAGAGGGAATGGGGAATTATAAAATACCTCTTAGGGTATTCATCATGATGATTCCCCCTCCTTCATAACCTTGAAGATATGGGCAGTTTGTGAGCTTAATGTCTACATTTTACTGGATTGGTTAGAGAAAACCTATGTTTTGTTGGAAATATTGAGTTGTCATTGATGTCAAAGGGTGCATGGTATTCAAGGCAGAAATATTCTTCAAGAGTAATGAGTTCACAAGGTTGGACAATGGAAGGCAAGCATATATTTCAGATGAAGCAAAGCAAAGAAAGAGTAATGAGTTCACAAGGTTGGACAATGGAAGGCAAGCATATATTTCAGATGAAGCAAAGCAAAGAAAATATTCAAGCAAAGGAATATAATATTTAAATATCATATTTAAATATTATAAAGAGAAATTCAAAAAGATTTAAATTATAGAAGGCTTTGGACAAAGGTTTACTTGGGACAAAAATATTTAAATTACAGAAGGCTTTGGACAAAGGTTTACTTGGGATAAAAATATTATAAAAGGCTTTGGACAAAGGTTTAAAAATTAAAATATTATAATATTATAATCCCAAGATTTAAATATTATAACACAAAGAAGTTTAAATTTAAAAAGGCACCATTGTCATTGAGAGAATATATAAAGTCATAAATTTATGAAAAAATATCGGTCGACGTTCCTTGGTGGAAATCAAAGTACATATATAAAAGGGGAGCAATAATTCACTTGGGCTAAGGTTTGGATGTGCGCAATTCAAAAAATCCTTTCATGCAAAAATTCATGAAGTATAGAAGACAAGAGTGGAAGGTGCAAAGTTTTAGAGGTAGATGTCAAGGTTCATAAAGAAAAATTGTGTGTGGATATTTCCATCTAGGTGGCTAGCCCATATGGTAGCCTAGCCTGTGCTAGGGCATGGGAAAATAGGAGGTCTTGGGATCGATTCATGGTGGCACTATTTTTTTGTGATTTTGGATAGAAAGGTATACGAAGAATATTTCAAAAGAAAATTTGTGCACTTTGGTTCCCGTTTAGATGGCTAGCCTAGACGACAAGCTAGTTGGCACTAGAGCATGGGCGAGTAGGAGGTCTCGGGATCGATTCATGGCAACAACATTTTATAGTGAGTTTTTTTATAGTAAAAAGGTTTTAAAATAGAGTTTATGTGCCTTTGTGTTCAACAGTTGGGGCAGCTCAACTGGCAGCCTAGCTTACACTAGGGCATTGGGCTACTTGAGGTCATGCATTTGATTCCCATCCGCAACTATGTTTGGTAAGGGAAAAATATTTTTGATTAAATTAAATTTAGGGAGACAAGGTTTTATGTTTTATTGTGCATTATTAATTTTGGGTGTTATAAGGGTTGATAGTGTTTTATTATGCAAAATTAATAAGAGGAAAATTTAAGGGATATTGTTGTGTTTTCAAAGTTGTATTTGGCATTTTATAGAAAGGAGAAATAAGGTGTAATTGTGATTAATATTATATTGTATTTGGAATTTTATAGAAAGGAGAAATAAGGTGTAATTGTGATTAATGTTATATTGTATTTGGCATATTAAAAAGGGGATTTAATATCTGTGCAAGAAAGAGAAAATTACTAACCAGATTTTTGAAGGAACAAAAAGGGAACTATTTTTGTAAAGATAGGTTTGGAAAGCTCATCATAATCATTGAGGCATATTTAGAGGTATGGTGATTTAATTCCTTTCTCAAGATGGTTTTGTTTAAGGAAAATATTTTTGTTGTCATAAGGTTGGAGGTATAAGGAATTATTGGATGTGCATTGTTTTTGCTTGAAATTGGGAATAAATTGATAAGAGTTATAGATCAATTTTGAGAGCAAAGTTGTGCATTGGTTTTGATTGAAATTGGGAATAAATTGATAAGAGTTATAGATCAGTTTTGAGAGTAAATTTATGCATTATTCATGATTTATTTTGGGAGTAGATGAAAAGGACAGACTTGTGCATTGTGATTGGTTTTGAAGTGAAGGTGAAAATCAACAATTACCAGGTTAGTTATCAAGCACTAGACTAAAGCTACCTTTTGATGTAATACATGTGAGACATGTGAAAGCAATAGACTTAATGAATTGAAGAACATATTGGGAATTTTTTGGGGCTTATCATTCTTTATATATTCATGAAGATAAAATAATTTTGGGTAGAATATGTCTGAATTGTTTAGTTGAGGAAAGCACATTGAAGAATAGGTGAAGAACTTGATGATATTATTATGCAATATTTAGGAATAGATGAGCATTTTTTTGTCTGTAATATTTGGGAAAGATATGAGCATTCTTAGTATGTGATATTTGGGAAAGATATGAGCATTATTGATATGAGAGATTTGGAAAATATATGAGCATTGTTTGTATGCGATATTTGGAAAACATATGAGCATTTTTTGTATGCGAGATTTGGAAAAGTTATGAGCATTATTTGTATGCGATATTTGGGAAAGATATGAGCATTGTTTATATGCAATATTTGAGCAATATTGAGCAGAATTTGTGAGCAGGATTGAGCAGGTTGTGAGTAGGTTGTGTGAGTAGATTTGAGCAGGTTTTGGAGCAGATTTGAGTAGGCCTTTTGAGCAGGCTTTGTGAGATGATTTGAGCAGGTTTTGTGAGATTATTTGAGTAGGATTTGTGAGTAAATTTGAGCAGGTTTTGTGAGTAGATTTGAGCAGGTTTTATGAGAATATTTGATTAGATTTGAGAAGGTTTTGTGAGTAAATTTGAGAAGGTTTTTGTGAGTATATTTGAGAAAATTTATGAGCAGGTTTGGAGTAAATTTAAATATATTTGTGAGCAGGCTTTGGAGAAGACCAAAGCATAAAGTATTTGTGTCTCCTGTGGATTTGGATCCATGAACCAGAGTAGAGTGGATTGAGGTCCACAAACTAGATCAAAGTGGATTGGTGTAACCTATGGATTGGGGTCCATGAACCAGAGTAGAGTGTATTGAGATCCATGAACTAGAGTATATGGGATTGGTGTCTCCTATGGATTGGGTTCTAAAAACAAAAGTAGAGTGGACTGAGGTCCATGAACCAGAGAAGAGGGGATTGGTGTCTCCTATGGATTTGGGTCCATGAACTTGTGAGAGAGGATAGGTGTCTCCTGTGGATGGAGTTCCACAAAATATGTAATAGGGAATTGGTTCTCACAAAATTTGTTGAGAAATTTATAAGTAATATTTCTCTGTATGTGTAGCCCATATTGGGTGAACCACATTAAATATGTGTCTCTTATATGTGTGGTGATATGTGCATTGTTTCATTATTTTAATTGATAATAATTGAAATTACTACTTTGGAAAGAAAAGTAAAAGTTTCTTATACTGTTCACCCCCCTCTCAGTATAATCTTATTTTTTTCATGTTTCTCCTAATATTTCCTTGATAAAGTCTAACCTTAATCTAGTAATATTTAGCTACAAATGCATCACACAAAAACAAAAAATAATACTTAATAACTAATATGATTCTTAATTTAATGATAAAAATAAAGGCAATTTATTTTCATGAGCAATGGTTCAAGGGAGATGTCACAAATATACCTAATGCAACTATATGTGATTTGGTTTTGATGATGGAAAGATTAATATGGTCCCCTAAATTATTAGGATTAATTAAATTTTTTTCTTTTTTATTTTTAAGAAATAAATATTTTGTAAGCATCAATCACCCTAAGATCTAAATGTTGAAAATAAAGAGGAGTGGGTTAGGAAAACATAGTTCTTCCATAGAGGCTAAAATGGTGTTGGTCTTGCAAAAGTGTTTCTTGTGCCACTACATCCTAAAGGAAATTTTTATCATATGTAAAGTAGATAGAAAGGGAACATATCAACATAGGGTTTAGGGTTTAGGGTTTAGGGTTTAGAGCTTAGGGTTTAGGGTGGTTTTCTTGAGCTAGAGAAGATTTTGAGGCTCCCTTGGCCATCACACCCCTATTTAGATATGAGGTAAAAAATGATAAAATAAAATAAAAAATGGACTAAGTGGTCAAGGATAGAAGTACCCTTGGGTGAGTGATAGCATTTTCAACATTTTTGCTAACTTACAATACTTTTTGTCTCTATGACTATATCCAAAATAGATAGTGATAGTGCCACCAAACCTACAATTTGGTAATTCGTTCACTTAAATGTATAGTATAATAAAATTAATGTGGTAAATTAATTATCTTTATAAAAAAGGAGGGCTTCTGACTAGGAGGTGTAGGTACCTTGATTATGATAGAAAATCAGATAGATTGTGAGCTAAATGCTCCAAAAAGATAACTAGATGCAAATGTGATGATGTAAGAAAAAATAAATTTCAATGATATTAAAGATTGACTTACAAAATAAAGATGATATCAAAAAAAAAAAAAAGGAAAAAGAGCACAACATAAAGCATACTTGTTGCTCAAATATGCTAATATTATTTCCTCATGTTGTGGATCCTAATTAAAACTTTCTAGTTACTTGAAGATCCTTGAGAGCTTAAGAGATTGAATGCTTGAGAGCTTGGAAGATAGAATGTTGTAACTTTGAAATATTTAATGCTTGAGAGCTTAATTTTCATGATGGTATGCAAATGGAAGTATAGTGGTAGTATACATGCTATACCTATATGACAAGTAATAGATGCTAGTTTATTATTCCATTTATAAAATTTGATAGGTCTAATATTTTTTTTCTTGGGTTCTAATAGAAAAAAAACTTCTAGAGGCCATAACTTCACATATGAAATTGTTTTGAGCCTATTTCTTTAGATCACATTTTTTTTAGCTTTTGTATTTGTGATATTAGTTGGACCTATTGTATTGCCAAGGATATTGTTGGATGAAATGGATCCCCTAACTTATTTTACATAATAAAAAAATTAAAATAGCTAGTTAATTCAAACAATAGGTCTATTAAGAAATAACAATATCTTATACATATTTAATGATGAAACAATGATACTCGATGAAAAATCCATTTTGATAAAATGAAGTCCTTGGGTCTATTTTTATGCCAATTGAATCTCACATCCTCTTCCATGTTATAAATGAGACTAATTCTATGAAATACGGATAAAATTACATCTATTTAAAAATATCAATACCATAAAGATAATTTATTTCTAGTTGGATATTTCTTACATCAAGACAAAAGACGCCAGTAATATTGAGAACTATATTTTATATTTCAAGGTTTTAATAGAATAGTTTACATCTCTAGGATGTAACAAGAAGGATGATACAAAATTTCTCAAGAAAATTATTTGTAATATTTCTTATTTATTATTAAATTAGTGGTACATATCATTCCTTTGTATTTAAGAAAGCAAGTAACTTTAACCCTTGATGCATTTGTTTCTCTAGTCATTCAATTGTTTATAGTCATGCAAAATTGTGGTGTTCTTTCTTGCATACATGTTCATGCAAATAATTATTAGCCCAAGGGAAAGTGGAACTATTTAAATAAATATAAAATCTTATATGGATACTATAAAAGGTAAGCATATTTTATTGTAAAATGATGTTATAAAATATTGAAGTAAAGTTTAGTAAGATAGGAGATGAACTTCAAAATAATATAGATTCTGATGGGTTCTCCTCATTTCATAGTTAATTGTTCCACTAGATATTTCATTAATGCATATCATTAATGTTCTATCCTTTGTCCTTTAGTGCAAATTATGGAGGGGGTGTTAAAAATATTAGTGCAAATTATGGTGAAGGTGTTGAAAAAAGTAATTTAATATTATTTGTCCAAGGTCAATATTGTATGATGTAACTATGTGTAACCCTATAAGTAATAAATATATGATATTTTATAAGGATTAATGTATTTATCCTATGGTCCCATGGAACCCTATGATGATAACCTTACTAAACCTGTACCCTAATGTTATATCAATCAATTATGTAATCTATAATTAATTATTGAGGAATTTACACTCTTTTTTTGCATGATCTATTATATTGATGTGGTGTTATCTTGATCATTTGTATGCAATCCTAATATCATCCTTCATATCTTATGTGTTATTGATCTTTCCCTTTGATATGTTTTATCTTTTTTATAGCATTTCACTACATGATTTGCTTATATTCATTTTGGTACTTAGTGTTACAAAATATAATAATATATTGGAAATACATAACATCATTCTTGGATGTGTTATAGGGCAAAAAAGCAATTCAATTATTTCTCAAGTGCATCAATAATATCAACAAGTATATCAAAAAATAAATTGTAAAAACTAAGTGTGTTAAGAAATTTTTAGAAAACAATGGATATAGAAGGTTACAATGGTGGTAGGATTGTTAAAAAGTGGATGTAAGCATCTTTCCAAGATCAAGCCACTATGGAATGGATAACTCATAATACAAATATATGCTTCTCATGATTATTGGGATGTCATACTTGTAGATTTATAAAGATGAAGAAGAGTTATGCATATGTGCTTTAGGTTAATTTAAAGCATATGAAAATAATGGTTGATTAAAAGAGAAATTCTGGCCAATATTAGACATATTAGGAAGTTCAATATCTTTTTATTGCCTATGAAATTTATAACTTAAATAGATAGGCAAAAACTTAAGCATTTTATGCATGAAAAAATATTTACACATTTTTGTAATAATTGGTATGCTTGGTGGCTATAAATATTTTTAATATATGATTTTATTTCAATATACAATAGGGAAAGACAAAATCTATCTACTATTTTAATGAGGGAACTTGGAATAGCTAAATTATTTAGGATAACCAAAAATATTCAAAAGGATATTATCACAATATGTTGTTCCGTCTATCTAAAGCTTCATTGTCAAAATGACTAATCTTCATTTCAATGGATAATACTATGTTAGTATTAGGATATGTAACCATTAGTGACACCTTAATTAAGTGATACATGTATTTTTGTATCAACTATTAATATGTCATCTCTAAAATAATTGGGATATGTAACTTTGTAACAAAAGTGTATTTATACACCATTGAAAACCTAATTCATATTGGTTTGTGCTTAAGGATACCTTATCATATTATATATATCTTTTATCTATGTATTTATCTAACTCATTATTTTTTTCATTCCTTCCTCCCTATATATTTTTATATTTTTACATCATATTAGAGTGAGTGAAAATCTCTATTACTTGTTCTTGTTCTTGTAATTTTAGGCTTTATAAAAAAATACCACATAATGATAGAGTTGCTCCTATATTTTCTCTTAGTCAATAATATATTTATAATACAATGTAAAGCATTTATAAAACTAGATATTGTTTTTAGATATGTGAAATTTTTCAGTGGGGGATCTAGTTAAACATTTTTTTCCAAAAGTACGTCTATGACAACTTTTTCAAAGCACCTTTTTTGTCCAATTTTATGAAAATTCTCAAATTTAAATTTTTAAAGGTAAGTTTTAAAAATAAAAAGAGGAAGCCTTCCATTTTTATTTTTATTAGTATATAAATTTTAAATGCAAGCCCTTGCATTGACTATACATTTACAATTTGGGACTTTCTATTGGCATTCTTATCCTCACGTTGTCCTCTTAACACTTCCATTTCCTTCACCCCTTACATATCCTTGGCCCCTAATTGCTTCTCAATCCTAAGGCATACACATTTCTTGTGTGTGTATGCCTCGGAATCCTTTGTGGTCATGCATAGTGTAGGGGACATTTAATATGGAATGCTCTTCTCTCTTATGGTGCACCTATCATGTGTGCTTAATGTTGATTTTCTTTGAACTTGACATAGATAGGTTTATGGGTTCAAATCTCATCCATTTTTTGGGGTCGACCTTTGCATTGATCCAAGGTACCCTTCCTTTTTCTCTTGGATATATTTACCTTAGTCAAATAAATTGACATGAGGCTCAACTATCTTGCCTAGCCCAAGTCCCTTACATTCCATAGGGATGAAGTTCAAATCCTAAAATATTTATTTTTGTTCTTTTCCCCTCAATATTTGTGAATATGTCTTATTTTAAGATTTCTTAGTTCTTGGCATGCTATATGGTTTTCTTTCTACTTCTAATTGTGTGTTATTCCTTACACTTCAAGTGACATGGTCCATTACTTTGGATGGAAATGTAAAGGTTTATTTTAGATTTTTTGCATCTTAGATATAATAATCTTTTGCAACATTTAGAGGTTATAAATCTATCATATGAAAGTATTTTCACCTTTTTTAGACTACATGATTTTTTTATTCATTATGATGGTAGTCCTTCTAGTCTATATGGTGCTAAGTTTTTATTCATAATGATACAAAGTCACATATTCCCCTATTATTGAATGTTCATAACTTCAATACTTAGGCTACTCATATGATAGATTTGCAATGAAGCAAGGATTATGAGATTTATTTTAAAAAGAGAAGGTATATACTTTTAAAAAAGGAATTATGTTGAATCAGAAGGAAGAGGCTCTTCATATTATAACTTCTAGTGGCATGGGAAAGAAATCCAAAATATCACCTCTTTAATCTCTCTTCACACTTTGTAACCTTAGGAATCCTTTTGCATTTACTCCTTATAGTTATTTGAAGCCAGGCTTATCCCAAACTTAATATTGTTCTTATAATATAGATACACTTGTAAGTCGTCATCAAGAATTATGTAGGAATTCTACCTAAGTAGGCTCGTGTCATGCATACATCATAATCTAATATTGATAAGGTTGAAAATACAGAGGAGGCTAAAATTAATGAGCTTTTTCTTTCTCTAAGTACTACAAATGCAAATGCTACCACTCCTAAAATTGTTTGATTCACCTTTAGAAAATCAAAGTGGATTTTAAAATGGTTGGCCTTAATAATAGTTTTGGTGATCATCATAATAGTGCAATAGATACTACTCATAATTTATATATTATTGTGTATTCTTCCCAAAAGTATTCTACTTCTTTATATGAGTGAAATATAATTTTTTGGTGCATTCATCTCACGACCAAGTTTTGTCATTTGCTCTTTGGTTATAGACACCATCACAATAAGGGATCATGTTGTAATCATTATTTAATTGACTTTTCATGTTTTGGGAAATGGGAATATCACTATCAATGATACCAAATTTGGTAATATCCTTCATGATTAAAATTTAGTATAAATATTCTATCAATATATTATATAACCATAAATAACTTATAGGTTGAGTTCTAGCCAAATCATTGGGTTATCAAGGACATGGAAAATGACTTGAAGGTGGTTGTTTGAAGGTACTATAATGAAACCAATCACATATACAAATTTAGTCAGTTTTCCCCTTCTTCTAATAGGAAGGGATTAATTTTGTTAGAGGTTAATACATACCAATTTGATTATGTGAGACACATGATTCAACCATAGATAGTTTAGGGACTTCCATGGATTGAGACACCTTCAAACATTTGTAAGGGGTGTGTTTTAGGTAACCATTACAAGGATTTATTTCCCTAGAACACATTTTCTCAATGTGGTTCTCATCCATTAGAAATTATTTGACAAATTTTATGGTCATATGGCTATTCCAATGTTTTTAGATAACATTTTTTTTAAATTTTATCTATGACTTTACTATATTGGTTTAGGTATTTACCATGTTGAATTTAAAAATAAATCCTTTTCTAAATTTTAAGAGTTTAAATATCTTATGGAGAATAAATAGGATTAAAATATAAAGTACCTCCAAATAGATCATAGTGGGTCATATGTTAAAAATACATTCAAAGAATTTATAACTTCCCATGGTATTTCTTAGCAGCGTATCATTTGATATACTCTAAAACAAAACGGAGTAGTTGAGAAAAAATAGATCCTTTATAGATATAGTTTGATGCATGTTTTATGCTAGATAGATTATTACTTATCTTTTGGTTTAGGAAGTCCATTATGTTGTTTATTCTATCAATAGAACTCATTTCATTAATGACATGACCTTAGTTGAGAGGCTTACTAGGGAGAAGTATTTTATTTTATAATTTTTAGTTTGCATATACCCATTGAGTTAAAATACTTTTTTTTAAAGTGAAAAATCCCTTATGAGACCGCCTTGGTCTGAGATACCAAGACCAGGGGGTTCTACACCATCAAAGTCACCCGAAAGTCGTGTCCAACCCTATCCGCACCAACATTATCAATTGGATTTTGGGTACACAATTCAACTTTTTGGTAGGGTGGAGATTTGAATACGGTACCTCTCTTGGAGGATTGCCCTCTTCTCTCCAACTCACCTACAACACCTGGGATTTTAAAATTTAAGTTTACACAAGTTTTTATGAGGGGTCCTATCCCCCTCTTACCAGGGTTTGAACTTGGGTCTCCTAGATGAAAACCCAAGGACTTACCACTACGGTACCCCTCATGTGTCCATTGAGTTACAATACTAGCTTAGATATAATGCATATATTTATTAAATGTTAGGATATATCAAAATTCAAGCGTGTAAGGTTTGTAGTTTTTACTCTTTAGGATGAGTGTTTTATTTTGTTTGAAAATTTATCCAAAGCATATCTATTCATGAAATGTGATGGATTTGAAAATAATTTATTTAATAATATATGAAGGCTTACATATTTTTTTAAAAACACCTAAAATATTTTTATTCATGATGATTTTGCTCTGTAATTAGCATGAAATTTTGATGTATTTAGATCTAGTAAAAATTGATCCTTAAAGTTCTATCAAAACAATTAAATAGGTTTTTATCTCTCATATTCTACTTTTCAATGTCATCAATCACAAGATTATGCTTAGAATTTGGTCTTTGATAGAATTTTAGATTTAAATAATACTTCAATTTTTTAATAAACAATCATATTTCTTTAATTTGAATTGAAATTTGCCCAATTTTATCTCTTAAATAAAGTTAATTAAGTTGTAAGGAATCTATCCAAAAATATAACATAACTTACATATCAAAATTTCACCACTATTCCACTAATTAAAATTTTAGCCAATATATGGAAAATCCAACTCTCTCATAGTTACACTAATTCATGATAATCTAATAGGAAAATCATATAAGCTTGATAAAATTATTTATTACAACATTTTATCCTCAAATATGTATTTTTAGAATATGAAATTGTTACCTAATTATCATGTTTTTTTTAATTTAAAAATTCATTAAGATTTCATCACTCACATTTAAATAAGTTCATGTCTCTCACATTATAATTTGCAATATTGACATCCTCTCATAATTATGCTTAGGGATATATTTTCAAATAATCTTGAATTTATAGAATATTTTAAAAAAATTAGGTGAATAAAATATATTTTTTAACCATCAAATGGCATTAGCTCAATCGATTAAATTCCTTGAATTTTAAGGAGGAGATTAATGTTCAATATTTCCAAACCACTATGTGATCATGATGTAATACAAATGAGGTCATTTGAATCCCATATAACCCATTTAAAAATCCAACTTTATTTTATTTTTTTGTAAGATGTATCTATTGTAAAAATTAGTGGGTTCATGATCAAATTACATTAGTTCAACTAGTTAGATTTCTCAAATTTAAAGGAGGGGATCAGGCTTTAAATATTTTCAAGTGATACATGCATAATTGCCAAGTTGTTGTAATACAACTATGTGGTCATGATATAATACAAGTGGGACCTATTTCAATCTCATATAACCCATTTAAAATTTTAATAAAATCTTAATGGATATGTGAAGAATATATCAAAAAATATACTAGGTCTTAAAATTTTAAATTTTGATTATTATTTCTCTTTAATTTAATTTTTTTTTTGCTAATATATGGAAAAATTGAGTTTAAATTGCATTATAGTCTAATTAAAAAGAGGAATGATAAAGGAACATGTGCATTGTAATTAGATTACAACTAAATATCTAGTTGTGCAATTGTGATACTCGCTCCTCACTATGTGCTATTATATTTATGACTTTGGTAAAGAATATTGAATTAGATTAAAACTAAAAGATATCTTATGTTAGCTTTTGATGATATATATTAAAGGAAATACAACCACAAGATCTAAAATGAGCAAGCAATGTTAACTATATGATAATGGCAATATAATATGCAGGAAAACTATATGAGAAACTTTTGCAATAACTCTAAAAATAGCCATTAATGAAATCCCATGAAAATAGTACAATGTAATATAATGGAGGTCTTAAACACTCCAAAAATTCTTGCATGATCTACATTGTATCTACCTTATCTTCTACTATCCTATATGCTCACTCTATTCTATATGCTCAAAGGCATATATATAGGGAGATATATCCCTTGGCCCATGACTCTTCAACTACCTATCCTATGACTCATGTACATGTGGACTACATGCACATTTACATCATTGCACATTCTAACACTTGTGCATTTATTACATTGCATGGAGTAACTACTCAAACCTTAATCTAATACAAACTCCTAATCTAGATATGTACCCAAGGTGGTACATTGGCATGTACCAAATAATGTAATATATTCTAACACCCCCTATATTATATTATTTGGGTATTGAAGACTTTAGTCTTCAATATGGTCTTCATCTTTTGAATACTCTTTTGGCTTGGTCATGTTATTTGTATTATATTCAATTTACTTTGCATTGTATACCTCCTTGTTTAGGTTCCTCTTCTTCTTATTCTTTATCATTTTCTTTAGATTCAGTTTTTGTGTTTTCATGAGTTATCGAGCTATCACCAGATTCTTTCAAAAGTATTTTTTTTTTGTCTTTGTCCTTCTTATCACTATTCTTCTTTAGTACAAAATCTACTAAGAAATCACTTAAGGCATCATGATAAGATATTGATTTAGTAGAACTTGAAGTATCAATATTGTATGAGGATTGAAATATCTTCTCTAAGAAGGATTCGTCTATTTTTATTTTCTCTTTAAGTGATTCAATCAATACTTTTTGTTCTACATTCTTATATTTGTAATATTTTAATGTAAGTAATGACATATATAATATGCTGCCAATGTATAAAGTAATTTTAAGATCATCCTTTTCATTATCAATTGCTTCAATGATTCTAGCATGTATATAATATTATAGATTTTTAAAGTTTTCTTCTAAGGCTTCACTATAGATCACTTTTGAAGTAAGATCTAAGTTCCCTTTAGAATTTATAAGCAAATTCTTGATTTCATTTTATGGCATTTTTCCTTTCCTTTTTTATGATGTTTTCCATGTCTTTATTCATTGTTTTCTTTTAAGTAGACATCATTTTTGCTCCTTAGTATTTTGATAATACCTTGAGAATATTATTATTCAATCAATGCTTTAGATAAAAATTTAGTTTTCCAAATCTCTAGGTAGAATACCTTTTAATTCCCAAGTATTTAGAACAATTTTTATGGAAGTTTTGTATTCCAAAACCTTTGTAGTTGTCTACCTTATGACTCCCTAGTTAAGAATATGTGAACAAACTTGATAAAATCTTTTCAAATATTAAGTTTTGTAGAAGCCCTTATATCTCCCAAGTAATTAGAATATACTAAGATCTTGATAAAGTGCTTAGATTTCTTTAGATTTCTTTTTGAGTTGAATCCCTAATGTTCAACTTCTATTTTTCACCTTATTTCTCCTATTAATGAATAAATAGAAAGCTAGAAATAATTTTAATGCACTTTCAATTTGATGATGTTCTCTATTTTCCAAGACTCTATAGTTGGATTCCTTTTTTCCCTTTAATTTGTATAAGAGACTAGTATAATAATTTTCAACTTTCAAGCAATTTTATGTTTTGCTTCCTTTACCCTTTAATTCTCAATGGTTTAGTTTTCTAAATTTTAATGATCTAAATTTTTATGTAGTACTCCTTATATCTCCCTAATTTAGAAATTTAGAAAATGATAATATTTACAAATTAATGTTTCAGTTTTTCAAGGTGGAACACCTTATATATCCTAGTTTAATAGTCTACAAATATTATGATATTTGAATCTCAACTAATGCAATTTGAAATAGCTCTTAAAAATATAAACTCCTTGCTTTAATTGGATTTCTAAATCATCAATGATTTATCTAAGGTTATTGTTCCTTATATCTCCTTGCAATAATTAATTAACCTTAGAAATAAAGTACCTTATATCTCCTTTGCACTTGATAGAAAGCAAATATTAAATCAATGCAAATATACCTATTTGTGATGCACTACGTGTTGATTGGTTTCTTCTTTGACTGCACTTATAAGGCTTTAGAATGCTATAACTTCTTCAATCTTCATGGTATGGCACTATGCATTAAATTTTTTTGTGTTTTGTGGTGCACTTAAAACTGTCTTCACCTCCCCTTCAATGTTATTGACCTGTGTAAGCAAGATTTGTGTGCTTTTTTTACAGGGGTATTAATAGTTTTCTATCTCCATTTGGAATGAATACCACATGGCATTTACATTCTCCTTGAACCTAAATCTTCTTGTTAGGTGGTGCAGGAGAGTTACAAACTTTTGAAGGCATTGATATAGGTGATGTATGCATTATATTATCCTCTGAACATTGAAGTAATGATGGTTGATTCCTTCCAATTATACCTTGAGCATTACTTCAAACTTGAGTTATTTTCTCCGTGTGGAAGTGTTATACTCAAAATACATTAATTGTAGGTGCTCTTTCCTTTGTGCACACATTATATACTATAGGTATTATTGAGCATTAGTAAGCGCTCTTCTCCTTTGTGCCAAGTGGCACAAGATTCTTTTTTTTGGTGTGGCAAGTGGAGGCTCTATCTCTTGCATGTAACTAAGTACTCAGTGTCCCTTATCTTCCTAATGCTCTTGCCAACTTTTGCAAGTTCCTTTGGTTTCTCTTACAACAGCATGCCTTCTCCAATGAAGATGGCTCCTCTCTAATGAAAGGTTGCTTCTCCTATGGTGTTTCCTAATATTAGCTTGCTTTCTTCAATGTACGATGGCTCCTCTCCAAAAAAATGTGGCTATTCACCCAATATTTTATCCTTCTTTGCTTGCTACTTGCACCTGCTATTTGCATTATTCCCTTATGTTATACTCCTACAACTTGTACCTTTATTATGTTATGATATTTGTGCTATTGTCATTATGTTGGCCTTACTTAGTATTTTTTCTAATTGCAGGTTTCTTTGCATTGTGGGTGCTACTTTCATGTGACTTATGGCACTAAATGTGGTGTCCTTAAACACATTTACTAAAATAATTCTGAGCCCTTAGATGGCTCTTTCTCCTTTGCTTCGTTGAAAAATATAAGTACGGTGTAATTATGAAATGTAAATAATTTTACTATAAGCTAAGGTAAAATACCTTGATTTGCACTAGAATATTTGAGACCTTTTAGTCTCCTTTTGAAACTTTCTTCCTTTTCTTTAGTATGACATCTTATTTTATATTCCCTAGTGGTAATAATGCACCTTTTGGTGACTTCTCTACACAAATATTTGCTACAGTTTTTCCTATGCTCAATGGTGTCTTTTGAAACTTCAAACTCAACCTTAATTTTGTGCACTAATCTCTCTTTCTTTATTAATACTTAATGCACTTTAATATATCTTAGAAATAACTTATATCAAGCACTATCAATTTCTCCTTATTCCTTCTTTTAATCAAATTTTAACACTAACTAGTGTTAATATATTTTGCAGGTTTCAAGATAATAATGCCACCTCCTTAACTTAACTTGAAAACCTTTAAAATTGAACTCCTTATTACTAATTTTAATAACTCTTAATATGATGTTTTAAAGGAATTTAAATAATACTAAATAAATTTTTAATAACACCAATTATCAAACCTGGTTTTGACCTCCTTGTAGCAATCTTGCTTGGTGATTCGATTCACCTATTTGCTGCCCTAGATTTGTAAAATTTATAGTTTTTCTTACTATTCAAATCAACTCCTTAACTCTCCCAATTTACAACTTTGTAACTCCTTTAACTTTCTGCCCAAAATTTTGGTTTTGTGGCTTCAACTCTCCTCTAAGTAGTCTTCTTGAATTCTAAAAATTAGAAGCTATTAATGCTGCTCAAATTCTACCTTCTAACTATCCTTGAATTCTGAAATTTTTAAATTCTAACGCAGCTAATTTATCCTTCTATGTGTTGTCCAATAATATCTTGGACTTATGCTATAAAAATAACAATATATTCTTCTATAGATCAGTCTTTAAGACTTCAATGGTAATATTCAAATCTCTCATATTTGGTGGCCTCTTGTAGCTCCTTTCTCCTTTAATATCCTTGTTGAATTCTGACTTTAATCTTCACTTATTTTTTGGCCTTATTCTCAAGAATCTGAATTTCATGAGGTCTTTGTAAATTCTTTCTAGAATATGGCAAACTTCTTACCAAATCCTTATCCTTTTGGGATTTTTATTAGATGGCAACAATTGTCTCAAATACTTATTTCTTAGGTGCTTCTCTTTACTAGCACTCTTCTCCCTTGAGTTCTCCTCAAGTCTTCTTCAATGGACTTCTTCAAGTCTCATTTAATGAGGCTTTACTAGCCTTATCTTTCTTTCTGCTTTTAAGTTAGCTTTAGACCTTCTCCTTGAGCCTCTAAATCTTACAGCTTCTATAGTCTTATTAAAACTTCAATGAGACCTTTCTTGATCTCTTTAATCTTCAACTATGGAAGTTTTGTAATGAGATCTCTTTCTTGGATCTCTAAAATCTACTACTTTTGAAATCTAGAATAGGACTTTTGCTAGTCATCTATCTTCAATCTTCCAAATTTGGAAGTTATTCAATGGGACCTCTTGTGGGTCTCTTCAGCTTCTTGAATTGTTTTCTTCTTCTTTCACTCTACAATATGTAGTCTTTAATATTCAATGGAGATATCCAATCTCCAACCTTCTCCAGGATTCTTTTTATTGAGTCTCTTCTTCATTCAATATACAATAAAGCTCCTTTGGCCTTTTTTTTATGCAATTTGCAACTCTTGTAAAGGGACCTTTTTCTTAAGGCCTCCAAAATCTTCAACTAGTTGCTTCAAGTGCTAGATTGATTCTAAAGAAGATATTCTTCCTAGATCTTGTAGGAATCTTCCCAACTTTCTTTGAATATCCTCTTTTCTGCAACAAAGTATTAGAAAAACTATAATGGAAAAATCTTTAAATCTAGATACAATGAATCTTCACTATTTGATTTATCAATCTAGTGGAATCAATATTGAGTCGTAGTCTTCACAAGTTTTTCAGCAACTCTATAGAAATACTCTAGCTAATTGTGAAGAACACAAGCTTATACTGAGAGAGGGGTGAACAGTATAAGACCACTTTTTACTTTTTCCTTCAATTCAACTTTCAATTCAATATTATGCAATGTATAGATAGCAGTATCAATAGCAGTAATCAAATAAATGCATAAAACACCATCCATAATAGAGACACAACAATTTACGTGGTTCACCCAATGTGGGCTACTCCATGGAGAAAATATTTTACTAAAAAATTTTCAATCAATATTTTTGTGAATCCTTACCAATTACAATATTTATGGACCTCTATCCAAAGGAGATGTTGATCCCCTAATATTAAGTTCGTGGATATCTTCCACAGGAGAACTCTTTCTCCTTCTTCGTTGGCTAGTGATCTTCTAGAAGACTCTATCTCTCTACTACTATGACTTGTGGATCTCTCTCCACTTGAAGACTCCTCACTCAGATCTATCTTCAATTGTCCTGGTTGTTGGATCTCTATCCACTGATACTTTGTCCTCTATACTCTGTCACCTCCAAAGCTCTATCAATAGATTCACTTAGAACCTCCTCAAATCTACTCAATAGGTTCACTCAAAACCTACTCAAATCTACTCAATAGGCTCACTCAGAACCTGCTCAAATCTTCTCAATAGGTTCACTCATAACTTGCTCAAATATGCTCAATAGGTTCACTCAGAACCTACTCAAATCTGCTCAATAAGTCCTCTCTAGGACTTTCTCAAATCTGCATAGCAAGATTTCATAAAATCTTACTCAAAATAAGTCCACAAGCCTTCTCAAAGACTTACCTCAAATCAACTTAACAAGCTCACATAGAACTTGTCCAATCACATAGAATCATAAAGAGAATTGTTAGAGACTCAATATGTTCTAAACTCAATGCTCAATCAATATATCAATTCAACCTCATAAAAGCATAAAGATAAATTTCAGAGACTCAATATGTTCTATACTCAAATCCTAATCTCAACTCAAATCAATCTCAACTCAGCTCAATATTATAGAAGCATAAAGAGAATTGTTAGATACTCAATATGTTCTATTCACAAACTCAATTTCTTTCTCAACTGAATCTCAACTCAAATCAGAATATTTAATAGTTTATTTTATGGAACTTGAACAACCACTCCACATATTCACTTGACTGGGCTCAAACAACTCTACTCAACCAATCACCACAAGGAATAACTCTTTCTCACAAACCCTATTCCAAGCATGTATCACTCAACTCAAAATATTTCCAACAATGCTCAACCACAAATTTCACATAACAATGATACTCATGTTCTTTTCTAACTCAAGTTCAAGTTCTTTGCACAACCAATGGGCTTCAACAACAATGCTTATAAAACAAGGTTTAATCACAACTCTCAAATCAAAAAACCTTGAAGCATTAAACCAACACTTTCGAAAAGGAAACCACAATCAATCATTTTCTCTCTAATGATATTTTAGAAATCAACCACCATAAACAATCAATAGAGAATATTGCCCATACCTTATTAATGCCAAGAATTTATCCACAAAATCCGCCACACTCAACACAACTTTCCTTTCCAATCTCAATGAGGGTTAGTGGACTTCAAATAATAATCACAAAATAAAGCATAAGTCGAATTTACACCTTTCTACTCCAACTCAATAATCTCATCCACCAAAGATATATTCAATAACCCTCAAGCAAAATATTTTTCTCAAGAATGTTTCAATAATTAAAAGCACTCTCCAAATAACATCTCAACAATGTGCCAAATAAGTAATAATCATTATTACTCCTCAAACCACTTATACCCTAAAGAAATTAAAATCTATGCCTACCTACTTATCTCTCCAAAAACCACTTTTACTATCAAATTAATGCATAGATTTTAAACTAACTTTTAGCACCCAATAAAACAAAAAAATTATTTTAATTTTATTTTAAAACTTTAATGCATACCTTGGCACGAATTTCGAAATATCAAACACAGCATATAAACCTTGGCAGCATGCGCACGAAAAACCACAACCATCGCACTATTTCCCTTTTACATAGCAAAAGGGAGTTCATAGGATTCGAACCTGAGTCTTATGGCTCCAGCGTCCTAACGGTGCTTGCACACCATGTGAGCTAGCGCTCAACACAAGACCAAAGGTGCCTCACTCTCCTTTATCCTCCATGCAACAGCAAATGTAAACAGATTTCTCCTTTCTAAAAAAAAATGAAGTGCATGTGATTCGAACACTCAACCACTTGCCTGCCAATGCCTTTGTGATGCTCGAGTTGCCAACAGGCCACACTGCCCATGATGTCTTGGAATCAACCACACATCAACTTATTCATTGCCTCTGTCTTTAAACATTTTTCACACGAACTCTTTTCGCTTTCTAATAATTGCATTAACCACAAGAGCAAGGATGAGGAATAATAAACCTTAGTCATCCTTTTATAGTATTCTCCCTCATATTCGACGACGTCGATGGATTACTTTTATTTTAATTTTAAAATTTAAATTTAAATTTTAAATAATTTAAAATTTAAACTAAATATTTAAAATTAAATATCTCCATCACCGGGGCACATTTTTCGATGAAACGAAAATCCAACTTGGGTTTTAAGAAAAATCCATTTCAGATATGCCATCCATGGTTTTAAATAAAACCTTTTATTTTTCCTACCTTGGTCACAAAAATACTTTCCTTGCACTTTTCACAAAACATAGTGCATGCCATCATAGATCCTTTTGACACCAAATAACATTTTGACATCAATGACAATATTTTAGCTTAGGGACTCAAATTTTTCCAAGAATATCCCCCTTTGTCATTGATGGCAACCCATATTCATTTACTAAAATTTGACCTTTTTTTTTGCTCCCCCTAGGACTTTGCTCCCCCTGGCTCAATGCTCTCTCAAAAATCAAATCTTTCCCCATATCAAAACTTTCCTTAATATACACAAATCTCTCCTCATTTTACATCAATGGCAAAGGGTCACCTTTGGGGCTCGGGGCTAAGAATAAGCCTCTTAGCTTAGCCCCTCCCACACTCCTCATGAGGTGGTTAATTCTAGTGTGGGAGTATTTCTACTCCTTGAAAGCACTACTCTTTACCTTTATCTTTCTCTCTTCCTTTCTGAGTTTTCTAAATCCTCTTACTGTTCCTTTCCAAGTCATCATCTCTGTTCCTATCGTCACTTCTATTCCTGTTCCTGTTCCTGTTCCTATTCTTATTCTCATCCATGATTTTGTTCCTGTTCAAACCTGCTTTTGGAATATTTGCTCTACACCATCTTGTTGTGTGACCATCATTATTGCACTTATAACACTTAATTTTATTATTCCTTGGAGGTGCAAATGTCTTAGGATACATCCTAGTGAAGCCAAATCTTCTTCTACCATGAACCCTGCAATTCATTGCTTTATGACCAAAACCATTACATGAGTAGCAATATCCTTGAAAAAAAATTCTTTTTCCATATTCCTGTCTTTCATATGACATGCATTGTGAAGCCATGTGTCCAAACCTATGACATGAGAAGCATCTCCCATTGAAGCTTCCTTTCCTAGACCTCATTTATCTTATGTTCTGATTGATGTTCCATCTGTATCTTCTTTGTGCATTGTTCCTATTTTTTTTGAACTCTCTATTGTCCAACTCATCCTCTGATGTCTCATTCCCACTTACACTATCATCTTCTGAAGTATCTTCTTCTAAATTTTCTTCTTCATCAAGACTTGAAGTAGATTCTTTTTCCTATTTCTTTCCAAATCCAAGACCTGTTGAACATGATGTTCTTTGTTGTCCACAAATGAACTTATCCAAGTTCTTAGAGCTATTTTTGAAACTCTTCATCTTGATCTTGGAGTTCTTTAAATATTTCTTTAGAGTAGCCACTTCTTGTGCTAACTTCTCACATTCCAAAATCTTTGCTTCTAAATTTTCTTTGAACTTACTTGCCTTAGCCTTTGACTTCTCTAAGTCTTCTATGAGAAATAATCTTTCTTCTTCATATTATTGAAACTAATTTTCAAGATTAGAGTGTTGTTTTATTACCTTCTTTACTGTTTCAAGGGCATATATAAGTTCTCCCTTGAGATCTTAACCATTCTCTATTGAGTAATCCTCTATTTATTTGCCTTTGTCCTTATCATTACTTCATTTTGGCTTACCTTCTATAGGATCACTTACTTCATCTTCTAAAGCCATTAGAATATTCTCATCTGGTATTTCAAGTGCATCTTCAAAACCACCATCACTAAAACTATAGCCATCTCTAGTGCAATCATCTTCAAGATATCCAAATTTACCACATCTAAAACATTTGAGAATAACTAGAGTCCTTTTCTCTTTAACCATAAATAGGACTTCATCTTTATCATTGTCTGAAAAACTAGCATCACTATCAAATGAGTACTTACTTGCATTATCTGCATAGTAGCTTTTCTTTTACCTTTGGAAGAACTTCTTTCCTTGTTTATTCTATCCATCCTTTCCTTTCTTCTGGTACCTGTATCTTTCTGATTCCCTGTACTTGTGATCCTGCTTTTCTTCATCACTGTTGTACTTTGGATTTTTCACTCTATTGCATAATGTCCATACTTTCCACAATTGAATAACTTAATAGATCTAACATCTATGAATATTTTGGAACCTTTATCTCTCCTACCATAGTTAGCTTCTTCATCACTAGATGACTCATTGCTCTATTCTATCTGTTTTCTCCTTTTCTTTGTATCCACTTTGAAAGAAGCTTCTTTTGGAGGAATAGGATCTTTTGTTCTTATCTCAAAAGTAGTAAGCATGCCAAGCAAACAATTCCTTGTCAAAGAATCACTATTAATTGATTGTTTCTATAGCAGAAACCTTTTCACTATACCTTTTTGGAAGAGTTCTCAAGATCTTATCACAAGCATCTGATTCATCAACCTTCATTCCAAGACCTCTCATCTCATGCACAAGTTCATCAATCTTACTGAGATAATCACGAATATTTTCATCATCTCTCATTCTTAAGTTCTTAAATTCTCCTTTGAGATTTTTGATCTTAGCTTTCCTGACACCTTTATCACCCTCATATATGTCATGTAGTAGATCCCACATATCTTTTTTTGTTTTACAATCCATAACCTTCATAGATTTTGATCTACCCAATCCTTTTATAATTGTATTCATAGCTCTTGAATTTGCATGCATTACAATCTTACCTTCCTTATCTGTTGAAGTATTGACTATAGAATCATATCCAAGTTCCACTGCATCCCAAACTTCATTTCCAAGTGCCATCATGTGAAATCTCATTAGCATACATCAATACAAGAAGACACTTCCATAAAATATTGGTACTGCATTATTGAAGGATCCGTCTCTTTTATCCTTTTGATCCATTGTGTTCTTAGACCACTTTTACTACAAGATATCAAAATCTTCTGAAGGAACATGCTCTGATACCAATTGAAGAATACAATCTTATATTGAGAGGGGGGTGAAAAATATAAGATCACTTTTTATTTTTTCCTTCAATTCAACTTTCAATTCAATATTATGCAGTGTATAGATAGCAGTATCAATAGCAGTAATCAAAGCAATGCACAAAACACCATCCACAATAGAGACACAACAATTTATGTGGTTCACCCAATGTGGGATACTCCACGGAGAAAATATTTTACTAAAACTTTCTCAATCAATATCTTTGGGAATCCTTCCCAATTACAATGTTTATGGACCTCTGTCCAAATGAGATGTTGATCCCCTAATATCAAGTTCGTGGATCTCTTCCACAGGAGAACTCTTTCCCCTTCTGCTCTAGCTAGTTATCTTCTAGAAGCTAGTCTGACTTGTGGATCTCTCTCCACTTGAAGACTCCTCACTCGAATCTTTCTTCAATTATCTTGGTTGTTGGATCTCTATCCACTAAGACTCTATCCTCTATACTCTGTCACCTCCAAAGCTCTATAAATAGGTTCACTTTTTTTTCTTTTTTTTTTAGCGAAAAACCCCTTGCGAAGCCACCTTGGTCTGAGAGACCACGAACAAGGGGTTCTACACCGTCAAAGTCACCCAGGAATCGTAGCCAACCTTGCCCGCACCAACATTATCAATTGGATTTTGGATACCTAATTTAGCTTTTTTGGTAGGGTGGAGATTTGAACCTGGGACCTCCCTTGGAGGATTTCCCTCTCCTCTCCAACTCACCTACAACACATGGGTTATAAATAGTTTCACTTAGAACCTCCTCAAATGTACTCAATATGTTCACTCAGAACCTGCTCAAATCTTCTCAATAGGCTCACTCTAAACCTACTTAAATATGCTCAATAGGTTCACTTAGAACCTACTCAAATCTTCTCAATAGGTTCACTTAGAACCTGCTCAAATCTGCTCAATAAGTCCTCTCTAAGACTTGTTCAAATTTGCATAGCAAGATTTCATAAAAGCTTACTCAAAATCAGTCCACAAGCCTTCTCAAATACTTACCTCAAATCATCTTAACAAGCTCACACAGAACTTGTCCAATCATATAGAATCATAAAGAGAATTGTTAGAGACTCAATATGTTCTAAACTCAATGCTCAATCAATATATCAATTCAACCTCATATAAGCATAAAGAGAATTGTTAGAGACTCAATATGTTCTATACTCAAATTCCAATCTCAACTCAAATCAATCTCAACTCAGCTCAATACTATAGAAGCATAAAGAGAATTGTTAGATACTCAATATTTTCTATTCACAAACTCAATTTCTTTCTCAACTCAATCTCAACTCAAATCAGAATATAAAATAGTTTTTTTTATGGAACTTGAACAACCACTCCACACATTCACTTGACTAGGCTCAAACAACTCTACTCAACCAATCACCACAAGGAATAACTCTTTCTCACAAACCCTAGTCCAAGCATGTATCACTCAACTCAAAATGTTTCCAATAATTATCAACCACAAATTTCACATAACAATGATACTCATGTTCTTTTCTAACTCAGGTTCAAGTTCTTTGCATAACCAATGGGCTTCAACAACAATTCTTATAAAATAGGGTTTAATCACAACTCTCAAACCATAAAACCTTGAAGCATTAAACCAAAACTTTCGAAAAGAAAACCACAATCAATCCTTTTCTCTCCAATGATATTTCAGAAATCAACCACCATAAACAATCAATAGAGAATATTACCCATACCTTATTAATACCAAGAATTTTTCCACAAAATCTGCCACACTCAACACAACTTTCCTTTCCAATCTCAATGAGGGTTAGTGGACTTCAAATAATAATCACAAAATAAAGCATAACTCAATTTACACCTTTTTACTCCAACTCAATAATCACATCCACCAAAGATATATTCAATAACCCTCAAGCAAAATATTTTTCTCAAGAATGTTTCAATAATTAAAAGCAATCTCCAAATAGCATCTCAACAATGTTTCAAATAAGTAATAATCCTTATTACTCCTCAAACCACTTATATTCTAAAGAAAATAAAATCTATGTCTACCTACTTATCTCTCCAAAAACCACTTTTACTATAAAATTTATGCATAAATTTTAAACCAAATTTTAGCACCCAATAAAACAAAAAAATTGTTTTAATTTTCTTTTACAAATTTAATGCATACCTTGGCACAAATTTTGGAATATCAAACACAGCATATAAACCTTGGTAGCATGCGCATGAAAAACCACAACCAGCACACTATCTCCCTTTTACACAGCAAAATGGAGTTCACAAGATTCGAACCTGAGTCTTACGGCTCCTGCATCCTAATAGTGCTTGCGCACCATGTGAGCTAGCACTCCACACAAGACCAAAGGTGCCTCACTCTCCTTTATCCTCCATGCAATAGCCAACGCAAACAGATTTATCCTTTCTCAAAAAAAATTAAGTGCATGCGATTCAAACACTCAACCACTTGCTTCCCAATGCCTTTGCATTGCTCGAGTTGCCAACATGCCACACTACCCATGATGTCTTGGAATCGACCACACCTCAACTTATTCGTTGCCTCTGCCTTTAAATGTTTTTCACATGAGCTCTTTTCGCTTTCTAATAATCGTATTAACCACAAGAGCAAGGATGAGGAATAATAAACCTTAGTAATCCTTTTATAGTCTTCTCCCTCATATTCAACGACGTCAGTGGATTACTTTTATTTTAATTTTAAAATTTAAATTTTTATTTTAAATAATTTAAAATTTAAACTAAATATTTAAAATTAAATATCTCCATCACCGGGGCACATTTTTTGATGAAACGAAAATCCAACTTGGGTTTTAAGAAAAACCCATTTAAGATATGCCATCCATGGTTTTAAATAAAACCTTTTATTTTGTCTACCTTGGTTTTCACAAAAATACTTTCCTTGCACTTTTCACAAAACATAATGCATGCCATCATATATCCTTTTGACACAAAATAATATTTTGACATCAATGACAATATTTTAGCTTAGGGACTCAAAATGTCCAACAAATTGTAATTTCAAAAATTTTGAAAATGATATTTTCTAGTTCCTCTCAATCTCTCTTGTGGCTCACTCTATTTCCTATCAATCTATCTTTTGCTATGATACCACTGTTAGATTTTGATGATATATAAAAGGAAATGCAACCACAAGATCTAAAATGAGTAAGCAATGTTAACTATATGATAATGGTAATATAATATGCAGGAAAACTATATATGAGAAACTTTCACAATAACTCAAAAAATATAATTGAGGTCTTAAACACTCCAAAAATTCTTGCATGATCTACATTGTATCTGCCTTCTTTTCTACTATCCTATATGCTCACTCTAGTCTATATGCTCTCTCTATTCTATATTCTCAAAGGCATATATAGGGAGATATGTCCCTTGGCCCATGACTCTTCAACTACCTATCCTATGACTCATGTACATGTGGACTACATGCACATTTACATCATTGTACATTCTAACATTGTACATTTATTACATTGCATGGAGTAACCACTCAAACCTTAATCTAAGACAAACTCCTAATCTAGAGATGTACCCAAGGTGGTACATTGGCATGTGCTAAATAATGTAATATATTCTAACATCTTACACATCTACAATGCTTACTCCTCACTATGTGGTGTCCAATTTGATTTAAATTATCACAAAGATTAAACTATGAAATTTACTATCTTATCCTCTTTTCTATAGGATCAAGCAATCTCATGAAGATTGAATTATAAAATGAGTAGGTGCAATTTTCTTTATAAATATAAATTTATTTAATAGTAGAATTAGGGTGGATATTTTAATGTCTATCATCCAAATAATGTTTTGTTAATGAATTATTAAAAACTATTATAAATAATTATTAAAATAATAGACAATAATAAATCAATTAAAATTTGGTGTAATTTGCAAGCTTACTGTAGTGGTAAGGGCTTTGACCTCTCTTTGGGAACCCCACTCAATATGAGGGGACTGGTACCCCTCATAAAAAAAAAATTATCAAGTGGCATTAGCTCAACCAATTAGATTCCTCAACATTTCAAGGAGGACACCCAAGTTCGAATCTTGCCAAATTGATATATGGATAACATCTAAGCTTTGTTGTAATACCACTGTTATAATGCGGGTGGGGCCCATTTCAATCCCATATAACCTATTGAAAAAAATTTGTGTAATGTGACACATGGATACAATTGTTACAACTCATCTACCCCTCCTAGATTTTCATTGTAGAATTATATTAGTGTAACAAGATTTAACTTAGGAATTAGAGATTCATCTTTATCAAGTATAAAATTTTCATTCAAATTCATATCACATTTTTATCCCAATCCCCACATGGTCATTTTTTGGAGATATGTTTGTTTTGATGAGTTTTCTCCTCTTATTCTTGTAGAATCACTTCCTATTCTTATTGTTGAAACTCTTATCTTTTATTTTGTTTGTATTGATATTTTACCTCATCCTAAACCCATTGCCATTATCTTCTCTTCTAATTATTAGTTTACTAGATGATGGATTTATATTTTAATATTCTTCTACTTAAGATATTTTTTCCTTTTATAGTTCACTTATTAGGGTTGTCTCTTCTAATTATGATGTTTTTATTATATATGTTTCCTCTAATTTTAATTATACTCCATATTTTATAAAAAAAAATGCATTAATAATATGCCTATATAAGTGTACTTTGAATTAGGAGTATATTGTTTAGTCTCCATTATTACTTTTAAATTTCTTAAAATAAAACTAAGCCAAAAGCCAATAAAAATATAATTATCATATTCTCCATAGGGAAGCGAAGTATTGATAGGAAATATGATGCTTTCTCATGTGATTATCCATAATGGTTTTGATATGCTAGATGGATAGAATGTATAATTTTTGAAATTTTTATAATTATGAAAATATGAGAGGTTGTTTGAATATGCAAATTTGCATGAATATTTTTTTCTCATGAAGTTAAGAAGAAACAATTTATTCTAAATAGTTTTTAATTATATATATATATATATATATATATATATATATATATATATATATATATATATATATATATATATATATATATATATATATATATATATTATCTCCTTATGAACTCCATTGTCAACCCTTGGGGTTAGTTCCATAGCCACTATGAAAGCAATAAATTTTCTTAGAGAATGGTCCTACCCTTTACATGAGAAGTATTTTTTAGGAAGACAAAGATAGCTCATGAAAGTAGCAAACATACAATAAAAATTAACTTCTTACTTTGATAAAAGAAATAAATCATGAATTTGGTATTTGATGACAAGTATTTATTTTGAGAACAATATGGACTTTTAAAAGTATAGAGATTGTTTTTCATTTACTTGCACATAGTACATATGTCATGTCTTTTGTAAGTAAGGAGAAATTTCATAAATTTACCTTGGACCTAGCAAAATTACCTCATTGTTCTAAATGAAATAATAAATCATTCTTGGAAAAATAGATATTTGTAGGGATAATTATATGGTATAATTATGGTAAAATAACACTTGTATATTAGCTTGAATCATTAAATTCTTCATTATTTGATCTTATTAGATTAAAAATTAATTGAATGATGGAATAAACAAAAGTATATATAGGATTGAATTGAAGGAATAAAATAAGTCATAATGAATATGGAACTCTAATATAATTACCTTCATTGATAAGAGTAGTCTCTTCATTTCTAGAAATATTGGGTTTCTTCTAATTTTAAAGTTATTTAATTTAACTCTAAGTGAAAATGTTAAATAGCATTAGTGATGAAGGTTGTCTATTGTTAACTTGTGTATTTTCAATATTAAAGCATCTATAACCATTTTTTATCTTGTTTATATTAATATTTTCTTTGGATGAATAATTTTTAGAAAGAAAATTCTTGTACTTCTCCATTTCTAATGATAGTATTGATATTAAAGTGTTGCAAATACTCCCTATTTTTTAAATAAAGTATTCCTATGAATTATATTACATTTATGAGCTCTGATAGAAAAAAAAGTTAGGTCATGAAATATAACTAACTTGGCATGAGTGTTAAAATTTTTTTTTTTTTTGGTAAGTAAGAGAATATTATAATTAACACCGGGTTTTAACTGGTTGACCCAAAACCATTTTACAAAATAGGGTCCACTGACCAACTGGACAAAGTTATGAGTGTTAAAATTTTGATTTACAAGACTTTGAGGGTTATCATTGGATTCATGGTATATTTCAAGGTATTGTATCTTTACCTTTATTCTCTTTTGATATACTTAAAGTAAAATATTTTATTAGTACAATGTCTTACACATGACTTTTTCTTATTTTCCTACAATTATAAAAGTCATGTTTTAGTGTTTTATGCCAACAACAAAATGTATAATCTATATACCATCATGGCTTAGGCTTATTCTCATCAAACTTTAATCGCTTGGTTTTCACTTGGAAATTACTTTTGTAGTTATTCCATGGTTATTTGTACTACATCTAGCACGTTTTGGTCTAATCATATTAGTTGTATTTATTCTTTTTTATTTTTCTTATAAGATAAAAAAGTTTATCTCTCATTGTCCATTGGCACTAGTAATATTTTTTGTATGAAGAAATTTAGCATACATCACTTCATCCTTGATAACTCCTCAATTAGGTTTTTTAATTGAAGATCATTATTATATTTTAATATGTTCTTATGTCCTATCATATCCATATAATCTCACAATGAATTAAGATTGAATTTGCATTTTAATCCCATTTTTAATAAAATGTATGTAAAATTATCCATAGGCATATCTTTACTTTGAATTATATTGTGTTTTGATTTATAATCAAGATATTTCCATCTTATTCTAAAATTTTAAAAATATTATCCTTGCATTTATCTTATGGTCTTCAATTATCTTAATACATCATTATGGGTTTTTTTATAGAAATTACGGGTTTTTTATAGAAATGGGACTTATGCCTAGAGAATTATAAAATTTTTTCATGCTAATTTAGCATATTAAGTTTCATATTATGGAAGAGGTGTAACCTAATGTAATTTAATGTTTGTAATGTGATATGCTAAATGTTATTTGAATATTTTATTGATGTAGGATAATCTACTTGTCTTACATCTTGAGGTATTGTCCTTGTTAGATGAGGTGGATGATTGTTATCCTAGGTGTCATGAATACTTGTTGCTTCACCTATTTACTCTTGCTTTTGTTCCACTTGGTATTTCATTTTTGTTTTTGAATTTCCTATATTAAGCATAGGTAATAGGTGGGGGGATGATTTATAATATTGTTATAAATATTAATTTTTCCTTGGGTGTGGAAATGCTTACATTAAACTATTGGTTATTTTGCTTGTATTTCAATAAAGTTTGTTTTAGTTCTTATCTTGAAATATATACAATCTTAGGATTTAATTCTAATATTGTTTTGTGGTTCTAGGAGAGAAAGTTTGAGATTTTGATCTTGCATCTTTTAAAATATTTTATTTTTATTTTTCCATTAAAATATGTCTTTCTAATATTCTCTATTGAGGCATAATATTTTTCTCAAAAAATAAAATTAAGATCATATACCAAAGACTTTGGAAAAAGTGAATTAGAGGGTTTATGTAAATATAGACTCAAATATCAACAAAAAATATAAAACATATTTTTTTATTGATGTAAAAGGGGTTTTGAAAGGTCTTGGAACCTTTTACAGATTCATTTCAAAAAGGGGAAACCCAAGACAGGATCTCACAGAGAGACTAAAGGACAGAATCCAAGAAAGAATAGGGACCGAAACCCAAGACAGGATCTCACAGAGAGACTAAAGGACAGAAGCCAAGAAAGAATAGGGACTGAAACTGTAGTCCTAGACAACAAGCCAAGACAGAAAGAGAGGAAAACCCTTCCAGAAACAAGAAAGGTCTACCAAAAATGAAGGCCAATGAAATCAAATATTGGCCTCATGAATAGTATTCTTACCAGCATCAGCGCCCTAGGAAGATGAAACTGGGATTGAAAAAATGCAATTTTTTGTGGCTTCCTTTTAGGAACAAATCACTGGATTGGAACATCATGATGAAGATAAAACTCAATGATTTTACTGGGGAAATATTTGTCCCAAACTCGGAGGTCTATCTGGTTTAGGCCTATGTTTACCATGACATTAGCCGCTCTATTACCTTCTATGTAGACATGCTGAACTAAAGAATGGTCAAGGTGACTGATAATATTTTTCAACTCTGAAATAGCATCAACAACAGACCAAGCAGGAGGAGAGGAACCCTTGACAAATTTGATGGTGTTCAACGAATTCCCTTCAATGATAATATTACAAAATTTTTTGCTAGCGGCTAAGGAGAGACCTTGGAACAACGCCCAAGATTCAACAAAAATTTTGGACTGAACACCAACAGCTTCAAAAAAGGCAAGAAGAATTCTACCTTGGTCATATCTGATGAGGCCTCTTGCACCAACTCTACCATAGTTGCCCTTAGCAACTCCATCGAAGTTGAGTTTTAGCCAACCCTAGGGAGGCAGGATCCAGTGAATAGAAGATCTATTAGATTTGGAAAATTAAGCCTTGGAAGGGTCAGCAAGGAGATTGAACAAAGAAATAAAATGGGTTTCAATGCCATGGCCATGACTCTGAGGACAAGGAATAATACTAGAATTATCCCTCGCCAAGGTGAGAATTTTGGAAAGGATAGAGGTAGGGGAACTAGAAAAATTTTTGAAGGCCCTGTTGTTTCTCTCAAGCCACACTTACCATAGAAATTGTGGTAGGCAGAAAGACCACAAGGAACGGATGTGAATGTGGTGGAAGGGATTGGGCCACTAGTAGTAGAGGCCCATGATGGAGTTAGGATGGGCCAAGGAAATACTGAACTCGAACATGAGGGAGGATAGAATGAAATAGGCCAAAGGGCAACCCAAAAAAAGGTGTAGAATCAATTCTCAGTCATACTGGAACATGTAGCATCTGTTGGAAACAATAAGCCCTCTATGAGACAATTTATTTAGAGTTAACACTCGGTTATGCACAACTAACCAAAAAAAAGTAACTTTGGGAATGAGACGACGTCAAATGAGATCAGCTGGAAACTAGTTTTACAATAGCTCTTCTTGGAGGAAGTAAGTAGATTTGATGTTAAAAATACCATTTTTCATGGCTCCCTAAAAGATAGAATCATGAGAGTGAAAGGCTTAATTTTTTTTAATAATTTTTTAAGCTAGTCTTAGTGGACATTAAATAAGCAAAATTATTTTTAGGGAGAACATTATTTTTGCCTATTGAATATCTAATAATATTTATTCAAAAAAATACAATTGAAGAAATGGATCCTCTAAAACATGTTCTAAATATATTTTTGTTACTTAATGCCTAAATTATATAATTTACTTGTTTGGGTATGTCATCTTGCTTTTACTATTTCAAATATTTTCCACTTAGTCCTTCGCGTAGTCTGCCCTTATAACCACCATGTGACAATCATTTTAAATCTTTTACGCTGCTAAAAGCGTAAGGAAAAGGAAAACAATTCAACTATTTAGAAACATATAGGATTTTAAATCATGAAAGGTTATGGATATATTAACATTCTTAATTACTTTTGGAACCTTTTGGGGGCTTTCTTTGAATTTTGTTAGATTCATCTTGTTTTGTGCTCCTTTTTGGGTTGTTATTAAAAATCTTGGTTTATGTATAAAAGGGTTCGATGACCCCTTTAAAACCCCTTTTGTAAAGTTTTGGGGACCCTTTCAAAACCCCTTCATCCATCAAATAAAAAAAACATTATCCATATGCTAGATATTTCACATTTGACATTATAAATCATAAGATTGATGTCTTAAATTTAAGGTACCTACTTCATTTGAAATTTTTTTTAGATAGCTTCTAATGTAATGACTTTTAAACTTATACATTCTTGAACATTTGGTTGTTCTTGTTATATCAATTTATAAGTGGGTGGTTGGCTAGGTCTAAACTCCTACTGTATTGCTATCAATAAAACCATTGGTGTTAAACATGGTTGTCCACTTTCACCTACTTGTTTGGTATCTACATAGATGAATTAAAGATCATTGCAAATTCAAGAAAAATATATGATGTTTGTATTCTTTATGATATAATCATTATTATTTTATCTTTTATATATGAGATTATTCTAATGTCACATAGTGTTGACATCTTGATATATTGAGTTTATTTTCTAATATTCATGTTTCACAGATGAATGGCTTAAAATAAATGCCATGGTTTTAAACACTATAGCTAAAAAGTACAAAAAAATAAACTCATTTACAAAGTAAATTTGGTGAAAGTGGTTTCCTCTTATACTTTCCTTGGTATGACTTTGATAAGCCCTCACTTCAATTATAATCCCTGTAGAAGAGTAAAAAATGAATGGATTATGTTGCACTTAATACACTTGAGAGATGGTGTTTCCAACTCTAGTTTTAAGATGTCAAATAAAAATTACTTATCTTCCAAAATTTAGTGTCACCAATGATCTTGTATGGTGGGATTTGGGGATATATCATGTTGTCCAAAAAATTGTAGGTAGAATATTTAATTTCACATGCAATTATTTTGGTTGAGTTTGGTATCCATCCCCTTCATGTTTTACTTTGATTTCATGTAGTGATGTTGTTTCATAGATAAATATATAAGACAACAATTAAAAATAATAGATATCTATTCAAAACCCTTCAATCATCTATAAAATTATGTGAGCAAGGGATCAAGAACGTTTAGTATGTTTAGTATATGTCTTTCTTACATGAAATTGGCATCAATACCAATTGTCTTCTTTCTAACACATTTATCTTCAATGCTTTACACACGTTAAAAAAAATGTTTATAAAGACACCCAAAATAAGATCTACAAAGCCTACATATCTTGCAAATAAAGCATCATGTGTTTTTCTTTCCTAAAAAAAACTAGCAAAACCATTATATTAAAAAAAACAAAAAAAACGTTAATATTTAGAGTGCTATGTTCAAATAGAAAATGGATGCATTTTTCCTCCCAAATACACTACATTCTCTTTTAGCTTTATATTTTCTTTGGTCCAAGGTATGCTCTCATAAAATTAATATAATGTCAAAGCTCTTTATCTCAATATATCAAGTATAACGTTTACAACAATAAACTATAATAAAAAAATAATAATTTTAGTTAGTTATCCAATATATTATAAGAAATGTAGCTCTTACAAAGAAATCATAAATTTCTATGAACTATGAGGATCAAATATATGTGGCTCTATTCATGAAAGGGATAATTTAACACATAAATGGTATTCTTGAAAGTCACCACTATCGGTATGTGTTATAATGTTATTAAATTTTTTAACCTCGATTTCAAAAACATTACGAAATTATTATTCTACTTAAAAATTATAAACAATCATAAGAAATACCTTCGCTAATATCAAAATTTATTATTTATTGTTAATATTTTTTCTTAATATTTTATAATTGAAATTTGTTTGATGTTAATATTTTTTTTTTAATTTCATCAATCTAATTTTTTTTATTAGGTAGATGATGAAATTTTAGAAGAACCTTCAAAAACTAACAATATTAAAAAAGAAACAACTAACATCAATATAAAAAAATGTTATATTCAATAAAATTCGGGCAACACGCCCCTGCTCTCTTCTCGGCTGGCTTCTCCTGCTAAGTCAACTTCCCTCCATCAGTTTTAGCTTTCCTCCTCTTTGCCACATTCCCATTTTTTTTCCCCTTTGCGGGAGGGATGTCTTGCCTTTGAAGCCTTTTCTCATGGTTCCCCTTCTCTCGTTGTTGTTTCTTTGGGTGGCAGTGAACCTTCAAGCACCCCCATGAACAACACCAAAAGCCATAAGAAGTCCCAATGTGATGTGGGTGTAGAGAGGAGACGGGGTTGGCCACCCAACACAGATTCTAGAAAAAAATAGATGGTGGATGACATAGCTAGTGGCATCTGAACAACATTTCTATCTTCACTATCTTCGCCCAAAGAGATGAGTAAGGAAGAAGGTAAAAGATCCAAACCCCTGCAAGTGAAAGGGGGTAATAAATCCACTTCTAAGCCATGCAAATGAAGGTCTTATCCTGGAATGCCAAAGGGCTCAATGGGGCAGTAAAACAAAGAGTATTTTCTTATCTAAGAAAGGAAATGAGACCCTCAATATTCATTATCTAGGAAACAAAGGTGGAAGATCCAATTACAGACAAGGTGGTCAAATCTATGTGGAGTAATTGCAAGTTTATAGGCAGTTCTTCCCATGGTGCTTCAGGGGGGATGTTGTGCTTATGGGATCCAATGAAAGTTACTAGAGAATTGATATCCAAGAGCGATAGAGTAATCAATGTCCTCTTTGAATGTAATAAAACCAAGAAACAGTGGGTTCTAACCAATGTTTACGCTCCAAATAATTTCAACGATAGGCTTGGAATGTGGGACAGTCTCACACAAATATGTTCATATTTCCCCTGTCATGAATGGATGGTTGCAAGAAACTTTAATAACCCACTGTGTCCCACTGACAAAGTAGGAGGTGCCCCAATTACTCCTAGGAATTATGAGCATTTTGTTGAATTCATCGACTATAATGAACTCATGGATGTTGAGCTCTGGGATTCTCTGTTTACTTGGACTAAACAGCATGTAGGGGACCAACTCACACAAATGAGACTTGATAGAGTTCTAATATTCAGAGAAGCAATCCCGATCTTTGGTGATGCTACTTTTTCGGCATTGCCAAGGGTAGCCTCTGACCATAATCCGCTTCTCTTAGAAGTTTCCAGGTCGGATAAGAATTTTAGACCTCCTTTCAGGTTTGAGTCCATGTGGCTTCAGCATCCGAAGTTCAAGATAAAAATCATTGAGTGGTGGAGTCAACCTGTTGATGGTACGAGTGTCTTTAAAGTCTGTACGAAGCTCAAAATCCTTAAGCTCCAGCTCAAGAAATGGAATAAGGAGGTTTTTAGAAACATTTTTTAATCACGACAAGTAATTTACTCTCAACTAAAACAAATAGAAAATTTGGTTCATAATGGCAATACTACGGATGAAGTTCGATGGCAGGAAAAAGTATTGTTATGTGAATTTCATAACTTGTTGGCCAGGGAAGAAATATGGCAGCAAAAGTCCAGAGCCTTGTAGCTTAGGGAAGGCGACTGGAACACAAATTTTTTCCACGCCACCACAATGAGAGATAGAGGAGCAAATAATATTAGATTCCTACATAGAGAAGATGGATCGCTAATTGAAGACCCCGAAGAAATCCACATGTTGAAAAAAGAAATTCATAAAGACGCCCGGAATGAGATCTACAAAGCCTACATATCTTGCAAATAAAACATCCTATGTTTTTCTTTCCTAGACAAAACTAGCAAAACCATTATCAACAAAATAACATTAATATTTATAGTGCTATATTCAAATAAAAAATAGATGCATTATTCCTCCAAAGCACACTACATTCTCTTTTGGCTTAATATTTCCTTTGGTCCAATTATGAGTATGCTCTCATCAATTTAATATGAATTTAAAACTCTTTATCTCAAGATATAACTGCATGTATAAACTTTACAACAATAAACTATAATAAAAAAATAAAAATAAAAAATATTTTTAATTAATTATCCAATATTTTTTTTTAAGATTACAAATTACATCAACAACCATCCTCAAAGGGTTTGAACACAAGACCACTTAAAAAACAACCATCATCTTAACCACTAGGCAACTGTCTATCAACAATTAGTTATCCAATATTATAAGAAATGTGACCAGTTTTATTTTCTCTTTAAAAAAATCAGGACTTTTTATGAGGATCAAATATATGTGCTCTATTCATCAAAGGATAATCTAACACATAAGTGGTATTCTTAAAAGTTACCACTACCGCTCTGTGTTTTGATGTTCTTTAGATTCATGTTTTTTAACATCGATTTCAAAAACATTACGAACTCATTATTCTACTCAAGAATCATAAACATCATAAGAAATAACTCCTCCGCGAATATAATATTTATTCTTTATTTTTAATATTTTATAATTAAATTTTTTTAATGTTAATATTTGTTTTTACAATTTTTATAAAAAAAAAAAAATCAATTTTTTTAATGAGAAGAGTTTTGAGAGGACTTTCAAAAGAATTAGTATTTAAAGAATGATTTTTCTTGTAATTCCATTAATCTAATTATTAAATGAACGAAGAAGTTTTAAAAAACCTTTAAATAGAAAGAAAAACTAATACTAAAAAAAATGACAATCAACATCACCAAAAAAAAAAAAAAACTATTCAGAGTAACACTTACATCAACATAAATTAAAATTAAAAAATCGAAATGCCACATAACCCAGAAAAAGTCCGGCATACGAAAACAACAAATTAGACAACAAATGACCCCCAAAAGTTTAAACTACCATTTCGCTGTAAAATTTCAGGCCTTAGTGTCGATTAAACTGCTGTAACATACAAACACAAAGTGCCTACTAGCTATTTTTAGCTGCACTTGTTTCTTACTTCCAGCCAATGAAACATCCCATCACACATCATCTAAAAAGTTTAGATGAGAGACCCATTAAACTATCAGCAGGTTACTCGACGATTCTTGTCGCCTAGACGAAAGTAGAAACAAAAATCAAAATAAGTTATAATGTGAATCCCCTAAATGTTCATGGTTACCTTAATTTATCTAAGATTTTCCTATAATCTTTTGTTTAAAGCATTAAATGGGAAGATTTTCATCTCTGTCATATTCCAATAGTCTGCCTACAACAGGAAAGATTGGGTTAAACTTGATACCATTTTTTCTTTTTTCTCAGACCTGCTAAACGTCTGGCAATTATTTCTTCGTATGACTCTTCTACTAAGCTGTCTTCGCCGTCCCTTAACCTCTTCTGCCATACACTTTGTTCTTCCTCTGAAAATCCCTATCCCAAGTTAAGATGGTAGAAGACCTCAGATATCCCATTACTTCTCAAAATGATCCTCACATCTTTCACTGCAGCAAGCTGCCTCAACAGCGGACTCAACTCTTCCAGCTCACGGTCCCGCTTATCAAATCTAAACTTCTTTATAGGAAATGCATTAGAAGGTTGAAGTAAGAAAGATCTGGGATTGTCATCAACTATGATAACTCTTCCAAGATCGCGGCCCAGAAAGGAGAGATCCTTCGTGAAAATCCCCTGTGCCCTCCAAGAACAGTGCTGTCTGTATAGACGATGAGAAATAATATCTTTGTTGTCCAGTCTGTCCAAGATCAGATCAGCTCGATCTTGAGTGCTGGCTGTGAAGATTACTACCTCGAATAGCTCTCCCATTTCAACCAGAAAGTTTTCCAGCCCTGGTCTCTTCATAACATACCATGTCTGAGGGGTCTCCTCGTCGTCCTGGATGGTAACTGAAAAATCAAAACTGAACCCACGCGAAGGTGCACTACAGGTTTCCAAAAGAGTACCGTCCATGTCTAAGACAAGCGTAGGCTTAGAGGAATCTTTGAACTGCTGCGGCGGTAGCAGAGGTTCAGGAGGATCCATGGAAGGAAGAAGATGTTTTCAAGATTTATAAAGAAAAACAGAAACCAGCGTCGCTTTGTTTTCCTTATGGTTTTCCCTATATGTATATGAACATTTATATTTATATATTGGCTTCATGCTATAGCGACGAGACCACATGGAGAAGAATGTCTAAGACCCGACCCTTAAATTATCGATTATTTTAACCAGACCTAAATAAATTAGGCACCACATCATGGATTGTTCCTTAAGTAATATTTTTTATACATATTTATTATGAGAATTAAACTTGAATCACAAATAATATTTTTACATTCACAAGGATAAATTATTTTAACAACCTTGACTAAGAACCTCATTTGCATTATATAGTGATAATTTTTTAATAAGTGCATGTTAATCTCGGCTTTCTCGGTTAATAAAATGAAGTTGCTTTATACATATGGAATGGTAACGAAACCTTTTAATTTTCCAACAAAATTAGTTTAAGTGATTTCATGTTCAAAATTTTAATTAAACTTATTAAATTAATTTTAATTTTTTTTATTTAAATAGAAAATAGTTTTTATAAATAAATAAAAACAAATTTAAAAAATATATTTATATTAAATAGATTTTTCAATCTAATTAGTATATATAAATTTAAAAAATTATTAAATTAATTTTATTTTTTTTATTAAAATAGAAAATAGTTTTTATAAATAAATAAAAACAACATAATAACTAAAAGTTTTAAAAATATATGTATATAAAATAGATTTTTCAACTTAATTATTAGTATATATTATAACATATAATTTTAGAGATAAATTTAAAAAATTATTAAATTAATTTTAAGTTTTTTATTAAAATAAAAAATAGTAAAATAGTTTTTATAAATAAATAAAAACAACAAAAAAAATTAAAGATATATGAATATAAAATAGAATTTTCAACCCAATTATTAGTATATATTATTACATATAATTTTAGAGATAAATTATTGTTTAGAGGTTTAGATAAAGAGTTTCATTTTAACTCAAAGTTTAAATGATATAGAATCAAATAGGATTATTTATGTGTTTATGTAGAGGAGTTGGAGAGCAAGTGGGTAGTTAAAACTCTTTAGTTGAAATTGAGCGGCCTAGGTTCAATGTAATAGTTATATCCTGGCCACATAATAATATTTACTTTAAAAAAAATAGGATTATCTTAACATGTTAAATAATGTAGTAGTAAAGGCTTTGGCCACTCTTTAGAGGTTTAAAGGTTCAAACTTTATTCATTATGAAGATAGGGACACTTCATTATGTTTTTTTTTTTTTTTTTTTTTTTGGTTAAATACTTCTTATATGCATCCGTCATAGGGATTGAACCCGGTCCCATAACCCATAATGTAAGTGGCGTCCTTGCCGGTAAACCTGACTTTTACCAAACTATACTTGTATAATAGTTAAGATATTGCAATACCATGCAAACCCAACATAGAACCTCATTTATATTATAGTGATATATTATTAATGATATGATTGAATTCAATCCTATGGATGTGTATAAGAAATATAACTTTTATTTATATATATATATATATATATATATAAAAATAAAATAATGTAAGCTTAACTGATCATACAATAAAAGTAAAACCTGTTTTAATTCTATATGATCTAATTTTAAAAATTTACAACACCAAATTTATTTAAATCGTCTTTTTTTTACTGTAAATAATCAATTGTTTTAATTTATAATAATTTTCAAAAAGTAACAATCTTCGGTAAACTGCAACTGAAAAACTTGTCCATTAAAAAATATAAGAAGCCAGAATACAGAACTCACTAGTGATTAACCAACTGCCAATGATGATAAAAAACTGTTGAACTTGGAGTAGCATGGACAAACTAGTGATGACTCAACTGTCAAAGAGTGTTGAACTTGGATTAAAATGGACAAAATCCTGCAACTTTATCCGGTGAAATTCAACGCAAATACATAGTTACTCATCTTAACTTGATATTGAAATTGCTTTAGGTAATTCCTGGTCATTGGTAGGGCTGAAGTTTTACATGAGAATTTTGTCCTCGGTGAAGAATTTTGGAGGACAAAGACGTATAATTTTGTGCGTATAGACGCGTCTTCCTGGCTAGTGACGTTTGCGTTCCATGACAAACTCTTTTTCATTAAGTTAATTGATTATAGACTTAGATATATAAGAGAATCGATAATGTTAAATATTATTTCAAATTAAATTTAAATGCCGTCATTATAAATTGAGTGTCAAATATATATCTGCATGTTTAAATGAAGTATATATTCGTCAAATATTTTCATTTCGATCTTGTGCTTAACTGTAAAAGGAACAATCCAATTGAATTTGCATATTAATTCTATATAAATATTAAGGCAGGGTGCTACGTTTGTTTTTCACTGTTTGAATCTCAACTTAAATATTAACGGATTTAAATTTTTGATTGAAAATATGAAAAAGAATAGCGTGAAATTTTGTTTGCGTGAAAATTATTTATCTCGAAGTATATGAAAAAGAATTGGTTGATAATTTTTTTATCTACAAAATATATAATATACAGAGAATATATATGATTTATTAAGTATTGTTTTCGAATTTTGAAAAGAATATGTGATTAAAGTTTTGAAGTTACAATAATTTATATCATAACTTTTTTTTAAATTGAAAATTTTATTACAAATACTTAAGTTATATATTTATTCTTTATAGTATAACTTAATTATTTTGTCAAGGTTTAAAATGGAATTCAGCTTTGATTTTGTTGATTATTTAACTTTTAGATGTTCTAGTTTTTATTAGTTAAATGGCTCTTAAGGTATTTCATTCATCCTCTCCTTTTGAATCCTTGACTTTTATTTGGAATCTACGAATCCTTCTTTCTATTCTTATCTTCCCTTTCTTAGTTTCCATATTGTAGTTCTTTCTTCTAGAGTTGTGTCTATATGTCTGCTTCATCTAGAGTCCTTCTAAGTTCTAGTCTGCACCATCTTTAAAAATTTCCTAATTACAATTCTCTAAAAAATTTCTCTGCTTTAAATTCTTTGAAAATCTTGTTGTTAAGTTTCAATCAAAGTTGTTAGCAGATGAAACTCAAACCCAAATCTCAAGTTGTCTTGAAGGTATTTGATTTGAATCTATTGGAAATAGATTTTTTATGACAAAAAAATATTGTACCATCAACTCCGAAAATGCAACCAACTAAGACAGTTCATCTTTAACCATCCTCTAACTTACCATAATTTCAACCAAAATAAAGTTTATATCATAATTTATTGATTTGTTAATTTAAATATTTTTAAATGTTTTATTGATGATTTTAAGATTTTTATTAATTTTATATTTAAAATAATTAAATAAAAAATAAGTTTAAGTTTTTTTAAAATTTCGTAAAATATGAAATAACTTGGCACTTTACTTACAAGTTATTTACAAGTTGGGACAAATCCTCCAAACCTTAGTTGATAAGAAAACATGATGTAAACAATAAAAGGAGATCTACATTAGAGTCAAATATTTTAAACCATATGTCTGCAATGGTTATCCAAATTAGCTAAACTCTTGATTTGCTCACCAAATTTTGTAATCCTCTCATCCTTAATAGCCATGCCATTATGCCATTGAATCCCTACCTCCTTCTTAACACCCACCTTAACCAAGAAGTCTACCACTTTATTCAGAGCTCTATCCACATAAATCGGAATAACATAAAACTTAATTTTAGTTTAAAATTTACGAGGATGGAATAGAGCAAAAGGGGTGCAAAACCTAAGTGTAGTCAAGCATTGCAGGAAGAGGATTTTTTGCAACCTAATTGCTATACTCAAAGAACATAAGGATGGAACAAAGTGAAAGGGGTGCAAACCCTAGGTGCAGTCAAGCATTGTAGAAAGAGGGTTGTTCACAACCCACTCATTGTACTTAGGAGGATACTAGTCGCTCTTTAGTATATGAGAAATCCTCTTCGATCAGAAGAAATCTCTTAGGGATCTTTCAGTTTGTGGGTAGAGCTTTCGGATGAACCTCTTCCCTCTATCAAGATTTTGGAGGATGAATTTGGATTGGATCTGATTGATCATGAAGTCTGAATAGTTATCTATAAATTTATGGGCAAAAGACCAAGTCTGTAGGAGCTCAAAGGATACATTAAAGTTTGATGGTCCAGTAAATTCTAAGTAACTTTGCTACCCAAAAAAAAAATTATTTCTTTTTTTATTTAGCAGATAGAGATAAGGTAATCTATTATAGATACACTTGGTTTTTAGGACAAATGGGTGTCTATATATGACCTTGGACTCCCAGTTTCAATCCCCTTATAGAAAAATTTTATGGCTTCCCAATCTGGGTGAATCTATATGCTCTCTCTATGGAGTTTTGGAGAAAGAAGATATTTGTCAAAATTGGTATTATCATTGATGCATTCTAGTATATGGATGCCCAAACAAAGGAAAATTTCTCTAGTAAATTAATATGAGTAAAGCAATATTGGATGTTTGGATGGATGTTTTAACTCCTTGACCTCAATCCATTACTATCTCCTCAAGCAAAGGGAATGGATCCAAAATATTGAATATAAAAACTTCTCCATGAGATGTTATGGTTGTCAGCATTATGGCCACCTGAATATGAGATGCTCGATCATCCAATCATGCTTTGATTATTCCTTGGTGGAGAAGGCCATACACGTAAATGATCTTGAATATTCAAACCTCCTAGTTCATAAGGAAGAAGCTCATCCTCCAGCTGCCCCAACTGTCAAGAAAAAATCAAGTGAGCAACAAAAGACCCAACTCCAAAAGGACAATTTGAATCAGATCATTGATAAAATCCAAATGGTTACTAAAGGTCATCCAGTCAGTTCCATGGAAAATATTAGCACCTTAAATGGTATTCTTGAAGATAATTATAAAACAATTAGTGATAGTCAATTTTCTAAAAATTAAGATCATACAGAATGTATTACAACTAGATATTACCTCATGATCTTGCCACTTTGAAGGAAGAAGAACCTATTCTCTAGAAGAAAAAAATAAAAAAATAAAAAAGTATTTGATTGTGAAACTTAGTAGTTTAATGAAGATGGAGAATATCTTTGATGAAGAATACCTTCGATAGAATGACAAAATTGGATATGTTGTAATTAACTTGTTAAAAATATACTAAGAGTAGTATAATATTTTATATTTGTAATGGGAGTGGCTCCCAATAGAAGCCACACATGGCTTATTAAAAAAATAGTTTTTTAATTTTATTAAAATATAATTGTATTAAAATTTGTTACGCTCACACTTAAATGCAAGTTGTATTGCTACAAAATAGCATTTGAATTTAGATCACAAGGTTACACTTAAGCCTAAGATGTTATTTTAATGTATTTACTTAATATTTTGGACTTGTATCAATAATATTTCTACTCTTACATCCATGCACCTCTTCTTGTAGTGGTAAGGGCTTTGGCCTCTCTTTTGGGAGGTCCAAGGTTCAAACCCCACTCAATATGAGGGGACCAAGACCTCTCATAAAAACCTATGTAAACTCATTGTAAATTGGGTACTCTACATATCTCACACCTATGCACACATGTAATTATTATTTTAATATATTTATTTAATATTTTGAACTTGTATCAAGAATATTTCTACTCTTATACCCATGCCCTTCTTATAGTGGTAAGGTTCAAACCCCACTTTCTACTCTTACACCCATGCACCTCTTCTTGTAGTGGTAAGATTCAAATCCCACTCAATATGAGGGGACCAAGAACTCTCATAAAAACCCATGTAAACGCATTGAAAAAATGGGTACTCTATTTATCTCACACCTATGCACACATGTAACCATGATAATTTGTGCATTTGTGATCATTTGTGCATTAATGTATTTGCTTAATATTTTGGACTTGTAACAAGAATCTTTCTACTCTTACACCCATGCACCTCTTATTGTAGTGGTAAGGTTCAAACCCCACTCAATATGAGGGGACTAGGACCTCTCATAAAAACCTATGTAAATTCATTGAAAAATGGGTACTCTACATATCTCACTCCTATGCACGCATGTAATTGTGATAATTTATACATTTGTGATAAATTTTGGCATTTAAAGTATTTACTTAATATTTTGAACTTGTATCAATAATCTTTCTACTCTTACACTCATGCACATCTTCTTGCAGTGGTAAGGTTCAAACCCCACTCAATATGAGGGGACCAAGACCTCTCATAAAAACCTATGTAAACTCATTGAAAAAATGGATAGTCTACATATCTCACACCTATGCACACATGTAACCATGATAATTTGTGCATTTACATTGTAGCATCCTTATGCCTTTAGAAGGTACTTGTCCCTAGGATTAGAAATCTTATCACTATGAAATTGCTATCTTTACATCTCCAATCCATGATAAAAATGATAAATATTTTTTTATTTTCACATCTTTAATTTGTATTATATCATTATCATATAGTGGATATTATCTATATATCATTTGACAATATTGAATCTAGGTTTCCTTATTATATAGTGGTATTACAATAGTTTAATTTTATTTTTGTGGAAAAACATCCCTTTCGAGGTGCCACTTTCAAGTAAGACCCAAGGAGGCAGGGATATCTATTCTTACAAAATCACCCAAGGCTCGCACTTGGTCTACCCCTTCAACACACTCAAGAAACATGCCTAAAACAATAAAAACATAAACAAACACAAACACACAAAAACAACAACAAAAAAATAAAGAAAACAGAAAAACAACAACAAAACACAAACAACAACAAAACCATACAAAAACACAAAAAAACAACACAAAACAAAAAATAGCAAACACAACAAAAAAACAACATAAAACAACCAAAAAAACACAAAAACAAACCACAACAAAAAATAACACAAACACACACACACACACACAAAAAAATAAATTGATGGAAAAATAGATAACATCTGCAGTCCTTCTAGGCCAGTAGGCCTTTAACCAAGAATCGGCACAAAAAGCATAAGAATGATCTTTATGAGCTAGAGAATTGAAATACCTTGACTGAACCAAAGAGAAGCTAATACAAAGTAAAAATGAACTAGGTACCGTTAGTACTAGATCCACCCAGAGAAAGGATAAATAGAAGAGCATCCCTATTTTGTGAAGCCCACCATTTAGGAGGGTAGTCATAGCAAGTAAGATCACCTTTGTCCAATGCCAATTAGCTAAAGCATTAACAATCCTATTATGTTCTCTAACCACATTATTGTATTCAACTTTCAAAAAGCCCATCTGGATTAATTGAATCTTCTCAACAATTCTTTTTATTCTCCAATAAACCTTATGGTTTCTAGAAGGATTCTTCAACAGATTAATCATGACATGAGAGTCATATTCAACCAACATCTTTTGCTATCCAACCTTAGTAGCCTCGCAAAGGCCTCTAAGGATATTATACCCCTCAGCAAGATTATTGGAAAGACTACCCAAATTCTTAGCAAAAGTGAAAACCAAGGAACCATCTTAAAGTCTACCAATTCCTCCTACATTGGCTTTTCCAAGGTTCCCCTTAAAGGCTCCATCCGTATTGACTTTTCTAAAATCCTTAGGAGGAGGTTTTCAATTTCTTGTTCTATCCATATTTTGATTACTCACATTCCCTTTAAATTGGTTGTCAATAGTAGAGTAGATCTTCAATATTTGCATAACTTGATCCCATAATTTGTGAGAGTCTTAGGGTTGATTAAAGAGTTGTTGAATTGATTCAGCTAAGTTGGCAATGGTGTTTTACCAAATATAGTGAGTATCCTTCCTTTCCTATTTTAAAATCTGGTTATTTCTTTTCTTCTAGATATTCCAAGGTAGGATGGTTGTTCCCATACAAACTAACTACCTAACAAAATGATAGACAACCTCTTGTTTAGGCCAATCCCTCCATAGCTACTCAAGAGTGGAAAATTTGAACCATTGTAAACTGAGTAAGATAATCATTCTCCTCCATATCTCAAATACTAAGGAACACTCAATAAAAAAAGGCTAAGAGCTTCCACATGTTTTCCACATATTTCACATTTAAACGGGCCATGACAGCCATGTTTCATAAGTTGCTCACGAGTGAGCAGCATTTGATACAAGAAAATCCAAATAAAAACCCTCGCCTTAGGCTAGAGCTTTTGAGCCCACACTTGTGTAAATATATCATAGGATTGGTTGGGAGTATTGTGGCATAAGGCTAAATACCTCGAGCAATAGTACACTCATCCTTAGTAGTGTTGTTCCATCCAAAATAGTCCTTATCATGGTACCAAAAGAGATATCTCATATGAAGGGTGTGTTGGATATCTTTCCTTTGCCTTTCTAGAATTTGAATAGGCCAGTTTTCAATAGGGATCCAATATCTACCAACCTCTAAATTACCAGTCTAGTATCAACAATAATTAGCTACCTTTATCTAGTTAGCTTGGTGTAGCTTCTCCATCCAAGACCTCCAATTAGGAAACTAAGTTATCAAAGGTTGGTGATTGTCCCAAGAATCTATCCAAAAAATTTCATGTTGACCATTATGAATGATCCAATATTACTTCATCTTTATTAAATCCTCACTAGTCCTAAGAACTACCAAAATAGGAGAACCTCTGGTAGGTAGTTGATAGCGAACAAGTTCTTTAGGACTTTTATTTTTAGGATATTTAACACAAAGATTAATGGCCCAAAGGGCATTGGGGTTATTCAAAATTCCCCAATACAACTTTGCAGCTAAAGCCTTATTATTTTTATAGTCGATCAAAATCCTAACCACCCTTCATGCTTGGGAAGGCATAAAGTATCCCATTTCACCAAGGCCCATTTTTTCTCCTTAGTACCACTCCAAAGGAACTGTTTATTGATTTGATCTAGTTCTCTAAGAACTGTCTTTGGGATATTCAACACAACATAAACATAAATAGGTATAGCTTGAAGGACTAGTTTAACCAAGGTAATTATGCCCCTATATGAAAGCCACCTATTGGTCCACTTTCCAATTTTATCCTTTACTTTGTCCAACAACCAATTCTAATCTATTTTTTTATCTCTAAATGTTGGTAGAAATGCCTAAATAAGTGATCAGAAGGGAGGCATTCTTATATATTAATTTATCTAGATATATGGATTCTTGTCTGGGAGAGTAGTGAAATAAAATGACTTTCAATTTTTCTTCATTTATCAATTGCCCCATAGCATTAGAGAAATAATGAATGATTTGTTTAATTATAGAGGCTTCCTTAATTGTAGCTTTACCTAACATAGTATAATCATCAACAAACTAAATATGAGAGATAGACCTGACTCCATGAGCAATGGTAACTTCTTTAGCGGTTCTATTTTCTTTATTTTTTGTTGGTCCTACCCAAGAATTCAGTAAGAATGATGAATAAATAAGGGGAGAGGGGGTCGTCCTACCTGATACCTATGGAAACTGAGAATAATTATGAAGGGAAGCCATTGATAAGAACTAAGTAGGACACTGAAGAGATACATCTCATAATCCAATTTGTCCAATCTTGAGAGAAGTCAGATTGTCTCATAGCTTTGATAAGGAAGTTTTAATCCACTCTATCATAAGCTTTGAATAGGTATAAACATATGAACATAGAAGAATATTTTTGTGCTTAGGACACTGAAGAGATACATTTCATAATCCAATCTGTCCAATCTTGAGAGAAGCCAAATTACCTCATAACTTTGACAAGGAAGTTCCAATCTAGTCTGTCATAAGCTTTGGATAGGTCTAAACAGATGAACATAGAAGAATATTTTTGTGCTTCTATGGAATGGATGGCTTCCTAAGCAAGAACTATCTCACCTAAAATTTATTTCCCTTCCACATAACCTCCTTTTTTAGGGGAAATAATCTTATGCAAAAGAGGTTTCAGCCTCTCTGCCATGATCTTGGTAATAATTTTGAGAACATTACATAAATCTATTGATCTAAAACTTGAGATATGTTTTATGTCTTGAGCCTTAAATACCAGAGCTATATAAGTTTTATTAATAACCTTCAAAATATCTTTGGCCTTGCTGGCTTCTTCCACCACCTCTAATAAATCAACATGAAGAATATCCCATAATTCTTGGTAAAATTTGATGAGGAAACCATAAGGTACTAGGGTTTTTTCTTTTTGTATTTTAAAAACCACTTGTTGAAGCTCATTGATATTAATTGGAGCAGTAAAATTAGAGTTCTCCTCAGAAGTGATAAGAGTAGGGATCGCTTGAAGGACATTCTATTGAGAAGTTGAGTCAAGAGATGTAATAGTGAATAATTTTAAAAAGTAATTGACTGTGATAGACTTCATACCATCCCAAGTTTGGATAAAGTCTCTACGGTCTGATTTTAGAGAAGAAATAAAGTTGTGTGATCTACGGGCTAGAATAGAATTATGAAAGAATTTTGTGTTTCGATCTCCTTTTTTGAGCCATTGGATCCTAGATTTCTGATTCCATAAGAGCTATTCTTTTTTTTCTCATTCCTCCAACTACACTATAAGTCTAATTTCATCTATACTTCTACTCTCATTGAGGCCATCTAAATGGATTTGATCATTTAAATCTTCAAGTTGAGCAATCACTTCTTGTTTCTTCTTCTTGACATCTCCAAACTCCTTCCAATTCCAAATCTTAATTTCAGATTTGATGTATTACAACCTTTTGGTGAAACAAAACAAGTTAGTTCCATACCTTGGTTTACCTTATTGCCACCATTAGCACACTCAAGGTTTTAAGGAACTATCTTTAATACACATTAACTAAAATTGAAAGGGCGAGAAACTGACCTTGGTTAAGCCACATTAACTAAAATCAAAAGGGCGAGAAACTGACCTTGGTTTTCCACATTTTTGAACCAACATTGTTAAGAGTTTTCACCTTAGAAATATGTCCATGGATTATGAAATTTTTAGAGAGCAAGAACCTATCCAATATTTCCATGATACAAGTTGAGCCTTACCTTCTGTTAGACCAAGTCATGAGGCCATTATTTGGTTGGATGTCCACAAGGTGAAGGTTTGCAATATAATCACTCATCAGGCTTGAGCTTCCATATAGATTCCTATTTCCTCCCCTCTTCTCATCCAAAGAGAGGATGGTATTTAAGTCTCCTCTGATCAAGACCCAAGCTTCAGGAAAATGGAGATAATATAATTTATATCCTTCCATTACCTCTATTTTTTCTCCAAAGTAAATGGAGTGTAAACAGTCAAACAAAGCATAATCTGGTTAGATTGTCTACTTTGTGCAACCATAGCTAAGAGATCCTAGCTACTAATAATATGGTGAATAATGATCTTTTTTAGGTCCCAAAGGTAATAAATGCCGCTATAAGCCCCATGGGAGCTAAGGGAAGCCACTTTCCCAGCCAGCCAAATTTTACTAGCAATTGAGTTCATTTCCCCTATAGACATCATCATTTCTTGAAGGAAAACTAGATGTGGTTGGTTCATCTAAATCATTATTCTAATTTTATTTTATTTTAAAATACTCCCTTTGAGTCCTAAATATTTCAAGTGATGAAATTCATTAATAACAAAGCTAAATATGTTGGCAAGGAGTCAATATTACCTTCCTCTATAAGCTTTTCACCTTCTTTTACCGTATGATGCTGATTAGTCTTGTGGCCTACCTTTTGGTTAGTGTCCATATTCATTTTTTTCTTGTTTCTTGTCTTACCCCAATTGAATCTGGGATAGCTTCTAACCTTGAAGTATGTGTATACACAACCAAAGCATTATTGAAAGGTTCAACAAAGTTTGTCTTGGCATCTAAATTATTTGAAGTTTTAGCATTTAACAGATTGTTCTTGTTTATGTTTTCTCCCTTATTTTTCTATTGAAAATATTTGATTTATTGGTTTATCTCTAATTCCTTCCCTACAATTTTAAACTATGTTTTTAAGATTTATGTTTCCATTATGTCCTTTTACTCACCCAGGAGGTTTTTTGTGGAAAGAATTCCAAACATATTAGTTGACAACATCTCTTGATCCTTCATAACTGATTTTTTTGTGTGTTCTTCTTCTTAGGCATTTGGAAACCTTCTAAGTTTTTGTCCTCTTTATTTTTATCTATAATTTTATTTGGACAAACACTAGATAAATAACCATATTCATGGTATATTCTATGGTAGAAAGGAATGTTCTCATAGTCCACCACCTACTCCCAAGTCTCCTTCCCAAATTGTAATAATATATTTTGTGTAAGAGGTTTGTCAAAATCTAATAAGACACAAATTTGAGCATAAATAATGTGTTCAAATTTGTGTGTACAATCAACAATCATCATGAAAGTTCCAAGGGAGGTTTCAATTGTAGAAAATATAGCTAGATTCCAAAATCAACTTGGATGCCAAAGAGTCTAACCCACATAGGTCCTATAGAAGGAATATATTATTTGGCATTAAATTTAGTATGTAAAGGCTTCATGAAAAGCCCTTCCCTTACAAATAATCAAGGAACCTCTTGAAATATTTTCTCTTTATCATAATTAGAAAAAATAACAATTGGGATAAATAAATATTTGTGACTCGCCTTGTGTTTTGCAATATTTTTTAGCCCACACTTTGAAAGCAAATAGGCTTGGATGAAAACCTAAGAAACAAAAAAAATACCTCTTCTCTCTAGATCTTCTATGCCATCCTGAATGTCATACATTTTTAGCTTCACAATTGGGGTTCCATTAGCTGCCAAAGTCTAGAATGGTGGAATCTTCTGTTGGTTATGCCACTCGTCTATAATGGTAATACTTTTAGTATTAGAGAATTTATAGCTTGAAAAGAGATTTTTTTAATGCTATTTAATTTGCTAAAGAAGATATGTGTTTAGGTTTGTTTACTCTAAATGCTTTAGCTTCTTGTTATAAACTTGTCATTGGAAAATTATTGAGGAGAAAGGTCCTTTATTTTTAGTAAGGAAAATATTGTTGGTTGCAAAACTATAGTTGGATATTATAGGAAAATAACTCTCTTAATTACATGTTGTAGCTTGGTTGTTGAGAATGTTTCCTCTATGGTAATGGTTTCCTTATAATTAGATTATTGTATGTGGGTTTTGAAAGAGAAACTATTATAATAATTTTTGAAACTTTTGTAGATTAAGGGATCATTATAAAGAGAAGTATGGGATTCTATTTTATATGGATTATTGTATGTTGGTTTTGAAAGAGAAACTATTATAATGATTCCTGAGACTTTTGTAGATTAAGGGATCATTATAAAGAGAAGTATGGGATTCTTTTTTATATGGATTATTGTATGTTGGTTTTGAAAGAGAAACTATTATAATAATTCCTAAGACTTTTGTAGGCTAAGGGATAATTATAAAGAGAAGTATGGAATTATATTTTATATGGAATAATGTCTATTTTGAAAGAGAAACTATTACAGTTATTTTAGAGACTTCTAAGGGTTAACGGATTATTATAAAGAGAAATATGGAATTCTCTTCTTGTGGCTTGTTTTTATTGTGTTCATGCATGGTAACTTGCATAGTAGAAAAAGGTATGATTAAGTTGCATTGCATTTAGAGTTGTCCTGATCCCTAAGTATTCCTCATAAGCTATGGAGGGTTCCCTATCATGAAGGAGTTGGCAGTTTTATAGAGGGTTTGAAGATCCTTGACAAACAACATCTTTATTTTTTGAAATATATAAACGTTATGGAAAAGCAAATGCTATGCAAAAAATATTTTGTTCATAGAATTTTCTAAACATGAATATTGTAAAAATTTAAATATTATGTTGTTTGAAAGTATTCCTAGTGTTTTGTACATTAAAGTGTTTTAGCAATCTTTTATTTATAGTTAGTATTAAGCTATATCAATTTTTGGAATGCATCTTTATGTTAATACTTAGTTTATTATGCTATAGCATTTATGTTAAATGAAAGTATATTATGAAGCTTTATGTCAAGCATTTGAGTCAAGCAAAATGTGGCTTTATTAAGTAGCATCCTTGTTTTTCTTCTATAGCACTTCAGATTAAATAAATTATGATTTTATTTAAGGTGCTCTTGATATGATGTAATTTATGTTGTTTTAGTTTTAAATTATGCTTAAGTAAGATTACCTTAGAGGTGGTTATAATCCTCTTGTGAAACTGAGTCAAAATAAAACCCCAATACTGGGAGGAGTTGCGTGAATGCAATAACTAGGTAAATATGTTATTTAGGAGTTGCAAGAACGAAATAACTAAGAACTCATGAACCTGGAAGGAGTTGTGTGAATACAATAGTTTGTGATTCATTACACCTTGAATGAGTAGGATCATGTGTATCCCAACTATGATTTTTGGAATCATTCACAAGGCAGCAATGGTAATCCCTTGAACATAAAGGATCGAGTGATCATGTTCATTGTCAGTAAAGTGGTAGTGACCTTAGTTAGCCCATGGAGATGTGGTAACTAAGCACCAAGTCTCTACACTTGATTAACCTACCTATATGGACTTAGAGTAATGTTAGGGAATAGGTGTCCATAGTTAAGTGTTATGGGCCTTAAAGTATAATCCCTACATCATGGTCATATTTTCCTATATCGGTGAGGGTATGGGAAATATGGGGGGACCACTTTTGGTATTTTTATAAATGTTTACATTTATCAAGGTGAACCCCAAAAAACTATAGGATTTTGCCACTCCTATCCATTGAGTGTCATATACAATGACTAAAATTCAAATGTGGTGAAGCCTTGTATGTTGGAAAGTTAAAAGAGGGTTTTTCCCTATGAACCTTTGCTTGTAATCATTCCTTAAATAAGTAAAAATTGGGCTGGTAGTTTTGGGTTGTTAAAATTTCTCTCAATCATGAGAAATGCTTTATGATGATGATTGAGGGAGTATTTTTGGGATATTATATTTTAGCAAAGGGTATTAAAGTAGATCTAGCCAAAATAAAAATCATTTTCTCCTTACCACCACCATAGAAACTATCTGATGTACATAGTTTCTTAGGACATGTTGGTTATTATTATCAATTTATTAAGGACTTCAGTAAGATAGTTACCCCATAATTTTAGTTACTAACAAAAGACATTGATTTCAATTGGACAAATGCATGTTAAAAGGTATTTGAAACTTTGAAGCAAAATCTTACTACTAATCCTATTTTAAGGGGTCCTAATTGGGCTTTACCTTTCCATATTTACACATATGCATTTGACCAAAAATTAAGGGCTATTTAACCCAATTTGAGGAGAAACATACCTATGTAATTTATTATTCTAGTAAAAATCTCAATGGTGCAAAAGTGAAATACACATTTAGTGAAAAGGAATTTCTTGATGTATTCTATGCAATCAATAAATTTAGGCACTACATTACTGGTTAAAAAAAAATTGTTTACACAAACCACTCTTCCATTCATTATCTCATGAATAAAGCTAGTGTTCATGGAAGAGTTATTTTTTGGTTGTTACTTTTGTAGGAATTTGACATCACCATCATAGAAAAACCAAGAAAGAAAAATGTAGTTGCTAACCAATTATCATGTTTGCATTTATCTGACAATATAGAACTAATACAAGATACTTTTCCTTATAAATATTTATTTACACTTTTTTTACATACTCCTTGGTATGCTGACATTGTAAATTATCTTCTTTCAAGAAAAATTCCTACTCACTTTTCTCCTAGAGAATGCTAGAAGCTCATCCATGAAAGTGGACCTTACACTTGGATTGATGGACTTCTATTTAAATTATGTTCTAATCATGTTCTTCATATATGTGTGCAATAAGAAATATATGATATCTTATGTGCATGTCATGATGAGACTTGTGGTGGGCACTATGTTGCTAAAATAACCATTCATAAAATCTTGCAAGCAAGGTACCAGTACCCATATTTACATAAAGATACCAAGATCTATATTTCTAGATTTTATCAATGTACAAGGATGGGAAGACCAACTCTGACTGATGAAATACCCCTCCATCTATAGTTAGTTCTAGAACCATTCAATAAATGGGAATTTGACTTTTTTAGGTCCTATTAGCCCTGCTTGCTAGTTCGATGAATACATTTTGGTATGCACATACTATGTGACCAAATGAGTAGAAATGAAACCTTTGTAGCTTGCACATGATGAGAAAGTTGTTGAATTTCTCTATGATAACATTTTCTAATGCTTTGTATCACCCCATGAAATTTTCATGGATCAAGAACCCTAATTTATTTTTTGTGTAATTGTAGTTTTTGTCAATAAATACTAATTTAATAATTGTAAATAATTTCTATATCATCCATAGTTAAATGGATAGGTAGAGGTTACCAATAGGAAACATGAAAATAGCATCACATAGGGTATATTGGGCACATTGACTAAATAAGGTTTTTTGGACCTTTAATATTACTTGGAAGATAGCAATAGGTCTCACTCCTTATGAGATGGTTTATGGAAAGAAAGCTTAAATGCCAATCAAATTTGAAATCTAAACCTTAAGAATTTCCTTTGAGGTTGGAATCAATATTTTTGTAATTTAGCAAGAAATACTTCTTTAGGTTGACACTTTGGATGATATATGGCTTCAAGCATTGCATCATATCGAACTCGTCCAAACACAATGGAAGAAGTGGGATGACAATCACATCATTCTATGTATTGTTCATCCAAGATATTGAGCAATGTTGTATGGATCCAAGTTTAAAATTTTCAAAGGTAATCTATGTACATGGTGGTTAGGTCTATATAAAATAGAGAAAGTCCTTGATAATGGTGTAGTTAAACTAAATACTATTGATGACTCAACCTGAGGATTAATGGTCAATGGTGATTGAATAAAGTTGTATTGAAAGCCACTATTAAAAACTGATTTTATTCAACAAGTTATTAAGCAAGTAAATTTGTAGCCTATGGTAGAGGTTGCCAATAAGTAACTTGAAAATAGCATCACATAGGGTATATTGGGCACATTGACTAAATAAAGTTGTTTGGACCTTTAATATTACTTGGAAGATAGCAACAGGTCTCACTCCTTATGATATAGTTTATGGAAAGAAATCTTAAATGTCAATCAAGTTTGAAATCTAAACCTTAATAATTGCCTTGGAGGTTGGAATCAATATTTTTGCAATTTAGCAAGAAATACTTTTTTAGGTTAATGCTTTGGACAATATGTGGCTTCAAGCATTGCATCAGATAGAACTCATCCAAATACAATGGAAGAAGTGGGATGACAATCACATCATTCCATGTATAGTTCATCCAGGAGATTGGGCATTGTTGTATGGCTCCAAGTTTAAAATTTTCAAAGGTAATCTATGTACACGATGGTTAGGTCTATATAAAATAGATAAATTCCTTGATAATGGTGTAGTTAAGCTAAAGATTATTGATGACTCAACCCAAGGATTAATGGTCAATGGTCATTGAATCAAGTTGTATTAAAAGTCACTATCAAAAACTGATTTTATTCAACAAGTTATTAAGGAAGCAAATTTGTAGCCTATGGAAGATTTGCACCTTTTTAAAATTAATCGGCCTTTTTCTTTAGCTCTTAAGAATAAAAAATAGGAAAAAAAGACAAATAAAAATAATGTTCTATAGTGAAAACTTTCACCAACACTACAGAACCATGGATGAAAATGAAAACCAAATTTTTGGCTTTCCACCCTTGTATGAGTAAATTCATTTGTGAAAATATCCTTTGGAGGTGCAATAGATGGAAAACTTCTGAAAACTAGTTTACTTGCAGAAGTCTTTTGCAAAAATTAAAAAAAAAAACAAAAAATGAATTAAAATAAAAATATATTAATAAATAAATGTCTACATCTTTTTGCAATTCCTCTTAGTATATTCACAGTCTCTCAATATATGGAAAATTGCTACTAGTAGTTGTTGTTGAATATTGTACCTTCTACATCTATTCACAACACTTCACCGTATAACTACTTACTATTAAAACTCAAATATTGTCTATTTCTTTTTACTTTTAACCAATTTTTATTTTATTTTTATATATGTATAGTATACTCTTGGATCTGCATTATGTATTTTTCCTCTCCCTTTTTCCTTACCTTCATCTTTCATTGGACATGAAAATCCTTTAGTTGGTGGAAAAACCATTTTTTTGTTGCTATAACTTCTTTTTCTAGATGCCTGTAGTTAGCCATAGTCTTTTGGTTTACAATTTTCTATAGAAATTCTTCAAGTATATAGTTTTTTGCAGTAAGTTGTTTGTGCCATAGTCTTCTATAGTAAATCTCTATAGTAGTATATAATGACAAAGGCAATTCAACTTATTTTGACCTACTGATGTGGCATAAGATTTGATAACCTAAAGTGGTATACAGTTGGCTAGGTGATATCTGGCTAGGTAAAGTGGTATACGTGCATGACCTAAAAAATAAAAAGCATAATCCATGTCATAATTTAAAAGCATAATACATACCATTGTTGAAAAGTATAATCCAAACCATCCTTGATTAAGAGAAACTAGCATATTTTTTAACTAACAGAACAAGTATCCCAATCTAAATCTACATGCACAAGCATTATTAGTTTGCATACCTCATTCACCTTCACATGCCTCATTTGCAGTATTGCCAACCAATTCAACTCTATCATCCCTACCTCTAGATGCAATATTCTCCATTTTACCTATTACATGTTCTTGAGCATTCAATGTATTTCTCTACTATAGATACTTGATTATTTTTTGCAGTTGCGCATCCAATTTTTTATAGTTGTGCATCCCATTTTCTATGCCATGTATCCTATTTTCTATAGCCATATGCCCCATATTTTGCAGCCATGCATACCATCTTCTATAGTCATGTCATGCCCTATTTTCTATAGACATGTTTTACTTTCTACAAACATACCCTTATTTTCAAGCACCCTTTGCTTTTGCTCTAGAAGATTTATCCTTAATTACAAATATTAGCAAAATGTGGGACCTTGCAAGCATAGCAAGCCAATCATTGTGGATTATTTATTTTTATATGAAGAATCCAAAAACAAACTACATGTAGTGGGATGGTATCAATCCATGTAACAATTTTAGGAAGGAAATGATGTTGTGATGCTAGAATTTGCAAAAATATTGAATACAAATAGCATGATAGCTCATCTATCTCATAATATTATTGTGTAATTCTCCCATATCAACATTGGTGTGGTTTTGCAATTACCCTTGACTAGAAAAATATGGTACAAAACACCAGGGATAAAATTCAAGGATATTGTATACACATTTGGACATCCCTATTCTATGGATGACTACAAGGGCAACAACAAGAGAATATTTTAAAATTCTTTGCCATAAATTTTGCAAGAGGTAAGTGTAGCACCCTAAAATTGGCACAGTTAAACCTTAGTAAAAAGATAAAAATTCAAATTTTAACCTCAAACTGCCCGTTAACCGCCTGTTACCCGCTCCCCTTGTTTTTCATGCCATTTTTAGGATTTGTTTTGACCGTTGGATGATATCATCGTAGATTAGACGAAATCATCCCAGATCTGACGAATTCGTCTGGAACAGAACGTCCAAACGATTTCGTCCCAAAACCAAATTTTCATACTTAGCTTCTATTCCAACAGCTCCTCTAACCTGGGCAGAAAGCGTGTCTACGTAGTTAGAGTCTCCCCGTTGGAGATCTCCCAAATTGGGATGATCTCCAACCTCCTAACCTCTCCCTAATCCTATATAAACTAAGATTTTCTCGGTTTATCCCCCTGACTCTCTGCCAGAAACTCTGCTTAAACCCCCTGAACTTCCACGCACCTCAGAGCATCCTCACACCATCATTTGCATTTTGTATTTCATGTTTTCTTGCAGGAACTTTACTATTTTTTAGTCGAAGCTAGCTCGGATCGTCGCAAGCGATTCCAGGCGATTTCGGATGATCCTGTCGAGGAGCGCAGACGATCTCGTATGATTGGAGGCGATCCCGACTGTAGTCCAGATTGGGGGCAATCAGAGTCCAGAGTTTGCATCTCTTTATTATTTTCTTGCATTTCTTTATACATTATCTTAGTTATTATATTTATGCATCTTGGAGTTCACCTCATTTAGCATAACCGCATGATAAAGTTAAAATCAATCATTAAATCTACTGCATTTCTCTTATTTGTTATTTGAATCTATTATTTAGGCATGTTTGCTATTATTTCTATCATTCTCCTTTGCTTTTGCAGTTGCATATTTGGTATTTTGTATCTATTCCTGTGATTGTAGGTTTCTGACGAATTCGTCTGACGAATTCGTCAGATTGACGATGATCTCGTCTGATCTCAGATGATCGTCTAAGATTTGAGACGATTCGGTGTAATTTCAGATGATTACGTACGAGTTGAGATGATCTGGACTGCTACAAAACTCAGAATCTTCATCAAACATCCGGAATCAGGTATGTTCTGTCCCATTCGGCACATTCTCTGTGTTTAGCATTTATTCATATTTTTTGTATCCATAAAAATCAGCATTGGCATATAGAATAGTTTAGATTCATCTTGGCCAAACCTAGGAATTGAATGATTAAAGTACAAAATGAACACATCAAACCCACTATCAACCTAGGTGTGGAAACTGCCACTCAAAAGTTTCTCGGTGAACCCACCATCCGTCGAAAATTCACCCTTATACCCCTCCCCCGAGAGGCGGGACCTTCAAAGGGCCTCTCAGTCTGAGGTATTGTCCCATCCTTCTCGCATCCCCCTTCCGGGCGTGGATCCTATAGCCTGAAGGTAAGGATGCGAAAAATTTGGAGCGATACATTTTGGTGAACCCGACGTGAAAAACTAAAAACCTTTTGAAAACAATCCAAAAAAAAAATCAAAACATAAATGCATTTAGAATCAATGATTGCATATCATATTTAGATGGTAGATTATAATAAAAGATGAGTTGTCACCATTAATGTTGAGAATCAATTAGCAGCTATAGAGATTAATTCTTTGCTTAGAGTATCTCAAACATATAGAGTCCCACCTTTATGGGACGAGCTTAATAGGAGATTGAATCTCATTTCATCTAGATCAACCGAACTTAGGCAAATCAAGAGGTTTGTCCTAGATAGAATCCTGGATCCCGATCAAGTGACCTTGTATCATGAGCTTCAGAGAGCTTGCCATAGGTGGTTAGCAGATAAAAGAGCCCTTGTGTCTTCTGAATTGTACACCTTTGAGGAATACCTCGACAATGCAGTTGTAGTACATAAATTTCTATCTCGTATAGAGGACCAAGAGGTCATTCTTATGGATAGACAGAGATGGAATAGAGTTCCTAGAGTTGTGTTATATCGAGAGTATTGCCATGAAATCTATTTTTACAAGACAGAGTCTAAAACAGATAATATCACTATAGCACACTTTATCAAGTTCTTGAAAAACCATTTCCAATTTGAAGAGGAGCATTTCATGACTCTTGATGAACTTGATCCTATCAATGACATCTATAAACTATTTATAGAAAACTAAGCTATTCTTTTATTATTGTTATTTCTTGCATTTAGTGTGTTGTTTGTTGTCTTTATAAGCATAAAAAAAAAAATAATAAATAAAATAAAATAAAAACAAAACAAAATCATAACAAAAATCAAAACATTTTCTTTTAAGTATCATAGTAGGTATATAATTAAAATATATACCTCCCAAATTTGTTGCAAATATATTAATATATATTTGCTAAAATCTAAATTTAAACATAATGACTAGACTCGGGAATGGAAAACAGACTGAAGTAGAAGAAGATTGGTTAAGAAAACCAGGAAATAACCCAGATGTCCTTCCCGAAGACCCAATTCGGGAAGAAGGAACCTTCGACCAACAAGAAGAAGAATTTGTTGTAGGAAATGAACAAAAAGAAAATGATAGAGAGGAAGGATCCTCATCCCCTAAAATATCTCCGTAAGGAGTTATTACTTTTGAGAACATGGAACATTTTTGGAAGTTCCTCAATACTAATATTGGCACTCTTAATAGAGCAGTCCATATGGACAAAGATCAAATTAGTGACACTCAAGCAACCCTAGAAGACATATATCACACACGCACTAATCCCTTGTCCTTCGTTGATCAAGAAAGTGATCAAGTCTGGACCATCCAATTTGGATATGGCCGCTATAATCCAGAACACGCAACAACAACAGAGTTACCCAACCACCTAGAGTGCCTGTTACCAAGCCTAGGGTTATTCCCACACAAAAGAAACCTTCATTCACTGCTCTATTTTGCCAAGCTATTGATCAATATACCTCAAATCAACAAAAGCCTAAAACAAAACCAAATACCAATTTCCAACAATCTGGGATACAACATAATGCTACAACAAATCTTCTTCATAATACTCTTCCTACCAACCATTTGCATAACAGCAATATAGCATCTAATCCTTATGTCACGCCATCATACGCTCACAAATCCCATACTCATGTACCACCGAACCAATATGGTGGACAAACTGGTAATCTGGAAGCCATGGTGAAATAGTTAGTCTCCCGCATGGACCAGATAGATCCCTACCATCCCTCGTACAATTATCGAGAGATGTGTAGTCAGCCTCTAGATCCTATAGTTGTAGCACAACCATATCCCAAACACTTTCCTATGCCTGTCCTACCTATATACAAAGGAACCGAAGATCCCATAGAGCATCTTCGTATGTTTAGGATAGCATGTCATGATATATCACATGATGACTTGTTATTACTAAAGATGTTCCCAAAAAGTTTAGGAGGGATGGCATTGGAGTGGTATTATCAACTACCCACTCATTCTTTGAGGAATTTCGAAGAAACCGTCGAGTCTTTTGTGCATCAATTTAGTGCCTATATCGAAAGGCATGTAACCATTAAATATTTGTACAACCTAAAACAAGACAAAGATGAGTGTTTTGCTGACTTCTTAGCTCGATGGAGGCAGTTGATAGGAAAATTACACTTTGTGTTACCTTATCGAGAAATGTTGGATATCTTTATCAATAATTTACAAGAACAACTATCCTATGAATTATCAATTGCTACCTTGACCACCTTCGATCAAGCTATAGATTTAGCTCGAAGAGTGGAAGATGCTCTTATTAGGAGAGGTCAACTTAAAAAGAAAGATGATGAGAAAACATCCAAAAATCAATATAAAAATAAACAAGTTGTGGGTGATGGAGTCACTGATAGCAGAAACATTGCCAATGTTAATACTGCGAAAACAATAGAGAAGTTCATATTGAAACCTCCTGATAAACCACCCCAAGAATTTACTAGGTTAAATCAACCTTTATCAACCATTCTCCCGCAACTATTAGCACGAGGTTTGATTCAATTACCAAATATCCGAGAACCTGATCCAACTATACCCGGATACAAAGCTGATTTACATTGTGATTTCCATAGAGGGCCTGGACATGCTACCAACTCTTGTAAAAGATTAAAACATAAAATACAAGACCTGATTGATAACAATGAGATGGAGGTGCAAGCCTTTCAACCTAAACAAAATCCTTCTAATAATGCTCAAAAGAACATCCCCCAAAATTAGAATCGAATGCCAATCAATCATTGGACATATTTCAACATCCTTTACCAAAGCATGGTAAAGAGGTGGCTAATCAAATTGAGCATCATAATGTTCCCCCTCCTACCCGATATGTAGGAACTATTAGTGGACATTCACCTACTCATGATGTGGAAGTATTTGACACAACTTTATCCATGGTTACGACCAGACCTCTATATAATATTCGGACCCTTGATCTTAGTGATACCGAATATGAGACTGAAAGTGACATGGAAATCACCTCAAATCAATCGAATAGTTTTGAAGATGAATCAGATCCTGTTCAACCTATCACAAGTTCTATGGTTCCAGAAGAACCATTTCCTAGAAGAGTCACTACTAGACCATCTTCTCACCAATTACTTTCTAATGAACAAGCCATAAACACTAGACCAAGGCCCATTCATCATCCACAAAATAATATTGTAGGTACCATCGGAGCCGTTACCAGACAACAGGCTCAAAACTCTCAACAGGATCAAACTCAGAACGATGGATCAGCTCCATTTGTTTTGAAAAATCCCAATAAAGGGAATCATGCGCCTAATGTTCAACCTAAGCCTCCTTATAATATTAATGAACAATTATCAAATACTACAACTAGAATTTCCCTTTTGGACCTTTTAAGATCTTCTCCTACCCATAGGGATGAATTAATGCTCACATTAAGCCAAATGATGGTACCACAAAATATTCAACCTGAAGCCATGTCCAATACTATCATAACTCAAGAAGTCGATTGTATTGACTTTCGGGATAGAGATATACCACAACATAGTTTACATAAGGATAACCCCTTATATATTACTGCCCTAATTGGGGATGTAGCAGTTAAACGAGTCTTGATTGATAATGGTTCATCTTTAAACATATGCACTTTTGACTTCTACCAAAGATTTGGGTTTAGAAGTGACGAAATGAAAAGAACTGATATGATCATAAAAGCCTTCAATGATGAAACACAAGAAACGTGTGGAGTTATTACTATCCCCTTGCAAGTTGGTCCGAGAACCTTAGACACGACCGTGTTTATTGTACATTGCCCTGCATCGTACAATATACTTTTGGGTCGCCCTTGGATCAACGTGATGCGAGTTGTTCCCTCCACTTTACATCAGTGTGTTAAATTCGAATTTAAAAATCAGTTGGTTACCATTCATGGTGATCCTAGACCCTTTGATATGTGTGCTTTGGCAGAACCTGTTGGAGTTCAATTTTGCCCTGCTCTGTCATCCACACATCCTAATTCTCATCCACCGTCTAAACGTGTGAAACACACACCCATAACATCATCTACTCTTTCCCCATCAACTACACCTCTACATATAGCTCAACCATCTTTCGAACAAACCACATTAGGACCTCGAAAAGATCCTAAAACTACAACCAATGCTTCTTGTTTTACTCCTATAACTTCCATACCTATAGACTCATCCATCGATATCTCTATAACATCTACATCCACTACAGGCATCCTTTCCACATCCGACGATGTAGGAAATGTTCCTTCTACCTCTTATGCTCTTACTGATGAGCTCTTACCCGATTTATCTAAAATTCTTATATCAGAAAAAACAAACACTGCCATGCAAGATTCCCTTATTTTAAATAAACTCCCACCCTCTCCTCGTACCTTGGGCCTCCCACAGCCTATGGGAAGTATTTACCAAGTCGGGAGTTGTGCTTTTATTTATAAGGGATATGACTGGGGAAGAATACCTAGAAACATCAAGACACATTGTGATGGATATGCTAGATGCTATTTTGCTAATGAGTATATTAAAGCTAAGCCTATAATGCTTAAATTGGGATATAAAGGGAAAGGTTTGGGACCTTTCCAAAATGGTATGAAAGAACCTTTTGAGGTAGAACCGTGGCCTGCCCGATGTGGTGTGGGCCTATTTCCTAGTAAAGGTCAGCCCTTCCCATTCGAGGATGATGACCACCTCATATGTTACCAAGATTATCTGGATAAACGGGATGTCTTGCATTTAATGAATAAGCCTCTTACATGTAATATGTTATCCATAGCTTACCCTGAGATGATTTTCGAATCCGACGACGAGTTGGAGGGGGATATCTTTCATGATGTCTCCATTGAGGAATTGTTACATAACGGATTTTATTTCGATGGCTCTATACCTAGTATAGCCCAGCTTGAGGCCACGACTCCTCAAGACGAATTATCCAAGCTAACCTTGGAAGAATTACAAGAATTAGGCGTTTCACCCGCCCCACCTAATTTTGAGAGAGATCTACACATGGAAGTAGAAAACATCATAAAAATTAACATTGGAACCAAAGATAACCCTCACATAATCAACATTGGATCAGAATTGAGTCAAGAAAAACAAGATAAATACATTGCATTCCTTAAACAATATGAATACGTCTTTGCTTGGACATATGAAGATATGCCAGGATTAGACCCTTCTGTAGTTATGCATCACCTAGTAGTCCATCCGGATGCTAAACCTGTTAAACATAAACTTAGAAAAATGCATCCCAAAGTGGCCTTACTAGTCAAAGGAGAATTAGAAAAACTCTTAAATGTTATTTTTATACAAGCCATCGATTATGCTGAATGGATCTCGAATGTAGTTCCAGTAACTAAGAAAGAAGCCACTAAAGTTAGGGTTTGCACAGACTTTAGAGATATTAATGTTGCATGCCCTAAAGATGATTTTCCTCTTCCCAACATGGATCAGATCATTGAATTTACTGCTAGAAGTGGAATGATATCCCTAATGGATGGATTTTCTGGTTATAATCAGATCAGGATAGCTCCTGAAGATCAGGTTAAAACAACCTTTATTACCCCTTGGGGGACCTTTTGTTGGAAAGTGATGCCATTCGGTTTAAAGAATGCAGGTGCAACTTATCAACGCGCTATGACTTATATCTTTCATGATATGATGCATAATATTCTGTTGAGCAAGGTGCATAAACAGTATTGTCATTGTTGTCAACTCAGACAGATAGATCAATTGTTGATGCAGTGGATAGATGTTCAGAGGTCAGCCAGAACAGGTATAGTCAATTTCCAAGAAGACAAAAGTGGCCCAGATTCAGAAAAAATCAAAGAAAAAGACAAGTAAGAAAATTGTCGCGATATCGCGACATGTTTTTTGTCGCGATTTCGCGACAAAAATGAGGAGAGAGAAAATATGGAAAAACTGTCGCGATTTCGCAACATGTCGAGTTTTCGCTAGAGGAAAGAGAAAATATGTCGCGATTTCGCGACAAAAACAAGGAGAGAGAAAATGCGGAAAAACTATCGCGATTTCGCGACATGTCGAGTTTTCGTTGGAGGAGAGAGAAAATATGTCGCGATTTCGCAACAAAAACGAGGAGAGAGAAAATGTGGAAAAACTGTCGCGATTTCGCGACATGTCGAGTTTTCACTGGAGGAGAGAGAAAATGTGTCACGATTTCATGACAAAAATGAGGAGAGAGAAAATGCGAAAAAACTGTCGCGATTTTGCGACATGTCGAGTTTTCACTGGAGGAGAGAGAAAATGTGTCGCGATTTCGCGACAAAAATGAGGAGAGAGAAAATGCTGAAAAACTGTCACGATTTCACGACATGTCGAGTTTTCGGGAGGAGAGAGAAAATGTGTCACGATTTCGCGACATGTTCCATTTTTGCGGGCGTCGAGTTTTCATGGGAGGAGAGAGAAAATGTTGTCGCGATTTCGCGACATGTTCCATTTTCGTGGGCGTCGAGTTTTCACGGGAGGAGAGAGAAAATGTTGTCGCGATTTCGCGACATGTTCCATTTTCGTGCCAGCTTGCCAAGAAGAAGACAAAAAGTCGTCGTAGCGGGTTCATGTTAGAGAAGCGTGTTCGGTCGTCGAACTGTAAATACGCAGGTAAGGTTTGACAGAGCCATAAAAATGTAGGTAAGACGGTTAGAGTTGTAAATAGAAAGATAAATCTGTCAGAACATCGAATTTACTTACAAAGAGCCAAAAAAGTTGTCAGAGTAGTAAAGTGGGCAGATAAGTCTGTCAGAGACACAAGTAAGCTTTTAAGGCTATTAACAACGCAGTATGCAGTGCTGTAAGAATGCTTTATGTGTATAGAAAGTTAGGGTTAGGGTTGAGCTCTACACGTGGCAAGAGTATTGTGACTTGCTGGGATAAAAGGAAAAAGGTGTTGTGAAAGCTAATTAATTAAGAGAATATTTTGCTGAGAAGAGTACAGAGAGTGTATTTTGCAGAGAAAATACAGAGAGTGTATTTTGTAGAGAAAGTACAGAGAGTGTATTTTGCAAAGTGAGAGGTGTATATTTGCGAAGAAAATAAGAGTAGTGTCAGTGAAAAGGATAGAGAGTATTGTGCAGAGAAAGTACAGAGTGCTGTAAAAGTTCTATAAAAGTACAGAATAGAGTTCTATAAAAGTATAGAATAGAGTACTGTAAAAGTATAGAACAGTGTGCTATAAAAGTATAGAAGTTAGTGCTGTAAAAGTACAGAACAGTGTGCTGTAAAAGTACAAAAGTCAGTGTTATAAAGTACAAAACAGAGTGCTGTAAGAAAGAATAGTAGAGCTGTAAGAATATGAAGTTTTTGTTATAAAGGATTTAGACCAGTGAGGGTCTTGTTGTAGAGAAGGCATTTTTATGTCAAAAATTTTGTTCAAATCTGAAGTCCAAGTTGGTGCTTGGTATTAGGGGGTTGGTGCTCCTTTCTGTTGGTGCAGATAAATTGTTTTGTAAAGTTGGTGCTTTGCAAAGGCTGGATTTGGATGGGTGTCCAAGCAGTCTAATTTTTGAGGAGTAGCCAAATCGGTGAACCTCGTTAAATCTTGTGTTGTGGATTGTTCTCTTGTTTATTTGTTGTATCTGTTTTCAAGTTCTCTCTGCTTAAGTTTGAAAGAGTTGTAGATCTATATTTTAAATTGCTACACTGATTCACCCCCCCTCTCAGTGTCATTGTGTGAATATCAATTGGTATCAGAGCAAGGTTCTTGTTCTAGCTTAATCAGCTAAGGTGATCTTGGAAGATTCATAATGGCCGGTGGTGAAGGATTTTCATCCAACAAAGCTCCTTTGTTCGATGGAACTAATTACTCTTTCTGGAGACTCAGGATGCAGACTTATCTGTGTGCTTTGGGATATGACATTTGGGAGTCAGTAGAAAGTGGGTACACAATATCCTCTACTCCTCCATCTGATGCTGCAGAGAAGAAAAAGTTTGAGAATAACTCCAAGGCAAAGAATGCTATAATGTGTGGGTTAGTAGATAGTGAACTGATAAGGATCATGAGTTGTAAAATAGCAAAAGACATGTGGGACAAACTACAGAGCATTCATGAAGGAGACAACAAGATCAAGGAAGCCAAGCTTCAAACTCATAGAGCTCAGTTCGAGGCTTTAAAAATGAATGATGATGAGAACATAGAGGCCTATATGTTGAGAGTCAATGGAATTATTAATGCAATTAGAGGACTCGATGAGGAAATAGAAGATGCAGTCATCGTGAAAAAGGTATTAAGAACTCTCCACAAAAGATTTGATTCTAAAGTTTCTGCCATAGAAGAAGCTAAAGATTTAAATTCTTTTAGCTTGGATGAAATGCATGGTTCTTTAACTGCATATGAAATGAGAATAGGGCAAACTAAGCCCTCTGACAGAGAAGCTGCTTTTAAAGCACACAAGAATATAAAAGCTAATCAAGAATTTGCAGAAGAAGAGTCTTCGGATGAAACAGAAGCAAACTTTGTTAGGAAACTAATAAAGGGAAAAGGAAAGTACAGAGGTAAGTTACCGTTTAAGTGCTTCAACTGTGGAGGAGTCGGGCACTTTGCTGCTAAATGTCCAATGAATGAGAAAAACAAAAATGATGAAGGGACACACCAAGAGAGAAGTGACTGGAAGAAGAAACCACAGTTTAGAAAAAGCAACTTCAAGAAGAAAAGTTTCATATCCAAGAATGTCAGCTCTTCTGAAGACTGCTCCGGTGAGGATTCTGAAGAAGAAGCAGGTGAAGCTCTGTTCATGGCTTTTGAAGAAAGAATAATAGAGGAAAAATCGGAATGTAATGAAATACCTGAGGATGAGGCTGAAGTTTATCTGGAAGGTGAGTTAGTTGCTGCTCTTAAAGAACTGAGCACAGAAAGGAAAAAGATTAAAAAGGTTTCAAGAAAGCTTGAAGATGCCAATGAAATAATAAACTGCTTGAAAGTTCAGACAGATGAATTCAAGAAAATGTCTGAAGTTCTTGATGAACAATTAACTGTAAAGACAGTTGAATGCAACAAGCTAGAAGAAGACATTGTTAAGTTAAGGATGCATCTAGAGGAGATGAATAAGAAATTGAGCTGTTATCATAAGTTTGAAGAAAGTACTTGTAAAGCTGGATAAAATTTTAAATAACCAAAGGCCTTCCGGCATCAAATTTGGTTTGGGCTTCGATGAAGGAGAATCATCAAAGGGTTCAAAGGCCTTAAAAGTAGAACCCATAAAGAAAGAAGAAAAGATCAAGGTTGATCAAGAAAAAACAAATCAGGCCAAAGAAAGCAATAATGCCAGACTCAAGAAGAGTACTGACAAATATGGATTCACAAAAGTCACACATCCTAGAAGGAGAAGATTCATGGCTCCTACTTCAAACTAGCAAAGACCTGCACCCAGGTTTAATCACTCCTTTTTTGGTTACTGTTTTAAATGCAATGCTTATGGTCACAAGATTTCAGATTGCAGTTATAATGTAGCTCAAAGGAATTTCACCAGTAGAAATGTTTTTTCTCCATTAATGAATTATGCAGTTGAATGTTATAACTGTCATAATTTTGGACATATTGCAAGAAACTCGTAGAAGCACTTTTGCAGCAAATAATTATCGGGTAGAAAATCTCAACCGAATGGGTTGAAACAAAACAAGAAATTTACTGAAAAAAAGGCACAGGCTAATGAAAGGGGAAAGGCAAAACAAGTTGCCAAATCTGCTATCAAACCAGAATGGAAAGAAAAAGAATCTTTGATTGTCCAGACTACTTTTAAAGCACAGAACAAATCAGCACCATGGATACTTGACAGTGGATGCTCCAGTCACATGACAGGTGACAAGCAAAAATTTGAGAAGTTACAGAATTATGAAGGTGGTTCCGTGAAATTTGGAAATAATGATGGAGCAAAGATAGTTGGCAAAGGATCTATCAAGATCAGTGATGGAAAGATCAAATCAGAAGAAGTCTTGTTTATAATTGGTCTAAAGCATAACCTGCTCAGTGTAAGTCAAATTTGTGACAGAGGTCATGAAGTAGTTTTTAAGAAGCAGGGCTGTGAAGTGAGAAAAGCTAACAGTGGGAAGTTAATTGCTACCGGATCAAGGACTTCTGAAATCTGTATACTCTCTCAGAGACCTCGAAGGAGCTTGCTTGATTGGACAAGAAGATGAAAATTGGCTGTGGCACAAAAGGCTCGGTCATATCAGCTTTGACAATTTGGTTAAAATAAGTTCAAAAAAGGCTATAAGAGATATACCTTCCATTGGCAAACCACTAAATAGTATTTGTGCTTCTTGTCAAAAGGGAAAGCAAACTAGAGCCACATTTAAATCAAAGGAGTACTTTACCAGCAAACCCTTAGAACTAATTCATACTGATTTATGTGGACCCATGAGAACTCAAAGTATAAATGGTGATAAATACTTTATGCTTTGCATAGATGGCTATTCCATAATGACCTAGATATTCTTTTTAAAGCAGAAATCTGATGCTTTTGAAATGTTCAAGACTTTCAAAAACCAAGTTGAGAATGAAACAGAAAAGAGGATCAAATGCTTAAGATCAGATAGAGGAGGAGAGTTCATCTCAGAAGAGTTTGTAGAATACTGTCAAAAATATGGGATCAGAAGATAGTTTTCAGCAACAAGGACACCTCAGCAAAATGGTGTTGTTGAGAGAAAGAACATAACTGTACAAGAAATGGCACGGACAATGTTGACTAAAAGCAAAATTGCAGACATATTTTGGAAAGAGGCAGTCCATACTACAGTTTACATCCAAAACAGGTGCATGTTGAGGACACATGAAAGCAAAACCCCTTATGAACTTTGGTTTGGCAAGAAGGCAACAACAAAATACTTCAAAGTCTTTGGCAGCAAGTGTTACATTAAAAGAACAGAAGATAATCTTGGTAAATTTGAAGATAGAGCTGATGAAGGTATTTTTGTTGGCTATTCATCAAAAAGCAAAGCTTACAAATGCTACAATAAAAGGCTAAAGAAAATTGTAGACAAGTATTGATGTTAAATTTGATGAAGATAGGAAACAAGTTGTCGAGCTATGAAAATAACTACCCTATTTATGAAGATGTTATTGAAGGAGATGAAGAAAAGGAATCGAAGAGAATCAAAAAATTGACCCGGATAATTTAAGTATTGATTCGAAGTAGAAGAAAACAATAAATTTAAAACTGGAAGTCGACAGAAAAATCATCCCAGAGAACAAATTATAGGGGACCCCATAGTTGGTGTTAAGACAAGAAGAAGAGTAGTAAGTAACTACTCCCCGTTATCCAAAGATTGAGCCCAAAAATATTGTTGAAGCAAGCACAGATGTAAGTTGGATGAAGGCAATAAATGAAGAACTAGACCAGATTGAGAGAAACAAAACCTGGGAGTTAGTACCACGGCCTGTAAGTAAAAACATAATCGGTACTAAATGGATTTTTAGAAACAAATTGAATGAAGATGGACAGGTTGTAAGGAATAAAGCAAGATTGGTCTGTAAAGGCTATGCTCAAGTTGAAGGTATTGATTTTGAGGAAACTTTTGCACCAGTGGCTAGACTTGAGGCAATAAGAATGTTTCTGGCTTTAGCAATCCACAAGAATTTCAAAGTTTATCAGATGGATGTGAAATCAGCATTTCTGAATGGAAATCTTGAAGAAGAAGTGTATATTGAACAGCCAGATGGTTTTCTACTCGGTGATAATCCCAACTTTGTTTGCAAGTTAAAGAAAGCTTTGTATGGCTTGAAACAAGCACCCAGAGCATGGTATGCAAGACTTGACAACTATCTCACTGAACAAGGGTTCAAGAAAGGTATGGTGGATAGTAACTTGTATGTCAAAACCGACAATGGCCAACTTATTGTCCTTGTTGTTTATGTTGATGATATAATTTTTGGCAACGAACAATAATGAGTCATGTACGGACATAGCAAATAAAATGCAAAAAGAATTTGAAATGTCTATGATTGGTGAACTTTCATATTTCCTCAGACCGCAAGTTAACCAAAGTGAAAAGGGCATTTTTATTTCTCAAGTTAAATATGTGAAAGAAATGCTGAAAAAGTTCACAATGGAGGATAGTAAACCTGTAAGCACTCCCATGACAACAAGTTGCAAATTGAGCAAGGATGACATTTCTCCAGATGTAGATCAGACCATGTACAGATCCATGATTGGAAGCCTGCTGTATTTAACAGCCACAAGACCAGATATATTACAGGCAGTTTGCATGGTTGCAAGATTTTAGGCTAGTCCAAAAGAAACTCATGTGACAGCTGTGAAGAGAATTTTTAGGTACCTCAAGGGTACTATGGAGTATGGGTTATGGTATCCAAAAGGAAAAGACTTCACTCTGATTGCATATTCAGATGCAGATTGGGTAGGTTGTATAGATGACAGAAAGAGTACCAGTGGTGGTGCATTCTATCTTGGAGACAAGTTGGTAGCATGGCACAACAAGAAACAAGAATCAGTCTCTCTATCCACAAAGCATAATACATTGCAACAACAACAAGTTGTACACAGATTTTATGGATGAGACAAACACTGAAAGATCCGGGTATTAATTTCAAAGAGCCAATTTCAATTAAATGTGATAATACCAGTGCAATTAACATCTCAAAGAATCCGGTTATGCATTCCCGCACCAAACATATTGCAATCCGGTATCACTTTTTGAAGGATAAAGTTGCAGAAGGTGAGGTTAAATTGGACTTTGTTCCAACTACAGAGCAAGTAGCAGATATCTTCACTAAACCGTTACCCAAGGAAGTTTTTGAATATCTCCGCAGTAAGTTGGGTGTGGTCACACTACCCAAGAACTGACTAGCTTTTGGGAACACATTCTCAAGGGGAGCATTTATATATTTGATTATCAGCCCTTTAATATATATTTGTTTGCTCTTGTTTGTATTTTTTGCTAACTGTAATAGTGTGTGCCTGAGAATGTTGTGCATGGACTCAGGGGGAGTCTGTAGCCCTTTGGTATTATTGTCAAAGGGGGAGAAGAATTTCTGGAAATTGAACATGTGTTGCCAACAATTGAACATGTGTAATTTGAACATGTGTAAATTGAACATGTGTTGCCAACAATTCCAAAGGGGGAGATTGTTGAGCAAGGTGCATAAATAGTATTGTCATTGTTGTCAACTCAGACAGATAGATCAATTGTTGATGCAGTGGACAGATGTTCGGAGGTCAGCCGAACGGTACAGTCAATTTCCAAGAAGACAGAAGTGGCCAAGATTCAAAAAAATCAAAGAAAAAGACAAGTAAGAAAACTGTCGCGATATCGCGACATGTTTTCTGTCGCGATTTCGTGACAAAAATGAGGAGAGAGAAAATGTGAAAAACTGTCACGATTTCGCGACATGTCGAGTTTTCGCTGGAGGAGAGAGAAAATGTGTCGCGATTTCGTGACATGTTCCATTTTTGCGGGCGTCGAGTTTTCGGGAGGAGAGAGAAAATGTTGTCACGATTTCGCGACATGTTCCATTTTCGCGGGCGTCGAGTTTTCACGGGAGGAGAGAGAAAATGTTGTCACGATTTCGCGACATGTTCCATTTTTGTGCCAGCTTGCCAAGAAGAAGACAAAAAGCTATCGAGAGCGGCGTCTGTTAGAGAAGCAGTTTGGTCGTCGGAACCGTAAATACGCAGTAAGGTTGACGAGCCATAAAAAGGAGTAAGACGGTCGAGTGAAATAGAAAGATAAATCAGTCGAAACATCGAATTTACTTACAAAGAGCCAGAAAAGCTGTCAAAGCAGTAAAGTGGGCAGATAAGTCTGTCAGAGACACAAGTAAGCTTTTAAGGCCATTAACAACGCAGTATGTAGTGCTGTAAGTATGTTTTACGTGTAAAAAAAGTTAGGGTTAGGGTTGAGCTCTACACGTGGTAAAAGTATTATGACTTGCCAGATAAAAGGAAAAAGGTGCTATGAAGCTAATTAATCAAGAGAGAATATTTTGCTGAGAAGAGTATAGAGAGTGTATTTTACAAAGAAAGTACAGAGAGTGTATTTATAATAAATGGAGAAAAGAGGGTGTATGGGGGGGGGGGGGGGGAGAAAGGGGGGGGGGGAGGAAAAAGGTTTTTGCAGAGAAAGTACAGAGAGTGTATTTTGCATAGAAAATATAGAGAGTGTATTTTGCAGAGAAAATACAAAGTGTATTGTGCAGTGAAAAGGACAGAGAGTATTGTGCAGAGAAAGTACAAAGTGCTGTAAAAGTTCTGTAAAAGTACAGAACAGTGTAAAGAAGGTGTAAAGTACGAAGTGTTTGTAAAAGTAAGGTAAAAGTGCAAAAGTTAGTGCTGTAAAAATACAGAATAGAGTGTTGTAAGAAAGAATAGCAGAGCTGTAAGAATATGAAGTTTTTGTTATAAAGGATTTAGACCAATGAGGGTCTTGTTGTAGAGAAGGCATTTTTATGTCAAAATTTTTTTTCAAATCTGAAGTCCAATTTGGTGCTTGGTATTAGAGGGTTGGTGCTCCTTTCTGTTGGTGCAGATAAATTGTTTTATAAAGTTGGTGCTTTGCAAAGGCTGGATTTGGATGGGTGTCCAAGCAGTCTAATTTTTGAGGAGTAGCCAAATCTGGTGAACCTCATTAAATCTTGTGTTGTGGATTGTTCTCTTGTTTATTTGTTGTATCTGTTTTCAAGTTCTCTCTGCTTAAGATTGAAATATTTGTAGATTTGTATTTAAATTGCTACACTGATTCACCCCCCCTCTCAGTGTCATTGTGTGAATATTAATTGGTATCAAAGCAAGGTTCTTGTTATAGCTTAATTAGCTAAGGTGATCTTGGAAGATTCATAATGGTCGGTGGTGAAGGATTTTCATCCAACAAAGCTCCTTTGTTCGATAGAACTAATTACTCTTTCTGGAGACTCAGGATGCAGACTTATCTGTGTGCTTTGGGATATGACATTTAGGAGTCAGTTGAAAGAGGGTACACAATATCCTCTACTCCTCCATCTGATGCTGCAGAGAAGAAAAAGTTTGAGAATAACTCCAAGGCAAAGAATGCTATAATGTGTGGGTTAGTAGATAGTGAACTGATAAGGATCATGAGTTGTAAAATAGCAAAATACATGTGGGACAAACTGCAGAGCATTCATGAAGGAGACAGTAAGATCAAGGAAGCCAAGCTTCAAACTCATAGAGCTCAGTTCGAGGCTTTAAAAATGAATGATGATGAGAACATAGAGGCCTATATGCTGAGAGTCAATGGAATTATTAATGCAATTAGAGGACTCGATGAGGAAATAGAAGATGCAGTCATCGTGAAAAAGGTATTAAGAACTCTCCACAAAAGATTTGATTCTAAAGTTTCTACCATAGAAGAAGCTAAAGATTTAAATTCTTTTAGCTTGGATGAAATGCATGGTTCTTTAACTACATATGAAATGAGAATAGGGCAAACTAAGCCCTATGACAAAGAAGCTACTTTTAAAGCACACAAGAATATAAAATCTAATCGAGAATTTACAGAAGAAGAGTCTTCAGATGAAATAGAAGCAAACTTTGTTAGGAAACTAATAAAGGGAAAAGTAAAGTACAGAGGTAAGTTACCGTTTAAATGCTTCAACTGTGGAGGAGTCGGGCACTTTGCTGCTAAATGTCTAATGAATGAGAAAAAAAGAATGTAGGTGCAACTTATCAACGCGCTATGACTTATATCTTTCATGATATGATGCATAATATTCTACATGATTATGTAGATGATATTATAGCTCGTTCCATCAAATAAGATGATTATTTAGATGACTTGAGAAAAGTATTTGATCGGTTAAGGGAGTATCTTATCCTATTGAATCTAGCTAAATGTATATTCGAAGTTAAGTCCGATAAATTATTAGGGGTTATAGTTTCTTTATGTGGCATTGAAATTGACCCTCTCAAGATCGTGGCTATCACTGATATGCCCGCACCCACAAATATATTGGAATTATGAAGTCTACAAGGTAAGCTTCAAGCTATTCGTCGCTTTATTGATAAGTTGGCAAACAAAACCGGACCTTTTCTTAAGCTTCTTAAGAAATATGTCTCTTTTCATTGGGACGACAAATGTTAGGAAGCATTCGAACTCCTCAAACAATATCTCCTTAAACCACCGATGCTTTCACCACCTAGATCTGATCGTCCATTTATTTTGTACATTTTTGCTTCCGATTTTTCCTTAGGAGCTATGTTAGCTCAACTTGACGATGAGAAGAAAGAACGTGCTAATTATTACATTAGCAGAACCTTAATCAGTTATGAAACTCGCTATACCATATTAGAGAAGTTATGTCTAGCAGTCGTATTTTCTACACAGAAACTATGACATTATATGCTCAGCCAAAAAACGTATGTTATTGCTAAATTTGACCCTTTGCGATATCTCATGAGTCGACCATACTTATCTGGTCGCACAACAAAGTGGGTTCTTGCACTAAGCGAGTTTGAACTCACGTTTATAGGACAAAAGTCTGTTAAAGGTCAAATCATAGCAGATCAATTAGCCGTTGCACCCTTAGAGTCTACCCATCCCCTCATCATTGAGTTTCCTAATGAATGCCTTAAACTAGAGGCAGACCATCTAGAGCAATGGTCCCTATACTTTGACGGAGCCCGATGTATGAGTGGGGCTAGTGCAGGTATTATTTTAATATCTCCACAGAAACATCTTATACCTCTGTCCTTCAAACTAACATTTGCTTGTACTAATAACACTGCTGAATATGAAGCTCTTATCCTTGGATTACGAGCTGCTTTAGCGCTACAAATTAAAAATCTATTGGTTTTTGGTGACTCTCAACTTGTCATAAATCAAATCAATGATGTTTATCAAACCCGAGATGATAAATTGCATCCATACAAAGCATATGTCTTACAATTATTATCTTTGTTTGATCAAGTTACCTTGGAAGCTATTCCTCGAACTAACAACCGTGCGGCTGACGCTATGGCTGCAGCTGCATCTCTTTTGCCCTTGGAGTTAGATGACGAATATGCTACCATCATTATTCATCGACTCCAGGAACCCGCTTCAAGCAAATCATGCTTAGAACCTTTGGATGTGTTTCTAATCAACGAAACTACTCCTGAACATTGGTACACTGATCTATTTAATTTTCTTCAAAATGGGACCTTTCCAGAAGGTTGTAATAGCAACCAAGCATAGGTTATTACGTAGATGAGCAAGTCGCTTCGTGATTATTGGTAATACCTTGTATAGGAGATCTTTTGAAGGCATCTTATTGAGATGTTTGAATCTAGCAGAATCTAGATCAGCTTTGAGTGAAGCCCACAATGGATCTTGTGGGGGGCATTTTAGTGGTAGCACCATTGCTAAGAAGCTCCTTAGGATAGGATATTTTTGGCCTACCATGGAGAATGATGCACATGCTTATGTGCGTCATTGCGACAAGTGCCGAAACACGCTGACCTTGTCCATGCGCCTGCACAAGAGCTGCAGGCTATTTCATCTCCTTGGCCCTTTTCAAAATGGGGCTTAGACATCATTGGAAAAATCAACCCTGTGTCATCTGATGGACACAAATTTATCATAATCGCCACTGAGTATTTCATGAAGTGGGTTGAAGCTATGCCATTAGCTTCTTGCACCGGAACCCAAGTTTCCAAGTTTATTTTTAATCAAATTATTTGTAGGTTCGGAATCCCTGCAAATCTCATCTCAGATAATGGAACTTGTTTTAAAAATAAATATGTTAAGAAATTATGTCAAAAGTATAAAATTCAACATCGTTGGTCCACTCCCTATTATCCTCAGGGTAATGGCCAAGCAGAAGCATCTAATAAAACATTAATCAAAATCCTTAAAATACTGGTCAACAAATCTGGCCGAGATTGGCATATTCAATTATATCCTACTTTGTGGGCTTATCGAACTAGCGTTCGTACTCCCACAGGCACTTCCCCCTTTGTTTTGGTCTATGGCGCTGAAGCAGTTTTTCCCTTTGAATTAGAAGTTCCTTCTTTGGCTCTGCTACTTCAAGATACTGAAGTAGGAGATGAATATCGTGTTGGTAGACTTAGTCAGCTGGAACTCCTAGATGAGAAGTGCATCAATGCTTTGGAGCATCTTCGTGCCTACCAAAACAAGCTTAAACGAGCATACCTCAAGAAAGTTCATCAGCGATCCTTTGAGATCGGTGACCTTGTCTTAAAAGAAAATCAAAAAAATACTAATGCAACTAAAGACCTTAAAGGTAAATTTGAGCCCAACTGGCTCGGACCATATGTCATCACTGCTAAATTTGGATCGGGAGCATATCGATTAGCTACCTTAGATGGTAAAGATCTTAAAGAACCTATGAACATTATGCATCTTAAGCGTTATTATGCATAACATTTGGTCCTTTTTCATCATTTATATATATTGTGTATTTTGCATATTGTTTCATTTTAGTAAAATTTCAAAAAAATAGTAATAGTATTTCTTCTTGCAATTCATCAATCAAAATCAAAATATAAAAACATCAAAATCGTCAAAATCTTCAAAAACATATTTTATTTTCATACCTGTCAATTCTTGAAGTATTGCAGTTATATTTTCAATTATTTTGGATAAATTAGCATTTATTTGGAATCCCGCACTTTCACATTCACATGAATAAATATCTTGATTTTATTTTGTATGATTATTAATCTCTCTTATATCAAAGTCCACAGTTGAATTAAATAAAGTTTTGAGCATAGAGAACTGATCTTGTTATTTACTTGAACCAAATATATCTTTTCACATTAAAATGATTTCATTGCAAATTCAATATGATGCTACATAGTAAAAGTGGTTTCTTGAGCGAAAAGTTTCCCCTGCTATCCTATCATGCACATGGTCTAGAATCTTTGAGAATTGACAAAAGGACAAGCTCACCCCTACCCAGAATAAAAATCCCTTGCTCTACAACTAATCCGAGCAAGTATCCCTAGCATAGGAAGAAAAAGAAAAGTCAAAGAAAATGAGAAAAAGAAAAATATCATTTTGTACCATCGTAGCAATATTTCAGCATTATCTCAAGTTCCAAGAAAAATACAAAAAAAAAAAAGAGAGAGAAGAAAAGAAGAGAAAAAGAAAAGGCAAAAGCAAAATGCAATAAATCCCTTTCCCTACCCCTTGAAAAGAAAAGAAGGGTGAATGAGCTTGAATCCCTGGAATTCTCAATTATTCGAAAACTGTGAGGTAAGCCCCATAATAGGTGGTTTGTGCCCAACCCGCTTGGCCTTGGGTAATCCCTAGCATGGTGATATGTCTGTCACATTAGCGACCTTCTTTTGTATAGACCTATGTCGGCTTATGGATTAGCTAGCTCTTGATAACCTAACTTACACAGTAGTCTGGTACGGTTACATGCATATAAATCATGGTCAACGAACATTCATTTGGTTAATTCAAATTACTTGTATCAAATTATCTTGCTCAAAATTGGTGAACGAACAATACAATTGCACACACATTTGTATTTGAGAGATTCTCTATCATTATGATAAATCAAGATCGGCAATGAACTCACATATGCACATGAGGGTTCCTTACAAATCTACATTTGTCTTTGAGATAATTTAAAATATTTCTGCAACTCTTTTGGAATAAATTTTATTCTTATTTCAGAACATCTGTTTAGTATAAAAACAATTACATACATTGTTTTCAAAAATCCAAAATTCTTTTAAACAACCTATTACAAAATCTAGCAAATAAAGTCAAGTTTGTATATTATTATTTTCTGTTTATCAAAAATCAAAAATCAATCATGCAATAAAACTAAAATATCAATTTCTTCTTTGGATTTCGTGATGATGGTATAAGTCTATACCTATAATTCTATGCCTAGCGCAAACCATTGTCCTAATTTTATTTTCCCATTCATTTAAAAAAAAAAAAACATATGGCTTACATCATTATGTTACACAATTGTGCTTTAAAACGAACGAACACTTATTCTATTTCATGTCATTATGTCAACATTCAATTTTGCAACCATGGTATAATTTCTAAGGAATTGTTCAAAATTTTATCACACTTAGGAATTTATGCCTAGCAAAATCATATTTCTTTTAGTATCTCACGCATAATATTTTTATGAAAATCTGAAAACAAATCATCACCATCACAACACAAAGTCTTAAGACAGTCTCTTAAGCATTCTTTTACTTTTAGCAATATTTCTATACTGGGATTAGCTTGACGACCGAGCGAGCGGCGACTCCATGAAATGGTCTATAACAACGACAATGTCCTTTGAAATTATTGTTAGAAGTCCCTTTTATTTTTCATCAAATCACACCAAAACAACCAATTGTTTACATCAGATTATTTCATTTAAATTTTACAACATGACATAAAATTATAATATTTCTAAAATGACATAATTACATGAATCATCAATAATCAATTGCAAAATTCAACATTAAAGCATCATACAACATATACACAAGTCATATCATCAAAAATACCATATATATATATATCAACAAATTATGTACATCATATCAAAACTGGACTCGGTATGCCACAATCAATAGCCTGGCATACTCAATCCTCTCAAAAAATATATAATAATAAATACAATCTCTATGCAGTGAGCGTCTAGCCTCGAGAAGCCCTCGAGCTCTCAGCCTCATCTCCTCTCCCGCCCTGAGGTGGAGGAGGAGGCCCCATCGGAGTCCACCCTGTGTCGTGGGTCCTCGACATCGATCGTGATGATGTCCTCGATGACCCCATCCTAATCGGCCTCGCAATGTCGGCTGGTAGCTGTAACCTCTGGCTCTCTGGAACCATCTGGTAGTATGCTCCTTGGTAGAACGCAGTCTGAGCCATAGACCATGCCAACTCCTGCATGCTCGCTCCTCCACCCCGAGCTCTGAGCCATGTAGCCTCATCCTACAATGTCTGCACCTGAGCCCGGAGGTGGGCAACCTCAGCTCGGAGAGCCATCGTCTCACTGCTCTCCCCTACCTCGACACCCTTGCCCTTATCGGGTGATGGTGGTCTCTCCCCCTACTAAGAAGGGAGTCCCTCCTCCCTCCTCCCTGTCTGCTATGGTCTCTATGGAGCCCGTGCCATCCTCTAGCATCTCTCCTATGGAGACCATCGCTGCTCTCTCCCACCGTGACCCCGTGCTGCCTCAATAGCATCCTAGTGCCACCTCCCCATCCATTGCACAACAGCATGCATCGGACCCTATGCCCTCGTCATCCGAGGAGGGTGGATGCCTACGTACCAGGCATCGTATCCATCGATAACCCCAACATCGTCACCATCCACTGGCTGGATGGGGGCATCATCCGTGTCCTGACTCTAGAACCGCTGCATGTCTGGAGCCCCGCTCAGTGTGGTACTATCCTGGATAGTCTGAGAGTACTCGTAATCCCTGAGAGAAGGGATCCCCTACTGTAGACCGAACTATCATAGAACCCGATCATAGCGGTGGAGCTCTACCTCTCCCCACTCCATCCTCAGCCAACAGACTCGCCTGATGCGAGCCAGCTCCTGCCCATCCTCTGCCCACCTTGGGTGCTCTCGCCATGGCCTCCAGGTGATCTGGTCTGGGATGAGGTCATCTAGCAACCTCTGTGACATCGACAGATCTATCCACCGCTATGACCCCCTGTAGCCACCAGTAGAAAACCCGGGGCCTCTCTCGGTCAACCCCTATCAGTGGGAGCCCTACCGGCCTCCGCACCATGATGTGCTCCCAGCACCAAACCTGTAGTAGCGATGTCAAGACCAGACATCGACCTCCCTTGTATACGACCCCATGTAGGATCCTATACAAGCGACATAGTACAAAGCTGCCCCATGCAAACCTATACCCGTGGTCTCTCATGTCGTAGACCACATCTGATAGGAGCCATGGTAATCTGCACCCGCTCTGGTGGCACAATAGTAAGCCACCTACCACCCCTACCAAAACCTGAGTCAGCCTAGATGCCCCAGGCATCTGCCTTAGAGACTCGATGTTCACTCCACCCTTCTCCAGGGCGAAGCTCGGGTCTCCGCTCAATCTCATCATAGCCTGGCCTTGATTGGCCATAGGAGTCATCAACCATCCTTGTATGGGGATCCTCATGATCCTCCATACGTCCTCTAGTGTGGGAGCCATCTCCCCTATCGGTAACCGAAAGCAGGACGACCCCGGATACCACCTCTCTGCTAGGGCTGTCAGTAGCCCCATGTCCGTCGATACTTGTGGCATCTCTGCCACATGTTGTAACCCGACCTGTGCTAGTCGGTCATGCTCTGCCTGGTCGAGCGTGGCTATGTCATCTCTTAGTCCCCCGTATTTCCATTCCCGACTCTTTAGTAATCCCCTCTACAAAACAAACAATAAAACAACAAAATTTCATTAATAAACCAATTATTAAAATCAATTAAATGCATTTCAAACAAAGCAAAATTTCATAAATATGATGATATCGTCCACCATTGGATGATATCGTCCCAAATTGGATAAAATCATCCTTTGTAGGATGAAATCGTCTCCGATTTCGCAACTTGGGGATCGCCCCTTGTTGGACGGGATCGCCCCTAGTTCACCGATTTCGCCCTCCGACGAAATCGACGATCTAGGGACGATTTCGATGAAATAGGGACGATTTCATCCCGACGTCGTCGACGGCCTAAAAATGGTCGCGATGCCCCAAACAATCAAAATTTAAAACAAAAAATTGCACAAATTAAATTCAAACCTAATTTACTAGGATTAGATCCTTACCCGTAGCCCGCGCCGGACCTCTGTCGATCGGTGCGCTGTCTCCACCATTTTTTTCCTGCAGAGCTCTAAAACCAGTAAAAATGAATAGTAAAAATGAATTAGGGTTTTACCCTATTTTTCTTAATTTTATTTAAAAACAACTTTCTTTTTATTTATTTTTGCTTTTCCGTGCTTTTACCTCAAACGTTCGATTTGGGTAAAAACACGGAGGGGGCACCATAGTCAGCAGTCGTACGATTCGACCAAGAATCATCGTCTAGAAAATTGAGTACATTTTTGCTTTCTCGTAAAATGGGAAGAACTCGTCTTTAACGCATTTTCTTTGAAAAATTCGCTAAAGAGGGGGCAAAATGTAGCACCCTAAAATTGGCACAGTTAAACCTTAGTAAAAAGATAAAAATTCAAATTTTAACCTCAAACCGCCCGTTAACCGCCTGTTACCCGCTCCCCTTGTTTTTCATGCCATTTTTAGGATTTGTTTTGACCGTTGGACGATATCATCATAGATTAGACGAAATCATCCCAGATCTGACGAATTCGTCTGGAACAGAACGTCCAGACGATTTCATCCCAAAACCAAATTTTCATACTTAGCTTCTGTTCCAACAACTCCTCTAACCTGGGTAGAAAGCGTGTCTACGCAGTTAGAGTCTCCCCCATTGGAGATCTCCCAAATTGGGATGATCTCCAACCTCCTAACCTCTCCCTAATCCTATATAAACTGATATTTTCTCAGTTTATCCCCTTGACTCTCTGCCTGAAACTCTGCTTAAACCCCCTGAACTTCCACGCACCTCAGAGCATCCTCACACCATCATTTGCATTCTGTATTTCATGTTTTCTTGTAGGAACTTTACTATTTTTTAGTCGAAGCTAGCTCGGATCGTCGCAAGCGATTCCAGGCGATTTTGGATGATCCTGTCGAGGAGCGCAGATGATCTCGTACGATTGGAGGCGATCCCGACTGTAGTCCAGATTGGGGGCAATCAGAGTCCAGAGTTTGCATCTCTTTATTGTTTTCTGCATTTCTTTATACATTATCTTAGTTATTATATTTATGCATCTTGGAGTTCACCTCATTTAGCATAACCGCATGATAAAGTTAAAATCAATCATTAAATCTACTGCATTTCTCTTATTTGTTATTTGAATCTATTATTTAGGCATGTTTGCTATTATTTCTATCATTCTCCTTTGCTTTTGTAGTTGCATATTTGGTATTTTGTATCTATTCCTGTGATTGCAGGTTTCTGACGAATTCGTCTGATTGACGACGATCTCGTCTGATCTCAGATGATCGTCTGAGATTTGAGATGATTCGATGTAATTTTAGACGATTACGTATGAGTTGAGATGATCTGGACTGCTACAAAACTTAGAATCTTCATCAGACATCCGAAATCAGGTATGTTCTGTCCCATTCGGCACATTCTCTGTGTTTAGCATTTATTCATATTTTTTGTATCCATAAAAATCAGCATTGGCATATAGAATAGTTTAGATTCATCTTGGCCAAACCTAGGAATTGAATGATTAAAGTACAAAATGAACACATCAAACCCACTATCAACCTAGGTGTGGAAACTGCCACTCAAAATTTTCCTGGTGAACCCACCATCCATCGAAAATTCACCCTTATACCCCTCCCCGAGAGGCGGGACCTTCAAAGGGCCTCTCAGTCCGAGGTATTGTCCCATCCTTCTCGCATCCCCCTTTCGGGCGTGGATCCTATAGTCTAAAGGTAAGGATGCAAAAAAATTGGAGCGATACAGTAAGCAATGCAATATTGTATTTTTTTACCTTAGAGGGTATATTTACATACTTGTACAACTATCATATTCAACTTTTTTTAGCCATCAAGTTTCCTTAAAATAGTGAGTATAGCATTGGCATTCATTTTTATTTAATAAAGACTATTAAAGTAATGGTCAAGAAAGTTTAAAATGGATAAATAGATGTAGTGGCCCATCATGGGCTTGTAAATTTATTAATTCTAGGATAATTGAAAATTACTCAAATATCACTGGCTAGCATGTCTCTTCATTCCTTGTGTTATTTAGTAATGATGATTCTTCTATAGAAGAGTAATATGACTCAAAGGAAGATGATTATTTTACAGAAGAGGAAGATGATTTAGAAACTAAAGAAACTTCTTCAAACTCTTAGGAAGCTCCCCTTGCAAAAAATAAAGCATCATCTTCTATAAAAAATCAAAAAGGTATGTAGAACTATAAAGATATTCATCCCCCTATAAAAAAGAAGACACAATCTTCTATGAAATATCAAAAGGAGAATAGCTCTATAAATAAATATAGATCCAGTAGAAATTTTATACCTATGACACGTGATTCAGTTAAGAAAAAGAGCAAAAGAATCCAAGAGGAACCACTTGTTTCTCAAGATAGGAAGAGAAATTTTTCTAAAAAATCTAGTGGAGAAGACTCGCCTTAGGGATCTATAGAATTATATAGTCCTAAAAAACCTACAAAGGATGCTACTAAAGGAATTTAGACTCCTATAGTAGAAACTATAGAGTATGCTATTGAAGGAATTTAGACTCCTACAATAGAAACTATAAAGGGTGCTACTTAAGGAATTAAGACTTATGGGTCAAATTTTGACCACGTTCAAAGGACAAAGTAATAGCTACAAAATTTTAAAAAATGATTGTGTTGCAAAGTTGTTGGAATTATTCGATATCGGGATCAACCTAGATTCATGGATGATGAGAGAAAACAAAAATCTCTTCATGGGAAAGAACAATGAGCAAATCAGCATATTGTGGAGATATCCTAAAGCTAGGTCCAAGGGAGATTCATCATTTAAAAATGAGCCCAAAGCCATGAAATTTTCAAACCCAGGACTAGCAGTTCAAGGTATGGTCAAACCTCATCACCCACTCAAGACTTTGATAGCTAAGGCACATCCAAACAAAAGGCTCAAGATCATACTTCCTCTAGTGATGACATCACCAAAAGCAAGAGATGACTGATATCATGCAAAGTGAGTAAAAGATGCCCAAGATTGAAAGTTAGATCGAATTCATGCTATCCCAAGTGATGACGTTAGATTTTCCTAGGACCATGCCTAAATACCAAAGCTATATAAAGACCCCAAAAGTACCCAAACCTAGAACTAAAGCTCAAAACCATGACTTCTCTGCAAAGGTGATATGGAAGATAATGATGGAATTATAATTCAAAAACATTAATTGACACTACTCTAGGTATTTATCATGGTGCTCGCTAGTTGTTCCCAACCAAAACCTCAACAATGCAGCCACTTACGAGAATCTGTAACATTCCTACCAAAACCAACCAAACTTAGAGAGAATTTTTTTTATTAATTTCTTATCATTGCCATTGATCAATAAGTGATTAAGACGTATCTCTATGTGGTCCTATTATATATGAGTTTCCAAGTAATTCCAAGGTTGCACTTCACTGGAATCAACATGGTTAGTGTCTATCCCATGGATAGGAGTGGCCAACCCATATAATGACTTGCAGGTAAGTTTCTTTATCTCACAATTGGGGATTATCCTATCTAAAATAGGAATGTTTTTTTCCCTACTAGCTTAAATCAACATTAAGCTAGTCCTTATGTTAAGTCTCTTTCAACCTGCACATTAGGCGTATGCCATTAAGATTAGCTTGTTCTTCTTTAAGGGTATAACATCAATCATTGCAATGCTTAACTTTCCAATATCAAAAATAGGAATCTAAGGGGGTTATCACACAAACCCTCGTAGACTTCTTAATGTCTACCATTACACATTACTTGCTTTAATAAACTATAATCTCCATGAAATGAGATAGCATTCAAATTCTCCCTTATGATCATTTTCATATTTAACCACTAGAGATATATCTTTAAGTGTCATGCATGATTTATCCATTCTCTTTAATTTAGGGTTACTCTATGTCATATAGACACAATATTTAATTATCATTTAAAGATATAAGCCCTAACATATGATAACTTCATGTCATGACATAACTTTACATATTTTTCCATAATTTCTTGAAATTGAGAGTTACATTGTTCATAAATCCTCTTGAAGAGTGATACAATCAATCTATAAATCATTCTCAATAGAGATATTTTATAATAAAGGAGGCCTTATATTAAATAGGCATGGTTACAACATATATACATATTCAGTAGAATTCAAATAAATCCAATCCTCACTTGATTCCAATAAAACCACCAATACTAGATTGTAGATATTTTGAGATCAGGACAACCCATTACATGTATATGAAAATGCATTCTAGGAAAGCAATAGAATGTAATAATTTTCAATTGAATGCAACTAAACACAATACATTCCTCATAATGTAATTGTCTAAAACATTTCCAAGATTCAAAGGAATAAAATCCCATACTTTCCTAAGAATGAAATCCACACATTCATCCCATATCATTTTTCCACAAAGATATACCTTTGAAACAAATATTATTACAATCATCTATTGCTAATCCCTTTCAAAGAGAATTCAAAAAATTCCTTTACTAAATACATAAAATAGACATCCCTTTTACAAGTAGCTCATATTTCTTTCAACTAGAAATAGCATTTAAACAAATGGATTCAATTATAGGTTCACAAATCATTCCATAGGTTTGTTCATAATCTACTATGAGATCATATACCATATTTGTTCTATAATGACACCATCATGGTCGTACTATAGTTCTTTCACAAATATATCCCAAAAAATTGTCCTGTAGCCTATAAATTTCCATAAATTTAGATACCAATTTGTTATGTGATCTATCAACAATATCATATTATAGTCTCACAAGTCTAGCTACAATATATCTTGCAATATATCAACAAGATTACTCAAGTTTAGCTGCCACTTATCCCATAATCTATCAAAAAATATTACACTATAGATATACAAATTTAGCCTCATATTTGCTTCAGGAACATACTATAGTACTAAAAAATTAGCAATAGATTTGCATAGTTTGTCATCAAATTAAACTATAGATTCCATTGAAATATCTCTTAGTCTTTCAACAAAGCTATTACAATTATGTCATAAACTTATCCCAAAGGCTTCAGACAATATTTTACTATGGTAATCTCAAATTTTCTCCACAATATTTCCTTAAAGTTTTTTCACAAACTAAATCAAGATTTACCCAAATTTTAGTACAAGTTCTATTTCAAAATTTGTCCCAAAAGTCCTTATTTAAGAACTCGTGTAGTTTACACAAATTTTACCCTTATAATTTGTCTCATATTCTTCAACAAGATTCATTAAAAGTTACCCAAATTGTTTCACAATCCATCAACAAGATTGCACTACAAATCTCACAAATTTATCTTTAAATTTGTATCATAACCTATTAGAAATATTACTATATATTTCCTACAAATTTTATCTCAATTTTCTCCATAATAATCTTTACAGACTTTTTCATTGATTTGTGTTATAGGTTATTGGCTATATTATTACTATGTTTCCTTCATTCCCCCTTTTTAAAAAATAAACCATCACTTCATATACTGGGGTTTATTTGATTGGGTAAAAAATAAAAATCCTTGATCATCTATTTGGTCAACATAATCACATTAATCCAGGGTCAATTTCAACAACACCATCATGCTAGCTGAGGGTCTACATAGCTAGAAACCAACCACTGGCGCTCTAGCCTTCATGGCTAAGTAGCTATCATAAGCTATCCTTGACCATGTCTACCCTGGTCAAGAGATAAATGGTATCCTTTGCTAAATGAGGGCCCCAAAATGCTCCTGTGGGATGCATGTGGGATGAAAATTTCCACTATAGACAATAAAAACTGGGATTTTCAATCACGGTGGACCATGACATCATCATATGTCAAGTATCAGTTGTGGGGTTAATACATCCATAGTGGTATTAACTCAGCTTTAAATAAACCTACAACAAGTATTTTAAGGACTAACTAGGTGCAAACTCATGACCACAACATCATGGTCGAAAGAGTAAGGAAGACTCACTTCCTTTAAACTTTACCCGTATCCCGATGTGTTCTATGTGGGACAAGAAAAACCTGCTCTTAGTCCACATATCTTCCTCATGCACGTAAATCATATGTCGATTATCAATGTCAATAACATAGTCGAAACATAGGGTGGCTCAAAATTTCTTTGACAAAATTATTTAACCATCTAGGGGATAGGGTAACTCGGTTAAATTTTCCACATCAATCCTAAGGGTGACGATCTGAAAACCTAGGATGATTCATTACAAGGTTGCTTCCATTAGGATTTTCTCATCCAAATCAAGGTTCTTTCATGCTGGTAAATAGAGGGTTATATCCCCTATAAATTTATATGGTTTTGGAGAAGCCCATCGTCCCGAATGAGAACACCTCGATTTGTTAAATCGGGTTTGGCCAGAACCTGAGTGAAGCATGGAGGAAAAATATAAATATTTGTGATATCCCACATTGGTGCTATTGTGGGAAAATTAAGGTATAAGAGTGCCTTATAAATCTAGAACTAATAACCACCCGATGGTGGTTATGGAATTTCCACCGATGGTGTGGGGCTATGCTTCGAGCCTATTTATTGTTGTTATGTAAGGTTTTGAGGGCCAATTCAAAATTTTTAGAGCAATAGCTTGATGTCTTGGGCTAAGTAGCCACATTAGGTTTCAAATTCCATTCAATGAAATTCAAGTCTAAAAGTGACAAATTCAACTCACTAAAATTCAAGCGACAAAAGCAACTTAATGAAATTTGGATCTAATATATGGCACACAACCTTCCTATTAGGCCTTACATTTGGTATAATAAACACCAAATATAGAATCACACAAATGTCTAGTCCTATAGATCATGAATTGTAGCTAATGTTAAAAAAATTGCAGCTTGTAAGCAAACAAAGCTTAAAATTCACACAAATCACATTAATACGAAGATAAACTTAATACGAAGATAAATAGGGAGATTCCTTCAACCTGTAAAATTCACAAAAGTTCCAAATTTTTCTTCCTTGTCCTCTAATTCCATCAGCCCTTCCCTTTTTTGTGTGCCTTCCTTGCTATCAAATGGTGGATTTTTATAATATTTTTAAGGTGCTTCTTTCAGATGGTGAAGGGCAAGCTAGGTAATGACCTATTGGAGGAGTCATTTGGGAAGTGTAGGCCCACTAAGGTGGTGATGCAAAAAAAGTAAAGAACTAGTGTTTTAGAAGACCTAAGGATATGATGATGCATGTAAGGTGGAGTAATAGTGCCTTAGAAGACCTAAGAATATAATTTTAAATTCATTCTAGTGCCTTATAAATCCAGATTCTTTTCCCATGGCACTTAGAGTCACAATTTTCTTGCTCTAAAATTTAGCTCCACATTAATATGCAAAACATGCTAATAATTTAATTCATAAGTAGTCCTTTTTTTATAAATATGTTTTCCTTGTAGGGTGCATTTTTCAAAATCATTAAATAAATCACTCTAATTTCCAAAACTCTTAAAATTTTCCACTACCTTTTAAGACTTTACAAAAATAAGCAGTAGTTTTCTTTTTCTTTGACATGCATAAGGTTTCGGTCGAGGTGGGATGTGATAAAATTTGTTGTAGATCAATGAACCAAATTCAAACGCAGATACAAATCAAATTTTGAACCATTCATGCAAGCCTCTAGAACCTTTTGTACAACTATATGTAACTATTTTTCATAATTGAATGTAAATCTTACACTACAAGATTCAAATAAGCAGCCTATAAATATGATTTTAGACCTCATTCAAAGGGTTGGCTATGTAGTCCTTGCTTGGTATCACAATGTAATAGTTGTTGATCAATGAAGTGGTAGTTGTTTGGTCTCCATGGTCTTTGCATCTACAAGTTTTATAAGAATGATCTTTCTAAGTCATTTATGTTATACTATAGTGTTGGTTTATTATGTTAAAGTAGTTCTATGTTTGAATTACCTATTGGATTGCTAGCATTTATGATCCTTGGAATGATTAGAAGCTTTAGACATTCATTTTAAGTCATTTATGTTACATTCCACCTTTAGTGTATTATGTTAAAGTGATATTCTTATTGCCTATTGGATTGCTAATTGTGTGAATCCTTGGAATGATTAAGATTAATGTAATGGGTTGAATGAACTTGTATGTGTAATCATTAATGGTTGATCTGTTAAGTGCCATGAAATGGTTCAATAGTTGATTATTTTGTGAGATCCAATGTTGTTACACTATATCCCAGCCATGTTTTTACTCTTCCCTAAACCCTTTCTCTTTCTTTCCCTTTACTCTTTTCCTTACCCTTTTCCTTCAAAAGATATCCATAAGAGTCGACCTTCTTCGGAGGTTGAAACATAGGGTAACCTTGTTTCATCCAATTACTATACTTTGGCTAAAATCAATGAGTGTGATATCTTTCCACAATAATGGAAGATTTTAGTCCAATAGTAGAGTATTTTTTTGGCACATCACTTCATCTCATTTTTCTTAAAGGATTCAATATTTGATGGATAGTCTTGACCTCATCGATAGAGATTATATGTTCATCTGGAGATTCCCATTTATATATAGAATTTAAAAAACATTAATCATTAATTCTATAATTTACCCTTAGACATGAGTATAAGTATCCATTTTCCTTTTTCTAAATGGTCATAAACCTTGAGGTATCAGTTTATATGTTTATGAGGAGAAAATTTTCCCAATTCTAGTTGACCCAAGCTCAATGGCCCAACAATATTACCCATATTGGTATGATACATGCCCTCTCAACGTCCCAATCCTTCATGAAATACCTAAAATTACTTTGAAAACCCTACCCACCTATGAAGGCAAAGAGAAAACCACCTTTGAACATTACCAAGATATAGCCTCCCTGGCTACTATTCATAATATTGTGTATGAAGATGTAATGATCAAGCTATCGATTCTCTCTTTCAAAGGAAAAGTGTTACTATGGTATAGATCTTTGGAGAACAAAAGTATTTTCATGTGGACTAATTTAGTTGAGGCTCTTATTAATGAGTTTGATAATCTTGGAGATCCTTTCTTATTGCTCACTCAATTTTTATTCATCAAGAAAGCTCCTCATGAAAACATCTTTGACTTCAATGTCCATTTTAAAATAACCTAGAGGAGAATTCCCCAAGAGTTTCAACCTTCTCTAGCTCAAGCATATCTTTATTATATTCATGCTTTTCATCCATATTTGAGCATCCTCATTCAACAATCCAAAGAAAAAATATTCCCTCATATCTTTCAAGAAGTCATACACGCTAAAAATATGCTAATCATAGCAGGAAAATCCCTCCTAAAGATGCCTTCTCTCCCTTTAATGTTTTCATTAACCCTTATCACATGTCATCCATAGATAATCCTGGGTATTACTCATCTCAAGTCCCTAAGGTCATTGATATTTCCTTCATTCAAAAGGAGCAGCTTCAAACAAAATATGAGTTAAGAGAAATGATTTAAAATTTGAATGAAGATGTCAAGAGAATGGAAGAATGGATCTAACAACAAGAATGGGATGATCCTAATAATGATGATCCCCCACTACTAGAACCTTGTTGATATGTTAGTCTTTGACCTCCTATTAGTATAGAAAGCACAATGAAGAAGAAAATATAGCAAGATGTAGATAATTATGGAAGAAAAGAAAAGAGTGATATGCTTGTTCTAGTTGAGCCTTCATCATATAAGGAAATCTACATTGAAGCAGAAAGTTCCAGTCGAATATCTTTGCAAGGACCCTCATTGGTAGACAATGTGATGGCCTTCAACACAATGCCCAATCAAGAATATTATGAAGAGACAAATATCAAAATCAGTCAACAAGAAGATTGTGATTATGGTCATTCTTAATTTCCATAGATACCAAGCTATAGATGAAGAAGATCAAGTATGCACTCAAGCATTGGTACCAGAGGTAAAATATTTGAACCATAAAAGGGTTGAATCATATGAAAATTTGTGTTTACCAGTTATAAATTCAAGATACAGAATATAAATTATGGAGCAATTCCATGGCCTATTCAAGAATTATGTTGGAGCACCAGGGGATTTAAGAGAAGACTTGTTGGTGATTGAAGGAGTAGATTCTGTGGATATTTCTATGGGAAAATCAAAAGGAAACAGAGACATATCTGTAATAATCATATCCTTAGGCTTTCTAGGAAGTCATTCTACTCCATTTTATTTATCTATTTCTTTAGAAAAATGTATATTACACAACTGTGTAGTAGACTCGAAGGCTAAGGTCTCAATCATGCTGGTAGAAATCTGCAAAATTTTGGGGTTAAATGTAGATATGTTGAAACATGAATGGCTATATTTCAAGGGAAATTTGGTAAAAAGAGTAGGCATTTAAAAACAAATTGATGATGGTATGTGGATGCCCAAACTTGGTTGTCATCCAAGATATAATGGTTGTTGATATACCCCCATTGTTCAACATGTGCTTATTTGAAGATTTCTTAAAACAAGTTGGGGGAGTCTAAATCTAAGCCAATATCAAATGGTAATCCTAAGGATCAAGAAGATAATTTACATACAAGGTCAGGGCCTACATATTTTCTACATTAAAAATTACAGAGAGAAAGTATCAAGCCTAGAAAAAGAATTCATTCATGATATAATAGTAAAGGCTAGTAAATTGCCAAAAATAGATATAGTACATTTTGAGTAATATCATTCATACTCTAGTGGGAGTTCACACCATGATATTGTAACCAATTGTACTCTTTATTGGGATACAAAAAAAATTGATTTAACCTAGTTAGCGACTCAGTTGGAAAGAGAAAGATATGAACAAAAGGAAAAAATCTTAATGGAACCATGGATGACAAAGTATATGCCTAAAAGGTTAGAAGACTCAATGCCCAATTGGATAGGATTCAATACAAAGAAAAATGCTATAATTTTCACACATGGCTAAGGCATAGGATCTTAAAAAGAAAATTTATAATTAGAGTATGCTCCTAAAAAGCTTGAGAGTAGCTCTAAATTTCCAAACAACAAACATGAAGAAAAACTCAAGTTTGGTGTTATATGGTCCAAAAATTGCAGATTCATAGGATATTCTTCAATGAATTTCCCATATCAAGCATGGGCAAGTACATCATATAATTGTGTACATTGTTAACAAGTAAATAAAATAACTAATTATAACTATAATTAACATAATAATGGCAATCTTATATGAGAGAGTGTTGTCTATATCAATCTATACATAAAGCAATAAATATAAAGAAAATAGATCATTGCAGCATATGATTGTGACTTGATCAAGCTAAAGGCACAATAGGAGTTTGACAAAGTAAAATGGAGAATTGAATTTGAAATAAAATATGGTTGCTACCAATTTTTTTCACAGAGCATTTTTCCTCTCTCCATATTCTTATTGAAGTATCTCCCCATAATATTACTTTGAATTTGTACCCCAATGGACAAGAACAAGATAAAAGCTACAGGGGATGCACCTAAAAATCTGACATGGAACAAGGTAGAACTAATGTAACCTATGTGAGAAAAATAAGACCACTGTATTATAGCAATCATGATGTCAACAAAATGAGAAGCAACTAGAAAAATAGGACCTCAATTGACATAAGAAGATATGTGAATAGACAATCCATGGAGGGCCAAAAATTTTAAAAAGAGTGCTCGATCAAAAGTTACAACTCTATAGATGCCAACTGGAAGAATCATCATTTACAACTCAAGTCTATATAAGGCTTGTTATGCAATATAAACTGAAAGAAGACATTCTCAAAATGAATGTGATTTCAAAGATGCAAGCAAAGACTCAAATGATGAAGAGCAATTAACAGAGGAAGTTCTTGATGGTGTGTGTGAAAAAGAGAAAGGAGCCTGAAGAAGATGAATGTTGGCCTCTAAGTGACTAGAATAGTTGCTCATGGTAATCTACCTATTCTTGGAGTAGCTTTCAGCTTTAGTAGAGTATGCTCATGAATATACTTTTTATGGGGGTGTCCCATAGATCAAGCACCCTTTTCCACCATTTTTTGGGTAAAGTCCTAGATTGTCTTCCCTTTTGTTTCTCATTTTGATGTTGAAGTACAATTTCATATTATGTTCCATAATTGTACCATAATTTCCTTTGTTTGTTGATGCAACCATTTCCTCCCTTCCCATACCATGTAAAAAAGTATTTCATATTATGTGTTGTTCCTATCCTTTCCATCCACTCTTTTTCTATTTACCATCCTTTGTTTCCTTTTCAAATGTATATCCACTTATCACTCCATATTTGTTTTTCCTCCATCACCCTCCACCCTCCTTTATCTTATGGCAACTATCGGTTGTCTCTCGCCATGTTTCCTCTCCCTCTCCTAGCTTTTCTTATAGATCCTTATTTGATTTCCTCTTTCTTCGAAAGAACTAAATTTAAAAGAAAGACCATATAAGTTCTCCATTCCCATGAGTGGAAATGTCTAGGGAGGAGTCAAACATGTCGGCCAATTTTTGACCACATTCAAAGCTTAAAGGATTAGCTATAAAAATAATAAATAACTAAGTGTTGCAAAGTTGCTAGAACTATCTGGGACTTGAATCAACCCAAATATATGAATTACAAGAGCAAACAACAAGCTCTTCATGGGAATGGACAGCGATAAAATGAGCACATTACAAAGATATATTGGAGTCGAGTCCAAGGGAGAGTCATCATTTAAAGAGGAGCCCAAAGCCATGAAATTCCTAAACTTTTACCTGGTAGGTCAAAGCACAGTCAAACCTCATCACTCACCTAGGGTTATGATAGCTAAGGCACATCTGAATAAAAGGCTCAAGGTCACACTTCCTCAAATGATGACATTGCCAAAAGCAAGAGATGCCCAACACTACATAATGTGATTAAAAGACACCCAAGACTAGAAATTGGCTTGAAGATACACCATCCCAAGTGATGACATTAGATTTTCCTAGGCCTATGCCTAAATTTCAAAGCTATATAAAGAGCCCAAAAGTACCAGAACCTAGGACTCAATATCAAAACCATAACTTCTCTACAAAGGTGATATAGAAGACAATAGCAGAGTTGGAATTCAATAACATCAATTGAAACTACTCTAGATCTTTGTCATGGTGCTTCAATAATGCAACCACTTGCAAGAATCTATTATATATCAATTAACCAAATTCAAATTCAAACATAGATCAAAATCTAAACCATTCGTGCAAGCCTCTAGAACCTTTTGTACAGTTGTTTGTAACTATTTTTCATAACTGAATATAAATCTTACACTACAAGATTCAAATAAGTAGCCTATAAATATGAGTTTAGACCTCATTTCAAAGGGTCGACTCTTTAGTCCTTGCTTGGTATTATAATGTAATCGTTGTTGATAAATGAAGTGGTAGTTGTTTTGTCCCCATGGTCTTTGCATCTACAATGTTTTAAGAATTATCTTTCTAAGTCATTTGTATTACACTATAGTATTGGTCTATTTTGTTAAAGTAGTTCTATATTTGAATTACCTATTTGATTGCTAGCATTTATGGTCCTTAAAATTATTATAATCTTTAGACATTCATTTTAATTCATTTCTATTACATTCCACCTTTAGTGTATTTTGTTAAAGCAATATTATTATTACCTATTGGATTGCTAATTGTGTGAATCCTTGGAATGATTAAGATGAGTGTAATGGGTTGAATGAACTTGTATGTGTAATCATTAATGGTTGATCTATTAAGTGCCATGAAATGGTTCAATAGTTGATTATTTTGTGAGATCCAATGTTGTTACACTATATCTTGGCCATGTTTTCACTTTTCCCTAAACCTTTTCTCTTTCTTACCCTTTACTCCTTTCCTTACCCTTTTCCTTCAAAAGATATCCATAGGAGCCAACCTTCTCTAGAGGTTAAAACATAGGGTAACCTTATTTCATCCAATTACTATATTGTGGCTAAAATCGACAGGTGCAACATCTTTCCACAACAATGGTAGATTTTAGTCCAACAAGACTCTTACAACAAAAACTATAGAGGGTGCTACTAAAGGAATTAAAAATCCTACATCATAATATATAAAAGGTTTTATTGAAGGAATTTAGACTCCATCTCCAAATACTATAGAAAATTCTTTATTAGTTAGAAGTATCAAAGAGAGAGTATAGGTAGTAAAGGGGGCAATAAACCTAATACATAATGAGTTGGCCACAATAAAGAAGTAGTTGAATGAACTTGAGGTAGTTTCTACTCTCCAAAACATACCTGATGATCAACTATCATAGGCTATAGAGGAAAGGAATAAAAAATAAAAACAAAAAGAAGCAAAACAGTCTTCTCAAGAACCCTATATACCAAAAGTAATAAAACTTAGAACCAAATGCATGACTCTTAAGGAAGAGGAAACTTCTAAGAAATACAAAGGAATATGCATAGGGCAAGTCTGTTCCACCATCCACTTCTAAGAAATACAAGGAAGAGTCATAGGGCTAGCCTACTCCACCATCCACTTTTAAGAAATACAATGATGAGGAATAGGGCCAGTCTACTCTAATAGATGTTAAACACAGGACAAAATGCATTGTGCTATTAAATTTTGATGATCAAATGAAACAAGCCAATTATGATAGGATAAAAAAATAGAGGATTTGGCATAGAAGACAAGTAAAGTACAAAAATATCAGCATCATTATCCATCTAAACAAATTACTCAATTTAGTTGCATGGGGACATGCAACATGTTTATATGGGGAGTAAGATGATGGGATCTAACATTAACTATCCTTTTTCTTCCATTTTTTTCTTAACTCACCCCTAAACTGATTATCTTTTGTAGCCTAATGTGTATTTGTAATTTTATTTTGCATATATATAAAAAGATAAAGCTTATTTGAATAGAAATAAAATATATTACTTGTTTAATATGATTAGTTATATGCTTTACTAATAAAAATGGAATGTTAAATAATTGTTTGTTTCTTGTTGAGCATATATCTATTTTCTAGTTTAGTGGTTGCCCAGTTACTACAGAAATAAATTCCACTAGAAGACTTAGTTACTGTAGAAGGGTGACAGTTACTAAATATCTAGATAGCTATGTTCTATAAAATAGTTGGTAGATAATATAATTACAGTTGGTAGAAAAGACTTAAAAATTGAATCCAATCAAGATGGCTTAAACCTAGGATGCTAGCCACACCAAATCCTTTGCAAATAAAATTTGTGATCTATAGGGATAGAACAAAATTATCTCATGCCAAACAAGGAAGAAATAGTTGCTAGATTTTCTCATGCACCCCAAAAATAGTCGGGTTGCCTACTATTACATGATTAAATTTGTTATATTTATTTTGGGATGTAGTCTATTTTGGACTAGACTATCGGAAGTTGCTAAAAACTAGAATAAAGGGATTGTCTATAAATTAGACATGTAATATTGTAATAGAGGTTAATAATTTTTCAAGAGGAAAAATAGGGAATTAGTTAGTTTTAGTTTTAGACATTGTCCATTGTAAGGTATTCCTACCTAAGGATTTTAAGCATGAATAAATTGTCATTTTGATTCAAGAATTATTGTTCCTATTTTTATGTTTAAGTTAGTAATCCCTATAATTGTGTTGTATTAATTTTTGTAATTAATTAGTAATTAGTTGTAGGAAGAAATTTAGATCTAGATTGTCTAGGTAGGGCCCACCTTGTTTCAATAGAGCATCTTGAATTTTTGTCCTTTCCCATTAGAAATTAGGTTGCAGATATATTTAGTTGTTTTCTTTAGTAGCTACAAATTTTTTTCAGAAGTATTCAATTCCTAGATTTTAGTCATAGAATAAAAGAACCACTTAACTATAGATGATATTTTTATTGGCTTATACAGGGCAATAAAAATAGTGTAAAGTTGAGGCCCATCACCCTAAAACACGAAATTGAGCTCCCATATAACTTGTTTATTTCAGAGACCACTATTAGAAACCTTGATACATATCTTAAAATATAGGAAGTTGATTGATTTAGCCATGTATTTATCCTAGTACATCAAGAATAGCACTTAAGAATATTACCCCCATGTACTAATCATAGAGGTGAGTAGTGCACCCAAGGATATGATCCAAATCCTCCTTAAGTAGTGGTAAAAAATATTGGTCCAAGCACCATCAATCATTGCTATAGTATATTAGAGAGCTATGATAAGTGCACACACCTTAGGCTACACTACACCCTTCAGTAATTTTTTCTTGAGGTAATTATATAATTGTGTTGGCCTTATCTTTAGTGGGATAAGAAACATAGAGAAATAGTGTGCTAAAGATCTTATTTCAGCTAAAGATCTTAATCTAGTCCAATACAATGTGATCATAGTCAAGGTATAGTTGAAAAAAAAATGGAGGGTTTCCAATTTAGAGGATTTTAAATGAGATGCACAACATAAAACCACTTTCCACTAAAAAGAGGGGTTGCCAATTCAGATCATTTTGAAGAAGATAACATGCAATCACTTTCTAGTAGAAATGTATTGGTCCCCAAAATACATGAATCTAATATATATGTCATTTTTATCTCCTTAATGGAGATGATCATTTTTTTATAAGTCACCACAATAGGGTTCTATACCAAGACCCTTAAAATAGTAACTTGCTAAAAATAGCAATTATATTTCTAGCAAAAAACACTAGAAATGAGAACTCAACTAGTGGAGGCTAGAATGAACAAGATGGAGGAACAACTCACTATGTTGGATGTTATAAATGAACTTACTACTCATATATCTACCCTTACTAGCATGTTTGTAGATTTCAAGCATATATAGAACTCTATGTTTCAAGACATTAAATTGCTTAAGCTTAAAGATCCAAGTTTTGATGGACACATTAAAAATAGCACTATAAATGTAAAAATTCATAAGGAAAAGGAACTTTAGTACCAACAATCAGGAAACCATAGAGGCATAGACCAAAGACTATCTAAGGTTTCCCAAGGTGTGATGGAAAAGATCCACAAATTTGGTTAATCAAGGTTAAAAAAATATCTAAGTTGAAAGAGACACCCTACAACTAATGAATTTTTATGGTTTCTTTCAATTTCAACCTTAAAGCACTCCATTGGTATCAATGGTTATAAAAACAAGCACCACACATTAGTTAGATACAATTCAAGAATGAACTCCTTAGTTTTTTTGGTCCTTCTAAGTTTGAAGACTTTATTAGAGCCCTCATCAAACTCCAATAGACAGGCACACTACCTTACTATATTATAGCTTTAAAGAAGCTAGCCAATCTAATAAAATGCCTTCCCAATATGGTATAGTATGTGAGTTTATTATAGAGTTGTTTCATCAATGGCCTTACGAAGAAAATCAAAACTGAGATGCAAATTCTCAAACCAATCACATACATGACTGCAATAGGGTTATCCAAACTTGTATAAATAAAACACCAATAAAAGGTCTCCAAATCCACAATATTCCAATATAAAATATTTGCTCCCATAAATAGAAATGCTTCAAATACTCCAATAGTAAAGAGGCTAATGCCAAATGAGATGGTGACACACAAAACCAAGGTATTTTGTTACAAATATGATAAAAATGGATCACTTGGCATAAATGTAAAATATAACACCTCTATATTCTAGACATGAGTGAGGCTTCATCTGCCTCAATAGATATAGGGGATGAGTTTGTGGGCTTAGGTGTAGAACACCTTTATTTAGTGTATTATGAAGCTTTTATCCAAATTACCCATGGAATAATCACCTAAAATTTACTTTTATGATATAATAGGAATCCTAGCACCCCAATATATGATAGTACATGGCTTTTTCAAGAGGTACAATGTGTTGATACTACTAGATTCTAATAGTATTGATAACTTTAGATACACTAGTGTAGGGAAAAAGTTGGATTGATTCATATATGGCTAAGATCAAATTATTTTCAAGATTGCTAATGGAGACATCATGACATGTAAAAATCAGTGTAATAATGCTTATTTATTCATAGGCAATTACCAATTTTAGACCAATCTCAATGTAGTTGCCTTTGGGGTGTGGAAATTATGCTAGGATAACCCTGGTTGACAACTCTAGGGATAATGTTGTGGGATTTATTGAAGCTCTAAAGGAGTTTCACCATAAATAATAGGATCCATACCCTCTAGGTAATAAATCGTGGGAACCCCAAGGTCATAACATCCCATCAAATACAATGACTAATAAAACAAATAATAGGGTAGTAGTTGGAATATTTTTTTGAATTTAGTTGTGTGATATGTAGACCAACAAGGTACCCCTTGATTCATCATCCATACTCACAAAAAATTAGAAATTCTTCAATGAACCAACTCAACTACCTATCAATCAACCATAGGACCATAGGATCAATTTGGTGTTAGGTAGTCAACCTCTAAATTATATGGTTGTATAACTACCCCTAACATAAAAATAATGAGAATAAAAATATGGTGATGAAACTAATGGATGTAGGAATCATTCACCCAAGCATGAGTTCTTTTTTATCCCTATTATTACTAGTTTGAAAAAAAAATGGTTTATGAAGGATGTGTGTGGATTTCTATAAAATTAACAGTATCACTATCAAGAACAAGTTTCCAATATCAGTAATTGTTGACTTACTAGACAAACTACATGGTGCACAATATTTTTCCAAGCTGGACCTCTAGTTAGAGCACCATCAAATCTATATTTTCAAGAAGATATAGCCAAATAGATTTTAGGACTCATGAGTGGTACTATGAGTTCTTGGTTATGCCTTTTGGCCTCACAAATACACCTTCAACTTTCCAAGGCCTAATGAACAAGGTCCTCAATTCATTTCTATGGAATTTTTCCTTGGTTTTCTTTGATGACATCTTGGTATAGAGTAATACATGGGATGAACACCTCCAACACATCGACTAAGTCTCAAATCTAAATAAACTTTATGTCAAACAATCCAAGTGTACTTTTGGGATGATGAAAATAAGATAACTTGAGACACATTATGGCTAGGGATGGTGTGTGTGTGAACCCTACAAAAATTGAGGCCATAAAGGAATGGCCCAAACCCAAAAATTTAGAGAGCCTCAAGAAACTCCTCAAAATCATAGGGTACTACCATACATTTATTAAAATTTATGGTAATATTGTGGTGCCCTTGAAAATTATGTTCCACAAGGACATATTTGTATGGACTAGTGAAGCAGAATTGACCTTCCTTATCTTAAAAACATTTATGTGCAACACCCCTATTTTTTAAATCCATGTTTCTCTAATACTTTCATGATAGAGATTGATGCATCAGGGATTGGACTAGTGTTCATACTCATGCAATAAGAAATGCCCCTTGCATTCATCGATAAGATATTATTGAGATGATTTTTTGCCAAATCAACCTATGAAAAAGAGATGATGATCATCATATTTGAATTTTTTTATTGGATACTATATCTAATAAGGATACATGTCATCATCAAGATAGATATTCATAGCCTAAAATATCTTTTGGAATAGTGGGTTTCTTCCTTGAAGCAACAAAAATGGATAATTTAGCTCTTTGGATTTGACTATAAGATAGTCTACTATAAAATTAATGATAACATGGTAGGAAATTCCCTCTCTATACTTTCAAAATTATAGGGAATTCTCTATGCAGTGTCCATTATCTAGGTTTATTGGCTAGAGGGGATCAAATCATAGTGCCAAGGTGACCCCACACTCATGACAATTATTCATGACCTCTAGACAAAAATAGGAAATCATCCTAACTAATAGAATTTTGGGATACTCTACTACAAGTAGAGGGTTGTCATTCATTCCACTTCAAGACTTGGATCTCAAATTTTAATGGAGCTTCATTCTTCACTAATAGGACACATCAACTTCTTACATACCTATGAATAGGTCAAATGCAACTTTTACTAGCCTAGTTTGAAAATTGATGTAAAGCAATTTGTGGACACCTATTGTACATGCCAACATAAAAAGGGGAAGATAATTAAGACATGGACCTCCTTCAACCCTTACCCATCCTTGATTCACCATGGACAAATATTATGAACTTCATTGAGGGATCCCTCTATCGTGTGGAAAAATGCTTATCATGGTGGTAGTCGATAGGTTAACCAAATATGCTCACTTCTACCTCTTGAGGTATCCTTATACTACAAGAATAGTGGGAAAAATATGGACCATATCTTTTGGCTCCATAGAACCCCACACTCAATATTCAATGATCATGACAAGGTGTTCACAACAATTTTTAGAAGGAACTCCACCATATTCAAGGGATATAGATAAGAAGAAGCACATCTTATCATCCAAAAAATAATGGTTAAATTAACTTGGTCAATAGATGTCTAGACAAATACCTTAGATGCTTCATATCTAACAAAAAATCCAAGTGGATCCAATGGCTTCCCCTTATGGAATGGTGGTGCCATAGCACTTTTTATAAAACCCTTAAGATGACTTTGTATGAGGTAGTCTACAACCCATCACCTCTAACACTTACCTTCAAGGCAGTTCAAGGGTTGAGGTAGTTGATACTATCCTCACTCATTAGCTATATATCCTAGCTACCTTGAAACACAACTTAGCGATCGCCCAAAATCACATGAAACAATAGGTGGATCAACACAAGAATAAAAGAGAGTTTCTATAAGGTGACGTGGTTTTCCTTTACCTTTAACCCTATAAGAAAATGTCTTTAAAATAAAAAATTTGACACAATTTGGTGACCAAGTTCTACAAAAATTATAAGGTACTCCAATAGGTGGTAAAAGTTTCTTACAAAGTGGATCTACCTATGTCATCCAAGATCCACCTGATTTTCCATGTATCTTGCTTGAAGAAGGTGGTGATAAAAACATACCCTTATATAGATAGTTGTAGAATTATATCAAGGGGAATCAATTCTTATTGAATGAGTAGCCATTCTTAATCAAAGGACTCAACACCTTCACTCACATGATATCATTAAAGTCCTTTATAATGGTATGGGATCCAACTAGAATATGCCACGTGGGAGCCATTACAAGAGATCCAACAATATTTCCCCACATTTTAGCTTTTAGAACAAATATTTTGTAAGGGAGGTGGTATGTTACGTACCCCATGAATGTAATCCATGTTGACCCATGTTATTTTACCATATGGAGTATAGGAAGAGGACTGCATGTCAAAGTTAGGAGTAAAGGTAATTTTATAATATAATTATATAATATGTAAGAGAATCATGCCAATGTTGTCATAGAATATTGTCATAGAGTGGTTAGGTAATAATGATAATTTTAGATTAGAGGAGTATGCTTGGAAGCCTTATAAAAAGGAAATAATGTAACCTTCTTGAAGGAGAAGAATGTAAAAAGCAATATTAATATATTTGCTCTTGTTGAATAAATTCTAAATTTCCATGTTCTACTTGTAGTGAATTCTCACTACACTCAAAATAAGAGGTCTTAGTAAGGCAGCCTTGGTAGAGGAAGAAGCAGGCGGGAAGCCAAAGATGAAACATCAAAAAAATATGAAAAATGTATTAATCAAAAGTTTTAAGAATTAGAAAGGCAGAAGATAAAAGCTCTAACATTTTGAGGCCCAAAAGGCAAAAATTCTCAAAAAACACAAAAATATTAAGAGTCTAAAAATCAAGTCTATAAATTTTTTGACCAAAGATGAAAGGCAAAATTGTTTATGCATAAAGTTTCAATGTTAGATGGTGAGAAAATTTTCAAGATTAGAATATGATAAAATCTCTGATGTTAGATGGTGATAACAATTCTAAAGGCTAAAACCACCCATGCTCCAAAAATTTAGAGAATCAAAATTTGCTTTAGGGTCTCTCACTCCCAAACCTCTACATGGAGGGATACTAGCCCCCATACCTCCATTCAAGGTCATGATCCTAGAACCTGCACATTATTCTAAGGTGTATAGTCTTTTAAAAAGTATAGTCCTTTCCTATAAAATATCATGGTATGTCTCTTAGAAAGGATGGATTGAAGTAGTAGCATAAAGATCCTGTCTCTTAGAAAGGATGGATTGAAGTAGTAGCATAAAGATCCACAACATAAGCAACCCCCAAATCTAAAGCATTGATTGCAAAAATATTCTACACCCAAACTATGAGAATCTCCAAGATGGTTAGGTGGCAATAATGTTGGTACCTATTCACCCAAAAACTTAAAACCATTTGACATTTATGATTTTATATGTAGAGGCCTTAGAGGATCCAATAACTTAAATGATGACATTACCTAGCATGTAGAGGAGCAGTCATATTTAAAATATTTTCACATTTTGTAGTTTTTAGTTTAGCATTGTAAAGGATCAATGAGTTGTATAACTTTATTTTTATTTCCCTTGTATAGTAGTATGTGCATCTATGGGCAGTCTTGTAGGTAACCCAAAACCTCGCTTTGGCATAATATTTGTAATATTTTTACTTTTGTATATATATTATGAAGGTCTATGTGACTATTTGGTTCTAAATTCTTGTGCTTATATATTTCAAGGAGATAAAGTGTTCATGTTGATGCATTACAATAAAAGTTGTTGAGTAGGAGGACCTTATTTGATCTTTGTTTCATCACCTTTTATTAGCTTAGACTTTTTTCTTTCTGTTTTCTTTGTTTATATTTTGTATTTTCTCTAATCCTTGTCCTCCCCCAAGTTGTTGGATTAGTACTATGCACTCAATTTCAAATACCCTAAAGGATCCAGCCTTTATAAAAATCTTGGAGGCTCTTGATTGATCCAAACCTCTATGCTCTTAGAATTGGATGTGGTGTGTCATCCTAGGCAAGGTATGATAGTCTTGATCGTTTGGTCCACACCTTGTCTGATAGCCCAAACAATCAAAGAGTAAAACAATAGAAATCATTAAAATGACTTTGCATTGTTAAAATTTAAACCCAAAAAAAAAACAAAATGGTTTGCGAGTAGTTCATGGGTTCGTTCCATGAGCGAATCCTCTTTCGGTTTTCTTTCAAAACCCTTTTCAAAATGATTATAAAGGAACTTTTTGGGAGGAGTTTGCTTCATCAAAAAACATGAAGTACAGAGAGGATTTTGAGGATTCTGTAGAGCAAAAGCACGAAGGAATCTTTTCAACTTTGTTCATTTTGGTATTCTCCAATCCAGTATCAGGTACTCTATACTTGTTGCTTTTTTACAAGTAGTGATGCTTGGGTTTTATAAAAAGTATTTTTGGAGTGTATTATTAAAACTACACTTAGAATACATTTTGTATTGAAATGAATAATTTAACCTACATAATTAGAGAACTCTTTAATATATTCATTAAAAACAAATGATAATTGTATTGTTTCATTTTTGGAGGCTCTGTGTTGCCTCGAATGCAATCTAGCCGAGAGTGTAACACTCTCGTGCATTACCTAGGGTCATCCTTTTGATTAAATTTTAACTATGTAAAAATATTAAGATTTAAGCATGAATCATCTTTTCTTAAATAGAAGGGGCCACGTGGTGTTTGGCCGCATGCCCAAAGTCATTCTAAAATTGTGCATTGGACCTTGCATTGAGTCACAAACTTTACGTCATGAAATAATTCCCTTTAAAATCTATTATTTACCATTTTTCCACATGAGTTATTGACCATGAATTTGAAGATAAACTTAACCTAGTTTTGCCATATCATCCATTCTCATCCTCTAGCGTGGAGTGCTCATTCTCCTGATGTCTGATTATTGCATGAAACAGATTACCTTTAATTTAAATTATAAGATCCTAAGTTGTGAAGGGACCTTCTATGCCCTATTTATTATTAAAATGGGCCTTGATTTTTGCATAATCTACATTTATGAGATGTTATCAAGAGAGGTGCTACGTACTTTAAAAGATCTCCCTTAATTAAATGGAACGGACTATATTTCGTTTGGTTGTGTATAAGCTATAAGAAGGGGTTTGTTAAAAAAATGGGACGTAGGAAATATTTAAGGAATTATTTATATTATGGTTTATATGTTATTTCTTAATGTATGGGGGCTATTATTATTTTAGATCCAATACCAAGTGAATAAAGAAAGTATTGTTTTGTTTTACAAGTTCAAAGAAGACTTTTAGTGAATCTTAGGAATGATGCATTAGATGCATGCTTTATAGGTTGTTTTTATGATAGAAAACGAAATAAATATTTATCAGGAAGGACGATGTATGATATACGTAAGGTTATAATATGGATCCTCCCTTTTATGAAAAAAAAAAAAATTTAAAAGTTTCAAATGAGTAACAATGTAACATGGGAATAGGGTTTTGTTTTGTATTAGCATTTTTTTTAGTTTATTGATAAGATAGATTTTTGGACGTTTTTCGCAGGACTGCCCAAACTGCCGAACTCGTTTCGGCCATATCTCACTCATCCGAACTCGGATTGAGCTGAAATTTTGAGGGTAGATGCCTGAAAAACCCTAGAACGTCTCCACCAATTTTCATATCATTTGGAGCAACACAGATCCTAGCGCATCCATATGTGTGAACGATATATTTGGCAAGCGGCTATGCGAGGGTTTCATCTGGGTTGAGTGCAAGCGGCTCCGAGGTTGGTTTTAGGGCCTTCGGGCCCTAGCGGCCAATATTTTTGTGGTTTATGCTCAATATTTTAGCAGGAAATGTTGCGGGGGATACAAGATGGGTTAGAAATTTGTCTTTCAACGAGATCATACTGTGAACTTGAGTGACAACGGCTTCCAATTTGCTTGCACAAAAGAAAAGTGAAAACCATACCTTTCCACGGCGTCTAGGGCAAGGATTAAAGAGACCACGAAATAAGTTTCAAGCGAGTTGATCAAAAAATGGCTCATATCTCAAGTGAATCCGGTGCTAAGGTGCACCCACAAAATAATTCTACTGTGAAAACCCCTATCAAGGGTAAGAATTTTGAAGACTCGGTCCCAAAAATGAATTTTAGGGATGCCCTTCGTGGTGGACAGCCTCGGCCCAATGCTAATATCAATATTAGGGCTTCTCATAAACCTCTAAGAATGCCTAAGATTGATCCCAGGAAAACAGAGTCAAGATGTCTTAAAGTGGTGATGGAACTCCTATTGTTAAGCTTGATATGGGTAACATTCGAGCGGCATTGAAGATTTGGAAAAAAGAGGACTAATTTGTCGGTTCGTGGGTTTTCGTCCGAGTCTATCTGCTTTCAAAGTCTGGGCTGCAAAAAGCTGGAAAACTAAAGGTGAGTTACAAATCTCTATTTATCCAAATGGTTATTTTCTTGTTTTATTTGCTAACAATGAAGATAGAGAGAAAACTTTTCAAGGGGGTCCTTGGTTTTTTGGAAGGGCGGGGCTTTTCATGAAGCCCTGGCATACTAAATTTAAAGCCGAAGAAGAGATGCCTTCTATAGCTCCCGTGTGGGTTAGACTCTTTGGCCTCCCTATTGAATTTTGGAATCCTACTATTTTTTCTTCAATTGGAAACTCTTTAGGAACTTTTATGATGATTGTTGATTGTACTCAAAATTTTGAACATATTATTTATGCTCGAATTTGTGTTTTAATGGATTTTGACAAACCCCTACCTAAAAAGATCACATTACAATTTGGGGAAGACACTTGGGAGCAAGTAGTGGACTATGAGAACATTCCTTTTCGTTGTAGAATTTGCCATGAATATGGTCATTTGGCAGTGCTTGCCCAAATAAAATTCCTGATCAAAAGAAAGAAGATATAAACTCGACGAGGTTTCCAAATACCTAAGAAGAAGAACACTCGAAAAAAACCGAGTAATGAAGGATCAATCAAAGTCATTTGCTAATATGTTTGAAATCCTTTCCACAAATGATGTCCCAAGTGAGGAAGAGGAAATAATGGAAACTGAAATCTTAGAAACACAATTTAAATATGAAGGAAAGAACTCGGGAGACAAACCAACAAATCAAAGGTTTTCAACGAGAAAAAAAAGGAGAAAATTTACACAAGAAAAACAATATTTCAAATGTCAAAACTTCAAATAATGGAGGTCCCAATATAGACTCCATTGAACCATCTAGTAAAATTTTGGCTGTGTATGAGCATTCTTCAAGGTTAGAAGCCATCTCGAGATTCAATTGGAATAAGTCAAGAAACAAGGGAAAAAAAATTGAAGATGGATTCTAATCAAAAAGTAGGTCGCAAGACCAATCAATATCATATGGTAAAAGAAGGTGAAAAGCTTGTAGAGGAAGGTAAGATTAATGCCCTTCCCAACATTTTTAGCCCTGGTATTAATGAAGATCATCACTTGGAATATTAGAGGACTCAAAGGGAGTCTTTCAAAACAAAATGAAATTAGAAGAATGATTCGGATAAATCATCCACATCTTGTTTTCCTTCAAGAAACAAAGATGTCAATGGAGGATATGGACTTAATTGTCGGTAAAATTTGGCCAGTTGGAAAAGTGGTTTCCCTCGGTTCCCAAGGGACTTCGGGTGGCATTGCTTGTCTTTGGGACCCAAAAGAGGTAGTTATTCACCATATGGTTGGCGGTTGGGGTTTGTTGGCTATAGCTATTCAAAGTAGACATTCCAACCAGATTATGCTCTGCATTCCTGTTTATGCCCCGACTTCTTTGGAGGAAAAAAGAAGACAGTGGAAGGATATTACTCATATTATCTCTCATTTTCCTAAAGCTTGGATCTTGATCGGAGGAGATTTCAATACCATCCTCTCTCTGGATGAGAAAAGGGGGGAAATAGAAATTTGGACAAAAGTACTGACCTCATGAGCGAATATATTGCAAACCTCCATCTTGTGGATATCCAACTGAGATAATGGCCTTATGACTTGGTCTAACGGAAGACAAGGCTTAGCTTGTATAATGGAGAGATTGGATAGGTTTTTGCTCTCTGAAAATTTCTTAATCCATGGTCACATTCCTAAAGTGAAGACTCTTAATAATGCTTGGTTCGGATCATTGGCCGGTCATGGTGGAAATGTGGAAAACCAATGTGAGTTTCTCTCCTTTTCGTTTTCAATTAATGTGGCTTAGAGACATTTCCTTGAGACCTCGTGTGCAACAATGGTGGAAGGAAGGTAAACCTAGGCATGGGACTAAGATGTTCTGTTTTGCCAAAAGACTGCAATACATTAAATCCAAAATCAAGACTTGGAACTGGAAAGAGTTTGGGGATGTTCATAAAAAAAAACATGAAGTTATTGCTCATCTTGAAAATTTGAATCAGAAAATCCGTTTAGATGGCCTCACGAGAGAAGAGAAGTGCGAGATGAAATTAAACTCACAACTCGGTTAGAGGAATGGGAAAAAAGAGAAGAAATCTTATGGAAGCAAAAATCTAGAATTCAATGGCTCAAAGAAGGAGATCGAAACACAAATTTCTTCCACAAATCTCTTCTAGCTCGAAGATCTCACAACTTTATTTCTTCCTTAAAATCAGATTATGGAGATGTTGTTTATACTTGGGATGGCATGAACTCTATTGTTGTTGATTACTTTTCCAATCTTTTTCTTGCTACTCCTCTTGACTCGGCTTCACAACAAAATGTTCTTCAAGCAATCCCTTCTCTTATCACTTATGAGGAGAACTCTATTTTGGCTGCTCCTGTTACTATCAATGAGCTTCAACAAGTAGTTTTTAAAATGCAAAAAGGAAAACCCCTAGGTCCTGATGGTTTTCCTATTGAGTTCTACCAAGAGTTCTGGGATATCCTTCATGTTGATTTATTAGAGGTGGTGGAAGAAGCCAGGAAATCCAAAGAAATTTTGAAGGTTATCAATAAAACTTATATTACTCTTGTTCCAAAAGCTCAAGAGGTTGATCATATCTCGGCTTTTAGACCTATTGCTTTATGTAATGTTCTTCTCAAAATTATTACTAAAATCATGGGAGAAAGGTTGAAGCCTCTTTTGCATAAGATTATTTCCCCAGAGCAAGGGGGATATGTGGAAGGACGTCAAATAGTAGATGAGATAGTTCTTGCTCAGGAAGCCATCCATTCCATGGATATGCAAAATTCTCCTTCTATGTTCATCCGGTTAGACTTATCCAAAGCTTATGACGAGTGGATTGGCACTTCCTTATCAAAGTTTTGAGGCAATTTGGTTTCTCTAAGGATTGGATGGATTGGATTATGGGATGTATCTCTTCGGTTTCCTACTTAGTTCTTATCAATGGCGAGGCCTTCTCGGTCTTTCCCGGCTTCCAGAGGTATTAGGCAAGGTGACCCGCTATCCCCTTATTTATTCATCATTCTTGTTGAATGCTTGGGTAGGACTATAACCAAAAAGAGGGAAAACAAAACTCTTGAGGGAGTTACCATTGCTCATGGAGCTAGACCTATCTCTCATCTTCAATTTGTGGATGACTCTACCCTTTTAGGTAAAGCTACAATTAAGGAAGCTTCTAATATTAAGCAAATCATTAGCTATTTTTCTAAGGCTATTGGGCGGTTGATCAATGAAGACAAATCTAAAGTTATTTTCTTTCACTGCTCTGCTAGAGAGGAATCCATGGTCTTGGATAAATTAAGATATAAGAAGACCTCTCTTCCAATCACTTATTTAGGTATTCCCATAAATATTAAAAGGCAGAAAAATAAAGATTGGAATTGGTTGTTGGACAAAGTCAAGAAGAAAATTGGAAAGTGGACCAACAAGTGGCTTTCTTCAGGGGGTAGAATCACCTTGGTAAAATCAGTCCTTCAAGCTATTCCTATTTATGTTTCTTCTGTTTTGAATATCCCAAAGGTTGTTCTTCGAGAATTGGATCAAATCGGTCATCGTTTCCTTTGGAGTGGTACTAAGGAGAAAAGAAAATGGGCCTTGGTGAAATGGGATACTTTATGTCTTCCTAAGAGTGAAGGGGGGTTAGGATTCCGGTCTTCAATTAATAACAACAAAGCTTTAGCTGCTAAATTATATTGGAGGATGTTGCATAACCCCAATGCTCTTTGGGCCAATAATCTCCGTGCTAAATATCTTGAGAACAAAAGTCCTGAAGACCTTGTTCGCTATCAACTTCCTACCAAAGGTTCTCCCATTTTAGCAGTTCTTAAGGCTGGTGAGGATTTGATAAAGAAAAAATTATTTTGGATCATTCATAATGGTCAACATGCAAATTTTTGGACAGATTCTTGGGATGGTCACAAGCCTTTGATAACTCAGTTTCCCGATTGGAGGCCTTGGATGGAGGAGCTTCACCGAGCTAATTGGATAAAGGTGGCTAATTACTATCGGTACCATGCTTGGTAATTCAAAGGTTGGTAGATATTGGATCCCTATTGAGGACTGGCCTATTCAAATCCCAGAAAGGCAAAGACAAGATATCCAAGGCATCCTTCATATGAGATCCCTCTCTTGGTCCCATGAAAAAGATTGTTTTGGATGGAACAACACTACTAAGGGTGAGTATTCGGTTGCTCAAGGTTATTTGACCTTATGCCATAATAATCCCAACCATTCTTCGACATATTTTCTCAATTGTGGGCTCAAAAGCTCTGGCCTAAGGTGAGGTTCTTTAATTGGATTTTATTGCATCGTAGGGTTCTTATTGGTGAGCAACTTATGAAGCGTGGTTTTCATGGCCCTTTTAGATGTGAAATGTGTGAAAAGAATGTAGAAAATATCAACCATATTTTTATTGAGTGTACTTTAGCCTCCGAGCTATGGAGGAGAATGGCAACTTTACTTGGCTTACGAGTGGTCCAATTTTTTCACTTTTGAACAGCTTTGGAGGGATTGGCCTAATCAAGAGGGTGTTGATCATTTTATTAGGCGAGTTAGTTTGGATGGGTTCTACCATTCTTCTTTGGAATATTTGGAATGAAAGGAACAACCAAATTTTTAATCAAGATAGGAAGGATATTCACTATATTTGGCAAAAGACCATAGCCAACTTAGTTGAATGAGTCCATCAACTCCTTAATCACCCCCAAAACTCCCACCAAAGATGGGATCAAGTGATGCAAAGATTGAAGATTAAACCTTCTAAGGGCAACCAACTTAAAGGGAATGTGAGTATTAGTAAGATGGATAGGACTAGAAATTGGCAACCTCCTCCTAAGGATTTTGGAAAAGTCAATGCTGATGGAGCCTCTAGAGGGAACCCTGGAAAAGCCGGTGTGGGAGGAATTGGTAGACTTTCGAGATGGCTCCCTGGTTTTTACTTTTGCTGAGAATTTGGGTATTCTTTCCAATAACCTTCTTTGAGGGGTATGGTATCCTTAGAGGCCTTCGAGGAGGCTACTAAGGTTGGATGGGAAAAGGTGTTAGTTGAGTCGACTCTCAACTTATGATTAATCTCTTGAAGACTCCTTCTAAGAATCATAAGGTGGATTGGAGAATAAAAAGAATTATTGAGAAGATTCGGTTAATCCAGGATGGGATTTTTGAAAGTTGATTACAATCATGTGGTCGAGAGATCAAAACAAGAGTGTTGATGCTTTAGCTAATTGGGCTTTGGACAAAGGTGATCTTACTTGTTATGGCCACCCTCCTATATGGTGGGCTTCTCAAATTAGGGAAGCTCTTCTTTCTATCATTTCTTTGGATGGCTCCGGTTACGAAGGTACCTAGTTTCTTCTTGTTTTTTTTTTTGTTTCTCTTTGGTTCATTCGGTTTTTTTAGTTCCCTAGCTCATTCTATTCTTTATTTTGTTTCCTCTGTTGATTCTTGCATTAATAGTCTTCTGGTCTAGATAGGTCATTGTTTTGTTCATTTTTTTTTTCTTTTGTCTTCTTTGTTTAGTTTTTTAAGGTGGGTGGGTTCTTTTGTTTTGTTTTGTTTTTGTGTTCTTTGTGTTGTTTTTTGTTGTTCTTGTGTTTTTGTTGTTTTGTTTTTTTTTTATGTTTTTTGTTATTGTTCTTGTGTTTTTTTCGTTCTTGTTCTTGGGTTTCTCTTTGTTTGTGTTATTTCATTTTTTTTATGTGTGAGTGTTTTCTATGTTTTTTATTTTTGTTTATTGTCTGTTGTTGGTTGTTTTTATTTTTATTTTTATTTTATTTTTTAGGTTTTGGTTGTGTTTATTTTTCATGTTTTTTTGGGTTATGTCTTTGTAGTGTGTTGTTGTTTTTGTCTTGTTTGTGTTTTGTTATGTGGTTCTTGTGTTTTTCTATGTGGTTTGTGTTGTGGTTTCTTTTATCTTATTGTGCGTGTTTGGTTGTGCTTTTGGTTTTGACACACTCAAGGAGCATGTTTTTTATTTTATTTTATTATTTTTGTTGTTATTTACTTTTTTTAATTTGGTTTTGTGTGTTTGTTTGCTCCTTGAGTATGTCAAAGGTGGTAGGCCAGGTCCGAGTCCTGGGCGTTTTTGGCGGAATGGATACCCCTGCCTCCTTGGGTCTTACCCGAAAGTGGCATCCCTTTTGGGATGTTTTCCACAAAAAAAAAAAAAAAGATAAGATAGATCTTTAGAGAAATATTCTTGTTAATTATTGATTTATTACTCTAAGATAATGGGGATTCTTTTATAGTTCTTGGTAACCTTAAATTAATTGAAGGATTATATTTCTATTATGGTATTATGTAAATTCTTTTGAAATATGGACGATATGTTCTGGTGATTGGGCGTGGAGTCCATTAGTTAGAATGGAACTTATGGGGGTTCCATTATTATGCTTGATAAAATACTTATAGGAGTATTTTATGTACATAAAAGAAATGTGCAGGCTAAAGAAAATACCTATGAGGGTATTTTGTTTGCACTTTTTGAAATGTGTGTTTATGAGGAAATTCATATGGGGCTTTTTCCTCCTTACTTTCTAAAGAATGAAAGATGTGATAGTGTAATAATTGTATATAAATGCATTAAAATAAATATACATATAGAATTGCATTTTTATTAAAGGAGTTTTCCTGATCCCTACCTATGCGTATGTCGAAGGTGACCAAAGAAAACGTGATTTGGAAAGTTTTATTATGGCTTGTTAAGGATTTATGTACTTTGTAAAAAGGGATAGGAATTGTAGAAGAATGTAATATGTAGTTTTATATGTTATTTGAGAAGGATGCTTTGTAATTTGAAATATGTTCAATTATAAATTAAGAATCTTATTTCCTTTTTTTAGATGAATTCTATTGATTAAAGAAAAATGAATTTTGATATAAGTGTTTGATGCTTTGTTATTAAAGTACTACTCTCATTATGGCATGTATATTCACAGTTTATGTATATCCTTTGATTAAGTAGAAATTAGACTTAATTATGTACATATAACTTGTAGAATGTTAAATGCAATAATGAGGGAATGAGAGAGAGAGTAAAAGTAATGATTAATTTCATGAGACAATAGTGGTTTAGGTTTTGAACTCACCTTAATTATCCAAACCTAGTAGAAACTAAATATGGATCCATATTTGAGGCTATTGTGGTGTAGCAACGGCTCAAGAATTTTTAATGGGCACATCGATAATGGACTTTCAAAGTGGGTCCAAAAATAAAAAATTCTTTGGGAAAGATTCAAGTGGTGTAGCTTGAATCCTATTTTCCAATCATGGAGGTTTGGATCCCATTGTCAAATTGGATTGGTGATGGAACCCCAAAGGATTGTTGGGTATCCATGTGAGGGATGTCATGCAGAGTGATAGTCACCTCAATCAAACCATCATGGAGATGGAATGATTGAGCACCATAGTTTGCTCATGGTGTAATGTGTAAACTAAGAGGTTTTATACCTAAGTACTAGCTTAGAAAGACTTAGCTTAGTAAAGGAATTAGCATCCTTTTTCTTTAACGACATATAGGATTAATCTCTATGTTGTGGTTGATTTATCCTACATTTAGAAATAGTGTTAGGAAATGGAAGGACCATGTAAATACATCCTTTAAGTTGCATGGGTAGTGTACAAGGTTAACCCTAGTGTTTTATGGGAGAATGATCACTCCTATCAACTCAAGGGATGTCTTCAGCATCTAAAACTCAAAATGTCGTGAAACCTCTATGATTGTAATCCTATGTCGTACATCATTTGTGAAGCTTAATTGTGTATAAAACAATTTCTCTCCTGAGATGGTTATGTTAGGTTGTTACAAATATCCTAATCAAAGGAGGAATTATTAGATCATAATGAGAACTTTAAACAATTGAGTAGTTAAAATATTAAAGTTTCTTTATATTTAGAATTTTTATTATGGAGGGTAGTCCATACCCTCAATTTATAGATTCATGACCTTGAAATATGGAGCTTGAGGCATTCATGATGATGGGAAGGCAAAGTAAAATTTTTAAATTGTAAATCTTTAGGTATATGAGGGTAAATCTTAAAATGGTAGCTTTGGAGGATGTAAATAAATGGTGCATATCTAAGGCATAGTCATACCATAAGTATCATAAATATTGAAGGGATCAAAGATCCAATATTTTTAGGTCTGACCTGCAGGTCCTAGAATTGATCCTTCATAATCATTGTCAATAATTCCTAGCAGGTGATACCACCACTTTGACCATTTTAGTGAAGGTAATATGGGACAAAGGTTGGGTCTTGAAATTCAAGCCAAAAAAATCCTAGTGTGGAGTCACAACTTACAATTATAGCCCATGATTCTACCTAAGCAAGCAAAAATCTTAGAAATTGAAGTCAAAAAAGTTGAATTATCTCACTTACATGCTTGAAGGGTAACTTGGAAAATTGATTGATCCAATTTTGGGTAACTATATTTACCTCCTTTTTTATGCATTTATTGTATAATAAATGCACAAAAATAATATTAGATGCCCTTGGTTTTGAGGAAATATTGCTTCTTGATAATTTTTGAGCTAAAACAATGCTCAAAATTTACCTCTTTATGGAGCATTAATTGCACCAATGCTCTTAGCAATTGTGTCCCCTTAAGTTTAAGAGGAAAATCAAAGGTTCCCAAGAAAACTTAAATAGACTAGGAAAACACAAGGTGAGACAAGAAAAAGGGGTTAATAGAAAGAAACTTAAGGGAGGGAAAAGGAATGGTGGGGGTTAAAAGAAAAGGAACGATAAAATGTAAATTATTTTTATCCTACACGGGTGGAAAATGAAAGCTCTGGTCCAAAATGAAAATGAAACATCCAATGCATTATGGGTAATTATGAGATGCAAGTGAGGAGTATCAAGCATTAGTGTCTAGGTAGGGACTAATTCTTGAACATCGTAACCAAATTTTTGTGATTATATATAAATTTTTAGGGTGTTTTAGAAAAAATTCAATGCATTTGTCATGGACTAGGACTCGATAATTCTACAGGTGAATTGTGATACTACGAGGTATGATATCATGGGTGTCCCACATTTCCACCCTATGGAATATACCTATAGGTTGTATAATCATGGTTTATAAATGGTAGGGTGTGATTCCATGCTAGGGCATGATTTTGTGCCAAAGGCAATTTTGGTAAAAAAGTGAAAGGAAAAGCAACTGAGGGGATTGAGAAATATGATGGGGTATGCTAATGAGGAATATGTACATTATTTTTGTAGTTTGATATATTAGATCCTTTAGAGAGGTGACCCTAGTGTTTGGATGAGCTAATAAGGATTATAGTGCTACGAAAAAGAGTGGCACTAAACATGATGGGGATTCTCTATGTGGTGGAGATACCCACATTGAATTTAATAGGGTAATATTGACTACTATAGTAGAGTGATGGTACCCTAAGTATTCCACCTTCCACTTACCTACAAGAAATATGGTTGTTACACTAGAGTATGTGTGGTAAATACTTCATGTATCAATCTGAGATAGTAGTTGTATAGGGTGTAGGATAAGGCATAGGCTTTACAAGCACTAACTGGTGATCTAAGGTCTAATACAACCTCGAGCAAGGTGAACATAGATGGCATTTGCACATATCATCATATAGATGTGATAACCTATCTATTGTGCATTGTTACACTTGGGCTATTTATTAACCATATGATTTAAAGGATCCTATCATGGGGGTTTTTAGGAATGATAGCATAAGTGAGAGATCACCATGTCCAATTTGCATGGGGACTACTAATCTTAGAATGCTTTTATCAAATCTCATAGAAGTTCATGTATAGTAAGTTCAAAAGCTTAACATATTACTCATTTTTGTAGGTCTAGTGTTGGGAGCACATAACAATGAGGTAGCTAATAGGACTACTGGTATGGGTAGTTGATACCTAAATATTGGTAGTGTATAGATGGATATATTTCTTTGAGACAATGTGAAGGTCTTTCAGAGGTCACTACCATTAGCATGCTAAGTGATGGATGAGCTACATCCTCATCATATCATTTAGAGGCCTTCATGACTACATCCAAGGTGGTAGGAGGATAAGTATGAGTTGGCTAGAGTCTACCAAATCATTTGGATAGTTGATGACCATGTAGAGTGAGAGCTCCATAGATATGACTGAGTCACATGGCAATTTGGCATGATTTAGCGAGTGCCTAAGATTATATACATATGGTACCAAAGGGTTGATTAAGAGCTAATAAGTGTGGGAGCTTGACTAGATTCAAAAAAATTTCTAAAGGATGAAAAATACAATACGTCCATTATTGATCTAAGAATGGATGATCTAGGGGTTGCACAAGGCTATTGGAGATGGTATAAAAGATATTGACCAGCCCAAATCTCACTAGTAGTCCTTATTAGGCAATAGACCATGATGAGCATTGATATGGAGAGGACATGGAGGATATTCTAAAGGAGGTACTAAGAGTGGAAGACTAGTGCAAGAAAAAATGAAAGACTAAAGATGACATCAATGATAATACAAGTGAAATATGCTCCCTAGAGGGATGCATAGAGGTAGGAGGGAAGATAGGAGGAGTAGATCTTGGACTAATAGATGAGGAGATAGTGGCCATGGGAATTATAGAGGTATGGTTGAGTACAAGGATGGAGTAGGTTGCACTAGTAGAGATAGCAATTCTCTAGTAGAGGTTAGAGGAGATTATACAAATGATAGAGGGGAGGGAGTTACAGATGAGAGGATACAAGTGGGTGCTAGCCTTTGAGTGGGAGACACATAAGAGAGATATGGAATAGGTACAAACATGGTTTAATGAGGTGATAATATAGAAGGACCAAGTATTGGAAAACTAGATCTATAAACTAGTTGATTCCAAGGCATAGGTAGATTAGCTCACAACCAAGAGAGATACAGTAGTTGATATCTTGTAGAGATCACAATGGAGAGAGATGATATGGTCTAAGACATATTGCTTGAGGGAAGAGGTGTCTAAGTTGGAGAGGGTGAGATAGTAGGTATGCATAGAGTGGATAGTTATCAAAGCCAATAGGAGCTATAATTAGGTCATCTTATTCTTGAGGGAGGATAGAGAACAAGCATGGGAGGAGGCACAAGTAGACATAGAGTGAGCTACCTATTATAGGATGCTCTATCACTAGTCCATGCCTAAGGGGTTGATATAGCCATATCCACCCATCTCTAGATAATAAAGTAGTAGATCAAGGACCAAGATAGTATTACGGTCTATAGATATGTTGATAATACCTTCACCACCGTATGTAATACGATATGTAGAAGATACTAGCTCACAAATCTAGGAGTACTAGGTTTTTGATGGGCTTATATATTGTTTGGGTTAGATATGTCAATTTTTTCCATGTGTAACACTAATCCTGAGGCATGTGTAAACAATCGAGTGTACCAATTTTAGGATTGTGGTACATCGGTTCACCATTATGGTGTACTAATAATATTGATTATATAAAGTTTTGTTTTTTACTATTTAATTGAGTATGAGTTGTTCTTGTGATCTGTGTGCCTTAAATTATTTTGAAATGATAAAATATAGATTCATTAGGTAATAAAATGAATGTGTTAAATGAAAATTAATTGATTTAATAATCACATATAATCAAGGTTGAGTTTGGTTGTGCTTGATATAGAATTTGTAATGAATTTGTTTTATCAAGGGTTTTATGAGGGTGAATGATGTGCCAATAGGAAAGAAAGAGGGAATAGTGACATAGGGAAGTAAGGATTAGACAGATAGTGATGAAACCTATAATATATATAAAAATAGTGTGAAAAATAGCTATTTAAGGTCTAAATTTATGGATTGTGGTCAATAAATACCTAAAGCATAGAAACAATGACAAAATTATGTGAAGTATATACAAAATATGTACAAGCATGTATGGTGGCTAGTAAAGGCCTATTGAATAATAGCTAGTGAAGGCCTAAAAGTGATGAGCAATATAATATATAGTATGTATAGTATTTACAAAAGATATATATAGTGGCCAGTTATAGCTTGTTGAACAATGGTTAGTGAAGGCCTACATGAGCAAAATGAGTAGTGGCCAATTAAGGCCTATATAAGCATAGTAAATTATAGCCAATTAAAGCTTATCTAAACAATATGAATAGTGGTTATTTAAGGCCTAAATGAGCAATATGAACAACCAGTTAAGGCCTATATGAACAATATGAATAGTGGCTAGTTAAGACCTATATGAACAATATGAATAGTGGTCAGTTAAGGCTTATATGAGTAATATGAATAACATTCAATTAAGGCTTATATGAACAATGGTCAGTTAAGGCCTAAATGAGAAATATGAATAGGAGCCAGTTAAGGCCTAAATGACCAATATAAACAATGTCCAATTAAGGACCATATCAAAAACAACTAATTAAAGCCTAAATGATCAACTAGGGAGAGAATAAATAACACTATATTTGAATGTTTCTCATAGCTAATGAAATGGGCTTATCGTTGTTTATATTTGAGTTCATAAATATAATGGACTTATTAGACATTAGTCAATAAAATATTATCATTCAAGTGAAACTAAAGGATAATAGGTGAGAAAGATATCATGACTAGATGAGGGGAGATGGCTTCATGTAGGAAAACCCCATTCATATGCATTGCAAGGTTATATAAAACTATACATACATTTTGGGTAGGGGTGAAGGAGATCTAGGTTACATGAAGTCATAAGGTGTAGAGGAATATTACTAATAGGAAAAAGTAATGGATTGAGGGATGGAAATAGCACTATGGATAATGTGTATAAGGAAAAATTCATAGTTAGCCTAAGCATTCTATGAGAATATATGGATTGCATTTACCATGAACTACAAGTTGCATAAGGGTGTTATGTGCCTACCAATTACTAGTCAACACCATACACACCTCCTTAGAGGCACCTATAAAAACAAGGCTATAGCAACATCAATCCAAAAGTTAGGATATAAAAAGGGGTAAGATAGAGTTAAAATATAAACAACCATACATATTCTAATGGAAGGAATAGAACATGTCAATCTAACACAAGGCATAAAGCAAGTCTATATTGTTTTATATACTTAACAGGTTTTTATCTAACATTCTACAAATACCATTAGTATGGGTGTGGAGGATTATGCATTATGAATAAGAAGGAAGTGGCAAATCCTAGTTGACTTAAGTAATTATAGAAAGGTATGGTCGGTGTTATCCTTGTAGACTAGTGGTCATTTTGAAAAGGGAGTTTTACCAACCAATGACTATTAGGTCCATAAGAGAATGATGGACTTATAGATAATAGTAGATAAAAACCTCTTATTTCAAAAGGTAATAAAGAAAATAAGGGGAAACAATATTGAATCAAAAAATAAAAGGAGATAGGGGATTTTATCTAGTTTATGGGCCAATGAAAGATGTTGAAAATATAGTGTAATTCCTAGAAGGCATGTGAGAGAATCTTTGTTAGAGATGTGATATATCTTGTCCCTATGGCCTCGGTTTCCTAAAAGCTAATGAAGAAGAAGTTGAACCCTAGTTAGCTTAAGGTGCATCAAGAAATGATGGCAAAATATCCTGATTTTGAATAAATGAATATTGTTGTACTTTTTAAATATCGAACTTATCCTTCCCTTAATTGTCCTAGGGACCTAAAAGCTAACAAGAAGTTCAAGTGAGTAATGAGATATAGAGAGCAGTTCACCCAAGTGTCTTTATAATCCATTACAAAAATGTTAAGCTATATTGATCTATTATCTTAGCGATAATTAAGTGCTAGGTTAAATATAGCATGTTAATAATAACGGTTCATAAAAAGTTATGAGGGACTGAGGGGAGTGTAAGAAGGTTTGAGATGAGTTTTTGGTAAGGTGAAATAGGTTTTTTGTGAATTTTGGCAAAGAGATGAACCATACATAGCTTGTTTCCCAATAATGGTTTCGTGGAAAACTTTCTTGGCTATAGGTAGTGCATACTTTATTCTTTTAGAAACTTGATAAAATGGGTAATCTTAAATCTTGTGGTGCTAATATTAGACTATGCAATGTGTCATAAACAACCTAATGGGGTCATTAAAATACAATGGCTTCATTAGATAGTTGATCCATGCATAGCATATTCTCATCTTGAGCTTGATATGGGCAAGGATGAAAGAGAGATAGGCTCTAATTTTGGTCTATAGAGCCAAGGTGATGTTATCACACATATCAATAATAACCCAATGAATACTCATAAGTGCGATAGATTTCTTAAAATTTATCTGATGCATGTGAAAACCCCACCATGCTTTATAGGCATCTTGTAAATTTTATAAGATGCGGATCCAAGTTAGGATATATGAGAGAAGGTTTTGGGGAGAGAAGGGTGAGAGATGTGGCTTATGGTAAATATTGATCATGTAGTGAGTTCAAGGGAATGGTCCTATCATGTATGCAATGAATATATACAAATACTATTGTACACATACACATGGAAAAAGAAAGAAATGATATCTCATGTTAAGATGCCAACAATGTGTATAATATTAGCCTTATGAATACTAAATTTAGTGTACCTTGTAAACCAAATTGTGAGGATAAGACAATAATTCCCTCATTCATAGAAAAATATTTAACTACATCACATACATTTATAAGGCAAAGAGAGAATCATTTGCACCCATAATGAGTTGAATGAGGTGCATGAAAATGCTTTACAAGTCATGTAGGAGGCTAAAGGAATGTTAATGATGCATCAATCAAGGGTTATGGTCACAATGGCATGAGTATGAAATGTATATGCAAAATCAAGCAAGACAATAGGAGGATCTACTAGCTCAATCACCTAGTATAATATAAATAAAAACTAACCCTAGGTAGGATTATTAGTGCATCCCAATAGATATTCCAATAATAACATGTAGCAACAAAGAAAGCTCATGCAAATGTGTATGCAACATATACATAAAATGTATGCAGGAAAGAGAGATGGGGATTGTCGATTAGTTACCTTAGAAGTGTGAATGGATATAGTCATCCTATATATCCCATGATTATCTGAAAAATAGGTAAGAGGATTGACTATATCATGTCATATTGTGAAAATACCAAGAGGTGATAGTGTATGTCTATATAATGGGATAAGAGACCTAGCACAATGATCATAAATAATAACTAGAGGAGGAGGATATAAATGTGCTACAAATATATAATGCATTTGTGTGAGAGAGGAGGGGACATAATATACCTCTTTAGAACATTCTTTACGACCAAAATGTCAAACCCCAAGGGGTTTTAATGTAGGTAAATGTGAGATGAAGCAAGGAGAAGAGAGCACAAGAACATTTATCTTGGCATCATTACAAGTGAGGAATGGAGGTGAATTTTTTACCCATTCTAGGAGTTATAATAGATGAACCAATGATGGATGGGAAGTTCACCTACATTCCCCCACATCTCTAAAGACATGAGGGTAGATGAAAGGAAGTAGAATCAAAGGGAGAACGTATATGAATTCCCGGACTATATTAAGAATATTTGTAAAAATATTATAGACTATTTCTAGTATAGGTAAGAAATCACCCATGTTCCCACTTTGAATTTGCAAGGGACCAAGGACAAATAAGGAAATAGTTGTATCATCGATGTCTTCTAGGAAATTTAGGGTGAATTGTGAATAAATATATTCAAATACCATAAAATCATGTTTGATAAAATTATCTATTGTTGATGAGTCTAATAACCATTGAAGAGAGATCTCACTTGGTTGCACTAATGATGCATCCAACAATAAGTGGATAATTTTACCACATCCTTTGATGATGATTCAAAAAAGTGATAAAAGAGGTGAGGAAAGAGGTAAATGCATGTATTTATATGAATGCCATACCAAATCAATTATGAAAAATCTACTAGTATCTAATACCCATTATACAATAGTGTTGGGTTGTCATTGCATCTTGGTGGATAAAATGAATCTTACATCAAGCAATCTTATGACCAAATGGGAGAGATCTACTAGCATCAGTGACCTAGTGTAAGTGTAATGCATGTGAGCTAACCTAACTAGTGTCATCATCACATCCTAGTAGATCCCCTAAATCTCTACATGTAGCAGGTGATCCATGCAAATGTGCAAATATGATGACAAGCAATCTTGCAACTATGAAGATAAGAATATACATATGAAACAATTAACTATGAAGATCAAGTAGTATGAACAAGCAAGTAATATAAAATTATACATAATATCATGTGATATATGTGATGTTCATGGGCTCTGTAAGCTATTTTTCCATTGAGGGTGGTAATGTGATAAGCTTTGAAACTAAATCTGGTAGTCACAACAAAGGGTCCTAGCCAATTAGGTTCAAATATATCCTTAGGTTTAATTCAAGCATTGGTATTATTTTTAATTTCCATAAGAACAAGCTCTCCTACTTAAAAGGAATGATTATGCACCCTCTTAGTTTAGGAGTGCTTAAGTTGATATTGATAAGTGCAAAGATCCTATAATTGCAACTCTTATTGATTAAGAAAAACAAGATGGTACTCATCTCTTATGAAGGATTCTTGTAACAAGATCCTTAAGGAGGGGATATCAAGTTTGAACAAGAATACAACTTTAGTTCTATAGACCAAAACATATGTGGTTGGACCAATAAGTGTATGAGCACTAGTGTGATATGCCCATAAGCCGAGATAAAGTTGAATATGCAAATCAAGATCATTTTTTTAATCAACTCCTTAAGAATATTCATAAAAGTTTTATTAGATGCTTTAGCTTGTTCATTTCCCTAAGGGTAATATGAGGTTAACCATTTGTGTTGAATCTTATATTTAGCACAAAATTTTTTAACATTTATATTCTTAAAAGGTGTACCATTATAAAAATGATAATAGAAGAAATTTCATAGTGGCAAAGGATTTGGTTAAGGATGATCTTAGAGACTTGAACATTGGTTATTATGGATAAAGGTATACTTCTACCCATTTGGTGAAGTATTCTATGGCTATGATGATGAACTTGTGTCCATAAAAAGAAGTGGAATTAATCTTCCTAATGATATTGAGGTCCCATATGGAAAAGGTCCAAGGAGAATTAATAGGCTAAGCATCTTAAGAAGGGGCATGGATAAGGTTATCATGGTGTTGGAATTTATCACAATGTTAGACAGATTCACAAGAATCCTTTTCCACAGAATGCCATAATACCCTAATTGAAAAATCTTCTTAGAAATTGCATTACCACTAAACTGACCACCACAAGACATTATTGAGCCTCTTGAATTATATTTTTAGATTCATTCGATATTAGGAATAGCAAGAGAATATTATCAAAAGAATGTCAATATAAAACATCAACGATGATCATGAATCAATAGGTTTGTTGTTGCAAATGCTTTTGTCCATTGTAATCTAAGCCATCTGGTATAGTACCATCCTTAAGAAATAAAAATATATCCTTATACCAAGGACCAAAGGAAATGGAATAAGACTTAATAACAAACACTTATAAAGGCAACTAACTAGAGTTGAGGATTACTCTTGGTCTAAAATCTGCCTAGTTGGTAAAATGCACCTTAGAATTTAGCCAAGATTGAATGACTAGTATTTCTCCCAAGTTCAACCTCTAGAGTAGGCCAGCTTCTTGTAATGCTTATAAAATTAAAATATGAGTTTTAAACTAAAGAGAGAAATGGAAGGGTTAATAAGGGATAAGGGATTAGAAATTACTTGAAAATGGATGGAATATAGCATAACAACAATATATATATATATATATATATAGAGAGAGAGAGAGCATAAGAGTCTTACACAATCAAATTCTAGTGAAACTTTGTATACCAATGATTTTTAAATCATCACAAATTTCATTGAATTTTAATTATATACTTCAAACATTCCAAATACTTATAAAGCGGGGTCTGAGTAATGATCCAAAAATAATAATTCACTAGTCATAAAATGCAACAAAAATGAATTAAAGCATGAATTTATATGCTAAACCTAAGAATGCTAACATAATGGAAGCCAAAAAACTTTCACTTTTAATTGATTGGTAGCATTTATCATACATTATACATTCAATCAAATGTTACAAAGTTAACCCTCAATACAATGTGCATTCAACAATTTATAGTTCTTTACATGAATCTTGTATTGCAATATTTACAAAGGTTTGTTATAGGTTTGTTAGAGGAAGCTTCGAAATAAATTATCATGGACATGGATGTCATTTTCATATTCTTCATCATCTATTTAAGCTTGATTGCTATGTTTGGCCAAGATTCATTCTTGCATCTTGGGCTTCATCAAGTCCATTGATCTCCAATTGTTACCCTCTGCAATTTGCTCACTCAGTAGTCTTATCAGATATGTCAATTTTGGCTCTAACTACCTTAACTCAAGTGTATGAGGAGCTTTATGTAGTTGTGGCTTATGGCAAGGATAAATTGGATGAAAGGGGCATTCCTAGGCAGAATTTTTTCAACATGAAAACCTATAGTAATCTTTTTAGATATGTAGCTTTCAGCTCCAACTACCTTAACTCAAGTGGATAAGGAGCTTTAGGCAATTGTGACTTCTAACAAGGATGAGTTGGATGAAAGGGATGTTCCCAGGTAGTCTTAGGTCAATGTTAGAACCTATAGCAATGTTGGGCTCCTTTGGCTACTTGGGAATCTCTTCAAATCAAATTTAGACTTTTGGGATGGTTTGGCTATCATCATCTCTCAAAAGGTTTGGGTTCATTCCTTTTTGGACAATGCTTTGACCTAATTCTATGCAATTTTAGACCCTTCCGATGCTTTTACTTGTAATCCTAACCTTTTTTGTCTTGGTATTTTGATGCAATTTTAGACTCTCATTATTTTTATGCTAACATAAGCACTTATAAAGTCTGGTTTTGTGTCATTTCAATTTTATGTATACTTCAATTTTATCAATTATTGGGTCGCACCACTTGGAAGATCCAACTTTGTTTAAGTTTGGGCTTAAGCAAGGTTGGAATTGAATTTCTCTAGCTTCCTTAATTTTGGTATTTGTTACATATTTTTCTAATATGACCCTCGCAAACTTCTAGAATTGATCAGTTCTGGGTCTAAACATTACTAGAACCCTTTGAGACCTAGTCAAATTTTCTTCTAACCAAAATGTATTATGCTTAGTCACTTTTCATGATTTTGGATATGCTAAAGCACCATGACCACTTTAAAACATAGCCCAATTTTGATGCATTTGAGTCTTTGCTTTCTTGCTTGTGCTAATTAGAGAAATATTTGAGTTAAATGCCTTAGCAAAATTTGAGCAAATCTGCACATGTGGGGGAGTTGGAGAGCAAGTGGGCAGTTAAAACTCTCAAGTTGAAAAAGAGGCCCAAGTTCAAATCTCTCCCTCTCACATGTTGTGGATATGCTAAGTCCAGTCGATGGTTACTTAGGCTAGCTGGCATGGATGGGGTCGGGTGCGACTCTTGGGTGACTTTGATGGAAGAGAACCCCCCAGACACGGAATCTAATTCCAAGGTTTCACTCCCCGCAAGGGGCGTGTTTCCAACAAAAAAAATTGAACAAAATTTTGACAACATAGTAGGTTGGCTTGATCTACATGTGCTTACAATATGGGAATTATTTTGACCTACATTATTGGTGTCTCTTGGGAGTTTCTATTTGCAAAAATAAAGAATCTAGATAGCCTTATTTATGAAATAGGGATTTCAAGAAGGAAATATATCTAGAAGATAAACAGGAAAAAAAAATTAGGAATTAAGGGGTGGTAGGACTTACGGTGGTAGGAGATGGCAAGATTACAAAAGGAGGAGTAGGGGAGAAGGGTTGCAAGAAGTGATAAAGATAGAGGTGTTGGAAAATAAAGGGGTTGGAGATGATGAAGAGATATATAAACAGATAGGATGCAAATGCAGAAAAGGAAAATATGAGAAGGAGAAAAGAATAGAAAGGGGATGGAGATACCTAAATTATGGTATCCCTTTTAATAATGAATACTTTCCTAAGTATGGTCCATTATAGTTGAAGGCTATTTTAGACCTAATAAAACTGCCTTAGGTAAATATTCTAGAAACTCATAGGTCAAATCCTTTCATTGCTCTCTATATCCCTTTTCTTCACTAAGTTGTACATAAAGTCTTCTTCAATGTCACAAGTATTTGCACAATATTTCAGGGTCTTGGGGGCACACATGGATTTTTTATTATTTATTAGGGGCATTAGACTTAGGCTTATATTTTAATTTAGGCATGCATCTCTTTATATAGCCAAGTATATAGTTATGCTAGCTAAGTCTCGCAATTATTGTAGATATCATCTTCTAAACTGACACTTCTTTAAAAAAATCTTACTTGTGTGGGAGGTTTGCTTGTATGCTTTCTCTTTTATATATTCAATAGCTATTTTCCAATTGTGTCCTTCTTTTTCAAATACCTTTTGCTTGCTTTTGTCATCAAGGTACCAAAGTTTCATGTGGTATGATTTATACATCCTCCTATCCACTTCGTGTGTCTTATAACCTCTCAACTAGCTAGGGTACCTTCTAATGCTTGTAAATTCTAACTAGCCTATCCATTAGGCTATTGAGTCATGAAGAGTGAAGGATAGTTTTGGGAATATAGGGAAATGAACAAAGGTGAGCATGAATATGATAGGGAATAAGGAATAGTGAGTAAAATTAAGGTGAACAACATAAGAATGGAAGTAATGATACCTAGATGAATAGAGATTTTGAAATCCTTTCTATGGTATATAGTTTTGCTATTTTACCTTATTATTATTTGGTCTATGGTTCGATAAAATAATAAGAAAAAATGAAGTTTTTTCCTTTTTGCTAAGAATTCCTTCCATATTTTGAGTCTACCTTATTGTATGGATTTACAGAAATTTTAGTTTAGTCAAGTTTAAAGAGTGTACAAAGCTACATGTCTTAGAGTACTACTTCAAGACATGTACTTTGAACACTCCTAAGGCTCAACCAAATGAATTTTCCTCTATACATGTGGTTTTTTATGCCAATTAGCCTCGTTAGCTTCTCGGATTACCTCTATTCTTCCATTTTTACTTTACTCTCAAACTTTGTATCTTTAGCATATTTTTTATTCCTTGAGAAATGGAAATATCAAATAAAAGAAGAGGGACTAAAATAGAAGTGATTTAGTCCCTACTATGCTTCATTATGAGCTAAGAAGCCTATTAGGATTATGCCAAAAGAATACAATCATTGGCAAAATCAAGAGTAGTAATGCAATGTTGAGGGAGCAAAGACTATCTTATTGTAGACACCAAAATCTAGCCACTTGTCGTTCATTCATAACTTCCCGCCACATTTATCCACTATGTATATATATTTATATATATTTATTTAATATATATTCAAATAATAATATTTTATATATTTATTTATATATATTTAATAAGTATATATATATGAATTAATCCTAGCCATCCATCATGATCTAATCACAACCATTCATCTGCCTTAATCTATTCCATATACCTAGATTTAATATCCACCCTCCATAACGTTTTAATCTTGATCGCACAAATTGTGTCGTTGAAACCCTAACATGCCCTAGGAGAGATTATAAAGAGGATTTATTTTGATGACTCAAACCTTAAATTCCCTAGGCTTTTGAAGTCTTCAAGCATCCAAGCATTCTTGTTCCTACCATCTTCTCAACGTCGCTTCTACATCCATTATCACCCACTTCGTATGAATTAGATCTACTTATGCAAATTCTATTTCACCCCCAAAACACCCCTTCGATTTTACCTGAGCACCTTTGGGCACCTTTTACAATCACCAAGCACCTCTGGATACCTTTTGTCATCATTGAGTACCTTTGGGTGCATTTTTCCATCATCGATCACCTCTGGATACCTTTTTCCATCATCGAGCATCTTTAGGTGCCTCCTGCCATCATCAAGCATCTCTAGGTACCTCATGTCATCGTCGAGCACCCGTGAGTGTTTACAACCCTAATTTTGTAGTCCCAACACCCCTTGGGTGTCACTAGGGCATCTATGCACCAAACCCTACAACAACGATGAAGAACAGATAACAATGAGTTAATGTGACAAGGTAATTTATTTATTGCAATAATTTTTATTCTTAGATATGTTCATAGCTTCATTTATTCAACTAGGGCTAGTAATTTTATTATTGAGGGCCTCACATATTGGAGCTCTCACAGGTATTATTGAATTTATATTTTTTTTTGTCGTTTGTAGGTTTAGGGATCAAGTTTATTGATAGTTTTTGAAGCTTGAGTGGTCCTTTATAGGATACTAAAGCCCACTCACCACATTGTTGGGATCAGATCGAACACAAAGACACCACCAATATTTATTTACTAGGGTTTCAAAGAACCCTAGTCTTGTAATAATTGTATCAAGCATAATAAGCTTTGTAACCTCATATTTGGGGTACATTTTATTGTAACATTGAATATCCATTGGCATTATAATAAAATTTTATTTCATTGTGCAATTTTATGTGTTGCATTACTTATTTAATTGTATAGTTCATTGTTTGGTGTTGTTTGATTTTTCATCTTTTATTATTGAGGGCCTCACATACTGGATCCCTTACAGGTATTATTGACTTTATGTTATTTGTTGTTTGCAGGTTTAGGGATCAAGTTTATTGATAGTTTCTGAAGCTCGAGTGGTCCTGTATAGGATACTAAAGCCCACTCACCACATTGTTGGGATCAGATCGAACACAAAGACACCACCAATATTTGTTTACTAGGGTTTCAAATAACCCTAGTCTTGTAATTATTGTATCAAGCATAATAAGCTTTGTAACCCCACATTTGGGGTACATTTTATTGTAACATTGAAGATCCACCAGCATTATAATAAAATTTTATTTCATTGTGCAATTTTATATGTTGCATTGCTTATTTAATTTTATAGTTCATTGTTTGGTGTTGTTCAATTTTACATATTCAAATGGTGATCATAGTGGGACCCAAAATGGGTTCTTTATGCTAATTATCTTGTCATTAATTCATTACTTTTTATCTTCTGTCTTACAGGTTTTTCAAAAAAATAGGTCGCACGAATTTCGTAGAACCAGTTTTTGAGGAGTTGCAAAAGTTGTAGAAGGTGCGTAGACACCCTACGGTGCTCGTGGGACATTTAGAAGCACCCAAGTGGATTTCATAGATGTGCATTTCACAGAGAGGAGGAATAATACATAGGCTTATCTATAAGTCTACCTTAAAACCCTAACTTCTCTATTTTACGTATTTTTATGTTTTTATAGATTTGGTATTAAAAAGAACAACATTAATAATATGTCAAAAGCAAGCATTTTAATCTACATTTCTAGGCATTAGAATAATTATTTGCATCCATTTTTGCATCCACATTTAATCACAAATTTCACATTTCCAATTAAAATTCCACTATTTTCTAGTGTGCTGCAATTAAAAATCTTGCATTTTGTTTGCATATGAATGGTTAATTGCATACAATAGTCTACATTTTTAGGGTTAGGAATTTCTCCTTTTGTTGGTCTAAGTAGGAATAGCATTAGAATATTGAAAGTACCCCCACATTTGGTGATTCAAGGTGGAAGAGTAGACGAACCCTCCTCTATTTAGAGAGCGGTCTTAAGCGGTGTACTCTACTTCTTTTGGGAAAATCAATATTTCTTGTGTTGGCTTCTAATTTAGACTAGTGAAATCAGTTATTTTTGACATTGTATGTACACCATAATAAACTAGAAATATTAAAAGGAATCACACACTGCACGTATCACTTTTAATAGTAATGTGTTGGATTTCATCACCAACCATTGCTTGAGATCTGGTGATGGTGGGTTTCATCTCCATCCACCAATCTCTACCCTTAGACACCTTAGAACACCCCTGAGCAAACTTGCTAGATTTCATCACCAGTAAGAATCTCATTGCCCATCCAAGCCATAGTTTTTACCCATTTTAATTCATATTAGTGCATTGAAACACACAAAACCAAAAAAAAAAAGAAACATTAACACGAGATAATCAAAGAACCAAGTAAGACACACTTTGTTGCATAAACATAGGATTGGATTGCCTGTTTGATTTTGTGAGTTTTTCATTCCGCATTTCATTTTCAGCACATTTTATATTTGGTTCATTAGTTTATGGTATTAACAAGAAATCAAGCTAAAATAATGAATCAAATATCCACCAATCAAACCACTTCAGCAATGGAGTGTTCATCATCACCTTCCACCACCATTTCCATGATCAATCCCCCTAGTGTGATACAGGCAAGTCATTCAGATTTTTCTTGCAGGTCCCTCACACACTGTGTCATCCACATCATTTCATATGGCCATGCCCCAAATAGAGTCATCTTCACCAAACATTGATCATCACATCACCCATATAGATATGGCCCAAGTGGAAGCTCTTTAGAGATCCACTAACTATGTCTTAGAGTCAGTCCCCAACTCACCTAGATATGATCCTTTTTTACAGTAGGAACTTATCTCCTCCCAGCCTTCAAGCTTTACCCAAGTGTACAATAACCCTCTTTTTGAGGTATCTATTGCACCTTCCCAACATTTGTCCATACCCCAATCATCATGTGCCCAAAGCACATCCATCCCATCCTCATATACCTCAGTCTATGGTAACCCCTTGTATGAAGCACATGTTAATGTTGCTTCACAAGTGCCCATATCCATGCCATCTAGTGTCTCCCATCAAGTTGCAATTCCCATTGCAACTTACCCCCACCTACCTCATCAATCCCATCCACATCCATTCCATCAACCACTGATATGGAAATACATGAGACATGGGAACATCTCAACAAATTGCTTAAGAAGCGATAGAATGCTCAATAACAAGTTTAGGTGATCAACCCTAAGCCTCAACCTATTTCCACTCAGCCCATTTTTGTTAGCCAAAGTCCATCTTGGGTACCACAATCTTCTATGGTTTCCATTCCAACATCATCGCCAACCCATACCCATTCTATTCCCATTGGTAAACCTATCCAAAGCCCTCATACATCATCTCCATATCTTCATTCACCATCATTCCTTCATCAACCCCATTATCATCAACATCAATCCACTCCACCAAGTCATCATCACCTCATTACACCTCAACATCTTTCCACCTCACCATCACAAAATCATCAAGTGATTCAAGGTTTCCACATTCTTGGGGAGGACCCTCGAATCTAGGCTATGCAACAATAGATTGATAGTTTGATACAACATACTCCTGGTATGATAAACCAGAAGCCTACCCTACATCAACTGATCAATCAACCAATTCATCCTTTGGTACCATCACCACCATATCCGATAGATTTCACAATACCAAAGTTTGATAAATTTAAAGGGACGGAGAACCCTAAAGAGCACGTGAGCTCATTTGTTCATTCTTGTTTTAGAATTCAAAGCAATGATGCTCTAATGCTTAGAACCTTCCCTCAAACATTAGGGGGAGATGTTGTAGAATGGTATAACCATTTTCCCAACCATAGTATTTATACTTTTGAGCAATTGGTTGACCAATTTCTTGAAATATTCTCCCTCAATATAAGAAATAAAGTCTCATTATCTGATATCTATGATCTAAAATAATATGATGATGAGTCTGTCTATGACTTTGGTAACCATTGGAGGGCCATTATCACCAAATTGCCATTTTCCCTACCAATGGAAGAGCTGACCCGATTGTTCACTAAGAGTTGCTTAAAACCCATCTCTTGGTTATTGCAATTACAACAATATAGATCATTTGATGAATCTCTTGCCTAGGCTAGCACAATTGAGGAGATAAAAATCCAAGGAGTGCTTAAGCCTAAGAATAAAGAATGGAAAAACAAGGGCCAATATAGAGGAAATTATTCTGGCCAATCAAAATCCAATCAGGCCAATCTAGCCAATTCATCCAATCAAGTAAATCAAGTGGTCATGAGCCAACCAGTAATGGCTCAACAACAACCCATGCAACAACAACCACGACAAATTGAATATCATGTATTTCCCTCAACTACTCAATCAAGTCAAAACATAGTGCCAGTTGTGGAAAACCGACCATCGATAATCTATTTGACAACCCCATCAATATACCCCATTGGCTGAATCTTATACCTCCATTTTCTGTAGGTTATATGACACAAATCAACTTCCCTTGCCTGAGGTCAAACTTGATGATCCCACTAAATGTGGTAAACACTATAGGGAGCATTTTTTTTGTCCTTATCATAGATATAATGGGCATGACATTAATAACTACCATCAATTCAAAGATAGAGTGCAAGACCTTATTGAGTTAGGGGCTATCAAGCTTGACAGTCCTCTAGCTCAACAAAATCAAAATATTGAGATCTTTCAAACACCACTTCCTCATCATGAGGAAGCACAACCAACAATAGGAGGGTCAAATACCAAGATTCCTCCTAATCAGGTTAATCATGTTCAATAGTACCAAGGTTTTGTGGGTGCTATTCATGTAGTAACCCAAGGTCAACAACAATGCTCCAATCAAAAAAATGTTCAACAACAGTCTATTCAACCACCCATACCTCCACAGGCAAGTGTGTCTCAACCTACCACATCATCATCTCCTATCCAATTTTTTACCAATCCCTCCCAGCCAATCCATATTCTGGCCCATCCATCTCAACCCATTCATCCTTCCAATCATCCATCTAGGCCAATCATCTCATTGAGCAATCGGTTAACCACAAGCTTAAAAATAGCTTCAGCCAAACTATCTATATATGAGCTAATCCAACAATCTCCTCCACATCGTGAAGCATTAATGGATATTCTAAAATCCATTGAACTTCAATCTCAAGACACTAATGCTTTTAACAATTTTGTGGGGAATATTCAAACATGTATGGAGCCCTCCATTACTTTCTATGATTTTGAAATCAAACCAATATCATCGGAATCAGTGGACCCTCCATTACATATCATGGCTCAAATTGATAGGAAGCCTTTCAAAAGAGTTTTAATTGACATCGACTCCTCCATAAACATCATCACCACATCCGCCCTTCAACATCTCAAGCTTCCACCAGACCACATCACCAAATCCTCATTCACCTTGAAAGCATTTAATGATGCTCTCTACTCCATAGTTGGCACTATTATTTTGCCCATCGAAGTGGGGGTCAAAACATTGCATACTATGTTCCACATCTTGGAAGGGTCCATGGTGTATAATGTACTCCTTGGATGACCTTGGATGAGGAAAATGAGATGTGTCCCCTCCATATTACATCAATTCTTGAAATACATACATGAGGGACAAGTACATTGCATACTAGCGGATGTTGAACCGTTTAAGTATTGCAACTTTATCTCAAACCCCTATGAGTCCATGCTTCCTTCCACTCATTTATTCCTCACATCATCAACCACTTCATCATCCACCCCATCCATATCATCATCTAAAGCCCCTATTCCTAAGGAGCTCCCAATCACCAATGTTCATCAAGCCTCCACTCCCATACCCCCATATTCATCACCATTGACTACATGCACATGTGGTCAAACCCAATCAACATTAGCCACATCATCAACATTCCATAATCACTCCTTCAAATCATCATCATCCACCCAACCAAATCCATCTTCATCCACATCAACCAATGTCTCACAAGTCAAAATGATGGATTGTGAGATACCATCAACCAACCATGAGTCAGTTCCATCCACATCCAATCCATCCACATCATCCCAAGTCGAGGTCCACCTCACTAATCTTGGTATTGGTGAATATGTGGTCCAAGATATTACAATCACACCGCTCAAAATTCAAAGTGCTAAGGACTATGGTCACCCACGTGACCCACCCTTATCTATAGGAGTGGTATATAACATGGGTTCAGTGCCTAATAGCATTAATTTTGTGTATGGGGGACTTGATTCATCATCCAATTTAGTTACCCTAGATGAACCCAAAACACCCACACTGGCCAATATACAACATATGTCGGGTTTTCCATCCTAGTATTTCCACATTGTTAATTGGCAAGGACATGGCCTAGGATGGCATGAACAGGGAGTGCATGAGATTATCAATGTTTCATATCAAGAAATGCATGACCATTCAGGTTTAGGTTATCATCCACCTCTTCTCTTGAACAAGATTTTCAAAGCTTAAATTTAAATTTAGGAGAAGATATCCATCACATAGATGACTTGAAAGATGAAGTCTATGAATAATTTGACCTCATATCAATTATCTCTGATGAATCTAAAGAGGAATCAAACCCCATCATTCCACACACTGAACAGGATGAGTTTTACCTCAGAATGTTCCCCATCCATCAACCCATATTTCTCTTGCTTCTTCCACAAGAGTGAGCCAATCCAACCGATGAACCACCACCTCCATCTCATTAATCCATCTCACCGACCATTTTTCTTGTAATATATGTACATAAAAATTAAAAAATAAATAATAAAATAAATAAAAAAAAAAATATTTTGCATGTACATTGCATTTATTTGTGTTGCTTGTTGTTGTCCAGGTTTAACGGAGTTCTAGCATCGGTTCTAGCCAAAAGGATCCATTCCATTCACCTTCGCCACCCATCCATTTTCCCTTTAAGTCAACATGAATCTTGTTGACTTATTCACCCCATTTTGGGAAGATAGGAGGGCCTTAACTTTTAAAATGTAAAGGTACTTATAGGCTTGCTAGTCTAGAGGGAGTTGAAGATCTCAAACCACTTAATGTCATACACTTGAGAGTATTCTATGCATAATGTGATTTATATATATGTATATATACATGGCTATTACACAAAAACAACATTGCATTGCACACATCTCATTTCACATATTGCATTCATGATATTTTTCACCTTACATTTCACACATTTGCATAAAATTCATTTCATTTCATAAAATTGCATTTCATACATTGCATTCGCACCATAATTTTCACACATTTCATATTTCATATTAGGGATCATTTATTTAGTTTAGATATAAATTGGTCAAATAAAGTCATGTTGCCTTAATCAGGGGCACCTTCAAATTCATTTCATTACACCATTCCAAAAATCTAAATTATCATTAGCAAAGCCACATTTCCATAATTCCTAGGTGTTTTTGGTCACTCAACCACTCCTAGTGTTTTAAGCAAACCATCAAATACATGTCGAGTTTTCTTTAGGACCAAGACACAATTTTCACTAAGAAAATCTTGAGTTCTGGGAATTGACTCCAAAACATTCTTGAACCAAACACAAATCACACATCTTAAAAATATCTTGTGTCAAAGAGGGATAACACCATACTTGGTTTGAACCTCGAAGTGAAAAGGGTAGTCCTTGCTTGTCCCATCATGCAACATAGTCCATAAAAATAGTGGTTTTCACCACTATCACAATTTCAAAATAAAATAAAGAGTAGGGCAAAACCCCTAAAAACTCTAAATCTTTTACATCACACACCACTGATCCTCAAGCTATAAGGATAGTACTACATTTTTAGTCAGATGGTTAGGTAGTCATCCCCAAAGCCTAAAGATCAAATCCTTGGACTATGGAGCTAGTCTCCATCGGAGCTATAGATGCTTGACTAGCAAAGGAGTGCACTCATGCGTGGTGACACGTCTCTTTTAAAGAGACCTCTACCCTCACATAAGGATAAGCTAGCTTCTTGGTCTCATCCATAACAAGTCACACCCAATTTACTCAAGATGAGTTAATGAACTCACTTGCACACACATTGGTTCTTGATTACCTTGAGTCATTTTCATGCTCATGATTTGGTAAATGAATTCACTGCACACACATTTGGTCTTAGAGAAATTAAGCAGTATTTAGTGAGTTTGTTTGATACCACTAGTATGTTTGAGTCTCTAAAAAATAGTCTTCTTCCATATCAACATCCATATCTTCTTCCATATCAACATCCATATCTTCTTCCATATTAACATCCATATCTTCTTCCATGTCAACATCCATGTCATGAGTCTTGTCATCCCACCTACCACCAGATTGGTACCCCTGATTAAACAACAATGCTATCAATGGCCAAAGCAAAATCTAAACTATGAATGATCAGTAGAACATTTGCATTAATCATCCATATACATTTACATTATCACTTGCATTAATCATCCATATACATTTGCATTATCACTTGCATTAATCATCCATATACACATGCATCCACACAAAAATATTACACAAAAGCTTAACACAAAAGTAAAATCTATGTATATATATATATATATATATATATATATATAATATATATATATATATTGCATGTACAATGAAAGCCCAAAGGCTATATACAATGGAGCACCAAGGCTCATATACAAAAAGTGCATCTAAGCACTAGCTAATGCCTATGAGAGGACCCCTATGACCCTGAAGGAGCCCTAGACCTAGAACTATACCTAGACTCACTAGGCCTAGCTAACCCAGATATGGATGAGGAGGGTGGTTCTGGAAGCCCAATATCGTGCTCCATCAACCAATCCTCCAATACCTAGATATATCCATCTCGAGCCCAAAGGTGATGTACATCATGTCTCTGCCTACGATGCCCCTCTAGAAGCTCTTCCTAGAGCCTTGTGATCCTATCCTCACCTCCACCTATTGTTGGTTATACCTCCAACTCCATCCACAACCGAGCTATCTCTACCTCCCGAGCCACCTCCCTATCCCTCATTCAAGCTATCTCTATATCCTAAGCCACTATCATAGCATCCCACTCTACTACCAACTACTCCAACCTCACTCGATCATCCTCACTTTGACCAAGAGGTCCATCTAAAACTATCCTATCTATCCTCCATATCCCCTCCATCTCCTCCAAACTCTAGAGCTTGCTCTATTGTCCTCCTAGTCGACCTCCTTCGGCTACTAGCTCGAAGGTGCCTCCAGTGCTTAGGAGCCTCATCGGCATCCTCGGCCTCATCCCCAACCTCATTCCCCCCATCCATTATCAGACTTGGTACCCATGGCGGCTGAGTCATGAACCATGCATCATACTCCTCCGTAGTCCCCACATCATCCACATCGAGGAGATCCATCTCCTCATCATCCTCAAGTGTGGTCCTCCATGCCTTGGCACATGGAAGACCTGTCTCATCCCAATGATGCCTATAGAGTGTGGATGCCTCAGGAACTCCCTACCTCAGTCCAAACTACCACAACACCTGTGAGAACTAGATCAGCTCCACCTCCTTTGTGTGCCTCCCAACCACCCACCTAGCCTGCCACACCCACTGTAGATGCTCCCCATCACCTATCCACATGGCACCCCACCATGGTCTCCATACCACTTGAGTTGTCCATTGGATCCACTTCCCTTTGAATAGGACGACTCGATTGCACCTCCTCTGCCACTAGCCACCTCATCGCATAGGGTTGCTCCCTATCCCATCCCCTAGCTGGTAAACCCATAGGTCGAGCCACACTGAAGTGCTCCCAACCCCAACATTACAGTAGCAAATTGCAACCTAGTCCCTGGTGCCTCTGCCTCCTCACCTCATATAGCTCTTGGTACAACTGCACCAATAAGGTAGGAGCCCATGCATACACCTATGGTGTAGCGATCATATTGCACACCAACCCGATAAGGTTCCATGGGAACCGATAGTCAGTACTATTTTGGGCCACTATGTTGGCCAACACGAACATCACCAATGTGGGTAGGGCATCCAACTTCTTGTCCACATACATGGACAAGTACATAATCCCTCCACATGTCACCTCCACATCTTCCCACCTATATCTGAACATGCAGCTCAACTCATGTTTCTTGTCGTGTCCAACCTCGACATGCAAGCCCTCCACTGGAAACTTGAGGATGCGATATACATCCTCAAGTGTCACAGTCACCTCTCTAGTAGGGAGCTAAAACGTCCCCCTATCTAGATCCCATCTCTCTACCAAGGTAGAGAGATACCCCTCATCTGCCCTCACCACATCTATCTTGGCTGCCCCATCCAACCCAACAACCTCCAGCCAATCCCACTCATCCTCTTGTAGCGCCTTCCTCACCCTAGGGATGAGAGGCGAGAACCGATGTCGAGCCTCCAAAATCTTTAGCTACAACACAACACAAAGCATTAATGTCACATACATTGCATTATTTCAAAAAAAAAAAAGAATTTTTTACACAATAAAAACAAAAGCAAGTAAAAAGGCACTTACCTTGGCAAAGTGTGTGCCTACTCTTGCATCTTCTCCCTCTACCGCCATAGCTTTCGCACCCTCACCCCACTCACTCCACTCCACTCCATTCCCTCAAATGCAACTTTTGAAATTTGTAGATGCACAAATGAGCTTGATTTCCCCTTTGTAGGTATTTTATAGCTATTTTAGGCACACTAAAATGCCCATGGGTGCTTCCTGACACATTGAGGGACCTCCCTACGTTTGGAAAAGTACCAAACTCTGGTGGGCATTTGCGCAAGCAATAAGCGCCCACCGACGTTTGGTGTCAAAATTGACAAAAAGAACAAAATCAATCCAAAAATGTAGCTTACCTCCACCAAATCATTCCAAATTGCATCCATACATCAAATTCATCATAATATCATGTTTTGTGAAAGTCCAAATCGATTTGGATGCATAATTTTTGCTTGCAACCAAAAGGCACAAAATCACATTACAAGTTACAAAATACTTCAAAATGGTCCAAATTTTCACAAAACAACCATAATCATCATTCTCATCATCAATTCCATCATTTTCACACCATTTCCATTCATTAATCATTGCATTTGCACAATTTTCCAAGTTCACAAATTTCAAGTGAACCTCGTATCTAGTGGTCTATTCTATCTCCTTAGCGATTGCAGTGATTTGCATCCATGCAATTTGGTAAGATAAATAAATCACCATAAGGACACTTGGCCATCTTCATCATCCAATATCTCATTGATCGAAAAAACAAAATCAATTTTGGTACTTCACCATTCGAGTGAAACTATACATTGATGGCCTAGTTCGTGGGGCTTGAAACATGGAAAAAATCATAATTCATCATTGTTTTTTATGACAGTCATCACAGAGATAGGCACTAGCTAGGATGATTGGTTCCAATTGTAGAAATTATCCAACAATCACTAGCAGGCCCTCCAAGGTTGACTCTTTTTGTTGCATTTTCATCACATTGCATTTCAATGATGCCGGAAGGCACATTCTTCAACAACATGGAATCACCCCAAACTTGGGGTAACCACATTTGACTTTGATTTTCCCACAATGGGATACATATTACATGATCATGGCATCTACACTTGGAAAAAATCCTTTTTCTCTATTAGGGCAAAAACATAATCAATCAATTGCATTTTTCAACAATCCCCTTCCACTATTGGGGCAAAAACGACATCACATTTACATCATTCATATCATCCACAATTACATACATAATTATTTGCACAAATATTTCAATTGGCTCGTGAGATGCATCCATCACTCATTCACCAATTGAGGGGGTAAGCTACACAATCAAAATTCTTTTGTCTTCAAGTTCATATTTGCATTCCAACAAGAGAAAGTTGCTTCTGCATCAGGCCAAAACCAGGTGTCTTATATTTTTGCACCGCATTGTGTTTCACACAATACGGTACAAAAAGGGGTATCTCTAGACACCAAAATATAGCCACTTGTCATCCATCCATAACTTCCCACCACATTTATCCATTATTTATATATTTATATATATTTATTTAATATATATTAAATTAATAATATTTTATATATTTTATTTATATATTTAATAAATATATATATATTTATATGAATTAATCCCAACCATCCATCATGATTTAATCCTAGCCATTCATCCACCTTAATCCATGCCACATACCCAGATTTAATCTCCACCCTCTGTCATGTTTTAATCTTGACCGCACAAATTGTGTTGTTGAAACCCTAACATGCCCTAGGAGAGATTATAAAGAGGAGTCATTTTGATGACTCAACCCCTGAATTCCCTAAGTTTTTGAAGTCCTCAAGCATCCAAGCATTCTCATCCCTACCATCTTCTATCGCTCGCTATCGCTTCCACATCCATCATCACCCACTTTGCATGAACCAGATCTATTTCTACAGATTTTGTTTCACCCCTAGAATGCATCTCTAAGTTTCCTTGAGTGCCTTTGGGTGCCTTCTACCATCATCAAGCACCTTTGGGCAACTTTGCCATCATCGAGCACCTCTATGTGTCTTCTGCCATCATCGAGCATCTTTGAGCATCTCTTGCCATCACCGAATACCCATTGGAACCTCATACCATCACCAAGCATCTCTAGGCATCTCCTATTATTATCGAGCACCCGCAAGTGTTCATAGCCCTAACACCCCTCGATGTTGCTAGGGCATCTACACTCCAAACCCTGCAACAACAATGAAGAACAGAGAACAACGAGTTAATGTGACAAGGTAATTTATTTATTGTAAGTATTTTTATTCTTAGATATGTTCATAGCTTCATTTCTACAACTAGGGTTAGTAATTTTCTTATTGATGGCCTCATATACTGGAGCCCTCACAAATATTATTGACTTTCTATAGTTATTTGTTGTTTGCAGGTTTAAGGCTCAAGTTTATTGATAGTTGCTAGAGCTCGAGTGGTAGTGTATATGATACTAAAGCCCACTCATCATACTGTTGGGATTAGATCAAATGTGAAGGCACCACCAATATTTATTTACTAGGGTTTCAGAGAACCCTAGTCTTGTAATTATTGTATCAAGCATAATAAGCTTTCTAATCCCACATTTGGGGTACATTTTATTGTAACATTGAAGATCCACCAACGTTATAATAAAAGTTTATTTCATTGTGCAATTTTATGTGTCACATTGCTTATTTAATTTTATAGTTCATTGTTTGGTGTTGTTCGATTTTACATCTTTACTTATATAAGCTCTTTTATCTAGGGAGATTTTGATTCATTGCCAACTTCATCCTTCTATCCTCTACTGTAGGGTTTCACTTGCTTCTAAGAAAGAGTGTTCCCAATGTAGATAAATCAACATCTTATAGAATCTACTTGTCTTCAAATCTCATGCATGTGAGTTATCTGGTATTCTTTTCAATGTGTCACTTCTATAATGTAGCTATCTATTTTGGCCAACGACCTTTATTTTTATTTGTATATGTCTAATATAGGCTTTAGTTACATGTCAACTATTTTACACAAAATTGTGGTATGCCTCTTCACATTTATGGAAATGAGCTTAGTCTTTTTCATCAAAATATACAATGAAACTAATAGATGACCTAGAATGCATCCTTAAAATACCTTAATGATCAAGATTTTGACACATCATGATTACTTTTTGTAAATAAGACAAGTTTAAAGGCTCAAGGTATTTACGATGATGGTTTAAATTCAAATCTATGGCTAGCTTTAATTCTCAGGCTAACGCCAACAAACAAGATCATGGCATGAATAAATGACAAAGCCTTAATAATCTACCTTTGACAACCCATATTTGATCTTACAATATAATAAACTATGGAGATTTGATTAAGGAAAGATGAAGGGAAAGTCGTTAGCGAAGACCCCATATATTAGCACTAGAAATGATCGATCAATCTAAAAAAGAAACTCTCAACGACTAGAATTCAAAGATGAAGAAATGTGGACGAATAGGATTGATTGGCATTAAAATACAAATGACTCAATACAGAATTTTCCAAGCACATCAATGGCCTCAATTCACCTCGATCTAACTTCAGCAGTTGAGATCTAGTCACTATGCCATGATGTACATTAATGCTTAGAATTAAATTTCAAAAAGGTGCCCATGGTCAAGATTTATCCAAAAATATCATGTACTAAGTCTATTATTACACAAATAATCCAACATTTAAGATTAAAACTTGAATTTGTGTGAACGGTCTAGATAAGTTGATTGAGTAAGATAGTGAAGGGTCCATGTTCTCTAAAAAGTCTTCAATAAGTGATACTGCTCTTAGCTATGATTTATCTAGAAGGTCGGCACAAGAAACAAAGTTTCTTAGGATGCATCAATGGTTTAGATTTAGCGTTCATGAATCTCTGATGGTCAAGATTAACTCACAAAAAAATGGCATATAGGTCAATGATCAAAAATAAAATTTGATATCCATGGACAATATTGTTAATAAATTAGCACACAATTCAATATCTTCCTAGGTGAATCAACCACTTAGATAAAAATGGCTATTAACATCAATGGTCCAAGAAAATAACCAATAAAGAAACTATTATAGCTCGATAATTTAAATGGTTATAGATAGCAATGTAGCAACCATAGGTTGGTAGAGGATGATTACGTAGTTGAAAATATTTATTATTAAGTATGCAAAAACACCAGCCCCATTACTATAAATCTACATAGTATATCATTTACCTTCTATACTAATATATCATATAAGGGTCTCTAAAGATATTAGCACCAAAGTTGTATATTTGTAGAGTGTTATTCATTAAGAGCGATTATGACATCATCAGATATTGTAGCAGAGATTAAGAAGTTGACTGAAGCAAGACCTTATAAAATTGTTCTTGACAAGCCAATCATTGGAGATGTAAAAATTATACAAAAATCCTATGTAGACAAGAAGCTTACCCCTGAGCAATAATAGGAGTTAGAGCATATGACCATATTTATGCATGAGAAAACTGAGAAAAATTATTAGCTCCATCCAACTCTTTTAAAAAGGTTATTCAAGAAGGCTCAAAGTACTCAAAATGAGGGTTTCCCATTTTGTAACTGGTGGAAGTCTAATTTGGGTAAGATAATATCCCCAAAAGTATACTACTCATCTAACCTATTATCTTGGTTTGTAGTAGCATATAACCCCAATATTAGATCCTTTCGAGATAACAATGGTAGAGTGAATTTTAGAATTATAGTTGATGCCTTTAGAAAAATCTTTCATCTCCACCCTGCAACACTAGCCATCGACCTAAAAGTGTTAGCAAGGAAGTCGCACCATATAACACAAATGTTGGCTTACAAAAAAAAAAAGGTACAACCAAGCAGTATATTATGAGTTTCCTCTAAATAAATATATGCTACAAGCATGGGCAATGGACTATGTCGACATTATAAATATAACATTAGGGGTTGAAGACTTGACACAGGTCAATAGGGAAGACATATATTTTGTTTCAGTTTAATAGGAAGGGTCAAATCCCAATGTACAAATGGGAATAATTTATTTGCAATAAGATGCATGAAGGATTTGTAGCACTAAAAATAATAGTAAAGGAAGACTTAGAACAAATGCTCACCTTTTCTTATTATTCAATATTCATCCACATTCTAATAGGGCATCTTACTCCACAAAAAATTGAATCTTGGGGAGAGGTACAAGCCCTTGACATGTAAGATAGACTATCTTAGATCCATGAAGGTGAATCAAGCTACGCCCAATTCTTTGATCAATTTATGCCATCTATTCATCTACTCCTTTGTGGATATTATCCTACTAGGATAGGCCCTGGAGTATCGAATTTTTTTCATGAAGGCCATATAGGTGATTATTTCTTGACTAAAGAATTCACTTACATAAGAATCTATGGCTTGAAATTACCTCTTAAGGTCCTATTGAAATTGTGCCCGACATCTATAACAACTCTAAAGATAATCAGGTTGATAATAGAAGAAGCAAAAATGAGATTGTGGAGAAGGTAGGGAAAAATTCCTTGGCTTGACGTCCCCTACAAAGTAGGCCATTATATATACAAGGGCTATCAAAGTATGTTACAGACCATGTGGAAAATAGATGAATTCTAAATTACTTGGAGGCCATATGATCCTGAAGGTTACTATCAGCTACTAATACAAAAAGTGAAGTCACATGTCCCAGTCACACATAAACCAAACCTTTTTTAGGATGAACTTAGATATGCCCTAAATTACATATTTCCAATTGAGCCAATATGGAGTAAGTACCTAGTCAAAATAAAATAAAATACACAAATTGAACATATTGGGGACTACCCACAATAGCTAGTATTACTAAGGAGTATTACATTTGAGTGAGTTGCCCCAAATATTCCAATGGTGCCACCTAAAGATATCATAGATCCTTTTTTGAAGATAATTGATTAGGAACCCACTCATGTGGAAATTAGAGTGGAATCAACTAGTTTGGATCAGGTAGTGTTGGAAATCCCTCAGTCTATTAATAATTCCCTTGGGAATGCTTCTAACCCTGTTGTAGGTAAGGAGATTGTCCCAACCTCTTCTCATATAAAAAGAAAATTGTCCTAGCCTCTTTTTTGATAAAATTATCTTATGAAATCAAGTTGTAATTAGTCTTGCACTGGCCTACATTTATCCCCAAGGCCTTGGTAATTAGCACTAAAAAAATTATATTATCACCATATGTGCAAAAGAGAATTCAGGTTGTTGGGTGTCTAGCCAATTTATCGAGAGATCATCAGATCAAGCTACAAAATCCCATCGAGTTACCTAAACATAAAAAGGCCAAGCTTGGAGAACCCTCTTCAAGATAATTAACCAATTACACTTTAGCAAGGGTATATGAAGTCAAGAATTATGATTCAATTGATGATCGAAAACTAGAAGCAGTTTCCAAAGGGGAGGATTTTCAATATATAATAATAGATCCAGACACTCAGGCCTCAACAATCCCTCATGTAATTATGGATGTTTCTATACCAGCTAGAAACATGGGGTCAATTCAAGTAGATAAACAAAAAAGAGACACACATGTACAGATTAAAGAAGATCCCCTATTCCTAATCCAAATGACTACTCAGACTCAAGTACATGTAGTAGAGACTCTATTAAAAAATAATCAAGATTTGTTGATAGAAAGAGAGCAATTGTTAACAAAAATAAAAGAGCTTAAGGTGCAAAGATCAGTCCCATACCCCTTCACTAAAATCTAGAGTATTGATTGCTCTAATTTTATTATGAAATATAATAAACAAGTGTATGATGGATTACAGAGTGAGTTAAAAGCATTAGGTAGAATATTCAAGAATATATGCACCATTATGGTCTTAGTAGAGAATTTTAAGATTCTCTTTGAACCAAGAGATAACAAGATAGCACTGATACACCACATCTTTCAATAATTTGAAGAAAACTATGAGAAGATACATCAATAGCAAGTTATAACTCAGGATGGTACAAATTTGATTACAATCAAGAGTTTATGAAAGTTCTAGTGTACCTAAAGGAAAGGTTAGAATGGGATAAATTCATTAAAGAAATGGAATCTTGGGAGGAAGAAGTGAATGAAAATTTGGGCCAAGTGGGACTATCACTAGAAGAATGCAGAGGCGTGTCAAATTTTGAAGACTCATTTTTCATAAAATCCAAAATTTTGATTGTGATGAGTATGATGAGTTAGAATTTTCAAAAAATATTAATAGTATGACTTAGATGGCAGATTATTTGTTTAGATTTTATCTAGAAAATAAATCTCTAGTAGAAATTCAGAAGAATAAGGCCCTACATGCCCTTCATGTAATAAGATTTACTATGTCTATTTGTGATTAAACTTGGACCTAGATTGGCAACCTAATAAAAATGACTTAGGAAAAATCAAGCAAAGAAGATAAAGAAAAACGTATCGAGAAAAGCACTATTCAAGTGTCAAAGGGTGAGTTGGAGCCCACTGCAAAGAAGGAAACATCCAAAAAAGGAGAAGGATCGATAAAATATGAAATAAAACCCAACGATTGAAATGGAGCCAAATGTGAGACCCAACTTCAGCACAGTTGTAGCCCGTAAGAATATCTTGAGGTTGGAAAAAAACCAGGTGTCAAATTCAGGATGAAACAATTGAAGACAACTATAATTTAATTCTAAACCATAAAATAATCAGTGGCACAAATGCAACCAAATATAAGGACAAGATGAAGGTAATTAAAACTAAATTTGACATCCTCGGGCTATAAATTGGATCTACATCAATCAAAGGAGCATCAATTTTTGCATTGCTAATTTTACCAAAGGTACTCTTGAGTGCCCTTGTCCTATCAGTTGTATTCCTCGTATCTTGTCTCCCATAGCCATCTCCTATTATTCTTTGTAATTATGTAGGTATTTCTCAGGAAGAATTTAGTCTACTAAGATCATTTCTAGTAGCTGAAATAGAATTTAGGAGCCTCTTCGTTACCATATTGGAATGGAGGGTTTAAATATTCTTGTTACATTCTTTGAATGAGAATTCTGATTGTATTCAATAAGAGAGATCTAAGTCATTTTGTTCCAGGCTCCTACTTGTAAAAGCATATTATCATTAATACAAAATCTACTTCCTCCTTTGAGCATTTGCTTGTCCAATTATGTGTGTGTTTCACATTTGCATATTACATCATTTGAATGTGTAAATGGTGTATTCTCTCACTAGTGAATTTTAGTTATATCTATTACATAATTTGAATGGATATAATTGAATCAGTTTCTTTTGTCTTATTTTTCTATCTCATTTAATTTTTTAAACCCTTGCTACAATTGATAGTGGATAAGGCATCGATCTATTGATAGGAATGTAATTAAAGGGTATTATGAATCTTGGTCAAATCTTAAATGTACTGCATTTTCTTTAAATATCTGGTTGAGCATAAATAATTAAAGCATAGATCTATTTAGGGTTTCCTTACCTAACTCAGTCTTTAGAGGTTTATTTTTATTATTCTGAGTAGAATATGTGGATCCACCAAAGTCCAAAGTACCGATTGGATCAAAAAAATTCAATGGCATGAAAATCTATAAGGGACGCTGAAATTTTTCGCAACAAAAGTATAATCTGACTTTTGGCCAAGGCCAACATTGTATGGTGTAATCTTGTATAGTCCTAAGGGCATTCATTGTACAAATTATTGAATTTATTCTAATATTTTGTTATTATGTAAGCCCTATGGTCCATAATTAGCCTTGTTATGGTTAAACCCACCTTATAAAGTTGTAATTAAACTTAAAGCCTTTCTTGTCATGTTAGCTTAAGGTTAAGTTGATTTATGTATTAAGGGTTTGATTATTGGAGTGTTGTGATTCTTATTTATAGATAATATAGTGAATATTTATGGTGCTTATGGGTGCCCACTATATCTTTCTCTCTTTTGTACTTTTTTACAATTTCTATATAAAAATTGAGTGGATGGATTGCTTTTGTTCATTTTTGAAAATATTTTGAATTCTAAGAAAACTTTACACCATGGAGTTGGCCTAGTAAGTCATCTATATGAGGTAGTAATAGTTCTTCACAATGATTTTATTCAAATCTCTATACTCGATATAAAGTCTCCATGTTCCATATTTATTTAGGGCCAAGATAATTGGACTACCACATGGTGAATCACTTTCTTTATTGTATTCCTTTTGAATCAATTCTTTGATCTACCTCTTGATTTTATAATTTTAAAGTATTGATATATGAAACATAGGTGCATTAGACAAAGGAGAACTAGGAACTAAATCAATGGAATGCTTTACACACAATGAAGTGGAACCTCAATTGGTACTTGAATAAGTTATCATATTCTACTATAGTTTGGTCCATTTGATTTTATTGTTTAGAACTTATCATCTATGTAGCAACAATTCTCCTTTTAATTTTTGTCTTGATGATTAATAGAATGAACTTCCTTTTTTTGACTATCACCTTATTGCATTGTTTAGAAATAATTAAGGAGACAAATATAGTAAGAGATACCTTTAGTATATTAGAGCACTAACATATAATAATAATGATGCCACTTTGAAACCAAGATTGATACACACCATGTCTCTTCCACATAAATGGTTGGTCCAAAATAACATCCTAAATATATAAGGAAACTTCACACAAAACTTCATATTTGAAGGGTTTGATGCCATAAGAGAGGAGACATTACTGAGTGGCACAAATATCTCTCCCCTATAACCATCTAACATTATATGGTTGTGGGTGTGGTGTGATAGATAGATTCAGATCATTCATATTTAAGCAAAAAATAGATTTTTTTTATAATGGTAAATGGTAAAAAAGAGGTTTTTTATACAAGGTCCAAAAACCTGTTTACATAGAGTGAGATATTATAATGCCAATTTACAAAATATGACCAAAGAACAACAAAATTGTAGTGTTCCTATTCCAACTCTCAATGACCAATGATCAAACACAATTTGTGACCTGGATAGTCTAGTCATTTTTCTTTCCAACTTCATTTCGTCTACTACCCTTCCCACTTTCACCTTTTGAAACTCATGCGACTTTAATGAAAATTGCTTCAATTGACACCTTCGAATCCTTGGATAAATTTTCTCCCTGCCAATTGTACTCCACATATTATGACTCCAAGTTTTTTCTTTTATATCTAGTGACTGGATTGAGGATGGAGTTCTATCACCTTTTCTATCATGATTGTTACAAATTATTTTCATTACAAGCCTACAAGGATTCCTCCTATGCTTCATTATTATCCTCCTCATTCAGTTTAACGCTTACATTTTTATCAATCATGATTTTAGTCCTCTTATTGAACACATTCTCATCAAGCCTTTATTCCCTAAAAATCCTTCTATTATGTTCCTTGTATATGGCCTAGGCATAGTGCGGTAATACCATATCCCACTGAGAGCGCTATTTATTTAGGCTTTTTAGAATCTTCCACTGGTATACCAACTATTGAAATATTTGAGGTATGAACCATGTGATTTGCAGGTGTTTAAACACTTCCCAAAACACCCTCATGTAGTAGTTACAATGTAGTAGAAAGTGTTCCACATCTTCAGCTTCTTTTAAACACAAAATGTAGCAACTAGGCAATGGTATACCTCTTTTTCTTAAATTCTCAGTGCTTAGAAACTTTTTCAGGAAGGCTAGCCAAAAGAAAGTAATTTTTGGTGTTAAATCTATTTATCCAAACTTTATTATCGATAAAATTTGGGTCATGATTGTTCCTTGTCAAGACTTTATATCCTTATTTTACCAAATAAGAGCCTAATTTATATCCCAACCAAGACGTATCATCCTTTCCACTTAGCTAACTTATAAAACTCCTTTGTAATCTCCTATTGAGTACATTTGATACTTCCATTAGCTCTTCTCTTTCTAGGGAATTTTGCTTCCATTATTTCTTGCCATCCCTTATACAGATATAGGAGTTCACCATAGCCCTCATATTATCTGATGCCCAAACTACCAACTCCTTGAAGATTGAGATATGAGCTAGTGTAACCTGTTCCAACCAAATGTCATCCCAAAATAAAATTTGAGAGGCTCCCATAGCATTATAATTTATCTGATCTTGAAAAATTTGCTTACATTCTTTAACTCCGTTATAGAATATTGAGCCCCTTGGAAGGGATTCCAAACTTAGGAAATTATGTTTCCTCTTTAGGTATTTGGCCTTACACATCTCAATCCAAGTTTTTTTCATCAATACTAAGTCTCCAAGCCAAATTTCCAAGCAAAGTTGAATTGAAATGCTTTATTTTCCTAAGGCCTAACCCTTCGAATTTCCTAGGTTGGCATACCTTCTTCCAAGCCACTAGTACCAACCATTTTTTTTCTTCCACTCCAGTCCACAAGAAGTTACTGCATATTTGATCAATATTTTTAGCCATTTCTCATGGTATTCAAAAGATAAAAGAGTAGTAAATCGAGATTCTTTGAAGATTAGTTTTGATGATTTGGTACTTGCTCGCTTGGTTGAGTGTAGCACCTTTCCAACTTTCCAGTCTCATTTTAAATTTTCCATAAGGGATTTCTAAAGATACTACTTGACTCTTCCTTTGAAGAGTGGAATATTCATATAGGTGTAAGGAAAAGAGCTTATCAGCCACCCAAATAAATTAACATTATTCCTTTGTCTAAGTGGGGGGTGTTTAGAAAGAATAACTTACTCTTATTGAAATTTATCTTCTATTGGGATGCCCATTCATAATCTTTCAAGACCTCCAGAATTTGCTTTGCTTCCATCAATGAAGCTTACCCCAAAATCATCATGTCATCCATAAACTAATGGTGCATGGTGGCTAGAAAACTTTTTGTCGAATGTAGGCCTTTGATCCTACCACTACCTTTCCTTGCTCCAATAGCCCTGCCCAAAACCTCTACCATAATGATGAAGAGATATGGAGAAATTGGGTCACCCTATCAGAGTCCTTGTTGAGATTGGAAAAAACCTACAAGTTTCCCATTTATGAGTACAAAGAATGAAGCAGAGGACACACATGTGCTAATCTATTTTCTTCATTCAGGATTGAAGCTAAACTTGCTTAGGACCTTGTCCAGGAAATACCAATTTACCCTATCATATGCCTTCTACATATCCAATTTCAAGAACATATGTTCCCTCTTTCTCCTATCCACATAATGCAACACTTCATGTATCTCTATAATACCATCCATTATCTATATTCCACTCACAAAGCCATCCTATTCCTTCAAAATGATCTTGGGTAATTGATGCTTCCATCGATTAGCTGGCAACTTTGTTACGACTTCTATTATCAACAACAAAATATAATAGATTATCCCTAACCCATGTCTGTGAGTAAAATAGATGTCCCTCCTCTTGTGACTCCTTTATATAATATCTATGGTGCTAATGATCACATTTGATTCAGCTTCTATGATTTGGTTTCCTCTATCCTCAACCTATACTTAATGAACTATGATTGAATTTCTCAATACCCCTACATTGAATACTAGTTTCTCTTGTGATAATTGCACCATTTATTGGTCTCAATATTTGGGAGAACATTTTATTAGGAGTTTTTTTTTTTAATTCTAAATTTGAGGTTGCCCTTCTTTGTTTTGATTCTTTGAATTGCCACTTTTTCCATTCTTTGGTTGGTAATTACTGTTTTGGTTCTTATTATTTGGTCTTTTTTTATTTTTCTTTTATGATTATGTTTCAATTTGATAGTTAGTTTGTATACCTATTTCAATATCTTGAATTCAAAGTGGTGATGGACTAACAAGGTGATCGAGCAATTGTATTACTCAAAATAATATGTGTGTGTGTGCATAATGAAGATGATGGTGGTTGGTATTTCTAACTATCTATCAACCACCTGTTTGGGTACAACTCTTGAGTACCCTAACTAGCTGTATTACATGATGTAATAAATTTCTAATATTCCCCCTCTCATTACATCATATTTTAAACAAGGGCAAGAACAACAACCCATATCTGATGATCTCATACATAAACATACTTCATCAAAAATACAAAATGATCATGGACTAGTACACACACAATAATCCATGATTTACATCATCATTGATAGGGATAAAATCAACTACTCACCCCAATAGGACTAACCTGATTGAACTCACAATAAATGATAGAGATAAACATAACTATCCATGGGATTACATCAAATATGGATAGGACACACACTATCCATCACAAAGGTTATAAACAAGGATAAATACAACATTCTATAACACGTCTATGACTAGGGACACACTCAACCAATCATAGGTATAATTTTTTTGTGAAAAAAAACACACACAACCATTTACAAGATCACGTATGAATAGGGACACACTTCACTATGTGTAAAACAAGGGGTCCCACTACTCTTGAATAAAGCATTATCTCTAATAGACAATGCATTATAATTCAATATGTAATATGGATCACAGTTGGGTCAATCATATGACCACCCTCAAATTGAACATATTTTTGATCATGTGGTTTTCAAAATCCTCTAATAGATTATCTTCAATAGGATGGTTAAATCAAGCTCAAAAAGTATTTTGTGATGAGTATAAATATGTTTATACTCACACAAAAATAGGTGTCTCCAATGCAATGAACCCATAGTTATATCTTGCAAGGCAAAAATACATGGTCTTCAAGGCAAGAACCTATCAAGTCAATTTGTTTCACCATGTCACATCAATATGGATCAACACCATACACACCTCACAACATGTGAGTGTAAACAAAGAATAGATAGAGCATATTATAATCCCAAAAAATATTCTTAGCACAACCAATGTGGGATATTTCATGAAAACATTTTAAAATATCTTCAACACATGTCATTTCAACTATGTGAGCTAATTTCCCATGGTGCAAACCAATTCAAATTGCATGTTCCTTCACCATAAAGGTTTCTAAATTATAAAATTTGATATTTATAATGTGATGTCAAAGCTTTATAAAAAGCTAATATAATATACACTCCACTCTTTGCATTCTCTTAGTGCATGTGGGATAAACCACTCCATTGCCTCTAATGCTAATGCATGCCCAATGACATCAAAAAACTCAAAATAAAAATACATGCATTCAAATGCACCTTTGCTATCAATTTTGAATGATCAAATGGATATCATTTCAGCTCTATTTTAGTATTTGATATGCTAGCTATCATCAGACAATACTTCCATCAGAATAGTTTGGTGCCTTATTCAACTTTCAAACATACATATTTTCTTTGTTTGCATATCAGATATGTTGTGCCTCATGAATTATCTCTACAATATCTTACAACTTCTGCAATTCAATTGGTGCTTCCTTTCTTAAAAACATGCATGTCTAGTGACTCATTGCATCACTCTCCTTCATGCCCCTCAAACTTGGTGTCTACTTCACTAGCTTGGGATATCAAATATCTAACTTCAACTCTTAAAACATAAAAAACCAACTCTACAAAATAGAGAATGGTGTTACAATAAGAAACCATTGGATGTACATAATATGAGCCTAAATCTACCTTGTATTAATCCCATCAAATTATGCTTAGTACCATAATTTTTGTAACTCAAATTAGTAATTATAGGTAAATTGAACAATTGGGAACAAATGGTAGAATAATTTTTTCCCCGACTTTGTGCCCATACAAGAAGATTAACTTTTACTACTCAAATTTGTAGTGTTTATGAAAATTATCATAGGTTGCATTATAAAATTTAAAGGGATTAACAAATTTTTTTGACTTATCTTTTGGATTCAAGGAGCTTGACAATGGTGGCCTTGTTGGAGCCAAAATTGACTCAACATCTGAAAACCCCCAAATTTAAATTTTTGGTTTTCAATAAAATTAACAAAAGATTGCTAGCCTCTGTTGCATTTTTCATCTGAGAAGTTGACTTCCATATTTTTGAAAATTTGAAATTAACCTAAGCCTTTTTGGTTTTGATTTGACCTTATGGCCATTGTTTTATCATGTAAAAAATCATTAAGGTCAAAATTTTTGAGCACCCGGTACCATGGCAAAATCATAAAAATACCTGACTTCAAAGTAAGGGTCATGGCAATCACAATAATCAGACCTAAGCCTAATGAATAAACTCTTAAGTTAAAATAATTATAGGAATTGAAAACCTAAGGTTTGAAGAAAGGTCCCCTTTTGATTCCCCCCCCTCTGTCTCCCCCCACCCCCCTCAAAAATATATATAGGGGGGGCCCCCCCCCAAAAAAAAACACAAAGGGGGGCTTTATTTTATTAAAAAACTCTTTAAAATGTTGTGGTCAAAGGAATTAAAGTCTAAAGTTTTGAAAGAAAAATTAATCAAAACATTAAGGGTATGCACCCCCTTTAATTAAGTAGTGAGCTAATCAGGTAAATATGATGATAGCGCTTAATCAAGATCTGATCGAACGGCTCTCATGAAAGGTGCATTAAAAAGGCTAAAGACCGCAAGATTAATTAAAATTGATAAATAAGATTAGTGAGGGTCTAATGCATTGGATAATTATCCCCCTTTTCTTAATCAAAGGTTAAAATCAAGTACCCCTTGGTAACTAACCCCGTAGGTTGAAAGAGATCAATGGTCGTACCAATCTCGATCGAGATCCGATGGTGTGCTCAAACCAAAATCCAAACGTTGAATGGTAAGAGTATCGGGTAACATAAAGTTGGGGTCATGATTAATCATGCATTAGCAAGGGTTTAATACGTTATTGATTACCCCCTTTTGGCTTAATCTGAGATTAATGGAATACGATGATGCACCCCTTTCGGTTATCAAGTGTGTAGATTATAGGAGATCTAAGGGTAGTGCCTCATCAAGGAGAAATTAGATGGATACGCTCGATTTGATAAACACCATGGTCTAAAAAATGTAAAAGCCTAAGTACGATGGTTGAGGAAGATCCAACGGTCGCGCTTGATCAAGGATTGATCCAACGGATGCACGTTTGCCACAAACCACCAAGGTAAACCAAGGTATTTTCACAAGGTTATGATTAAACCATGCATGAAATGGAAAGAAATCAATGGACGTGCTCTTTCATAAAATAATTGGATGGTAGCGCTTGCTTCAAATAAACAAAGGTAAATCAGGTGGTAAGAAAAGATCTGATTAGTCAAGTTTAATCATGTTTAGTGAGGGCCCTAACACGTTACTAATCATCCCCCTTTCTCCCTAAACAAGATTAATAAAAATCAAAAGCGTACACCTTTCGATTACCTAACTCGTAGGCTACAAAATATCTGACGGTCGCGCTTGAGCAAAAAATAATCCGACGGTTGCGCTTAGTCATGAAACACCAAGGGTAAGTCTAAGAAGATTAATTGTGCTCATGATTAAAGCTTGTGCAGGTTTAAATAATATTAATGGATGCTTCCACCAGGGATAATCCAATGATAGTGCATATCACAAAGTGGTCAACCCATGAAAGGGCCCTATCCAAGTCAAAATCAAATACACCCCACGTACAAGTAGATCCAACGGTTGCGCTTGGGTATGATTGATCTAATGGTCGTGCTTCAAAAGAGTTGCTCAAAGGTTAAAAGAGGGTTCATTAAAGTAATAATAAACAAAGATCGATGGATGCGCTTGATCCTACCAAAATCCAATGGATGATATTTCACAAAGCTATTAAAGGTGGACAAGTTGAATGAAGACAAAAATTCAATCCGACGATCGCGTGCAATCGGAAAAGATCTAATGGTAGCGCTTTATATAAACAAGTGCCCATTAAAGGAATATGATTACATCACAATCTGATGGTAGCGCTTGGCCAATCTAAATCTAATGACCATGATCTAATCAGAGCCATACAAAGAACAAGAGCATCCATCGTTGATCGATCCAACGGTCGCACTTGTACCAAGAAAGATCTGATGGCAGCGCTCCATCAAAGCTATCATCCTTTAAGAAGGGGGTGATTATATCTTCGATGGTTGTATTTAAAATTTGAGACGAATGGTCATGCCTATCCTCAATTTAATCCAATAGTTACGCTTTAATCGAGACCATCAGAGGAGATTAAGGGCCGATAAAAATAGTATAGATCTATCAGATCCGATGATCGTGGTGAATCCTGACCATATCCGATGGCCGCGCTTGGCCAATCTACCTGGATGTTAAGAACTGATCGAACGAAAGCATAGGGTTACATAATTGATCAAATGGTAACCCACTAATGAGGTAATATGATTATTAAAAGCGTGTATTAAAACGAAGGTTAGCAATGGTTTGATTATTCTTTCATAACTAGTATTCAACATAAGGATAAGGCCCAAACTTAATTTTAAATCAAATATTAATAAATGCAATAGGATGGAAGCCTTGATCTAACACTTATTATAAGATTGATTAATCAGTAAAATGCCAAGATATCCTCTATATTGTGCATGATCATTATTGGCACGTACCTTCGATATTATAGGGCTAACATTTTTATAGGTCTGAAAGTATCGAGCCAGGATGCCCAATGCATATCTACGTCCAGAGGTAATCACGAGTTGAAAAATCCTATAAGTCCGCATCCTAGTGAATGAATCATATGATCAGATATCCCAAAATAGGGTGGCCATTCCCTAAGGCACCCAAAACAAGGACCAATACAAAAAACTAGGCGATTACCAGTTTACGAGAACATACACTAAGCCAAGAAAAAAGGGGGTCCTACGAAGAAAAACAAAATCATTGCAGCAAGGCAAAACACATAGTACCAATAAAAAGCCAATGGACACCATAGAATCAGGTAATGACCAAGGAAGGAAAGGTTCGAACAGTCAAAACAAATCCAGCATATGGTACCGAGACGAGCCTAATACGGACTGATCCAAAAACAAATCCTGACGCTCAAGCCGAGGATCAAATTATGAGGACAATGGAGTATCATACGATAAAATAAAATAAACCTTTTTGAACGAGCTCATGCCCAGGTCCTCAACTTATAAAAGGGATAGTGAAGGGCAGCTAAAGAAGCATCACATAGAAAAATGATAGAGTGCACAATGCATGAGTACAGTCGTTTCCTACTCTACAACTTTAGAAGATGAAGAAAGCATGTGAAGAAGCAAGTTATGGCTTCGGCCTTTCACTCCATGCTTCGATGGAATATAGTTACATAGGGGACACTCTGATGGAGTATAGTTAGGGAAGCTACGTATATGTGCTTCCAGATCTTGTTTTCCATTCCCTCCTTCCTCCTACTTATCACTGCCCCCTCTTTCTAGGCATTCTCTCTTGACCGCCCCCATCGTTCTCCCCACATAGCGCCATCTCACCACCATCCATTGTGTGAAGCCACCCCCTTCACTCTCTCCTCCCTCGTAACCACCATGTAAGCAATGCCATCCCATCCTTCCAACCCTAGCATGCCACTTCTTCCCTTCACCATCACGTCGGGTCCATCCTTCATCATCTTGATCTGTGGCTGCCTGGTCGAATTTCCATTGCATATCCACCTAACTAGGGCAAGCAGGAAGTAGCAGAATATACCTAAGTATAGATGCATTGCATAACTAAGTAAAAGAAGAAAAACAAGTGTGCCGAATATATTTGGCACAAGAGCTCCCTTCAATCCAAGAGTAAATCATAACAAGAAATCCAGAGCTGAGCTAGTTGTACTAATTTGGAAATCAAATCAGATAGTGATAGGTGTAAGGCTAGGATTGTACCAAAAATAATAGATTCAAGAACTAGAGGCTACAAAAGGAAGCAAACATGTTAGAATCTACATCAAGCATTTAGATAACATTTTTCTAAGAGGTATACTTGAGTGCCCTACTAGTTGTGTTGTTGTATCTCCTTTTGTGTCTATTTTCTTTGCCATCCCTTATTCTTCCCTTTGTTGTGCAGGATTTTGATAGGAAAGTGCTCAAGAAGTTGAGATTATTTCCTATCCTATTGAGCCTGAGATTTAGAGACTCTACTATTTCCATATTGGAACAAGGAGAGTATGAGAGACCTATTACATTATTTGAACAGAGTTTCTTCATTGTATTGATACATTTCTTTGAGAAAAATAGAGTTAAAAGGCATTCTGCCCACTCTGCATGTAATTTACTAAAATCAATATAATTATGGGTTTCATTCTTGTTAATTCTTTGTCTTAGTTCTATATGTTACTACGTAATGTATTATATTATTTGAATGTGTTATGTATGTTTCTATCATTGGCCAATTGTTACGTTTGTTATGATATTCAAATGGACATGATAGTGTCGATTCTTTCTCAATATCTTTCTTTCTTTCTCATATTAAAAATGTTGTTAAATTGCTATAACAACCCAATGAATCTAGGCATCGGTCTACATAAGGCATAAGAATTGGTTATTTTTATTGCTTGGTCATTATTAATGCATATAGTATAATTCTAATCTAGAGCGTGTAATAATCGTAAAGTCATAAGATTACCATTGGGGTTTCCTTACCCATTATGTAGTTTCTCTTGTAGCAATAGTTGTTTTAAATTAGAATGAAGAGGCAGGTTGACTAGAGCCTGTAATAGCTCATTGGTTTCAAATGATTTCTTGTAGCGTGACAATCGAATCCTATGGATGCAAGAAATGGTTCCAATAGTTTTTTGGCACCATTGTTGGGGAATGAATTTGATTATATTCTTAATAGTTGTTTCAATGATTATATTTAATCAAGCAGACCAATTAAGAATAAAGAACCTTCGTTTCAATTTTTATGTTCTTTATTTTCTTTCTTGCCCGTGTTTTCAATTACTTTTGAAGTGAGTTTATGAGTTTCTTGATTTTCTTGAATTACTCCAAGAAACATCCCCTGTGAGGCTGAGTGTTAAATATCAAGCAATCTTGATAAGCACATCTGTTCTTTCTGCACTACTGTTGGCGACTCTGTCTGGATGAACCTAAAAAACAAAAATCAAGAAAGAAGGAGCATAACGTGTTGGCGCACACCAGGAGAAGCGGTAAGGAGATTTTTCCTGAATTCGAGAATCTAGAGGTATTTACCCATAATCAAAAAATCCCACTTCTTAAGAGTACCATGTATGAAAATAAATCTTATTTTAGTAGTAAGAAGTACGTAAAGAAAAGTAGAATTCAAAGCATTGTTGTTGTTGATATTATTGTAGATGAAATTTTAAATGTTACTATAGAAAATACATTTTAGATTCATCTCATTGATCCCATTAGATTTTAATATAGGATTAAATAATCTTTCAGATTATACTTAGGCCTCCCAAACCCATATTCCTGTAGGTATTGTTGCTATGAATTTGAATCCTATAGTAACAATGGCCTAGGCTAATGTTCATTTATGGAGAACTAATAGATATAGGCCTTTTGTGTTACCTATAAATTTAAATGCCTTACCCAGTAAAGCTCACAAGTACCTTCCAAAATTCTTAGGAAATAATGCAGTAACTTGAGAAGATCACATCAAGAGTTTTTTGTATGCAATGGATAGTTTAGAGGTTGAACATGAAGATGTAGTCTTAAGACTATTTTTACAAACTTTAGAAAAATATGCTAGAGAATGGTTCAATTCTCTTCCTAATGATGACATCCCAGACTTCACTAAAATGGAAGCTATTTTTCTAAAGAAATATGGTGAAAGAAAAAATGAACAATCTCTGTTAACAGAATTGGCCACTATGAAAATAAAATAAAATGAGGTTGTTAGTGATTTCAATAGAAGATTCTCAAAAACCAAAAACAAAATCCTTGCCAATCTTAGACCTAATGATATTCAATCTATTTGTTTTTATAAGAATGCTTTTCAAGGAGAGTTTAACTATGAGCTAAGGCAAGAACAAGCCACTACCATTGATAGTTGTATGGAGAAAGCAATGGATATAGAAAGAAACATGCTTGATAGTGGTAAGATGAAGCCTTACTCTCTAGAAGTCAATCTACCTGAAAGAAAGCCTAAAAGAGTAGCATTTGATATACAAAGAAGAACTGAAATTGATCCAATGGAGAAATTGACTAATCAAATGACTGAGATGTTCAATACCATGAATAACATGTTAGCAAGAATTGAAAGAAATAATGGTAATAATGGTGAATCATCACAAATAGAGCGACCACATGTTGACAACCGTCCTCCCTTTAAGAAAAACTTCAATAGGAATTGGGGAAACAATAATGGTTTTGAAGAAGGAAATAGGAGTAGGAATAATGGGAACAATAATTGGAAAAACAGAGACTCTGACAGAGATCAGAACAATGTTCCTAACCCTATACCATCTGCTAACATAGCAGAAGGATTCCCCTATTTTTGTTCTACTTGTGATGCACCACATAACCTTGATGCATGTGGAATTCACCTAAGTGATTAGCGAAATGTAGATTTACATGTTGATTCAGAAGAGGATATAAGAATCAATGCTTGTTGGTCTGTAGAAGATGAATCTAGAGAAAGGTTGTTTGAAGAGAATATGGATAAGTATGCTTCAAATCATCATCCTCAAATATTAGTAGTTGAAGGTACTAAAATCTTGCAGAAACCACATGAGTCAAGATATGACAAAATGAAGCAAGGGAAATTAATCCCCATTTCAAGAAGTTGAAGAATTAGAGGCTACCCATACTCTGAATTTAAGAAATAGAACTATCCTAGACTGGACAGAGAAAGCTTCTACAAGTGAAACAAGAAAACAAACTTTCACAAATAAGAATAATAAAGAGAGAAACTGATAGAATCCTCAAAAAGATTACTCCTGAAGTAATAGAATTAGAGGAAGAGATTCCCAAAGAAGAAAGTAATAGACCATTGGATATAAGGAAGATAGAATTTGATGCTGGGTCAGAACTCAGTAAGCAAAATGTTAACATCACATTTGGAGAACTTATGAAAGTTCAACAATATAGAGAACAAGTCTGCAGAGCATTTGGACTAGTGGAACAAAAAGAAGACCCAACTTGTCATGCTGCTAGACAAAATCAACATGATGCAAGATCACCATCCTCTATCAGACCCTTCTATGTATCATTGAGGTATAATTCAGATGAAGGGGAAAGGTATGTGATTCATAATTGCATGTTAGACAATGGAGCCTCACACAATATCATGCCCAAATTAATAGCTGATCAAATGGGATTAATCTGCACAAGAGATTCTGCCCCTATTTTTGTAATGGATAGTAGACAAATTCCTTGTGTAGGGGTGATAACTGGATTGTTGGTTTTCTTAGACCAACACCCCAAAAAGGGCATAGTCATGGATGTTGCAGTAGTTGATGTTGACCCATTCTTCTCACTATTACTCAGTAGACATTGGGCAGAACAACTAGGAGGTTCAATTCAACTGGACTGGTCCTATGCTACAATCCCAATAACGGATAATGAAAACATAATCTTATGAAGGGAACCATTTAACAAGCATTCTGTAGAATTAATTCAAATAGATGAAACCATGATAAACTTAGTAAGCTCTATGGAAGAAAAAGGGTTGGGAGTTTACTCCATATGGCACAACCCATTCCTGGTGGAAGTACCAAAAGCAAAGAATATGGATCCAAAAGTTATGAAAATGGTAGATGTTGAGATCAGATAGAGTATTAACCCAAGAAATGTGGACCATGTCTTTTGATGGAGCTAAATCCCAATCTGGAGCAGGTGCAAGTGTTAATTTGATTGATATAAAAGGAAATTACCTTGGTATCCCTTACAGACTAGAATTCCCTTGCACAAACAATGTAGTTGAGTATGAAGCTTTATTTCTAGGGTTAAGGAAAGCAAAAGAATTAGGTATTAACTACTTGACTGTAATAGGGGATGCAGAACTTATTATACAACAAATCAAAGGTAAATATCAAACCAAGCATCCTAGGCTTAAGCAATATAAAAATGCAGTATTGGAAGAAATTGAAAAATTCTTAGCTTTCAATATCTCATTTATTCCAAGAGAACAAAATCATGTTGCATATCTTAGCTGTGAATGCCTCAGGCCTAGATCACCTAGAGATAACTACATAATATATGGATAGATTCCCAACTATTTCAGTCTATAAGCCTTCTGTGCCAGATAACATAGTTTACCTACAGGTCTTTCAGGATGATATAGATATTAAAGATTTTATGACTCTACAAAATCAATATGCAGATATAATCTATGATGAAAAGGATGAGGAAAAGCTAAAAGAACAAATAGGAGAACCAGTAGAAGTAATTCAGTTGAAAACAAATAAGATACCTAAAGGATTAGTTTCTCTAGAAAGTCTATTTGATGATTTTGACAAAGCTTACAAGCCTTTAAGCAGAGAAGTAATATCTGAAGACATTAACATTGGTACAATGAGAGAACCCAAAATAGTAAAGATAGACATGGCCTTACCTACAAAATAAAATGTTGGATACATCAGTTTCTTAAAGAAGAATAAAGAACATTTTTCTTGGACTTATGAAGACCTTAAAACCTTCAAAACAGATGTGATGACACACATAATACCCCTAAAGGAAGATTCCAAGCCATTTAGATAGAAATAGAGGAAGTACAACCCAACTCTACACCCAATAATGCAAAAGGAAGTACAAAAATTGCTAGATTCTAAAATAATCAGAAAGGTAAGATTTTCTTCTTGGATATCCAATTTAGTACTAGTAAAAAAAGAATGGTGATATCAGACTCCGTGTAGACTTCAAAATTTAAATAAGAGTTCATTGAAAGATAATTACCCATTGCCCAATATGGAACAACTATTGCAAGCAGTAGTTGGTTCATCTAGATTGTCCTTGTTAGATGGATTTTCTGGATACAATCAAATTCAGATTAATCTAGAAGACAGACATAAAACCACATTCACTACACCTTGGGGCACATTTGAATATTTAAGAATACCTTTTGGATTGATGAATGTAGGTGCTACATTTTAGAGGGTAATGGATTTTACCTTCAAAGGATTAATGTTCAAAATAGTAGTTGTCTACCTGGATGATATCACAGTATTCTCTAAAAATCTAGAAGATCATTTAGAACACTTGGCTGCAGTTTTTGCACGGTGCAAAGAATTTGGAATTTCTCTAAATCCAAAGAAGTGCATATTCGGGACTACACAAGGAAAGTTGTTAGGTCATATAGTTTCAGAAAAAGGAATAAACATTGATCCAGAAAGAATTGAAGCTATTTCCAAAATTCTCCCTCCTAGAAATTTAAAAGGTGTCAGGTCATTCTTTGGCAAAATAAATTTTATCAGAAGATTTGTTCCAAATTTTGCAGAGATGACCAAACCCATAAATGATATGGTTAAGAAAACTGGAGAAATAAAATGGATAACAAAAAATATGGAAGCATTCAATAGAATAAAAGAAGCCATTTCTATTACTCCAGCCCTAAGTTGCCCTGACTATTCTAAAGATTTTAACATTTATTCATATGCATCTGAACATTCAATTGCTACAGTTCTTTCACAAAAATATGATGAAAATAATGAAAGGCCAATAGCCTTCATGAGTTCAGGTCTGAAAGGAGCACATCTTAAATACACCTTACTGGAAAAGTATGCTTATGCAGTTATTCAATCTTTAGAACATTTCAAAGGTATATTTGGTTCAAACAAAGTTTACTGTTGCATCCCTTTCATAACAATAAAAGATGTTTTTACCCAATCTGAGCCATTAGGAAGGCCAACAAGATGGATGGTGAAACTTTTGCAATATGATGCTGAGTTCAAAATAGTCAAAACTGTAAAAGGACAAGGCTTAGCCAAATATCTGGCATATAAAGGAGAGGACTCTAACAATATCATCACAGTAGATGAAATGCATGATAACAGAAGAATCAATAATCAAGAATGTAAATGGTATGATGAAATTCTGGCATATTTACAAACTCTATCTTTTCCTAGAGATATATCAACAAATAGAATGAGGTCAGTGAAACTTCAAGCTCAGAAATATTATGTGCAGGATGGTGTGCTCTACTGGAAGCACCTAGATGGAGTGTTATTAGTCTGTTTATATGAAAATGAAGTCCCAAAAATAATTAATGAATTTCATAATGGTTTCTGTGGAGGACATTTTGCTCCAAAAGCCACAACTAATAAAATAATGAGAGCAGGATATTATTGGCCTTCCATTTTTAAATATGTATATAAATATGTTAGGAACTATCATAACTGCCAGGTTTTTGCAGGAAAGAAGCAACTAGCAGCCATGCCCCTCAAGCCAGTAATCATTGAGGCACCCTTTGCCCAATGGGGCATTGACCTAATTGGAGAGATCAAGCCTAATTCATCTAGCCAGCACAAGTGGATCATAACTGCAACATATTACTTTACAAAGTGGGTAGAAGTTGCACCTCTAAGGACATCCACAACTGCCACCATCATCAAATTCTTGGAAGAAAACATTCTAACCAGGTTTGGAGTTCCTCAAAAACTGGTAACAGATAATGCATAGTATTTTGTTTCATATGAAATGGTAGAGTTTTGTGTTGAATATGGAATTGAACTATCCCATTCTGCTAATTATTACCCCCAAGGAAATGGTCTTGTTGAGTCATCAAATAAAAATGTAATAACTAGAATAAAAAGATCATTGGGTAAGAACAAAAGGGGATGGGATAGTGAACTCAAATTTGCTCTATGGGCTGATAGGTTGTCTGTTAAAAGAAACATAGGAAGGACTCCCTATGAGATGGTATATGGAGAGAAAGCCTTATTACCCTCAAGAATAGAAAAATTGGCACTTTCCCTCTTGTTGTAGGATCATGAAGACCCCAACCCTTTACAAAGAAGGCTTGACCACATTGTCCTGTTAGAAGAGCAAAGAAGAGAGACCCTTAATAGAATGATGGAACAAACCCAAAAAACTATGAAATTGTTTAATAAGAAAGCCAAGGGTACTCCTTTTTCTCAAGGAGATATAGTCATCTATTGGGATCCTAAAAATGATAAGCATGGTGAAAAAGGAAAATTTGAATTAAAATGGATTGGTCCATACCAGATAGCCCATGTTATAGGGTAGAATACTTACAAGTTGCAGAATTTGTAGGGAGAACTAATGGCTATCCCTATTAATGGCCAACACCTCAAGATGTACAATCCCTGTTGAAGGTGAAAATAATAAAAAAAAAGGAAAAACAAAAAATCCCAAAAATAGAGTGATGTATTTTGTTATTTTGTGTACTAGATAAGCTTTTCTTTTATTGTTAATTCTGAGTTTGTTGTTACACATGGTATTCTTAGTTTGATGAGTATACATTACTATTGATTCCTCCAAAAACAATAAGAAAAAAGGAGATTTATTTTAGACTCTGATGAGGTTTACAATTTTTTTAAAATATGAGTGTTTATGCAATAGTTATTTGATATGAGATAAAACAGGATGAAAACAGAGTTGATTGAAACATCATGTCAAAGCCTCACATTACAAATGATACTTAAGGTGACTTCAAAGGTCCAAAGAACCGAGTTATCTTTGAGAGGGTGGTTAAGCTAAAAATCATTACACTCATCCTTTTAGCTAAAAACTAATCCTCAACTCAGGCATACTCTTTGCACAATTTGCTTATATCAAATACTTCTCAAATGAGAAAGAAAAATAAAAATAAAGTAAAATTGAGTCACTACTTGAGATATCTTGGAAAACCTCTACCGGGGCTATAGACGCTTGACTGGCAGTAGGGTAAAATCGGATGGGATTAGAAGCAACTCCACGGGGCTATAGACGCTTGACTAGTAGTGGAGCCCTACAGAATGGTGAAAATTTTTAAGAGTGAAATCACATATTAGGCTTAACTATTTTTCTCAGATATGACAAAGTTCTGAAAGACTTAGAAATCAAAATGAATGCACAAACACACACATGGGCCAAAGCATGATGAAGCAAATGGCTTTGACAAAATTTTGTGTAATCATATCCTATGACTTAGCTAAAACAAGCATTACAATATATCTAAAAAACTCATCTGTTTCTAAAATTCTGACCCTAGTTTCCAAAGTGAATAAAAGGAATTACAATTTTTCAATACTCTATTACTTTGATGTCCTATTGTTTGTACAATTTTTAGTTTAAAAATTGTTATGTTTTGTTTTTCAAGCTTTGCTTAACAGTCAAGATGATTTGAATTTTTGTCCAAAATTGCAATAAAACCAGGAGATTCTATAATTCTCAAGTGCCTCATGTTTTCAGCACATTGTCCCAGTCAGAGCCTATATTGGAGCCAAAATTGACTCAACATCTGAAAACCCCCAAATTTAAATTTTTGGTTTTCAATAAAATTAACAGAAGATTGCTAGCCTCTATTGCATTTTTCATCTAAGAAGTTGACTTCCATATTTTTGAAAGTTTGAAATTAACCTAAGCCTTTTTGGTTTTGACTTGACCTTATGGCCATTGTTTTATCATGTGAAAAGTCATTAAGGCTAAATTATTTGAGCACCCGGTACCATGGTAAAATCATAAAAATACCTGACTTCAAAGTAAGGGTCATGACAATCATAATAATCGGACCTAAGCCTAATGAATAAACTCTTAAGTCCTAAATTATTAAAAAAAAAAAAAACAGGCCAATTGAGGAACCCCCAGGTAAAGTAAAACCTAAGGTTTGAACAAAGGTCTTAATTAAAACATTAAGGGTATGTGCCCCCTTTAATTAAGTAGTGAGCTAATCAGGTAAATCTGATGATAGCGCTTAATCAAGATCTGATTGAATGACAGTGATCTTATAAAAGGGCATTAAAAAAGGCTAAAGATCATAAGATTAATTAAAATGGATAAATAATATTAGTGAGGGTCTAATGCATTGGATAATTATCCCCCTTTCGTCTTAATCAAAGGTTAAAATCAAGTACCCCTTGGTAACTAACCCTGTAGGTTGAAAGAAATCAACGATCGCGCCAATCTTGATCGAGATCCGATGGTTGCGCTCAAACCAAAATCCAAACGTTGAATGGTAAGAGTATCGGGTAACATAAAGTTGGAGCCATGATTAATCATGCATTAGCAAGGGTTTAATATGTTACTAATTACCCCTTTTGGCTTAATTCAAGATTAATGAAATACGATGATGCACCCCTTTCGGTTATCAAGTGTGCATATTATAGGAGATCTAAGGGCAGCACTTCATCAAGGAGAAATCAGATGGATGCACTCGATTTGATAAACACCATGGTCTAAAAATGCAAAAGCCTAAGTACGATGGTCGAGGAAGATCCAATGATCATGCTTGATCAAGGATTGATCCAACGGATGCACGTTTGCCACAAACCACCAAGGTAAACCAAGGTATTTTCAGAAGGTTATGATTAAACCATACACGAAATGGAAAGAAATCAATGGATGCACTCTTTCACAAAAAAATCGGATGGTAGTGCTTGCTTCAAATAAACAAAGGTAAATCAGGTGGTAAGAAAAGATCTGATTAGTCAAGTTTAATCATGTTTAGTGAGGGCCCTAACATGTTACTAATCATCTCCCTTTCTCCCTAAACAAGATTAATAAAAATCAAAAGTGTACACTTTTCGATTACCTAACTCGTAGGTTACAAAAGATCTGACGGTAGCGCTTGAGCAAAATTCAATCCGATGGTTGCGCTTAGTCATGAAACACCAAGGGTAAGTCTAAGAAGATTAACCATGCTCATGATTAAAGCCTATGCAGGTTTAAGGAATATCAATGGATGCGCTTCCACTAGGGATAATCCAATGACAACGCATATCACAAAGCGATCAACCCATGAAAGGGCCCTATCCAAGTCAAAATCAAATACACCCCACATACAAGTAGATCCAATGGTTGCGCTCGGGCATGATTGATCTAACGACCGCGCTTCAAAAGAGTTGCTCAAAGGTTAAAAGAGGGTTCATTAAAGTAATAATCAACAAATATCGACGGATGCGCTTGATCTCGCCAAAATCCAATGGATGATATTTCACAAAGCTATTAAAGGTGGTTGAATGAAGACAAAAAGTCAATCCGATGATCGCGTGCAATTGGGAAAATATCTAATGGTAGCACTTTATCTGAATAAGTGCCCATTAAAGGAATACGATTACATCACAATCCGATGGTAGCGCTTGACCAATCTAAATCTAATGACCATGATCTAATCAGAGCCATACAAAGAACAAGAGCATCCATCGTTGATCGATCCAACGATCATGCTTGTACCAAGAAAGATTTTAGGTCTTAATTCTTTTAGGTTCCTTATCAATGCTTTAATCGAGACCATCAAAGGAAATTAAGGGTTGATAAAAAGAGCATAGATCTATTAGATCCGATGATCATGGTGAATCCCGACCATATCCGATGATTGCGCTTGGCCAATCTACTTGGACGTTAAGATTGGAAGCATAGGGTTTACATAATTAATCAAATGGTAACCCACCTATGAGGTAATATGATTATTAAAAGTGTGTATTAAAATGAAGGTTAAGCAATGGTTTGATTATTCTTTCATAACTAGTATTCAACATAAGGATAAGGCCCAAACTTAATTTTAAATAAAAGATTAATAAACGTAATAGGATGGAAGCCTTGATCTAACGCTTATTATAAGATTGATTAATCAGTAAAATGCCAAGATATCCTTTATACTGTGCATGATCATTATTGGCACGTACCTTCGATATTATAGGGCTAACATTTTTATAGGTCTAAAAGTATCGAGCCAGGATGCCCAATGCATATCTGCGTCCAGAGGTAATCACGAGTTGAAAAATCCCATAAGTCCACATCCCAGTGAACGAATCATATGGTCAGATATCCCAAAAGAGGGTGGCCATTCCCTAAGGCACCCAAAACAAGGACCAATACAAAAAACCAGGCGATTACCAGTTCACGAGAACATACACTAAGCCAAGAAAAAAAGGGGGTCCTACGAAGAAAAACAAAATCATTGCAGTAAGGCAAAATGCATAGTACCAATAAAAATCCAATGGACACCATAGAATCAGGTAATGACCAGGGAAGGAAAGGTTCGAACAATCAAAACAAATCTAGCATATGGTATCGAGATGAGCCTAATACGGACTGATCCAAAAATAAATCTTGATGCTCAAGCCGAGGATCAGATTATGAAGATAATGGTGTATCATACGATAAAATAAAATAAACCTTTTTGAATGAGCTCATGCCTAGGTCCTCAACTTATAAAAGGGATAGTGAAGGGTAGCTAAAGAAGCATCACAGAGAAAAATGATAGAGTGCACAATGCATGAGTACAGTCGTTTCCTGCTCTACAACTTCAAAAGATGAAGAAAGCGTGCGAAGAAGCAAGTTATGGCTTCGGCCTTTCACTCCGTGCTTCGATGGAATATAGTTACATAGGGGACACTCCGACGGAGTATAGTTAGGGAAGCTACGTATATGTGCTTCCAGATCTTGTTTTCCATTCCCTCCTTCCTCCTACTTATCACTACCCCCCTCTTTCTAGGCATTCTCTCTTGACCACCCCCGTCGTTCTCCCCACATAGCGCCATCTCACCACCATCCATTGTGCGAAGCCACCCCCTTCACTCTCTCCTCCCTCGTAACCACCATGTAACCAACGTCATCCCATCCTTTCGACCCTAGCACGCCACTTCTTCCCTTCACCATCACATTGGGTCCATCCTTCGTCATCTTGATCTATGGCTGCCTGGTCGAATTTCCATTGCATATCCACCTGACCAGGGCAAGCAGGAAGTAGCAGAATATACCTAAGTATAGATGCATTGCATAACTAAGCAAAAGAAGAAAAACAAGTGTGTCGAATCCATCTAGCACAAGAGCTCCCTTCAATCTAAGAGTAAATCGTAACAAGAAATCCAGAGTCGAGCCAGCTGTACTAATTTGGAAATCAAATCAGATAGCGATAGGTGTAAGGCCAAGATTGTACCAAAAATAATAGATTCAAGAACCAGAGGCTATAAAAGGAAGCAACTACGATCAAAATTTGCATCAAGCATTTAGATAACATTTTTGCTAAGAGGTATACTTGAGTGCCCTGCTAGTTGTGTTGTTGTATCTCCTTTTTGTGTCTATTTTCTTTGCCATCCCTTATTCTTCCCTTTCTTTGGTGGGATTTTGATAGGAAAGTGCTCAAGAAGCTGAGATTATTTCCTGTCCTATTGAGCCTAAGATTCAGAGACTCTGTTGTTGCCAGATTGGAACAAGGAGGGTAGGAGAGACCTGTTACATTATTTGAACAAAGTTTCTTCATTGTATTGATACATTTCTTTAAGAAAAACAGAGTTAAAAGGCATTATGCCCACTCTGCATGTAATTTACTAGAAAATCAATACAATTATGGGTTTCATTCCTGTTAATTCCTTGTCTTAGTTTTGTGTGTTACTGCGTAATGTATTACATTATTTGAATGTGTTACGTATGTTTCTGTCATTGGCCAACTATTATGTCTATTATGATATTCAAATGGACATGATAGTGCCGATTCTTTCTCAATCTCTTTCTTTCTTTCTCATATTAAAAACATTGTTAAATTGCTATAACAACCCAATGAATCTAGGCACCGGTCTACATAAGGCATAAGAATTGGTTATTTTATTTGCTTGATCATTATTAATGCATATAGTATAATTCTAATCTGGAGCGTGTAATAATCGTAAAGTCATAAGATTACCACTGGGGTTTCCTTACCCATTATGTAGTTTCTCCTATAGCAATAGTTGTTTTAAATCAGAATGAAGAGGCAGGTTGACCAAAGCCTGTAATAGCTCGTTGGTTTCAAATGGTTTCTTGTAGCATGACAATCGAATCCTATGGATGCAAGAAATGGTTCCAACAAGCCTCTCTAATGATACTTGATGTTGTGCATGAGACATTTGGGATTGTCCAAGAATTTGGCATCCACTTGGGTCACTTGACCCCTTGATCTTGTGCATCTCATAACCTTAAAAATGCAAAGTATTCCAATAAATGCCATGAACACTCAAAAATGTGCATAGAACATCTTCTTTAGACATCTTCTGTCTTGTATGGGCATCTATATTTTTGCCTTAACAACTCTTCACACAATAAAATTTTCTAATGTAAGAAAAACTATAATCATGCCTTGGAAATAGATTGGAAAATTATGTCTCCTTTGTCACCTTTGAATTCCTTAAGACTACTAGAGTTTTGAAAGGGATGTCCTTTCCCTTTTATATTAACTTAGTCACATTGAGATATATATCCTATTTCATGTCATTGAGATTTGAACCTTGGTGTGGGCTACATCATCTATTCATTTCAACCAATGAACCAATGCCCCATTGGCTTAGACTACAATGTTAGCTAGTGCCTCGACATATTCTTTTAGCAAAAATTACGTCTTACTTCTAGTTTTGATGGCCTCTAGAAAACAACAATAATTATAACTATGCATCTCACTTTCTATGGATTAGTGTTTTGACTTTAAGATGACTTGTTTTCATCAAGATGACTCATATGACCAAGACAACCCTTTTTAACTTTTATATGGCCCTATCACTTCTACATTGAAGAAACTGAAAAAGCACAAGTTGCTCTCTTCTAGTCAAGAAGAAGATCAAATACAATTGATTACAACCAATATAAACTTAGAAATTGAAACACTTTTGTAAAGCATAACATAACATAGTATTTTGAATACTAAATTATAGATGTCACATGTATGAGATAATAATAGTTGAAGAATAAAAATAGATTTCGTTAATTATCTATATCAACAATAACTATAGTGCAATAAAAAACATGCTTGTAATAGCTTAATAAGCAATACAAATATATTAGAATTTAGATGTAGTAGACTTGGAGTACGACATAATTATTCTAGAGTCGAAATTAACTAATTTTACACATACACAAGCTAAATAGTTGTTAGAGTAATTGCACAACTATAACAGAAGATTAAACATGCTAAACATGACTAATTCTAATAATTATGATCAATTAACTATCAAGTTAAATACCTAGATGCAATTTAGAGAAGTGTGCAGCTATAGAAAATAAATTCTAAACATCTATGAATCATTCAGTTGTAAACAACTTTTGTACAACTAGAAAATTATCTAAATACTATGTATACAACATCATGAATAATTTTAACACATTAGTAGGTTGAATAATTTGGTAGAAATTTAGAATGAATTGGTTAGCATTATTTTCCAACATTCTCCCCCTTGATTCTAAGTGGATAAACAATATTGGCTTTGAGATTCATGAATTGAGATTTTTCTACTCCTTTGGTAAAAATACTAGCCAACTATTCATGAGTGTTCAATATATTAATTCAATTTATTTTCTCTAAACCATGTCTCTAATGAAATGGTAATTCAATTCAAAATGCTTAGATCTGATATGATGGACTATATTATTTATTAATTTAATGGTACTCATATTATCACAAAATAGTATTGTTGGTTGGCATTGCTTCTCCCTAATTTCTTCTAAAACTTTCGTGAGATATAGTGCTTGTGCATTAGCTAAAGTGACAATAATAAATTCTAATTTTATATAAGAGAGTGTAATTGATCCTTGCTTCTTTGAGTTCCAAGTGATCAGTCTCAAACCAAGTGAGAAACAATTATTGGATGTTGATTCCTAGTCATCTAAACTACCACCCCAATCAAAATCACTAAAACTAGCCAAATCAAATTTGTTAGATGCCTAATAATGTATACCAAAATTAATTGTATCGTCACATACCTTAATATCCTATTTTAATGCTTTCAAATATATCTATGAAGGGTCACTCATTTATCTAGAAGTATGGGACACACCATATGCAATGTTTGGTCTATTATAAGTAAGAGACATCAAACTTCCTACTATGTTTTTATAGGCTATCATGTTGACTTTATTTTTTTTGCTTGATAATAAGGGATTGTACTTGGGTCCCCCACCCTTAACAAATTACATATCTCTTATTTAGAGCTTGAGAGTTTACAAATAGATACACTTCTCATCTCAATTGAGATGCTATAGCTAGAAACCTACATCATTTTACATAAAATGTCTAAATTCTTGATTTTCATTTTTTGGATCTTTTCAAATCTCTGTATGAATACAATTACTCCATAATTTAGCATCTTTCTTGACATTTTCCTATAGCAACCTTTACAATGCCAAAATTTCACCTCTACTAGCCATGCCTTGCATCTTAGTAGAGTAATATTTTTAAAATATTGCACTATCATAGTCCGCTTTACCAAATCTGGATTGCTAATTTCCTTCTTGAAACACAAATGCAATCAATTTTTTTAATAAATAGTCTAAATGAACTTACATTATTGTTACAAAATACAACAAATTTTACCAATGGAATAAATCTTAATCATTAATTGATTTAGGCAATCAATATTTTTTGTCAGCTTCAACTAAACTTTCTGCTTACTAACCATGGAAGGTTGATGTTAACTTCACGATCCTCAATCAAAACCCCTCTATTGGCTAGCTTATCTGCACATTTGTTTCCTTCCCTTAATATATATGTAAAACTGATTTCTTCAAACTCTTTAGCAAGATCTTGAATTTCCACAATTATCTCTTGTATGTTCCATGGAGCCTTTGCTTTCTTCAAAATTGCATTTATTACTATGAGAGAATCACCTTCCATCCATACTCTATTCTATTTCATTTGTTTACATATTTTTAACCCTTCTAAAGCTGCCCAAGCTTCAACTTCATTATTTGTCTTAAATCCACAATTGAAAGCATAATGAGATAAAATCTCTCCTCTATTATTTCTAATTATTCCTCCTCCTCATGCTAGTCCTAGATTTCCTTTAGATGCTCCATAAAAATTCAACTTAACCCTCTCCACATCTGGTGGTTTCCACATTATTCTTTTTACCTTATTTTTGCTTCTCTTGTACCTAACATCATAATTCCAATTAATGACTTGAATCCATCTATCAAGACTCTCTACTTCCAAATTAGGTATTGGGTGAGTTGATAGGGTTGGTTTAGACTCCTCTATGGCTAAACATATCTTCTTTTTCATTACCTCTAAACTACTTTCCTTTCCTTTAAATATTTTTCTATTCCTTTCTAGCCATATAGTCCAAAGTATTATATCTTTTGATATATCCCATATTGTATGTAAAGCCTCACTTTTATAAGTGCTCTGCCATTGCTTTAACCAATATTCAATTTTGCTATTCATCACCATGCATTTACCAAACATATTAAGAATCCATTGCCATAGATTCCAAACTATTGAGAAATTTCCCAAGAGATGGTCAATACTCTTCTCCTCCTTATTACTGAAAACACATTGAGAGGGGCCATGAAAACCCCTTTTCATAAGGTTATCCTAGGATAAAATTCTTCTATGACCTACTAGCCAAAAAAACATTTTGACTTTAGGAATGCTTGGGCTATCCCAAATATTTTTCCATTATCTAGTGATATTATTAGGATGTTGGTGTTGAACATTATATCCACTTCTTGTTTTGTATTCTCCTGAGCTATTCAACTCCCAAATAAATTTATCCTTGGCACCCCTCGGAATAATCACAGTTGTTATCTTTCTACTCAATTTCCTCCTAGCATAAATGTCTTGTATACTTGTAAAAAAATCTTATTTCCATTTGTATCTTCCTTATCGGTCCTTGTACAAAATGTTTGAAACCCTATCACCGTATTTGTCTTGAAGCAATCTCATCCAAGGTTTCAAAACTAGATCTAAATTGAGTGGTTTTTTATCACACCAAGTATCCATCCAAATATAATTTTTTTCTCTAGTTCCCACCACCCATCTTAAACCTTTAATCATAATATCAATAGATTTTTTAAAATTATTCCAAAGAGTAGAACCATTTGGAAGAGAGAATGCAGTAATATTAAACTTGGGTCATTGGGATCAACATACTTACTTAGAAGAATTCTTGCCTATTGCCTTTGACTCTCTTTGTACAATCTCCAGATAACTTTTTCCCTAAGAGCTAAGTTTGCATTTGTAAGAGTTCTTAAACCAAGACCTCCCCTAGTTTTGTCATCACACAACTTGCTCCATTTCACCAAAGGAAATTTCCTTTTATCATGTAAACCTGACCATAAAAAATATCGCATAATAAAGATTAAATTTTTTTCAACTGATTTTGGCATAGAATGCAATGACATATAATAATTTGGAATGGCTTGTAAGACTGACTTAAGTAACTGCACTCTTCCTGCTAATGATAACCATCTACCTTTCCAAGATGGAAATTTATTTTGAACTTTACTAATAACTAGATTCTATAAATCTATCCTCATTCTCCCATTAAATAAAGGCATCCCTAGATAAGTTGTTGGTAAATTTGCCTCCTCCATTTAAAGCAACCTAAATTCTTGCTTTGATATTAGCAAGAGTGTTAAGGAAGTAAATTTTGGATTTAGTCCTATTAATTTTTTGCCTTAAAGCTATTTCATACTCTTTTAAAAAGTTATTCAAATATTTGGCCTCATTTATCCTTACCCTTCCAAAAAGGGTTGTATCATCTACAAACTGTTAATGGGTGATGTTATCAATGTTATTACTAACCTTTAGTCCACTTATAAGCCCATATTTGTAAGACTTATTCAAGTTCCCTATTAGGATCCTATCCTAACATTAATTAATAATCTTAATAATAATAATATATTATATCCTATGGTCATAATAATAAAATAATATAATAATAAATAATATAATAATTAATTATATTATTTATTATATTATTATAAGATTAGGGTTAGGAAGCATTGCAACCTTTCACCTATAACCCTAGAGGGGTATAAAACATTGTAAGAACTTATCATTCAATCATCCATGAAATATTATATAAAACATTTATTAAAACATTGAAGGGACTTCCCGACAATCCAAAAGCGATTCTTTTAGTTTTAGGTTATTATTTATTTATTTATCAATTTATGTGCTAGGAACCCTAGGTTCCTACCATCTGGTATCAGAGCCTTATGGATCCAACCACATTGGTCAAGGAAATGAAAAATGACATTGCAAAAATTAGAAGAATGATTGAACAAAAACAAAAAAAACAAATGGAACGTTCTGATCGTATTATACAATATTTAATGGAAATGCAAGAGGAGACCCTAGCCATGGAATCCCAGGAAGAAGAGGAGCCCATAGCCATGGAATATGAGGTGGAGGAGGAGCCCATAGCCAGGGAATCCCGGGTGGTACCCATTTCTCTCCCCAAGAAAGAAAAAAATGCAATTGAACAAATTGCTCCAAACCCTAAATTAATTGTTTCTTTGGATGAACTCATAACCATAGAACTTTCGGAAATACCTATTGCACTTCTGGAAGAAAGTAATAGAAACCCTAATAATTTAAAAGAGATAAATGAAGAGGATGGTATCCAAGACAAAAGGCTGCCACAATTATGTTTTGCAGATCTGCCTAAGGGTGATGCACATAGCCAAAAGATGATCTTGATGCAGCAAACATTTTTTTTCAATATCTCCAATACTGTCCGAAATATTTTCTAGAATAGTTTAATTAATGCCAAGGAAGGAAGTGTATTTACAAAATCAGTATATGATCCATTAGGAAGAAATACACTACCAGTAGCACCTAATGTCACCACATGTGGGCATCTATCTTCTACAAGGCCTCCACCTTGGCCACCGCCATTGTTCAAAGAAGTATCGTAATTTAAAAAAAAAAAAATTAATACCATTTATGTAACTTTTGAATCTGGCTATTACATACGTTTTTAAACCTTTTTGAGTGACATGAAAATATTGCCTCAAGGCAATAGAGTGATCATTCTACAAGCTGAGCCAAAAAAAAATCACATTAAAAGACTAATAAGATAAAATAATATTAGGAACTATTTAAAGATATGTGAGTGAAGACAGTAAACTCCTTTTTGAACTTTGATTGATGTCTGGTAAAACTACAACCAGATGTCAGTTTTATTTCTACATCATTTCAAACGTAATTCTTACTTTTAAGGAGAGAAAGTAATACCCAGATACATGCAAATCGCCTCACACTTTCAAAGATTAAATTCTATTCCTCTAAATAGGCATAGTACCAAGGAAGACCTTGTTGTGTATATAACGAATGCCTCACATATATCCATCAACAACGAACGTCTATTCCCTTTGTGCACTCAAGATCATAACCTCCATTTGTGCAAAAGATGGCCTCAGATATTCATGTTTCCCATTTTCCTCCTACCAAGATATCATCGAACTAGCCGACACTAAAGTTTCTATGCACAACCTTCACAATGAGAACAAGAACGTCACCATGCTTTATATCGAGGAAGACGAAAACCACGCAGACGTGGGATACGATTTTGATGTTTCTGTGTTGGCCAACGCCACAGACATGGACAACAACGATGATGATTCTGAAGAAGAAGATAGCATGAGTGATATTTCAATTGTATTAGGCTAAAGTTTGCATGTTTATGATAAGTTCCCAGAAAAAGTATTATTTCTACATCTCAGATTATAACCAAAGCAAGTGTGCAAGTACAATAGCAAAGATTCTAGTTGCTTAAGCATTCCAAAAGTCATAGGTATTTCTCCGATAATATTATTATTGGACACATTGAAAGCATGTAGACCTTTAAGATTCCCAATTTTTGAAGAAATCTCACCTAAACAGTTCATTACCAGATAAATCAATGGATATTATAAGTGACAAAATAGAATCAAAATATACCATGGTCATTTGTTTGGTTGTCACTTGCACTTTTTCTTGCAATAATATCGATCTCAAATTTCTAAGCTTTTCACTTGTTCATTCTGCATTGCTACCAAGTTTACCAACTCTCTTGGAATGAAACTTGTTATGTGATATGTCCAAGACATGAATGCTTGACATATTACACAATTCATATGGAATACATCCTTGATATTGATTTCCCCTTAAGTCAAGTACCATCAACTTAGAAAATTGAGCTAGCCAAAGTGGTACAACTCCAAAGAAGGAATTTTGTTCGACATCTAGAATCTACAGATTTGAGCATTTGAGAAGACTAGATGGCAAATTTCCCAGCAGCATATTCCCATTAAGGTGCAAAGATGCAAGTTTCTATAGCCGTCTTATATCTGATAGAATTTTTCCTCCCAAATTAGTGTTACCAAGTTTAGTTTTACCAAATTTGAGCAATTGGTGATGCTCGATGGTATTACTCCAGACAGCGGGTTCTCTGACAAATCTAAAACCTGCATTATTTAAAGATGGCCAATGGAAGGAGGAATCTCACCACTTAGATTATTCTTTGAAAATGATAAGAACACAATATGATGGAGAACGGTGCCAAGTTCCTCTCGAATTATGCCTGTGAATGCATTGTAGGAGAGGTCTAATACACCCAATATGACTACCTTGAAGGGAACGAGAAGAAAGCCACTGAACATATTGTTATCCAAATCTAGGACATAATATTGGTGTAGTTTTAGGCTGATAGGAACTTGACCTTCGAAGTGATTGTATGAGAGGTTAAGACTTAACAGATGATCAAGTTCCTCTAGCCAACTTGGAACGCTTCCATAAAGGTTGTTGTTAGAGAGGTCCAAACTAACTAACTCGTATTGTGCTGAAATAAATGCAGGCACTAGACCTTCTATGCTACAGGAAGCCAATTGCAAATATTCAAAGAGCATACTTGGTATCCAATCTGGACTAATATGGACAATCAAACTATTTTATGATAGACTCAAAAATAAGAGACTAGTGCAGTTTTGGAAAGAAGTCTCTTTGAAAGACTTAAAAAACTCGGACAATTTGTTCATTTTTTAAATAAACAGTATCGCATGCATCCATTGATAAGTCAATTCCCAAATATGGAGTTTTATGAAAACCATATCGTAAATGACCCAACGTTAAAATGGAAACGTATGACAACCCCTATGTTAAGTCTGAAATGAAGTATGGTAAATATGCTTTTATTAATGTGGCAGATGGAAGAGAAGAGAAAGATAATTTTAGTAGGAGTAAAAGAAACCTTGTGGAGGTTGTTGTTGTCTTGCATATGCTTTCAAACCTGTATAAAGTTTGTGACAGAGAAGGCAAAAAATTTAGTGTGGGTGTGATATCACCTTACATTGCTCAAGTTCTGTACCTAGAGAATAAGTTAATGAAACAAGATGAATAGTTTTTTTTTGATCAAAATGTCAATCCACTACAAGACCAGGACGCTTGGAGAATTACACACTACAATTTCAGCTTTGAGGACAAAGCTATTTTCAAGAGGGGTGGAATGTTAGGATCCTATCCTAACATTAATTAATAATCTTAATAATAATAATATATTATATCCTATGGTCATAATAATAAAATAATATAATAATAAATAATATAATAATTAATTATATTATTTAGTATACTTATTATAAGATTAGGGTTAGGAAGCATTGCAACCTTTCACCTATAACCCTAGAGGGGTATAAAACATTGTAAGAACTTATCATTCAATCATCCATGAAATATTATATAAAACATTTATTAAAACATTGAAGGGACTTCCCGACAATCCAAAAGCGATTCTTTTAGTTTTAGGTTATTATTTATTTATTTATCAATTTATGTGCTAGGAACCCTAGGTTCCTACCATTCCCACTCAAAACTTCTGCCATAATAGTGAACAAATAAGGAGATAGAGGATCTCCTTGTCTAAGGCCTCTCTTGGCTTTAAAATATTTTGTCACTAACCCATTGACCAACACTGAATAAGAAACTGTAGAGACACAATTTTTAATCCATATAACCCATTTATTCCCAAAACCAAACTTATCTAAAACTACAAAAATAAAATCCCATTTAACCCTATCATAGGCTTTACTCATATCAAGTTTTAAGATCATAGCTTTCTCTTTTCATCATGTTGACTTATCATATTTATCTTCTTTGCATAAAACTACTCCATAAGCAATTGGATTAGGCATTGGTTTTCATTCTTCCATACTAGATTTTTTTTAACATATACTTGGCATACTTGGATCGATAAACAAAAATCTAACTTTCACTTTGATGTACTTCCATTCCTAGGAAGTATTGCATCAGTCCCAAATCCTTCATCTCAAATTCATTCATCATAGCATTCTTAAAATAATATTTTATCTTAGAAGTACTACCCATATATATTAAATCATCAACATATGAATATACAAGAATAATATCATTACCTTATTTCTTGTAGTAAAGAGTGAGTTCACTTTGATTCTCTTGAAGCCTCTTTCCTAAAAATGGCCATCAATTTGGGCATACCATTCCCTTGGAGCTTGCTTGGGTCCATACAAGGTCTTCTTCAACTTGTAGACTTGGTATTCTTTACCTTGAACTTTAAATCCTTATGGCTATTGTACTCAAACTTCCTTCTTTAAGTACTTGTTTAAGAAGGAACTTTTCACATCCAAATGAAGAATGTTGTATCTCATTTGGGTTGTCAATTAAATCACCATTCAAATGATCTATTGTCTTGTCATCGATGCAGATGTCTCTTCATAATCTATGCCATATCTTTGAGTAAAGCCTTTTGCAACTAGCCTTGCCTTGTATCTTTCAACACTACCATCACTCTTGTACTTAGTCTTGTAGACTCATTTAGTACCAATATATTTCTTATCATTTGGAAGTTGTACAAGCTCCCAAGTGTCATTCTTATGAATTAAATTCATTTCTTCTTCCATTGCTTGCACCCAAACATCATTAGTACAAGCATCCTCAAAACATGATGGTTCAAAATTATCTTGTGATAACAAAGCATAGTTTACCACCTCACCTTTTGGTTCTTCTTCATCATCACCATAAATTTACAACCTTTGTAATCTTGAGGTATCAATATAATCTTTGTGTGTTTGACTTCTTGTAAGTCATCTTTCAAAATTTATATCCAATGTTTGGATTGGGGGATGATATGAAAGAATCATATTACGCTTCTTGTTTGTAGAACTAGATGAGGTATTGCTTGGTGGAATTGGTTAAGAAAGTTACACACTAGGGTGTTGCTCATTATCTATACCATCATTAACAATATTTTTTGACTTATCAACATGGTCTTTTTGATGACTATAAACTCCCCTTTCATAAATATACATCTTTTGACACGACATATTGTTATTGGTGGGATTGTAAAGCCCATAGGATTTGCTTTCTTCAATATACACAACAAATATAAATGACTCACTCTTTGATTCTAACTTCTTTCTATGTTGATCAACAATATGTACATAAGCTAAAAAACCAAAAACTTGAAATGATTGACATTAGGATTTTTATCATACCATGCTTCGTATGGAGTCATCTTCTTAAGTGCACTAGTGGGACTCTGATTGAGAATATATTATTGTAGCAAACACATCATCCCAAAAAATATTGTTTAATCCCTTTATTTGTAACATGCTCCTTGATATTTCAACAATGATGTGATTCTTCATTTCATCTACCCCATTTTTTTGAGGTGACTAAGTAATTGTGAGTTACCTCTTGATGCCAATAATATGCAATAATTCATAAAATGGTTTAAGCAAAACTCTCCTCCATGGTTAATCAAACATTTTATTGTTCATCCATTCTCATTCTCAATGAGGGATTTAAACCTCTTAAGTACATCAAGTGCTTCATCTTTGTGTTTCAAAAAATAAACCCAATATTTTCTTGAGAAATAATCAATAAAAGTGATAAAAATTGATGACTTACCCAAGCTCTTTGTTTACATCAAACCACATATATCGGAGTGAATTAGTTGAAGTGGATAATGGGCCCTCCATGATCTACCTTTTGGAAACTTCTTTCTTGCATGTTTGCCTTTAGCACAACCTTCACAAACCTTCTTGTGCTCTTCAACTTTTAGCAAACCATAAACTAATTCTTATGAAGTTAATAACTTAGGGTCTTGGAAATTCAAGTGGCCATACCTTAGATGCCACAACCAACTCTTGTCTTCAAATGCTACATTTATGAGAAGGATGTTATTTCCTCTAAAATTTAATGGGAACATCCTATTCTTTAATATTGGAATAATTGTAACAAATATATATCCTCAGTTTTTATCATAAATTATACATTTTTTATCCAACACTCAACAAATTATGTTTTAAATTTGAGGTGAAAAAATATCATTGATATAATTTTTACCATATTTTTTGTTCACCTCTATAACTCTTTTTGTAGCAACATTCAATGATTGGTTGTCACCAAGTTTGATCTTGGTCTTGAAGCTTTCATCCATTGTAGAGAATAAGTCATTATTGTTGGACATATGGTTGGAGCAACTAGAATCTAAGTACCAAAATTCTTGAGGACTATTTTTAGCTTTATCACATGATAAGAATAAGTGGCTTGGTGGAGCATCCTCATTCTCATTAGCATAATTAGCTCTTCTACCTTCATTGTCAACTTTAATTCTACATTCTTTCTCAAAATACCCATACCTCTTACAATGATAATATTGGACATTTATTTTATCAAACCTGTCTCTTTATCTTATAGATGAACCTCCTCTTCCTTAGCCTTTCCTATAACCTTGATTACTTGTGCTAGCACCTTTATTTTTTGAAATTCTCAACTTTTTTGCAAATGTTTTCTCTTCACTTTCTCCAAATGTATCTCTTAGTATCTCCTCATGAGAAATAAGATACCTAACTAAATGATCAAATTCAAGTGTAGTAAAATCTTTAATTTCTTTAATTGTAATTGCTACGTGATTCCATCTTGGTGTTAGTGTTCTTAACACCTACACCACAATATCTTTTCAATAGCTTCACCAAGTATGGCCATTTTTTTTACATATTTCACTCTGACACAATAATCACTTACTCCTCCTTTTTAGATTTTCAAATTCTCTTTTAAGGGTCTATAATTTCACAACTTTAACCTGGTCACTTCCTTGGTAAACCTCTTGTAGGGCCTTCCAAGCATCTCTTACTAACTTTGCATTTGTTATTCTAGGGAGTAGTTTCTTATCTAGAGCAAACAAGATATGGTACATAATCAAAGAGTTCTTATCATTTTGAGTAAGTGAAACCTCTTGTAGGGCCTTCCATCCTATCATTATGTGAAACAATGCCCCAATCTATTGTCTCTTCATAGCAAACTTCAACTATTTCCCATAAGTCCTTCCCTATCGATAAAGTTCTTATTTTTATACTCTAGAATGTTGGACATTTTGAGTAGTTGAGTTGTCATTGATGTCAAGAGTCAGTTTCAGTGAGTAGTACAAGAAGAAACGACTTCGAAATCAGTGCAAAAGGAAATTCCACTTCCAATTGGTCAAATCTAGTTCCAGGTGGTCAGATGAGGTTCAAAGAGCAATGAAGAGGCCTAAGCAAAATAATATTATAATATATATTTTTAAATAAAGGGGTAAAAATTTATGGATAAAAAGTTTGGATTACAGAGTACAACTGAGCTTCCAACCAGGACTCAAATAAACATCCAAATAAGCTAAAACCACTAGACTAGAATGACACCTGGAAAAGACAACAAGAACAAACCACATTAAGTTTGTACATCCTTATGGATAAACTCCCACAGGAATTGAGAGTCCCCATACGGGAGACTCTCCCAAGTATCGATACTCCAAGGATCCAGTAGCTCAGAAGCCCTTTTGACCAGGTAATTAGCAACCACATTCCATTCCCTTGGAATGTGCACAAAGGATATAAATTTGAACTCTTCACTCATTCTGAGAATTTGAATGGCTATAGAGGCCAACTGCCAATTAAATTCCTCCACCCTTTTACTGTTTAAAATATTAGCCATGATTTGAGAGTCATACTCGCAGATAATCCTATGCCAGCCAAGAGAAAACCCTCTCTGCAAGGCCTCAAGAATTTAAGAGCTTCCATAAAATTTTTTGAGTAAACACATTTATAAATGGAAAATAAAAAACTAACACCACCAGTAGAATCTCTCCCAACATCGATAATGCTAGCATGTCCAGGATTACCCCTATATGATCCATCAGTATTAATTTTTAAAACTCCTCTAGGGGTTGGCCTCCACCTGCCATCTCTCCTAACCTTCTTGCTGGGCTGAGGAACCCTACTAGGGCTAAAAGAGTTCACACCATCCCAAAGAGACCAAGGACTTGTTGTACCTTCTCCTCCCTAGAATCCAAAAGAGGGTCCACATCACATTGTCTATGGATGGTTTCCTGAACCATATACAGGATCTTTTGCCAGATCTGTTGAATAGCCAAATAACTGCCCTAAAATATGCATCGGTTCCATTTGAGCCAAATTTGCTAGATGATGCAAGAAGGGCCCAAATTCCAAACCACGCGAAGGAAGGGGGCCTTGGCAGGAGGTCTGCCCAGACTACTACAAAACTCCACCAGGGACAACATATGAAAACATGGATGGTTCCAAGCACTCCACCAACGGTGCCAAATGTCTCTAGCAAAGGAACATTGGAAAAATAAATGAGAAGAGTCATCCTCATTCTTACTACAAAGGACACAAAAATAGGGACCCTAAAATACCCTCTTCTTCATATTATCCCAAGTGAGGCATTTATTACTAGCTACCAGCTAGAGAAAGAAGTTACATTTTGGCCAGGCAAATTTGTTCCACACCTTTTTCCACCAAGTGAGTGGAAGACTCTTATACTTTTTCTTATCAAGAACCTGATAACCATAGGCTACCGAGTAGGTTCCCTTAGGATCAGGTTTCCAAGCCAAAATATCTTTACCCATCAATGAATAACAAGGCCTCCCCATAAGAATAAGAGCAAGCACCTCTCCGTCCTTGGCCAGTCCCCCTTGGGGCTATTCTTGCGGATCTTTCCACCTGTACATCTCCATATTTCCAAAAGACTAGATTTTTTAAAGTCCTCCACACAAGACCAGCCTGCTTCCAAGAAAAAAATTCTTAGGGAACGTAACCTAGGATATTGAATCAAGATAGGAGGGTGACCATCCCAAGAATCCTCCCAAAAAAGAGAATTTGACCCCTGATTGCAAATCCAGAACAAACCCTGCTTGATTAAATTAGCTCCTCTTTTCAGAGTGTCCCAGATAACTGAACCTTTCCCAACTAAGTTGACTCTAGGGATCTCGGCCTCAGAAATACCTCTCAGGTATTTACAAGATATAATTTTAGCCCAAATATGATCTTGAGAGGTACACCATCTCCAATAAATTTTTGCAGCCAAATCCTACCCAAAAAGAGTTGTTTTTCGTAACCCAAGACCTCCCTCTTGCATCGGCCCACATATAGAATTCCACCTAACCAAACTCCATTTAGATTGATCAAGTTTTCCAGACAATAAAAATTGTCTTGACAAAGCATCCATGTCCTTGATGAAGTGAGAGGGAGCTATTTGTACAAAACATCTATAAATGGGTAAAGCTTGAACAACAAATTTTAAAAGTAACACTCTACCTGCAGTGGATAGCCATTTGAAAGTCCAGTGATTCACCTTCCTTATAAACTTATTAATCATAGACTGCTAAGAAGATCTAGGTAGAGGATGAGATGAAATTGGAATAACGATATAAATGAAGGGGGGAGTCCCAACCTGGAATCTTAGAATGCAAGAAATCCTGGCTTGAATAAGAGGAGGGGTATTGAAGAAGAAAATAGAAGACTTGTCCTCATTAATCAACTTTCCAGAAGCACCAAGATATATGTTAAGAGACTATCTAGTATTTCCAGCATCCCTGATAGTGCAAACTCCCAACAAAGCAGTATCATCAACAAATTGAAGGTGGGAAATAGGTGGCAAACTACTATCCCACTTCCACCCTAGAATGAGACCCTGCATGACTTGAGACTTGAGAAATCTTCCCAACCCTTTTGCCATAATGATAAACAAATAAGGAGATAAAGGATATCCTTGCCTCAATCTCCTTGAGGTCTCAAACAACTCAGATGGCTCATTATTAATATGAATTTTGAATGAGGAAGAAGAAACACATCTCATCACCCATCTAATCCATTCCTCCTCAAATCCAAAAGTAGCAAGAACTTTCTAAAGAAAGGACCATCTGACCCGATCATAGGCTTTGGCCATGTCCAACTTAATGAACATAGTTTTCTCCTTAGAAGTTTCCATCGAGTGAATGGATTTTGTAGCAATAACAACCCCATCCAAGATTTTTTGACCAGCAACAAACCCTCCTTGCTCCTCAAAGATGATTTTTCTCAACCATATCTTCAACCTCTCAACAATAATTTTTGTGATGATCTTATACACAACATTGTAGAAAGCAATAGGCCTGAACATATCCAAGGAATTTTCTCCCTCTTTTTTGGGTATAAGCACCACAAAGGTAGAATTTAGGGCCCTTAGCATCTGTTTGTTCTTTTGGGACTTATGGACCACCTCAAAAAGATCAAATTTTATTAAATCCCAAATCTTCTGATAAAACTCAATCGATAATCCATCTAGGTTTGGGGCTTTTCATTTTTTCATCTTGAATACAACATTTTCCAACTCCTCAAGGGAAATTGGACCCATCAAGTGCTCATTCATCTCTATAGAAACAATCATTGGAATACATTTTAGAATAAGCTTTTCATTCTCATCATCTGATAGGGAGTCCTCCTTGAAGAGAGAGGAAAAATACCTCTTAGTCTCTTTTGAAATATCCCTGAAAGAAGAGAGCAGGGCACCCTAAGAATTCACAAGAGAGGTAATCAGGTTACCATTATGGTGAGCCTTAACTGAGTTATAAAATAAGGTTGTGTTCCTATCCCCTTCCTGAAGCCAATCTACTTGAGATTTTTTTTTCCAAAAAATTTCTTCCCTCGGTTCCCATTCAGCAAGGTCTTTCGCAGCCTCAGATTCCTCAACAAGAAGCTCCTTCGTGAATCCCTGATCTCTAATATTCCTTGAAGCTTCTTCCATCCTCCTAAGAGCTGCCAGCTTAGCTAAGGAAATGTTACCAAAATTTAGTCTATTCCATCTCTTCAATTTATGTTTTACAAATTATAGTTGCTTCATAAATGAATACATAGCGGTGCCATGAGGAGATTTGCCAGTGGTCCACCAGCCTCGCATGAAATCATGAAGCTTAGGATCATGAAGCCACATAAGTTGAAACTTAAAGGATGGATTATTTTTTAGCCCTAACTCCAAAGCAGAGAGTTGGATAGGCCAATGATCAGATCCCCTACCCTCCAGAATCACAGAACTAGCACTTTTGTTATTACCCATCCAATAACTGGATATCAAAAACCTATCTAGTCTCTCTGAGATGGAAGCTTCCCCACACCTTATATTGTGCCAAGTAAATATCCCATTATCTGGATTGATGTCAACCAAGTTTAGGGCCTGGATATGAGCACAAGATAAAAGAAAAAGGCTCGAGACGGTCCACCCCACCACGTTTCTCCTCCAAACAAGTGATAGAGTTGAATTCTCTAGCCAAAATTCATGGGTACAAGGGAACCAAACTTCTCACAAAGAAAATGTGCTCCCAAAAATTCACTTTACCATTGTAATCAATAGGAGCATACACATTTGTAAGTAGGATGGTTTCACTAGATTCATTATCATGCCCGACCATCGAAATAGACCATCTATTGGAAATCTAAGGATATCTTAACCGGATCCCATAAACAAGCGACACCACCAGCATATCCACATGCACCAATACATTGGCATTGCCCCCTTCTCCACAACTTGGGAGTAATATTGAACATACTATCAATAGCCAATTTAGTCTCTTGAATAAACACCACATCCAAATAATGCACACGAACCAAATCATGAACAACTTTTTATATGGGAATGTTGTTCAACCCCCTTACATTCCATGAGAGGATAATAATTTTTGGGGGTTATAAAAATGGGAGTCCAATGTTCTCACAAATCCTGAATCCACCAAAGTCTCCCCCATTAACTTAATTTATCCTGGTCCTTCTTTCGACCCACCTTCATATTCTTATCCGAAAATTTTTTGTTAATTATTTTCTGTTGCAATCCCAACACCATAGGAGTTTTACAGTCCAAGTATGACTGCATCAGTGCCTGAGTAGGAGAGGTCATAACTAAATCTGTACCACTTTCTAAAATAGTTTCCCTTATAGATCTAGACCCAACCATGTCCCATATACTTAGATCCAAAGCCCTTTGTTCTTCATTTAAAACCCCTAGATCTGATTCCTTAAGTTCCCCCTCAAGAAGAGACATCTGGTTTGGCCTTGTTATATTTGCATCAGGTAGCGATGTTTTAAGTATCTCCATACACTGAAAAAAGATCATCTAATATTTCAAAACGGTTGAGTAGAGCATCTGACTGGCTATCCTTAAGGTCTTTGTTGCCCTTCGTCCTCTGTTTCGGGATTTTACCAGAACAATACCTTCCTTATCCCGTTCCCCTTCCTTTATCGGGGCTTTTCATTTATCCAAAATTTGTCCAGACTAAGAGGGCCCAGGATTTGAAGCCACAATCGAGAAAAAATTAGGGCATTTTCTTTGCAGGTGGCCATATTCATGGCAAATCCAAAAACAAAATGGAAGAGCTTCATAGTCAAGTTTTTGAACCCATGTAGTTGATCCAAATTGTATTTCAATAGAATCTAGAATAGGATTATTTAAGTCAATTTCAACACAAATACGAGCAACAAAGATTACCTTTTTATCCATTGTCTGTTGTGACGGTCCAACCGACTTCCCAAGCAGAAGTGCAATCTTATGCAAGATATCAATTCTCCAGAATTCCAATGAGAGCCATGGAAGTCGCACCCATACTGGAACCCGCGACGACCGCTTCTCTTATGAGTTGAAACCCACATGCCAGGGTTTAAGAAAGAGTCCCACTTGGTTATAGAAATAAGGACCCCCTTCAAATGCTTTGTTACGATCTGCAATACAAGAGAAAACCACCATAAAATAGTTGTTCGCACTCAACATCACCTCCACATCACCTTCAGGATTCCAAGTCTTCCTGACCCAAGCCTCCACAAAGGGGAGAGAAATTTGAATACCCAAAAATTTGCCAATAAGGGCATGTTTGGTTAGATACTCCACATCTTCCGCCACTGAGTCTGGTTGAACCACTAGAACTGACCTGGCTTCACATCGTTCCAAACATCCATTGTTCTTTAACAAGTGGTTCCCGACATGCATTGGAAAATCTTGTTTCTTCCAATCATTTTCAGATGAAAAAACATCACGAGCATGCATTCTCTGTGTCGGACCCGATGCCATCACGATATTCCTCCAATTTTTTAGACCTCCTACGGAAGCTACTGCCATCCCCGCAGAGCAATTTTTCTTCATCAAACCCTAACAAATTAGTTTTTCCTCCTAATAGGTTCTTTTCTTATAATATTTTATTATAATATTAAAAGGAGAAATTTAAATTAATTATAAATTAATTTATTAAAATTTAATCAACTTCTAAAGTTATTTAGTTAATTATAAATCAATTATAATTTAATATAAAATTAATTTATATAAATTAAATAACCCTCAGGTTGGGTTATTAAGGTTAATTATTAATTCGAATTCAAAATTCGAATATGGCACTGACGTTCTTAAGGCATTGGCCTTCGTGTATAAAAGGGGGGCAAGAACCTTTGTTTTAAGCTAATGCAATCATCGATTAATAAATCTCTTGAGATTTGTGCGCAAGAAAGAAACAAAGGATTTCACATTTTTGAAAGCATTCAGTGACAGAAGATAAAACAAATAGGAGTGGGGCTCATTTCTCTCTGCATAGCACTGTGTAGCACAATTGGCAATAGTGGGTGGTGCTAAGACGTTCGACAAGCGAGGAGAATAGGGTTCAAAACCTGTCGAGTTGGTTTCGCAAGGGAAGAGTGTGTTTTGTTTTGCATCGCATCGATTGGAGAAGGATAAAGGAAGGCTTGAGCCTTACCCTTCGTGTGGAGGCTTGTAGCCCACGTGGTTGGCTAGCACCTCAATAAGGCGCTCGGTTGTGAGTGGTCTCGTGTTCGAAACCCGTTGAGGCCTTTTGCTTGAGATAAAAGGTATACACTAATGTTTTCCAAGGTTGCATGAAATATTTTGGATTTGCTAAGGTTGGATGAAATATAAATATTTTTGGAGGTTTATAAAGTTTGTTTTAAAAATGGTTATTAAGTATTTGAGGGAGATACAAGGGTAGACAATATTATTTTTTAGGGTTTGATTTTTGGAGGTTGTTTATTAAAGATTAGAGATTATAAGGTGAAATTGAGTAATTATTTTTATGTATGTTTTGATGATTGCTAATTTCAAAGGAGTAATAAGGTGTATTTGAGTGCTATTATTTTTGTATTGAGAAATATTTTTGAGGAGTATTTTTGTCATCTAACCATTGAGGTTGTCAAAGAGATTGAGTGTGAGTGAGACATGTTTTGAGGTCTACTCTTCATAAACCAAAAAGGTATGGGCACATTTTTCTTTGATTGAGGTGTTTGATTGATTGAGGTTTTCTAAAACAAGGTGGAGTGAAAAGGGTTGTTTTGATGAGCATTGTTGAGTGTGGTTTTGAGATATCGAATATTGATTGATAAGGGTTTTTCTAGAATAAAGGTTGAGGATAAAATCTTGTTTGATAAGTATTTTGGAGAAAGCTTTTTGAGAATGCTTGAGTGAGAACTTGTGAACTATCTTGAACTAGGGTTTAGACAAAGATCATGAATATCATTGTTATGTGAGATTGTTTGATAAGCATTGTTGGAAATAATTGAGTGAGTTGTTCATATGTTTGGACTAGGGTTTTTAAGAAAGGAGTATTTCTTTGAGTGATTGATTGAGTGGAATTGATTAAGCCTAGTCAAGTGCAAGTGTTGAAGTGATAGTTCAAGTTCTATAAAACAAATTGTTCTATATTCTAAATTGATTTGAGAAAGAGATTGAGAGTGATTGAGTGTGAAACATATTGAGTCTCTAAAAATTCTCTATATGTTTATGTGGTAAAAATAAAGAGAGAAAGAAAGTGATTGAGCATTATTGTGAGTGTGAAGCATATTGAGTCTCTAACAATTCTCTATATGTTTCTATGAGATTGGACAAGTTCTAGTGAGGACTTGTTGAGCAGATTTAAGACAAGTCTTTGAGAAGACTTGTGGATAGATTGGTATGAGATTTTGTGGAAGCTTACAATACATATTTGAAGATAGATATTGAGATCAGATTGAACAAGTTCTAGAGAGGACTTGTGGATAGATTAGTGTGAGCTTTTGTGGAAGCTTACAAGGCAGATTTGAGGTAAGTCTTTGAGAAGACTTGTGAACAGAGTTGATTGATTGATTTGTTGAAACCTTGGGTTACAGTTTGGGGTAAATCTAGAAGAGTTGATTTATTATTGAGTCAAGATTTACATTAAGGCTTGAGGACATATTTGAGGATAGAGTTTAGTACATATTTGAAGATAGGTTTGTGTCAGACGAGAAACAAAGATTGACCAAATTTGTGCTAGATCGAAGGACTGTGTTTAGTACATATTTGAGGATAGATATTGAGCTAATTTATGCTAGATCAAAGGACTGTGTTTAGTATATATTTGAGGATAGATATTGAGTAATATTTTGTGTTAGATTGAATTACTATGTTTAGTGTAGATTTGAGGACAAATATTGAGTAGATTTGTGCTAGACCGAAGGACTGTGTTTAGTAAATATTTAAGACAAAGCTGAGAGCAAGCTTTGGAGGTGATAAAGTATAAAGGATGACAATATCTAGTGGATAGAGATCCATTAGCCATAGAAGTGAAGACAATTCTTCTAAGTGAGGGTAGGAGTCTTCAGTGGATAGAGATCCATAAGCCAGTGCAGTGGAGGCAACAGTTCTTCTAAAATATCACCAGCCAGAGCAAAGAAGGGGTTCTCCTATGGATAGATATCCATGAACTTGATTAGGGGATTGGTGTCTCCTTTGGATAGAGGTCCATAAATATTGTAATAGGGAAGGATTCCCAAAGATATTTGTTGAGAAAATATTAGTGAAAGATTTTCTCCGTGGAGTAGCCCACATTGGGTGAACCACGTTAAATTGGTGTCTCTATTGTGTGTGGTGATTTTTGCATTGATTTAATTATTGCTATTGATACATTGCATAATATTGATTGGGAAATAAAGAGTAAAAAATGGTCTTATATTGTTCACCCCCCTCTCAGTATAAGCTTGTGTTCTTTGTAGTAACCATAATCTTGTCCATTGAATTCTAGAATTGAAGTGTATTTGTGTTGTCCATGATCAATTGTATGAGAGAGGAATAAAAAATTATTTCAACCTAGATATTGATCAATCTATATGCTTTTATACCAAATGAAGAAACTAAAAAAACACAAGTTGCTCCTTTTTAGTCAAGAAGATCAAACATAATTGATTGCAACCAATATAAAACTCATAAATTGAAATGCTTTTGTAAAGCATAAAAGAACACACTTTTTTGATTATCAAAATGCATCTATAACATGTATAATATAGTAGTTTTTGAAGAATAAAAATAGATTCTATGAATTATATAAATCACCAAAGACTGTAGTGCAAAAACAAATAGACCCATAATAGCTTAATAAGCAATACAAATATATCAAAACTTAGATGCAATAGACTTGGAGTAAGACAATTATTTCAGAGCTAAAAATTAACTAATTTTACACATACACAAGCTCACATAGTTACTAGAGTAATTGCATACTTGTAATAGAGTATTAAAAATGTTCAACATGACTAATATTGATAATTATGATAAACTAATTATCAAGCTAAAGACCCAAATGAAATTTGTACAAGTGTGTAACTGTAAAAGATAAATTCTAAGCATATATGAATCATTTAGTTGTAAACAATAATTGTACAACTATAAATTTTCCTAAAGACTAAGTATACAACTTTATGGATGACTTCACACATCAACAGGTTGAAGAATTGGGCAAATAAGCGATCTAGCAATGATCTAGTATGAATTGGTCAACATCATTTTCCAACATAGATGACCTTTCTCATGTTAGCATTGGATGATAAAATAAAAATAGTATATTAAATTACCAAATAGAAATATACTTATGTGTGCTCTTTTCTCTTGGTAGTATACATCACACAACTTTTTTGGTCATGTAGGTCATCCTTTTCTAAGATGTTTCCCCTTCAACATTGTCTTGACTTTAATAGCTCCATACATCAACAATGCTATAATATCCATGTTTGCCTCCATTTTAGGATGACAAGGAATAAATTAGCAATTATGCACTTACTTAACTACTTTCATACCACATGATGGACTAGTAGAGTGTTGGATAAATTATACCACTCAAAACAATGTATATGTATAATGAAGAAGATGGTGGTTGGTATTGCTAGTTATCTATTCAAGTATAGCTCTTGAATATGCTTCTATCAGATGCTATTCTTTCTTTAAATCTTCCATAAAATAATTCCATGTAAACACTACCTATTGATTTTCCTCCTTGACCTTGTTACAATATGCTTCCTCCCAGTTTCAAGCAATTAATGAAGCTTTCAAGAGTGTCGAAGTGATATTCTCATTGCCGATGACTTTATATACAAAGAAATATGAAGAAAATTTATCCAACCATTTTTTTATGGCATAGATATTGATTTTTCCTTCAAAAATAGTAATATCAAAATTCATCTACGCCTTAAAAGTTGTGGAAGTACTAAAATTATTTGAGGGCAGTTAAAGGTGTGCAGAGGAGGTTGTAGAATTTGTAGTAGATAGCCATTGAAGAATTGAACAAATCGATCCATCATCTTATTCCTCTATTTCATGAGGGCTTTGTTCAACATCTCTTATATAGGATCAAATACCTCAATGTCATCCATTCTAGTTTCCATCTAAGATTATTGGAACAATAAAAGTAATTAGAGGGATCTCACATAGAATACTTGAAATTATGATATAATGATCTTGTGTTGATGAACATACACTTGAAAGATGGACCACTTTAATGCCATTGATTTGAAACTCAAAATTTTAGGCTAAGGAAGATCAAGAAAGACTACAATTAAAAAATAATAAAGCATAACAAATTAGAATACAAAATGTAAGCAAAATAATACAATGATTTTATTGCTTAAAAAATAAAGTCAAATGCAAGCAATCTTTGAGAAGAGATGCAAGGCTATATCATTGCATCCATTACTCATGCTTTTTATAGTTAGGGGTGCATATATCTTTATACAATATTTGGTGGGTTAGAAATCCATCTTATTGAATATGGAAGTCACTAGTATGGAAATGTGGCGGTTCACCTTCCATGAGTTGCAACATGTATATTAGATGAAAATTAATTATATATGACTTGTCCTTTTGTTTTTTGTCTTTTTCTTATTTGTCAACATGGTTAGAAATGCATTTTGTCTATGAATGTCTAAATATAGAATATTACTATTTTTAATAAGTATTTTATTTTATAGTTTTAGGGCCTTTGGAGCATTTTTCAATGTAGTTACTGACAACCTTGTTGTATAGGTTTGTCTATTGATAATTGTTGTTCTCCTCTAACCTTTCCAACCCTTCTTGAATGGATAAGAACAACGTCTCGAGCACAAAGTTATGGCATGGACAATGTGGTTAAGGCCAAAAATAAGATTTTCAGGTATTTTTGGGCATAAAGCCATACCCCAAATAAGGTCACATGCCTAGATCATTTAGGTTCAAATATCTAATGGATATGATAGGAGTTATGAGTTGGAATCCATATTTGATATGGTTTTAATAGGTTATATAATATTTGTTTATGCATTGTCCAAGGATGTGTTGCCTTATGACCAATAATTGTAGAACCTATATTTTCTTGCAAACTAATGCCTATGCTACTGTTTTTCAAGGAAGTGGTACATATATTAGTAATTTTAGCTGAAGTTGTGTATGCATTCATGAATATTTCCAATGATAAGTTTATGATTGTGTTATAGCTGCAAGCTTACTCCAATGGTAAGGGATTTGACCTCTCTTTGTGAGGTAAAAGGTTCAAATCCCACTTAATATGAGAAGACTGAAACCCCTTATAAAAACTTTTGTAAACTCATTGAAAAAAAGTTTATGATCATGTTCTTGGACATTCTTGATGAGCTTGGATCATAAAAAAATATAATAAAGAGGTGTCTATGATCATGAAGGTTTTTAGAAAAGTAATCATCAAAATATCAAAGATGTGTTTGTGCTTGTGGGTGTTCCTAACATACCACAAGGTAACTAAATAACAATTTTAACATTAAAAAATGTCAAAAAAATTATTTGTGATTCTCAAGGTTCTCGATAATGATGTGTTTATTCTTGTACTTATGGAGGTTTTTCAACAAGATGTGTTTTTGTTTATAGAAGCTCTTAGGAGAAACAATATAATCGAGTGATAATCTCAACATTTGAGAAACGTATTCTTATTGTTTGATATACTAATCTTGGTTTCACAATCAAAATATCTCCTAATTTTACCTTTCACATAATTTTGACCTTCTTATTGTATATGCCAGAAGAGGAAAATCAACAATGGACCAGGACTTCAAAAGATGAGCATGGGGCTATCACACAATATGGAGAAGAGTTGTTAGGTCTTTGCAGCATATACAATTTGATTATTTGCAATGGGATGAAAAAATGGAAAAATTCAAGAAAGTATACATGCAAAACATATAAGGGACAAAGTGTAATAGACTATGTAACATGCTCACAGAATTACATACCAAAAATAGAGGAGCTAGAAGTGGAAGATTCTCCGATGGAACTTAAGTCGAGATCACAACCCAATTGTTATGAAACTTCGAATGCATGGAGACAAACCAAGGGAAAAACACTTGCAAGGCAATCAAAATAAATATCCTCACAAGGGAAACATTCTCTTAACAGATGAAAATCGACAAAATTTTAGAGTAGTATTAAATAACAAGTTACAGGAAAGGGAAGAACTACATCACAGTAGTAGAGATTACAATAAGAGTGAATGGTTAATGCACATTATTAAAGAATCTCTAAACAAATGCAAGAGCTAAACCTAAAAAGAAAGAAAGGAATAGCTTCCCAACCAACCCATGGTTCGATGAAGATTGCAAAAAAAATGCAAAGATTACTAAAGGAACCAACGGGTAAAACAAGAGCCAACAAAAAAGCATATGAAAAACTGGTAAGGGCAAAAAAATAAGAATACACTAGAACAAAGAGGAAATAATTGATTTACTTAGGAAAGCATGAACCAAAGAAATTTTAGAAGGAACTAAGAGTGAAAAGGATGCAAACTGAAAATAACAAAATTGTTAATCAGTGATTGGAGTATTCAAAACAACTGTATAAGCGTAGTAACCAATAGGAGACACCCCCTACTATCATTGTCAAGAAATAAATTTTCACAATTGAAGACATTATTCAAGGGATAAAAAATTTAGCAACTAGTAAAGCCCGTGACATAGACAATCTTCAAGTAGAGCATATAAAATGGGGGGTAGATATCTTGGCATCGTAAATCAAAGAAATTTTCAATGAGGTCATACAAAATGGCTTCCCTACCGAGTGGACAACTAGCTTGACCATTCCTTTTTTAAAAGTGGAGATGTAAATAATCCCTCAAACTATCAAACTATCATAATCAACCCTCTCTTTGCAAAGTTGTTTGGGAGTATGATAGAGCGTAGGATTAGCATATGGGCAGAAGAAAAGGGAAAGAGAGCAAAGGGGCAAGCAAGTTTTAAGCCAAGCACTCAACTATTGATCACTGTATCACACTCATACACATAGTGGAAAAAATATGGGACAAAAAAGAGGAGGCTTTTTGTTGTTTTGTAGATTTCAAAAAGACATTTGACACAGTGCCAAGGAAAAAATTATGGAGCAGAATGGAAGAGCTAGAGGTTCCAATTCACTACAGGGCAGCAGTTCACAAACTATATGAGCATGTAAAGACTAGAATCAGAACACAAGAAGGGTTATCTGAATGTTTTGATAGTGACATAGATGTCATACAAGGTTACCCTCTATCTCCGACCTTATTTGGGTTGTACATTGACAAGTTAGAAGAATGGATAAACAAATTTGGGGGAGAGGGTGTGCATTTAGCCAAATATGTGGTAAAACTCCTCATGTATGCAGATGATGTAATTATTGTGGCCAAAATAGCCAAAGATCTAGAATATCACCTTCAAGCTCTAGAACTCTTTTGTAAAGAAGTTGGGATGCAGGTGAACATGAGCAAAACAAAAATTATGATTTTTTTAGCAAAAAAGAAGAAGCAACAACTCAAATTTTAGTTTGTAGGAGAACCGCTTGATGTAGTAGTAGAATACAAATACCTGGGCATAGAATTTCATGACAAACTTAATTGGAATACATGTAGGATGAAAATAACTCAAAGTGGTTGGAGAGCACTATATGCACTTCAAAACAGGTGTAGGAATGCCGAGTTGTGGGACTGGAAGACCACCAAGGTCTTATTTGGCCTACTTGTTACACCGGTTTTGTTGTATGGTTGCGAGGTGTGGGCTAGTGGCACAACAAATGCACAATGGAGACAAATAGAAAGGATTCAAAAATATTTAATCACAAACTTTCTCAAAATTAAGGCCATAACCCCTTATGAAATTATTCTAGCTGAAACTGAAATGTTCCCTTTAGAAGCAATTGCTATGACCAAGTTGTTATGTTACTTGAAAAAACAGAAAACATGACAAATGATAGATGGCCTAGGGTAGCTAGGGACAAAGAGTTGCATAGGCGAAAGAATACATGGATGAAACAAAATCAGAATTGGATGAAACATTGGGAAATCAACATAAATGAATGCCCAAATGTCAACAAAGACATAAAAAATTATGTGAATGAAAAGTTCAGAAGCGGAATGTGGAAAAATGCAAGCAAGAAAAAACAATATTATATTGCAAATTTTAACCCAACGTATGACCACAAGGAAAAAACGTATATAGATTCTGAAATCAAGTGGAAGGAAAAAATACTCATTGCTCAGATAAGGACCAGCTCTCATAGGCTTAGATGTGAAACAGGGAGATGGACAACGCCCAAAGAACAATGGGAAGAAAGGATATGTACTGTATGCAGCACAGGGGCAGTAGAGATAAAGGAACACTTCATCTATAAATGCTCGAGTTTTTCAGATATCCGTGACAAATACAAAAAAACACTTGGGAACGAGTTTATGGCAGATTTATTTGAAGACAGTAAAATAAAAAAATTTGGGGAATTGCTAACACAAATTAGCAGGAGAAAGAAAAACCTTCTCAAAGATATTAAAGATCATATGATATGATTTGAGTAATTGTACTTCCATATTTGAGGTCCCATAGACCATATTTGGGTCTCTCGAACGTAATTAAAATCTTTCATTTCATTTCTTAAATATTAAATGAATAATTTTGTTTTATATTGAAAAGTTAAAATAGATCAATATATCATTGTTATGAAATGCAAGATTTTAATTAAGTCTTTCATTTCATTGTTTTATATTAAAGATTATATGATATGATTTGAGTAATTGTACTTCCATATTTGAGGTCCCATAGACCATATTTGGGTCTCATGGACGCAATTAAATCTTTCATTTCATTTCTTAAATATTAAATGAATAAGTTTGTTTTATATTGAAAAGTTAAAATAGATCAATATATCTTGTTATGAAATGTAAGATTTTAATTAAGTCAGCAAGACCCAAACATGGTCTATGGACCCTAGCGCAATTACTCAAATCATATGACCATTAATATCCTTGAGAAGGTTGTTCCTTCTCCTATTAATTTGTGTTAGCAACTCCCCAATTCTTTTTATTTTACCGTCTTCAAATAACTTTGCCATAAACCCTTTATTTGAGAAACATGTTCTTATTGTTTGATATACTAATCTTGGTTTCACAAGCAAAATGTCTTCTAATTTTACCTTTCACATGATTTTAAGGTTCCTCACTCTTAAATATTAAATGAATAAGTTTGTTTTATATTTAAAAGTTAAAATAGATCAATATATCATTGTTATGAAATGTAAGATTTTAATTACATCAGCAAAACCCAAACATGGTCTATGGACCCTAGCACAGTTACTCGAATCATATGACCATTAATATCCTTGAGAAGGTTGTTCCTTCTCCTATTGATTTGTGTTAGCAACTTCCCAATTCTTTTTATTCTACCGTCTTCAAATAACTTTGCCATAAACCCTTTTTCAAGCGTTTCTTTGTATTTACCACGGATGTCTGAAAACTCAAGCATTCATAGATGAAATGTTCTTATGTCTTTGTTGCCTCTTTATAGAGTACATATCCTTTCTTCCCATTGTTCCTTTGACGTTGTCCACCTCCTTCTCACATCTAAACCTATGAAAACTAATCCTTATTAAAATAATGAGAATTTTTTCCTTCTATATCTATCAATTTATAGAAACTCTAATTATTAAAATTTGATATAACAATCCTTTCTCCTTAAACTTTAAAGTATACATATATCTTCCTATTTCTTTCAAAACTTTAATGACTAGATTGTGACATAATAATCCTCTCTTTAAAAATTTGAAACTTATACTTTAATATATATACATTAAAATTTGCTATTTTGAAATTTGTACTGTAAACCTTGAATTATATATGAACCCCGTCTTTTAAAACTCTCCTCGTCGAAAACCCTTAGCCACTTAGAAAAAAACACAAAAAAATTTTCCATACGATAGAGCCTTATATTTTTTTAATTACGTCGATAGGCAATGGCAGGGTGGAGACGAGGTCATATATATTACTTAAACAATTTAATTTTTTTATTTATTAAAAAATTGACATTAATAAAAACTTTTCTTTATTAAAAATTTGATATTAATAAAAATATTTAAAATATTTAAATTAAAACAGTGATTAATTTACGTTGCAAACATTCAAAATATTATCTAACGTGAGATCTTCAAAGGATTGATAACTCTAGGTTTATCTAAGTCTGGCAAGCTATTGATTTACTCCCCCGAATTATATTTAATTTTCTATCAGAAGCACAATAGCCCAGCCAAAACCATACGAAACAAGAACAACAATATAGTACATTATGCACTGCCACGGCCACTGTACTGCGCAACCATAACTTCTGCCATGTCAATTCACTTTAACATGAAGTGTGCAAGCAAAATTCCCATCTCAAGGCCAATCATGTCAATGGCGAAAGCCAATTACAATCCCAAACTGAAGAAAGCAAAAGGCTTCCAACCGAAAAAGGAGGATGTCAGCTGGACATGTATTAGCGGATGCGGAGCATGCTGTAAATTGGCCAAAGGCCCAGCCTTTGCACCTCCCGAAGACATTTTTGATAACCCTGACGATATAGCTGTAAGTTTTCCCAACACCCACTTGTACTTCTTCTAGTTAAAGTTTTTCCCACACCTTTTGCTATGCATGTTTTTTTTCGGTTGGTTGGTTTTATCCTAGAAGCTAAGAAGAAAAGGCTGATTTATCTCTCTCTTTGCAAAAGTTAGTTTCTGCAATTTGTAAGCCAATGTTCATTCCATGTCTGTAAGTGGCTGACTGCTAAGCTTTCTTACAAATCCAAAATTTACCGTGCACTTGGTTAGAACGTGGTTAGCTTGTAAACTATTGATACGACACAAACTGGAGTGCCTCAACAAAAAGTTAAAACTTCTAATACCAAGCAAAATCTCTCAGTTGTTGGGTATCTGAATTGGTAATCATCTCTCTGTAGCTTACTAATGGCAGCGGATAATGACCAGATTCGAAAACAATTCAGTCTTGGAAGAGTTCTGATTTTCCATTATGTAAAAAAACTCCAATTGTTGATAAAATCATTGGACTAGGGCACATTCATAGTCCTTCTCATCTCTTTCCCTCTCAGGGGGATGTGAAAGACTAGAGATGGTGCTCAGAAGTTTTTTGTGGGGAAAGCAAGGGGATAAAATAAATTCCTTTATTTACTCGGGACCTATACACTCTTACATAGGACAGTGGTGGTTTGGGCATCCTAGCTTTTAAAGTACAACTAGTGGATGGAGATGCTTCATTGCAAGTGCTACTTCAACATAGAATTCTAACCAGTCACCATATCAGGGAAGATGGGGCCATTATTTATATGTGATATAATTGGTAATGCAAATGCATTCATTCTCTTATTGTCGGCAACACTGTTAGAGGCTTTTGGTTGAGGTGGTATGTAACAAATCATCTTCACTTGAAATAAAAGGGGTTACATGATACTTGGAATTTAGCATCAAGGCCTACTTGGATTTTCTCTTCTCCATTTTCACTCGGACTGCTACCTTACTACGCTAGGAATGATTAGTCAGGAGAGGTGTTTTTGGGCAGATCTCTGAAACTAAAAGTTACAACGTCGGAAGTGACTTGGAATACTTGGAGAGAATATGGCTTCTTTAAAGAAATTTTGGATCAATACTTAAGAGTGTTTTTAAGGATAAATCAGCATAGACAGCCACGTAGAACAAGGATTCATAATGTTCATTCATAGAGCAAAATGTGAGGCCATTTTAAGGATTTGCATTCACTTAAATTGCCAGAAGCTTTCTTCTTGTATCGTTGCAGGTGCTAAGGTTCAAAAAGGGATGTATTAACATACTATGTGCTAGTTTTCTTTTGTTATAACTCTCTTTGAGATGGGAAGAACCCAAGGATCTTTCTCTAAGAATATAATATTGAAGTCAATATGATTAGTAAATACTTGGGTTTCCCTCAAAGCATGAGTTGGGATAAACCAAGATCTTTATGAGTTGGCTGACAAATTGCTTATTCTTCATGTGGCATCTTCACTGGATAAACCATTGCATTTAATGAAGTATTCATTAAGTATTCTTGAATATAATTGTGTTGGGGGATCCTGTGGTGTTCATTTTACTATTTGAGTTAAGAATGACAAAGGAAACAGGGTGAACAGAGGATTGCTTAAAATTTTTGAAGGAAATCACATATACGCATTCCAGAAAAATAGAAATTTAAGTCCTTGATGTGAAATTACAATCAAGTTGTACCATTACAAATAAAAGGAATGTATATGAGAAGGTATGTGTGGTTCTGTAGCCTGAGTACTGCATGTACTAGTTGACTTTTATCTTGTGGTTCTTCAATACATCATATTCAATGGACACATGGGAAAAAAAATTCTGCTTATCTCTCTACCATTAAGTTTGGCTTCTTTATATTCAATAAATGCAAAATGCATGATTTGTCATCTCTTTTTGTTAGCACATGCCTTTAATTATTGTATGACCTTTGCAGAGTGTGAAAAATAACCGTCATAAGAACAGATTAAAAAGCGGCAGGATGATAGCTAGATATTGTATTGAAAAGGAGACCACTTTTCCATAATTGAAAATTTGTTTTTCTCAGTGATGTTTTGGCCTAACATGTTGAATGCAGCTATATTGGAGCATGATAGGTCCTGATGGATGGTGTATCAATTATAACAAAGTTACTCGGACATGTTCCATTTATTTTGGTAAGTGGGTTGCTTACTGTTTTTACTTCTGTTTGTCGCTCAGTTTCGTGTTAAATAGATCCTATTTGGTATTTTCTACTTCACTTTTAGTTATTTTCTTGTAATTTTTACTGCTTACCATTTCTGTAATTTGTCTAAACCAATGAAAGCATCTTGTCAACTGTACTTAATCCATATATCTTTTAAATGAGAACATAATAATTATAATGTGTAGTACTTGTAGTTATGTGCTGATGCTTCTTAGTTAGAGTGTGGAGTTGATTTTCTTACGACATTTAGATACTATATGAAACTAGTGAACAACAACCTAAATTTGTGCAACTTTCCACTTCCTGCAACTTTAAATCTTACATTACTTCTTCAATCATAACAATGCTACATTAATGGTAAAAAGGGAGAAACAAGGAAACAACTTTTTTGAATGGTGCTTCAATTTGCATTGCCTAACAGACTTCATGTAATGTCACTTCCTAACACAGTAGTATGTGGCTGTGAAGCTTGACAGTATAAACAGTTGGATTGCAATTTATTGATGACTCTTAAATCTTGTTTTATGGGTTTGACATGTTTCCATCATATAATAATTTTGATTTTTGAATGACTTCTTTGCATTTATGAACTAGTAAAGCAGCTGACTTTAAGGGACTTTAGTGAAGTTTCTTAAATATGTCAATTAATCATTTCTTCCCTCCCATTGTAGACTTATTTATCAGGTTGATTGCTCACATGTTCCTCTTTCTTGGTCAGAACATGTTATTCATCCTATTCATAAATTTGGAGATAGCTCAAACCTGAATAACCACAAAACCTTCATAATTACACATACAATTGCCAAAATTCATGCCACAGTGTTGGAGATCTTTTTGACCAGTTAGAGGAAGATAATTTTAGAGAAAGAAGACAAACACGGCCTAACAGATATTTCCAGGCTACTAATCACATTTTTACTCTTCAAAGTTGTCATTGAGAAGTCTCAGGAAGAGTCTTTTAAAGTCTTTTGTTGTTATGTCGACTTCAGAAAGGCTTACAACGTTGCACCTTGACACTTTATTGTTTATGAGTTGACATGATACTGGCATCTCAAAGCTCTTTATTACTATCATTATGAAGCTCTTGAGACAGTTGTTGGCTGGTTTTGAACATGGCGCATTCGAATTGAATATGTGATACTATTAGAGTTAAATACAGGTGCTCTCTCTTGCCAATCCTATTTGGAATTTACATAGGTGAGCTTGAACATTTGACAAGCACATTTATGTTGAGGATAGTTGTATGTTACATCATACCTTGAAATTTATACTTTCTTTTGTTGATGACGCAGTCCTTCTTGCTCATTCTTCCAAGTGTTTGCAAACATACGCATTTGGTTGGTTTTGCAAACTTAATCAACTAATGGCCATTCTTGGTAAAAGTAAGAATATAATCTTCAATACCTCCACAGTGCTTTCTCAATTTCCAATTCTTCTAAAATGTTGGGCCTATGGAGATTACAACTATTGCTATATATATTTAGGGGTCTCATTGATTGGTCTCTCACTTATTTCGAAGTCCACTTCTTAGTAATGACTTCGTTGGGAATATGCCTCCCTTTTGTGTTAGCTCGTCATTGCTTTTCTATGCACTTCTATGATGTCTCTATAAAGATGCATCTCTTCAATATAATCATGAGATCGACTATTTCCTAACGGGCCCAAGATATGGGGGTCCTTTCTTGGTGTTTGTTGATTGGGCCATGAAATGAGAGGTATTGATCCAGGCATATGACCTTTTTGGGGCATGGCTTTATGCCTGAAAATGCTTGAAAGTCTATTTTTTTTTATCCTAACCATACTGTTAGGGGCATAACTTTGTGTTTGGGACTTTGTTTTGATTCATTTAAGAAGCGTTAGAAAGATTAAACGGAGAACGACAATCTGAGGAGGCAACTTTTTCGAAGACAAATTTGCTAGCAACTTTGTGGAGAAGAGAACAAAAAGGAGAAATAAATAAATAAACGCTTCAGAGGCCCTCAATGCGAAACAAAATATTTACTGAAAAGTAGTAATTTTTTATTTGTAGATTTTTATAGCCAAAAGACATCTCTAGCCATGTTGACACATCTTTAGAAGACAAAACAATGTAATTTTCAATTAATATGCACTTTTTAACTCATGGAAGGCAAATCACCATATTTTCTTATGGGTGACCTAACTCATGGAAGGTGAATCATCACATTTACTTGTGGGTGACCTTCCATATTCAATACGGTGGATTTCCAACACACCAAAAATATTGAATAAAGGAAAAAATGATCATGTGTCGAAATCGAGCAACTGTGCGAGGGTTTCATCTGTGTTGAGTGCTAGTGGCTCCAGAGGTTGTTTTTCGGGGCCTTTGGGACCTAGCAGCCAACATTTTTGTGGTTTCTGCTCAAGATTTTAGCAGGATATGTTGTAGGGCACCCAAGATGGGTTAGAAATATGTCTTTCAACAAATATTCATGCTGCAAATTTGATTGACAGGGGCTTCCAATTTGTTGCACGAAACAAAAGTGAAAATCATACCTTTTCTCGGCGTTGAAGGCATGGATTAAAGAAATCTCGAAACAAGTTTCAAGCAACTGATCAAAAAATGGTTTAGATTTTAAGCGAATCTGGCGCTAAGGAGCACCCCAAAACGAATCCACTATGGAAACCCCTTTCAAGGGCAAGGATTTCAAAGACTCAGCCCCAAAAATGAATTTTAGGGATGCCCTCCATGGTGGACAGCCTCAGCCTAATGCTAAGCGTTTCTTGTAAACCTTTGAGAATGCCTAAGATTGATCCTAGGAAAACTGAGTCGGGATGTCTTAGGGAAACTGATGGAACTCCGATTGTTAAGCTAGATATGGGTGTCATTCAAACTAGCATAGAAGATTTGGAAAAAAGAGGACTAATTTGTTGTTTCTTGGGTTTTCGTCCGAGCCTATTTGCTTTCAAAGTTTGGGCTGCAAAAAACTGGAAAACAAAAGGTGAGTTACAAATCTCTATTTATCCAAATGGTTATTTTCTTGTTTTATTTGCTAATAATGAAGATAGAGAGAAAATATTTCAAGGGGGTCCCTGAAGGGCGGGTCTTTTCATGAAGCCTTGGCATACTAAATTGAAAGCCGAAGAAAAGATGCCTTCTACAGGTCCTGTGTGGGTTAGACTCTTTGGCCTCCCAGTTGAATTCTGGAATCTGACTATTTTTTCTTCAAATGGAAACTCTTTGGGAACTTTTATGATTGCTGATTGTACCTAAAAAATTGAACATATTATTTATGCTCGCATTTGTGTTTTAATGGATTTTGACAAAGCTCTACCTGAAAAGATCTCATTACAATTTGGGGAGGACACTTGGGAGCAAGTGGTGGACTATGAGAACATTCCTTTTCGTTGTAGAATTTGCCATGAATATGGTCATTTGGCTAGTGTCTGCCCAAATAAAATTCCAAATCAAAAGAAAGAGGATACAAACTTAGCAAGTTTCCAAATGCCTAAGAAGAAGAACACTCAGAAATACTAGTTATGAAGGATCAATCAAAGTTATCAGCTAATATGTTTGAAATTCTTTCCACAAATGATGTCCCAAGTGAGGAAGAGGAAATAATGGAGACAAAAATATTAGAAACACAATTTAAAGATGCAAGGAAGGACTCAAAGACAAACCAGCAAATTAAAGGTTTTCAACTTGAAAAAAAGGAGGAAATATACAAAATAAAAACAATCTTTTAAATGTTGAGACTTCAAATAATACAGGTCCCAAGATAGACTTTGTTGAACCTTCCAGTAACACTTTGGCTTTGTACACGCATTCTTCGAGGTTAGAAGCCATCTCAGATTCAATTGGGGTAAGTCAAGAAACAGAGAAAAAAAAACTAAAGATGGATTCCAACCAAAAGGCAGGTCGCAAGACCAATCAACATCATATGGTAAAATAAGGTGAAAAGCTTGTAGAGGAAGGTAAGATTAATGCCCTTACCAATTTTTTTAGCCCTGGTATTAATGAAGATCATCACTTGGAATATTAAAGGACTCAAAGGGAGTCTTTCAAAACAAAACGAAATTAGAAGAATGATTCAAACAAACCATCCACATCTTGTTTTCTTTCAGGAAACAAAGATGTCAATGGAGGAAATGGATTCAATTGCTAGTAAAATCTAGCTTGCTGGAAAAGTTGCTTCCCCTAGTTCCCAAGGGACTTTGGGTGGCATTGCTTGCCTTTGGGACCTAAAAGAGGTAGTTATTCACCATATGATTGGCAGTTGGGGTCTTTTGGATATAGTTATTCAAAGTAGACATTCTAACCCAATTATGCTTTGTAAAATGTATATGCTTCGACTACTTTGGAGAAAAAGAGATGATAGTGGAAGGTTATAACTTATATTATTTCTCATTTTCTTGAAGCTTCGATCTTGATCGGAGGAGATTTCAATACCATCATTTCTTTGGATGAGAAAATGGGGGAAAATTGAAATTTGGACAAAAGCACTGACCTCATGAGTGAATATATTGCAAACGTTCATCTTGTGGACATCCAACCAGATAATGGCCTTATGACTTGGTCTAATAGAAGGCAAGGCTCAGCTTGTATCATGGAGAGATTGGATAGGTTCTTGTTCTCTGACAATTTCTTAATCCATGGTCACATTTCTAAGGTGAAGACTCTTTACAATGCTAGTTTGGATCATTGGCTAGTCATGGTGGAAATTTAGAAAACCAATGCGAGTTTCTCGCCTTTTCAATTTCAGTTAATGTGGCTTAGAGACAGTTCCTTCAGACCTCGAGTGCAACAATTGTGGAAGGAAGGTAAACCTAGGTATGGGACTAAGATGTTTAGTTTTGCCAAAAGATTGAATACATTAAATCCAAAATCAAGACTTGGAACCGGAAGGAGTTTGGGGATGTTCATAAAAAAAACATGAAGTTATTGCGCAGCTTGAAAATTTGAATAAGAAAATCCGTTTAGATGGCCTCACAGAGAGTAGAAGTACAAATGAAATTAGACTCATAGCTCAATTAGAGGAATGGGAAAAAAGAGAAGAACTCTTATGGAAGCAAAAATCTAGGATCCAATGGCTCAAAGAAGGAGATCGAAACACAAATTTCTTCCACAAATTTCTTCTAGCTTGAAGATCTCACAACTTTATTTCTTCCTTGAAATCTGATTTTGGAGACATTGTCTACACTTGGGATGGCATGAACTCTATTGTTGTCAATTACTTTTCTAATCTATTTGCTGCTGCATCTCTTGACTTGGCTTCTCAACAGAATATTCTTCAAGCGATCTCTACTCTTATCACTTCTGAGGGGAACTTTGTTTTGACTACTCTAGTTACTATCAATGAGCTTCAACAGGTGGTTTTTAAAATGCAAAAAGGAAAAACCCCAGGTCTTGATGGTTTTCCCATTGAGTTTTATCAAGAGTTTTGGGATATCCTTCATGCTGATTTATTAGAGGTGGTGGAAGAAGCCAAGAAAGCTAAAGAAATTTTGAAGGTTATCAATAAAACTTATATTACTCTTGTTCCAAAAGCTCAAGAGGTTGATCACATCTTAGCTTTTAGACCTATTGCTTTATGTAATGTTCTCCTCAAAATCATTACTAAGATCATGGCAGAAAGGTTGAAGCCTCTTTTGCATAAGATTATTTCCCCTAAGCAAGGGGGTTATGTGGAAGGGCGTCAAATAGTAGATGAGATAGTTCTTGCTCAGGAAGCCATCCATTCCATGGATATGCAAAAATCTCCTTCCATGTTCATTCGGTTAGACTTAACCAAAGCTTATGACAGAGTGGATTGGCACTTCCTTATCAAAGTTTTGAGGCAATTTGGTTTCTCTAAGGATTGGATGGATTGGATTATGGGATGTATCTCTTAAGTTTCCTACTTTGTTCTTGTTGTCACATTTTGCACGGGGTGCAATGTTTTCAATTTTTGTAAAAGAGCTGCTCTTCCTTCTCCCCCCTTTCTCTCTGTTCCCTACATTCTCATTCTTCTCAAAATTGACAGCACTTGCCCTGAAAAATGGCTAAGTGTCAGGGTATGCTGAGGTGTTCGGGTTTTTGCGGGCCATAAACAGGGGCGATAAAATGGACAAAATGAGCCCTGGATATTTTATTATTGCAGATCTTCTCGCAAGCTTTCCAACGATATATTATAATAGGCGATCGGGTCAGCGAATCAAAAGTTATGGCCCCGGGAAGCTGAACCAGGAAACCCAGTTTTGGTGCGAAGTTCGCACTTCGCCCAGTTTTGGTGCGAAGTCCGACTTCGCCCCTCTTCTGGGCGCACCTTGTAACTGGCAGGTGGCAGGCTGACAAAAGAATGATAACTGCCGGAGCAAGTCCGTACGACGGCAGACACCAGTGTTCACCTGTGCGCAGCTCGACTTTTCAGCAGAGCCGGAATGCGCCCTTGACAGGTGTACAGTAGGGGAACAAACCCGGAATTTGACCAAGGCGTGAAGGCCTTCCCAACTGCACTGTTTTCTGCCCACGCATCCCAAGGAGCTCCGATCCCAAGCGAAGATAGATAGACTGCCCTTCAAGGCAGACATGTGTCACACAGCATAACCCATCATACGACAAGTGTCCAGCTTCGGGATTTGAACCAAGACTGCCGACCAAAAGGGATAAGTATGGGCCGCACTACTTATGCCAGCTGCCTCATTTAAGACTGACGTGAGTTTCCACCTGCCTCAGCTACCCACATTTCTGTCAATATAAAGTTCTACCCAACGCGCTGCCACGTGGCTGTTCAACCTTCAGGGAGACCATGCCGAGGGTACAGTCCAGCCTGACAGAGGTCAGCATCAGCAGTTCCGCGGCTGCTTTTGTCAGCTAATGTTTGACTGGGACGTTGTGCCCATTAATGTAACGGAGGGAACTTTGGGCTATAAATAGCCACCACGTTTTCATTGTAAGTGGTGGAAGGGGAATGTTTGTTAGGGAACTACTGTGCTTACTGTAACCGTGCTTCTGCTTATGAATACAATCTGTATGCCTGGTTCTGTTCTACTGTCTTTATTCTTTTATGCTGTCTTTCATTATATGCCTTAGGCCCACCGTGTCAGTTGCTCGTTAATTCATTTTGGCATTTGGCGATCAGGTTCCTCTAGCATTGCTTGCTTAAAGCACCTTCTGTACTTCATTATTTAAAGCATTCATTATAAATTTGGTAGCAGTTCCATCAGTTGTGTGTGACGTTGTTGGCCCGTATCTGGTGATTGATGCGATCCCTCGCTGTTAGTTCCTTGTAGGGAATGTTTGCTAGGGAGCCATTGAAGCCGTGCGGTTAAACTCTCTACCTAACACATATACCTGTCTCTGACATCTCTAGGTTTACTTTCTACCCCTGTCAGTGTATGTATCTGGTGATTGATACGATCCCTCGTTGTTAGTTCCTTGTAGGGAATGTTTGCTAGGGAGCTATTGAAGCCGTGCATACGCTGCTGGTGTATCGGAAGTACGCCTAGGTTTTGCGGTTCCTTGTCATGCTCTGTGTTTGTATGCAGTAAGTAGCGGTGATTGGTGTGTTCCCGTACTGTTAGTTCCCCCCCACCAACCTTTGGACATATTTGTATCTCTTTCTGTACATTTGTCTCTTTCCGTTCCTTTATTTCTTTCCTGTTCCCTTTAGCTTAAATCAAGCCCCCTAAAAGGAGCCGGCCTTCTCCGGAGATCGGTCCGGAAGGCATCTCTTCCTTCCGGCCTTTCAATGTTGGTTCGCGGGTCCGGGCGCAATAGCGACAAATCCTTTCCTCATGGCGGATTCGTGGCCAACAGTTTTGGCACCCCGGTGGGACCCTTTGTCTCGCATTTGGAAGATCTCAAGCTCGTCCTCATTCGGGTTGACGGTTTCTTTCCGAATGCTTGGTGGGACAAGGAGGTTTCTCACCCCCAAACAGAATTGAAGCACTGGTGCTCGCTTCATTGCTGTTCAAAATCAGAGCACCTGGCGACTCTGCACGTTCATATTCTCTGAGTCCGAAAGACCGGTCCTAACGCCTTCGTTCAAGTAGAAGGTGGCGAGCAAGGAACCCGGGAAACCAGCCTGACTTTACGAAATTAATATCAACGCTCCAGGCGAGCGCGTCAGGCCGGCTGATTACCAAGCTCGCATAGACGAATCCGTGAGGTGAGACGTACAGTCTCCATATTTTAAGGAAGCCCGAGTTGGTGAATCTTTGGCTTGCCTTCATCTGGCAAAATCACCTGGCGACTCCGACTGAGCTGAAGATCCAGATTTCTTGATCGCAGGCGCCCTTTTTTTTTAAGCTAATAGAAGACACCCCGGAGGAATCAAGGTTTGGTGAGCAGCCTTGACCTCGCAAGCGGAGAAATGAATGTTCACCTACAGTCTCCACCGTGGTGGTATTGGCTCCAACCATCACCGCAACCGGTACCCGAAGAGGGCTCCCATCTGAAAAATCTCCTTGCCACATTGTTCATCAATTGTACGGGTACCGGCATGAATGACAATCTGCCACGTTGCACCATGTTCGCAACCTGGCAAGCTTTGGAAGGCCAGCCGGACTTCAAAGATCATCTGAAGTACAATCAGATCTGGTCCGGGCACTGCAGGTTCACCGGATAGGCAACCAAAGCTAGATTTGTGGTGGCGGCATGCCAATAGCGCCGCAAAATTTTGTGTAAATAATCCGGCTATTATTTAAAGTTTTAGTTGTTTCCCTTATTCAGTCTGTGCAGTGTTTTCTTTTTAAGTGTTCCGAGTAGGCAGTTGCCGGAGGTGGATCTGAAGAGCAGTTGCAGCGTGGGTGACTCTGTTGCCCAATGGATGAAGGCATGGATTCTTTGCGCCGAGGCGAGCTCGACACCCCGCGAGCCGCCAGAAATGTTGTCACATTTTGCACGGGGTGCAATGTTTTCAATTTTTGTAAAAGAGCTGCTCTTCCTTCTCCCCCCTTTCTCTCTGTTCCCTACATTCTCATTCTTCTCAAAATTGACAGCACTTGCCCTGAAAAATGGCTAAGTGTCGGGGGTATCTTGAGGTGTTCGGGTTTTTTGCGGGCCATAAACGGGGCGATAAAATGGACAAAATGAGCCCTGGATATTTTATTATTGCAGATCTTCTCGCAAGCTTTCCAACGATATATTATAATAGGCGATCGGGTCAGCGAATCAAAAGTTATGGCCCCGGGAAGCTGAACCAGGAAACCCAGTTTTGGTGCGAAGTGCGCACTTCGCCCAGTTTTGGTGCAAAGTTCGCACTTCGCCCAGTTTTGGTGCGAAGTCCGACTTCGCCCCTCTTTCTGGGCGCACCTTGTAGCTGGCAGGCTGGCAGGCTGACAAAGAAGAATGATAACTGCCGGAGCGAGTCCGTACGAGCGGCGGACACCAGTGTTCGCCTGTGCGCAGTTCGACTTTTCAGCAGAGCCGGAATGCGCCCTTGACAGGTGTACAGTAGGGGAACAAACCCGGAATTTGACCAAGGCGTGAAGGCCTTCCCAATTGCACTGTTTTCTGCCCACGCATCCCAAGGAGCTCCGATCCCAAGCGAAGATAGATAGAGCGCCCTTCAAGGCGGACATGTGTCACACAACATAATCCATCATACGACAAGTGTCCGACTTCGGGATTTGAACCAAAACTGCCGACCAAAAGGGATAAGTATGGGCCGCACTACTTATGCCAGCTGCCTCATTTAAGATTGACGTGAGTTTCCACCTGCCTCAGCTACCCACATTTCTGTCAATATAAAGTTCTACCCAACGCGCTGCCACGTGGCTGTTCAACCTTCCGGGAGACCATGCCGAGGGTACAGTCCAGCCTGACAGAGGTCAGCATCAGCAGTTCCGCGGCTGCTTTTGTCGACTAATGTTTGGTCGGGACGTTGTGCCCATTAATGTAACGGAGGGAACTTTGGGCTATAAATAGCCACCACGTTTTCATTGTAAGTGGTGGAAGGGGAATGTTTGTTAGAGAACTACTGTGCTTACTGTAACCGTGCTTCTGCTTATGAATACAATCTGTATGCTCGGTTCCGTTCTACTATCTTTATTCTTTTATCGTTGTCTTTCATTATATGCCTTAGGCCCACCTGTGTCGCTGCTCGTTAATTCATTTTGGCATTTGGCGATCAGGTTCCTCTAGCATTGCTTGCTTAAAGCACCTTCTGTACTTCATTATTTAAAGCATTCATTATAAATTTGGTAGCAGTTCCATCAGTTGTGTGTGACGTTGCTGGCCCGTATCTGGTGATTGATGCGATCCCTTGCTGTTAGTTCCTTGTAGGGAATGTTTGCTAGGGAGCCATTGAAGCTGTGCGGTTAAACTCTCTACCTAACACATATACCTGGCTCTGACATCTCTAGGTTTACTTTCTACCCCTGTCAGTGTATGTATCTGGTGATTGATACGATCCCCTGCTGTTAGTTCCTTGTAGGGAATGTTTGCTAGGGAGCTATTGAAGCTGTGCATACGCTGCTGGTGTATCGGAAGTACGCCTAGGTTTTGCAATTCCTTGTCATGCTCTGTGTTTGTATGCAGTAAGTAGCGGTGATTGGTGTGTTCCCGTACTGTTAGTTCCCCCCCACCAACCTTTGGACATATTTGTATCTCTTTCCGTACATTTGTCTCTTTCCGTTCCTTTATTTCTTTCCTGTTCCCTTTAGCTTAAATCAAGCCCCCTAAAAGGAGCCGGCCTTCTCCGGAGATCGGCCCGGAAGGCATCTCTTCCTTCCGGCCTTTCAATGTTGGTTCGCGGGTCCAGGGCGCAATAGCAGCAAATCCTTTCCTCGTGGCGGATTCGTGGCCAACAGTTCTTATCAATGGCAGGCAGACCTTCTCAGCTGTTCCCTGCTTCCAGAGGTATTAGGCAAGGTGACCCCCTCTCCCCTTATTTATTCATCATTCTTGTTGAATTCTTGGGCAGGACTATAACCAAAATTAGAGAAATCAGAATCCTTGAGGGAGTTACCATTGCTCATGGAGCTAGGCCTATTTCTCATCTTCAATTTGTTGATGACTCTACTCTGTTAGATAAAGCTATAGTTAAGAAAGCTTCTAAAATTAAGCAAATCATTAGCTGTTTTTCTAATGTTACCGGGCAATTGATCAATGAAGACAAATATAAAGTCATTTTCTTTCACTGCTCTCCTAGACAAGAATCCATGGTCTTGGATAAATTAAGATATAAGAAGACCTCCCTTCCGATCACTTATTTAGGCATTCCTATCAATATTCAAAGACAAAAAAAAAGACTGGAATTGGTTGTTGGATAGAGTTAAGAAGAAAATTGGAAAGTGGACCACAAGGTGGCTTTCATTTGGGGGCAAACTTACCTTGGTAAAATCAGTTCTTCAAGCTATACCTATTCATGTTTCTGCTGTGTTAAATATCTCAAAGGTAGTTCTTCGAGAATTGGATCAAATCAATCATCGATTCCTCTGGAGTGGTACTAAGGAGAAAAGAAAATGGGCCTTGGTGAAATGAGATACTTTATGCCTTCCCAAGAATGAAGGGGGGTTAGGTTTCTGGTCTGCTATTAATAACAATAAGGCTTTAGCTGCTAAACTGTATTGGAGGATTTTGCATAACCCCAATGCTCTTTGGGCCAAGAATCTTTGTGCTAAATATGCTGAGAACAAAAGTCTTGAAGACCTTGTTCACTATCAATTGCCTACCAAAGGTTCTCCTATTTTAGCGGTTCTTAAGAATGGTGAAGATTTGATTAAGCAAAAGTTATTTTGGATCATTCATAATGGTCAATAGACAATCTTTTGGACATATTCTTGGGATGGTCACCAGCCTTTGATAACCCAGTTTCTTGATTGGAGACCTTGGATGGAGGAGCTTCATCAAGCTAACTGGATAAAGGTTGCTAATTACTATCGGTACCATACTGGTAATTTAGAGGTTGGTAGATATTGGATCCCTATTGAGGACTGGCCTATTCAAATGCTAGAAAGGCAAAGAAAAGACATCCAAAGCATCCTTCATATGAGATCTCTCTCTTGGTCCCATGATAAAGATTGTTTTGGATGGAACAACACTACTAAGGGTGAGTATTCAGTTGCTCAAGGTTATTTGGCCTTATGCCATAATAATCCCAACCAATCATTTCACATATTTACTCAGTTGTGGACTCAAAAGCTCTGGCCTAAGGTGAGGTTCTTTACATGGCTTTTATTGCATCGCAGGGTGCTTACGGGTGAGCAACTTATGAAACATGGTTTTCATGGCCCGTTTAGATGGGAAATGTGTGGAGAGAATGTGGAAACTCTCAACCATATTTTTATTGAGTGTACCTTGGCCTCTGGTCTATGGAGGAGAATGGCCATCTTACTTGGCTTACAGTGGTCCAATTTTTTTACTTTTGAACAACTTTGGAGGGATTGGCCTAATCAGGAGGGTGTTGATCATTTTATTAGGCAGCTAGTTTGGATGGGTTCTACCATTCTACCTTGGAATATTTGGAAGGAAAGAAACAACCAGATTTTCAATCAAGAAAGGAAGGACATTCACTATATCTGGCAAAAGACCATTGCCAACTTAGTTGAATCAGTCCAACAACTCCTTAAACACCTTAGAATGCCCACTAAAGATGGGATCAAGTGATGCAAAGATTGAAGATTAACTCTTTTAAATGTGAGTAATCGGAATATGAATAGAACAAAGAATTGGCAGCCTCCTCATAAGGATTTTGGAAAAGTCAATACCGATGGAGCCTGTAGGGGGACCCTTGGAAAAGCTAGTGTGGGAGGAATTGGTAGACTTTCAGATGGTTCCCTAGTTTTCACTTTTGCTGAGAATTTGGGTATCCTTTCCTATAACCTTGCCGAGGGGTATGGTATCCTTAGAGGCCTTCGAGAGGCTACTAAGGTCGGATGGAAAAAGGTGTTGGTTGAATCCGACTCTCAAGTCATAATTAATCTATTGAAGACTCCTAAGAATCATAAGGTTGATTGGAGAATAAAAAGAACTATTGAGAAGATTTAATTAACTAGATGGGCTTTTTGAAATTTGAATACAATCATGTGGTCAGAGAATAGAACAGGAGTGTTGATGCTTTAGCTAATTGGGCATTGGACAAAGGTGATCTTACTTACTACGACCACCCTCCCAGATGGCGTGATTCGCAAATAAGGGAAGCTTTTCTTTCTATCATTTCTCTGGATGGCTCCAGTACTAGAGGTACCTAGTTCCTTTTTTCTTTGTTTTTTCTCCTCTTTGGTTCGGTCAGGGTATTTTAGTTCCCTTGCTCAGATTGATCATTCTTATGTTTCCTCTGTTGAATCTTGCTTGAATAGCCTTTTGGCCTAGAAAGGCCAAAGTTGTATTTTGTTTTTTCCTTCTTTTTAGTTTTTCGGTGTGTTGTTTTGTATTGTTTTCGTTCTATTTTATTTTTATGTTTTTGGTGTTTTTTATGTTTTTGTATTTTTTTGTGTTTTTGTTTTGTGTGTTTTTTTGTTGTTGTTTTAGGCATGCTCTTTGAGTGTGCTGAAGGGGGCAGGCCAGGTGCGAGCCTTGGGCGTTTTTGGCGGAATAGATACCCCTACCTCCTTGGGACTTACCCGAAAGTGGCATCCCAATTGGGGTGTTTTCCACAAAAAAAAAAAAAATATTGTATAAAGAGAGATGTACCCCTGACTATAAAATTATGAGCAATGAATGCAATGTTATAGCCTCCTATCTCTTCTCAGGGATTGCTTGCATTGTACTCTGTTCTGAGCAGTAAAATCATTTTGCTATTTTGCTTATATATATTTTTGTGTTTGGATTTGTTATACTTTGTTATTTTTGTATTGCACACTTCCTTATCTTCCTAATTTCAAAATTTTGAGCTTCGGATTAGTGGTGTTAGAGCAGTTTGTCTTTTGAGTGTATGTCTATAAACACAAGATTAGGATATTGAAAGTTTGGGTATCAGACGTGAGATCCCTCTAATTACCTCCTTTGTTGTTCCAAATGATCTTCGATGGGAACTAGAATGGATAACACCAAGATAGTCGATCCTTTTAAGGAGATTTTGAACGAAGCCCTTGTGAAGCAGAGGAATGAGATGATGGATCAATTTGCTCAAATTCTTCAACGACTTCTTACTACAAATTCTAGAACCTCCTCCATACAACCTCTCACTGCGCTAGCACCATTCAGTGCTCCACACCTTTTAAGGTGCAAGCAAATCTTGATATTCCTACTTTCGAAGGAAAAATTAATGTTGATGCCCTAGAAAATTTGGTTGGATCAGGTATCTTCATACTTCTCTGTATTCACCAATAGTGAGAAAATCATTTTTGCACTCTTGAAAGAATTCATTACCTGTTCGAAATTGGTGGGAAGCATATTGTAACAGGGTTACAGAGGATCATGAAGATGAAGTAGTGTTTACATGGGATTATTTCATGAAGGCCGTCACGGAAGAATATTATCCCATGGGAGCCTATGAAAACCAATACATGTGATGGCAACAATTGTGTTAAGGTAAATACCAGTCTGTTCAAGATTATACTAATGCTTTTCATTCCATGGCAGAAAAACTAGTTATTCAAGATACCGAAAGGCATCGAATCCTCAAGCACCACAGTGGGCTGCAATGGTACATTCAAGAGGACATGGACCTCTTCAAATTTAAGACATTGGGAGAGGTATACAAACTTGTTGTCAAATTGGAGCAAAAGAAAAAAAACAAAAATAGAAAAGGAGGAGCAAATAACAAAAACTAGAACACTAAGTACTAGCCAAAGAAAGGCAAGAGTGACTCTTCAAAGAATCAAGACAAAGGGGGTCAGCCCCAAAATTAAAATTGGAAGGAAAAAAATACTGCCAAGAAAAGAACCCTCCGAATGCCAAGACTGGCAAATGGGACGATTATCACAAGAGCAATCAACATTTGAGGGAGGAGTGTCGAGTGATTCAGTCATTGTTTGTTGAGTTGCAACCCTCTACATCCACTGCACCATTGCCTCCACATCCACAGGCTGAGGATAGATGGAAGCAGATCATGGAAGCTGAATTAAATGTGACCATAGCCATGACACATGCTGCGCCAAGGAGTCATAAGAGGAGGAACACTTGTTTCACTCACAAATGCAGGTCAAGGGTAAGCCATTGCATTTTGTTGTTGATAGTGGGAGTCAAAATAATCTGATTTCTGCTCAAATTGTAAGGGATTTGAATTTTTCTGTCACACCACATCCACAACCACACAATGTTGGATGGCTACAAGGGAGAGATATTCATGTCACTCAACAATATCTCCTCTATTATGCCATCAAACCCTTCAAAGATGAAGTTTTGTGCAATGATGTGCGCTTGGATTTTTGTGGTGCAATTTTGGGTCAAACATTCATGTGAAAGAGGCATGGTGTGTATGAGTCTAGGCCTTGAAGTGCCATCTTCACCGTTAGAGGTTAGTGCTTCAGGATAGTAGAGGTATCTCCTCCTACCTCTGTTTCCTTAATCAATGCCAAATAATGCAAGAAGATGATAGCCAAAACAAGGAAATTCATTTTGTTGATGATCAATCCGTAAAATAGGACTGTTGCTACATCAATTGCAGGCTCTACACAATAGAAGCAGATGGGCCAAATTGTAGTGAAATATGATAACTTGTTCAAGTCACCAACCAAGGTTCCATTGCATTATGAGGTAAAGCATCCCATTGATTAAGTCCCTGGTTGTCCTTTGCCTAATGCACCTGTTTATCATAGATTACTCCTTGAAAATGATGAAATCAGGAGGTAGATCTAAGAATTGATTTAGAAGGAGCATATCAAACCAACTAATTCACCATGTAGTAGTCCAATTGTCTTGGCTCTGAAGAAGGAATGTGGAGACTCTATATCAACTATAGAGCTTTGAATAAAAGCACTGTAAAGAATCACTATCCACTTGTTGGACCATCTTTGTGGTACAAGCTCAACAAATTGGATCTCAAATATGATTATCATCAAATACCCATAGAGCCCATTGATGTAGGGAAGATTGCATTCGAATCCAAGGAGGCTTATACATTTTGGCTTGACCAACACCTGTCACGTTCATGAAAGGTACTTCATACTCTTTGAAGACACAAGCTATATGCTAATTTAGACAAGTGTTCGTTTGGCATGACGAAGATTCAATACCTCGGGTATGTCATTGATAAAGAGGGAGCCCATGCTGATCTTGAGAAGATTCAGGTAATTAGAGATAAGCCTACCTTAAAGACTTTAACAAAGCCTTGCAACTTTTTGGGTCTTGCCAATTTGTATTAGAGATTTGGATTGGGGTTCTCACACATTGCATGGCCACTATACCAAGAGACCAAATGGGTCCAAATCCAAGTTTCATTTGGGAGACACAAAATATAGGGTATTTGAGAGGTTGAAAGACCAATTGTGTTCAACTCCTACACTTTCCCTACTTGATCTGCGTCAACCTTTTGAGTTAACGATTGATGCATCAGAGTACGCATTGGGAGTTGTCCTCACACAACATGGGCATCCAATTGCCTATCGCATTGAAACATTCAATAAAGTTGTTTGAAAATACCACACATACGACAAATGCACTAGGCCATTGTGCAAGCATTTAAATAGTGGAAGTACTACATCTTGGGCAAGGAAAACATCATCTGTACAGATCACAGACATTCAGAGTTCATTTAGACGCAAAGTAAGCTAAGGAATGAAAGACATCAAAAGTAGGCCACATATCTGCAGCAATTCCATCTTATCATCAAGCACAAGAAAGGGAGTGCCAATTCAGTAGCAGATTATTTGAGCCAAAGTCCACTTATAACACTCACCACCATTCTATTCCTATGGGCATGATACTTCCAATTGGTCCACCTTGTATTAAGTAGATTCTAATTTGTGGATACATACCAAGATCTTCGTATGGGTAAGTATGTTTCTGATTTTTATTTGCTAGACAACCTTTTTGGTCAAATGGGACATGTTTGTGTACTAGCTAGTGAGCACTCAAAGATGATTTGGGAAATGCACTTCGGCAAAGTAGCAGGTCACTTTGGGGTGGAAAAGCATTGTCAGTTCTTTAAAAGCACTTCTATTGGCCGAAAATGAGGAATAATGTCGAGAGGTACATCAAGTCATGTAATCCTTGGACTATTGCCAAACCAACCAACAAGAAGCAGGGATTGTATACACCATTGCCAGTGCCATTCAAGCCTTGGGAATCTATCTCCATGAATTTCCTCTCAGGTTTACCCACATCTAAGCATGGTAATGATTGTGTTTTTGTAGTAGTTGATCATTTTTCAAAAATGGCTATCATGATTCCTTGTAAGAAATCCATTTTAGTTGAGGAGACTACTAACCTTTATTTTAGTCATGTGTGGCTTAGCTTTGGCTTGCCAAGGTCCATTGTCTCCGATAGGGATAGCAGTCTTTTGAGCATTTTCTAGTCCACCCGTATGGAGCATGAGGGATACCAAGCTAACCATGCCCACAACCCTCCATCCGAGGACTGATGGATAGACAAAAAGTTGTGAATTGACTCCTTGTACATCTTCTTCAAATGTATAGTTCCAAGCACTATGCACATGGGATGAGACTCCCCTACATTTAGCATGGGTACAATCAAGCTCAACATAGCTCTACCAAACATAGCCCATTTTATGTCTGTTTCGGGTTTCAACCCTTGACACCCTCTGATGTGGCTCTCCCTATGGAACCCATGGGGTACTCACCTCATGGACAAAAAGAAGCAGAAGAGGCAACACAATTTGTGGAACAAATTCAGCATATCCAACAACAGGTCCATGACCTCTTAGAGATGACGAATAAAAAATAATGCCATGACCAACATCGAGTCCCACATCAATTTAAGGTTGGAGTTATGTCTTTAGAAAGAGAGACTTTCAGGACTACATAGGAAAATCAAACCTCTTTGCTATGGGCCATACACCATCTTCAAAAGGTGGGAGAAAATGCCTTTGAATTGAATCTTCCATCTTATCTTGGTTTACGTCACAAGTCCTATCATCCACCTCTGTTGCACACTCCTTAGTAGCAAAACAATAGGACACTGAAGAACTCAATCTCGACAATTTAGCACCAGTGAGGAGGATCAAATTGTTGACACATGGACTAAGGCCACCAAAAGGCAATCCATTCAGATGTATAGAGTTGTCAAGGTAGGGCAATTTGGTCACCAAGGGGAATGCCACAAAAAATCAGATAAAGAAACAATTCCTGCACCTAATGTCAAAAGTTGGCGCTATGGGTACCATTACTTTTCAAGGGGGGATGAATGATCTAAGCATGTGACCTTTTTGTGGCATAGTTTTATGCCCAAAATGCCCAAAAAACTATTTTCTTTTTTCCTAGCCGCACTGTTTAGGGCATAACTGGGACTGCGTTTTGATCCATTCAATAAGTGTTGGAAAGATTAGAGAGGGAAACAACATTTTTAGTATAGACATAGTTGCCAACAATTTTGTGGAAAAAACACGTAAAAGGCCGTAAAAAATGCAAAACAAAATATTTACTAAAATAGTAATTTTCTATTTTAGATTTCTTTTGTAGCCACAATTCATCTCTAGCCATGTTGACGTATTAGTAGAAGAAAAAACACAAAAGGACAAGTCATATGTATGTAATTTTCAAGTAATATGCAATTTATAACTCATGGAAGGTGAATCATGTAATGTCCCACCCCAAAACTGGATTTTTTTTTTCTTCTTTCTGATTTTGAACTAGTTTTTATGAACACTTAACACATTTAAATAGAATATCGCCATTGAATAAAAACACAAATACAGTGCAATATGATGCCAGAAATTGAAACCCACTTTACCAAATATTGTATTTAAACCCAAATAACGAGTGGTTTACAGTAATTCATTTACAAATCACTAAAAATGATGTTTTCAAACATACCCATTAGTTAATAATGAAATTCCAGTCATCTGGTTGTCTACTGCAATCAAACTGGGCTTCACCAATACGCGCACAACTTTTAAACCATCAACTTCTCCACTCCAAAACAACCCAGAGATTAATCTCACACCCTAAGCACCTCTTTTCATGCAAAAACCCCTCTAAAAGGGTAGTGAATCATCCTTTAGACCCCCCCGTGGCTCCACAAGGTATTTCAGCATGCACAGAATGGTACGGCCAGTTAAATAAGTCTCTTATTTTCTGGCACGAGTTTGCAACAAGTCTGAAAATGAAGGCAAGGAGATTCTGAAGGAGTATAAATGCTGCTACCAGTTCAAACCCTCACTAAACCCCTTCAAACTGTACGGTACCCCCTAGAAATGGTGCGGCTGACTTCTAGAAGTGACAACAGCAATGAAAGTGTGATGAACCCTCCAATAACTCTATTCAGCTCTGCCATCCTCCATTAAACTCAGAAAATCTCTTCTCCGTTAAAGTTCAAGTGCACCCTCTGAATGAGACTGCCAACAGATTGTCTAGGGATGATCTCCCACACCCGAAGACAATGCCCTTTGTGAAGGTTTCCATCCTCACAAAGCTTGAAACACTTGCATACAAGCTGCTGTGAGTATATCTCCACAGAAGAAAATATCAAGTCCCCCCTCAAAAATGAGCCCAAAACTCTTTTATTCTTTTAATCTCTTTTCCCCAGGTGGGACGTCCACTTTTGCATCCAATAATAAAGTCACTTTAGCAAATATTTCATTTTAATACTTAATGTTTGGGTCATTTAACTTTATTATTTAATTTGACGTTATAAGTTAAATATTTAATTTAACTTAGGGAAATAATGCCAAAAATTAAATAATATTTGCCAATGAGGTAAGAATTACCGATTGAGTGAAGAAACGGACTTCCCAATCAAGATAAACATCACACCTTGTCCACTGACCAAGTCGGTGCCCAAAAACATACTTACTAAAAATAGTAAGCATGAGCTCGCATACCCAAAACGGCCTCGGAAACTGGCAAAAGAAAGCTTGTAATGCACAGAGTACACCTGTCCAACCCCAATGAGCTCCCTAACACAAAATATTAGCCTACGGAAGCCCGTGAGTAGGCTAACCTCCTCAATATAATTAACTGCTTAGAAAGGGGACATTACAAATCACCACATTTTCATATGGGTGACCTTCTAACTCATAGAAGGTGAACCACAATATTTCCATGTGGGTGACCTTCCATATTCAATACAGTGGATTTTCAACACACCAAAAATATTATATAAAGAAATTGCATCTTGACTGTAAAAATATGAGTAATGGATGCAATTTTATAGCCTCACACTTCTCAGAAATTGCTTGCAGTGTATTCTGTTTTCTGAGCAGTAAAATCATTATGTTATTTTACTTATATATATATATATATATATATATATATTTCTGTGTTTGGATTTGTTATACTCTGTTATTTCTGTATTGCATTCTTTCTTGATCTTCCTTAACTGAAAATTCTGAGTTTCAGATCAGGTTTTAGAGTCTAGACTATTCTTCTTCAGAATATGATTTGTTGTAAATGGACGATTCCTCAATGCATCCTTCAAGATGTGTTTGTTACCCGATTACTTCGTGCCAAGAATGTCATTAGGCTTGTTTTTCATTTTCATAGGCTTACACCTAGCAACGATCTTGCCTTGGGCCAACAAAGATATCTATATTTAGCCCTTTGTTATTCAAAGTTGCATCATTAAATCACTAGATAATGGTGATGTTAGATTGACTCCCTTTTTTCGAAGTGTTAAATAAAGTAGTTAGGAAGCACTTGTATTAAAAATGTATTCATGTCATCTTGATCTCTTCTAACAGGTTCTTAGCCAAATATGGGTTTCTATGTTAAGAATTTTTGCTTCCTCTTAGCCCTAAGGTGGTTTTCTTCATTGAGAATTACTTGTAGATTATTGATGAAATTGGCATCCATCATGACTATCTTTGACATGATTGAACTTGTGGCCTTATAATACTTGGAGAGTGGTTTGGCTTTCCAATCTACTGGTATGTTCATAGACCAACTCCCTTATTTCAGATATTCTTTAGAGGCACCTTTTTATCTCCTTACTAAAAGTGGGGGCCCTTAATAGAGAAGTTACGAATGATATATATTAGCAATATATTCATGTCATGTGGATATATCTATCAACGTCTCAACCCTAAGATGGTTTTCTACTGTCCATTTCTTGGACGCATGTAGCCCTATGATGGATATCTATATTGATTTAATTGCATAGTGTTGATGCAATCACCATAGATCTCAATTCTTGATTATCTTCAACATCATTGAACTTGTGGCCTTATGATTCTTCCTGGTTAGTTGAGAGTTTGCTCTCACTAGTTATGAGTTAATACTGGCTACCATGTTCCCCAAGAAGATAGAATATGCTGCATAAAAGGTGGAGATGGAACACTTTTCTTTCATGTATCTTGTCTATTCTGTGAAATAGCTCATGTAATTTGACCATACCTTAATAGGTTCACTCTCCTCTTTGATGTGGAAAAACAATTTTGGTTCAATCAACAAGGAAAATAGGCCAAGAGCTTCTTCTTCTCTTTGCTGGCAAGTTTCTTCATCAAGGGCTGCTACTTTATCTTCTTGAAAGATGCACCACAGGTTCTTACTGCATAATAGGCCAATCATTTGGGTTGACCAAATATTGTAATTTTGCCCATTGCGGCAAGTAAATAGGGCTTGATGATCCATATTACATAGTTTGAACCCTAACATTGCATGAGGTCCTTGAATTGATGCCACCAGTGCATAGAGCTTGAAAAATCGTGCGATTTGAAGAAAAAAGGGCTCAAAACGCTTTTGTATGCAAAAGTTATGGCCTCCAAAATTTTTGCCCTAATGGCCCTGAAAAAATGAAAAATTAAAGCCTCAAACCGTTGGAAAGCTTAATCCAATTGATCACTGCCACTTGGAGTTCTGCAATTTGCTAGTGTCCATATCTCACCACTTCAACGCCTTTGAACTTGTTCTATTGCGACAATTGGTGCTTCTTGATTGGTTGTAGGGGTTTAAATAGATAAAAAACGTTTGTGGCACTAAACATTGCCATGTCGACTGACACATTGGCCTAAGATCTGCCTTTTATTGCAAAGATATCAAGGAGCATTGGATGAACTCGAACCAGAGTCTCCTTTGCACTAAGACCAACATGCTATCCAACCATCTGCAGTCACTATTGGGAAGGAAAAGGCATTTTGCTTTACACAGTATCTCCAAGCGATAACAAAAGGAAGGGACAACGTGCGGACTGAACACGCAACTTTGCCCTGCTAGACACATCCCACTGTCCAATCCGCCAACGCGCTTTGATGTGATGGCAAATATGAGCGTTTTGTAGACGGACACTTGCTCGACCTTTTGCAAAAAGAAACATTGGCATGACTCGAACCTATGCCCTTCCATTACCAATGTACAACACAAACCTCCACACCATAGTAGTATTCGTGGTTGGAATGGAACCTTTAGATGATGCCTTTTTTCTCTCAACCTTGAATGCAAAAAACTCACCTTTTTCTTCAAAAATCGAGGCTTAGAGTGATTCTAACCCAAACATCCAGCGAGTGAGCCCTTTGACATGACTTCCCCTAGCTGCAATGGCAGCCTTTTCAAGCACAACGTGGCGTGCCCCTTCTCCTTGAAGAAGGGAATCACATGCCTTTGCTTGAAACAACACCAAGCAAAGGTGGGAAAGGCACACGATTTTTAATTTTTTGAATTCAAAGAAGTTCCCAAAACCCAACTTAAGTTCTAGCTCCTTTTTCCAATCTTAACATTCATGTTTGCGAGGGTTTTCCGCAGCATGAGACTGTGCTCTCTCTAATTTGGACTTTTGAATTGTCTTTTGGAAGAAATAAGACATTTATTTCCAAAGCTTTTTGAAAGACAAAAAGGAAAAAATAGAATAAAAATTCCCTTTTTGCCTCATATGTGGAAATGGCTTATGAGACTTTAAGGAGGGAACTGTCCTAGGATTTGAAAGAAATATTGGAGGTTCCAAAGAGCATTTTTGTGTGACCAAGTGAGCCAGCTCCATACTTGCTTTGATACTATGTTGGATTTCACACATATTTACAAAAACAAACAGAAGTGATCCATCCACTCAAATTTTATACAAAAAGTGTAAAAATGGATGAAAGAGAGAAAGATATAGTGGGCACACGCAGGCACCATAAATAATCATTTTTATTTGTAGATAAGAATCACAACACTCTGATTCAATGGATGGAGTGGTTTGGGGGTATTTAAACCAATACCTATCCCCAATATTATATCAGTAAGTTTAACCTAAGTCGATTTAACAAGAGGGCGTTAAGGTTAATTACAAGTTAAAAGGTGGGTTTAACCATAACAAGGTTAACCGCGGCCCATAGGGCTTACATAATAAAATATTACAATAAATTAAATACATTGTACAATGATTGCCCTTAGGCCTATACATTATTACATCATACAATGTTGGCCTTGGCCATGAATCAGATTACACTTTCAACATGCATGGATGGAGATCCAACAAAACTGAGATAGATGGCCTTCTCTTACACAATATCACAAGAAATTGGAAATAAATAAGGTTTATGCATATACCTATTCTTACAGTTGAAAACTTTCTTGGTCTTCTCTCCATTGTTGGAGCTCACAATGGGATTGTCCAATCCTTCTTCTTTGGAAAGCTGCTCTCTTGGAGATGTTTGACAACTTTTCTGGGCTCCTTTGAAGGTGCCACTACCTCTTTTGCATATACTTTGATGCAATGACATCTTGTTCTTCTTGAAAGTCACACCTTCATTTTTCTTTGAACTTTCCCCATGCTTTTGGTTTCCAAGCCCCATTTTTAAAGGCCTTTGCATTACCTCAATTTCATACTTGATTCCTTGGCAATTCTTGTCAAGACTTTGTCCTTCATAGCCCATTCTTTCCAGCAACTTGGAGCCAATACCTCTTGTATGCTGCTCAAAACTTTCAAAATCAGAATTTTGACATCAATATATTCTTTAGAAAAGCAAAATGATCAAAGGACTGGTTGGTCCCAAATTGTATAGTGGTGTTTACACTATGTCATGCTCCTAGGCCAAAGATCAAAGTGCACATGAAGGATTTTCAATATTGTTGCAAGAGGAAATTAGCCCTTGCTGGTCATGCATTTTAAAGCAAGCATATGTTCTATATTGAAGATTTGATGGTCATCGCTCAAGATAATCACTTATTCAAAAGGAAGATAAGGGAGGCTATTGAAATCGAGAAACATTTGAACCATCTAGTTAAGGACAATAATCAAAGATTAAATCCATCTTGGAGCCTAATTTTCAATTTGCTTAGAGACAAAGATGCAGAGGTGACCAAAACCCTAATCCGATCCAAAAGAGAAAACCCTTGCCAAAATCTAAGAGATTTTAATTCTTGGCTCACTTTCCTCTATTAGATTCATGGACAAACTATGAAATCAAAATCAGAAGCAAAGACAAACCAACAAAGGAAGAAGCAGAAGATCTTAAGGTAAAAACTGCAAAAAACTGCAAATAGACACAATGCCTACTGGATCCGGCCATGCAAAGGATAATGTGTTGGGTGGCACGAACCCTTGTCAAAAAACTAGGTCCAAGTGTCTATGACAGACAACAAATTCAAAGCTTTAGCTTTTCCAGGACCTTATAGTGGCGAGACCACCAAGAAGCTTGAAGCAGATGGATTCTGCTTGTGCAATGGTGGAGAGACCTCTCTTGGTGAGCCTCTCAACGAAAAGCTCCCTCACTGCATAGGATTCATTTTGGAGCCAACGTTTTTCCATCCCAATGTCCCCATTGCAGCCAACATCTCAGAATTGTAGAGCTGTTTCAAATTGTCCAGATGACTTTTACCTTACATAGGACTGCATTTAGGATGGAGTTATGGTCTGTAGGTCCATGCACATTTTAGACTACATTCCCCTCCATGCTCAAGACCCAAATGGCTTGGCCACAACTCTAGACGATATTCTCCTTTCCTACTTACTTTCAGATGATACTGACTACGCTCTACATGTCATTTTGCATTGGAGATACACTGTGGGTTCTTTATCCTTATATGACATTTGTCACAATTCCAAGCTCTATGGGTCCCTTTGTATGGTTGACAACCTTAAGGTTGCACAAGGTGGTGTTTGCATTGCACATTTCCATCCTCTTTGTTTGTATCACAAATGTAAATATTTCATGGGCCCTTCTAATGGTTGGATGACAATTGTTTAGTATTTGACAACCTTTGTGCTGAGTACCCTGTGGATTGTCTCATACACTAGATGATTTTGGTTGTGCCATAGACAATAATATTCCTTGGTATATGTTACATGGGCCCCTCTCTAGAGTAAACAACATTGCCCTTTGGGCCTTGGCAACATAGCAAAGGAAATAAAAACTTTTTTCTCTTCTATATCATATTCATGACCCCTTGAACAACAATTAAGATGACATCTTAATAATAAACTTGCTTGCCTTTTCTTTTAACTTCTTGGACTCACCCCAATTCTAGATGACAATGACTTTTAAAAATAGCATCCAACCAACATAAAGGCAAAGCTGAATGAAAAGTGTCTTCCATAAAAACACAGACTTCTTCCCTTCTCTTGGGTGCCTATGTCTTACTTAAAAGCACATTGACTACTTTTTCTCTTCTCTTGGGTGCCCAAACGACAAGTGTGTCTTCTGTTTTTCTCAATCTGTTCATGGTATGCCTTTGGGTGGTTTTGTTCCCTTGCTTGAAAATTTAGTTGAAATAATCATTCCTTTTGATTCTTGAAACTGCATAACTTGTCATGAAAGTTGGTCTTAAGGGCTTCCCTTCTCTGTCATTGAAGAAGTACAACTTCTAGGTTACCATTGAAGTCGTTTTCAGCCAAAGGGTTCACACCTTCTCTTGGGTGCCTCTGTCTTCCTTAAAAACACACTGACTGCTTTTTCTCTTCTCTTGGGTGCCTCTGTCTTCCTTAAAAACACACTGACTGCTTTTTCTCTTCTCTTGGGTGCCCAAACGACAAGTGTGTCTTCTGTTTTTCTCAATCTGTTCATGGTATGCCTTTGGGTGGTTTTGTTCCCTTGCTTGAAAATTTAGTTGAAATAATCATTCCTTTTGATTCTTGAAACTCCATAACTTGTCATGAAAGTTGGTCTTAAGGGCTTCCCTTCTCTGTCATTGAAGAAGTACAACTTCTAGGTTACCATTGAAGTCGTTTTCAGCCAAAGGGTCCACACCTGAATATCATTCAATATCCCTTGTTGCTCTAGGGCTGTTTTGCTAGCTCAAAGACACAATATCAACTTTTCATGCACTCAAAAATGCATTTAGAGCTTCACAAGTTACTTTTCTTCTCCAAGTTGCTTACTAGATTGTGTTCATCTTCAAAGACACTTATATTGCATTCATCTTTTGGGGCACCTCTCAAACTGTATTCTTACTCATTTGGATGCATGAGTAACCACCGCTTGGCTCATCATCTTCTCTTGTTGCACCTGATTCTGTTGATTATATATGGCAGTTTGAGCATTCCTTATAGCCACAATGCACTCTTAAGGGATTGTGTCCAGCATTGCATGTGAGGCATCACAATGTATTTGTTATTAAATTGGCACTTACTATATTACTTTGATCCTTCATCATCCAAAAAATATGCTTCTTTATATGGAATGCACTCTTATGCTTGTTTGTATTTGCCTACAATTGAGTGTGGGTTGTTAGTTTCTTATTTATTGAAATTGTGATCATCCTCAATCAATATATGGAGACATACCAGAGTAAACATTTTGTAGTCTTCCAAGTTCTACGACATGTTTCTTACTATAGCAGTCCAACTACTACCGTTGCACTCCAATAGTGAGAACAAATATGTAGAGAGAGATGGGGGCAGAAATTGAGGTAATTCTTAGAGTTGAGATGACAGGGTCAACAAAAGGGTGAGCAAGGTAAAAACCCCAAATTTGACAGATGCATGATGAGTGTGATTCATTCTTGAACACAAAAATGGATAAGTCTAGAAGGGTGCGATTTGCTCTTGGTGTGGATATGAAGCACAAATTTCAAGGTAACGACCTATAGAGTGACCTTTTGTATTCCAGTGGTGCTAATGGAGGATTGGAGTTGCCAAAATCATTTAGAATACGTTTAGAGATAGCTATGGTTGGGCAAGCATCAATTTTGCTAAAAGATGCTGCCAAATTAGAATTTTACTAGGAGTAGAATTGTTTTACCTTAGTTAAAAGTTAGGTTAAAATTTTACTATAAATAAGATCTAAGAGCTCATTTGTAAAGCCTTTTGCTATTTTCAAAATACTAGAGCTACTCCTTGTGATCAAACTTGTAATATTGATTTGAATTGCAATTAATGAAGAGACTGTGCATGGCTTCTGTGGATCAACTGTCATTTGACCTCTTTATTCATGGATGTATGATGCTTATGGTTCCGCCTTACCAGATCTTGTTAGTCCTCTTACTTCATTGTTGTAGGGTATTTGCAGATCTGATCGCATCAAAGTTATTTGGTTCTTTTTGAAGATTCCAACTGGATCAATACTCATACTGCTATGATCGTATGATCATATTTGTTTCATTGCATTTTACTTGATCTTTTGACATCCCTTTTCCTACAAAATTGTTTAAGACAGTTTAGATTGGAGCCAATCCTTTAACCCGAAGGTTGGGGATTTACCTCTTCCCCTTTATATGTTGAACTGCGATCCTACAGGTGCACAAATCGTATCAATTGATTTTGCAGGTCAATAGTTCTGGCATGCCTGGTGGGACCTCGATTTGATCCCTTCATGATATCAAATTAATCCTAATCATTTTGGGCTTGTACTTCAGATCTAAGTAAATCTGCTTAAATCTCTTCAAATCTGTTAAAGGGTTTGTTAATAACATCCAATCTGACATAACTTAGACATGGTTTTTTCAGATCTATTTATTTTGACTTCATATCTGATTGTTTTACATCAAATTTAGTGAATTTTGTTGCTTAAATCCACAAAGTTTCATGAGATGGCAACTCCATGTTAAACGAACCTGATAATTTTGTCTTAGATTCAAAATTTTGCATTGATCCCCTTTCTGTGTTGAACTACAATCTGTGGGAGCACAAATCATATCAGACAATTTCACAGCTCAACACTTACAATCTCCATGTCTGAGTTGGAGGTTGTATCTCCATTGGCTTGCTCCACATCCTCGACTAAAATCATATTTACATTGCCCATTGTGATTTGCTTAAGGCTTTGACTCTTCTCATGATTCATGATCACTTTGCATATCATGTGCCTGTATTGACTTGCACTATTCTGACTTTCTCGCTTGAAGTGCCCATAGATGGCATTACAACACTAAACAATTGCTCTGCCATTTGCATCATACTCAATGCAGCCTCCTCAATTGTGAATATGGCTTTTTCTCTTGCCTTCATGGTTGTTAAAAAACGCACCACTAGTGGCCCCTCCCTCTGACTCGTAAAAAATAATTCTCCCTCCATGTCACATAAATCTGCTGATTGTTCCTCTAGTCAAAGGGGCATTCTTTTGTCGAGTGCCTTTCCACATCACAAATATCAGAAAATGCCTTCTTCATGCATGTTGCGTTGGTGTGTCCCTCGACTTTGTAGTTGGTGTAGAAAGTTTCTATCGATGTTCCTTCTCTATCACTCTTGTTTTTGGAGTTACTCTCATTTTTAGATTCAACTGCTCCCCTCCAAAGTCTAAGTGGTATCTTCAACTTACTTTCTATGTTCATGACCCACTCAAAAACCTCTTGACATGGTGTCAGAGGGATCATCACGATCTTTTTTCTATACTTATGGTGAAGTCTCTTTACAAAAAACCTTTTTTTTTTGTTTGTATGATGACTCCTCTATGTAGACCACCTCTTTCAACATCTCATTGTATGACTGAATAGACTTTGTTTCACTTTGTTCTATTCTATAAATATTTTGTGGCATTGTTGCACAATAACTAAAATTCCTTAATAAAGGCTTCTTGTAACTCTTCCCAAGTCTTGTAGTTCTCTTTTGGCAGTTTCATGCACCAATCCACTGCAATGTTGTGCAATGTTAGGAGCAACAATATCCTCCAATTTGTCTCATTTATCTTCCCATTTGCCTTCCAAATTGTAATGCGGATTATGTTGGAATTCACACCTATTTCAGGAAACAAATAGAAGCAATCCATCCACTCAAATCTTATACAAAAAGTGTAAAAAAGGACAAAAGAGAGATATAGATAGTGGGCACTTGTAGACACCATAAATAATCACTATATTATCCATAGATAAGAATTATAACACTCTGATGCAATGAACAGAGTGGCAGGGGATATTTATACCAATACCAAAAACCCCAATTACATAATCAAGTTTAACCTAAGCCGACATAACAAGAGGGCTTAAGGTTAATTACAAGTTATAAGGTGGGTTTAACCATAACAAGGTTAATTGTGGCCTATAGGGATTACATAATAAAATAATACAATAAATTGAGGGGCCAAGGAGAGAAGACATCCCCTCATAATCTGAATTGGGGGGCCAAGGAGAGAAGACATTAGTGACAATAATATCTTCTCCCCCATAATGGATGCTCTAGTGGTCCTCCACACATGAGGAAATCTCATTTGGATCCCCATCATCATCTACATTTGGATCCTGACACAAGAATCTCCTTAGGCTAGACAATAGTGGTATTCCACAATCGAAGGAACAAAGAAAGAATGACAAGGGAAATCAACAACACATATCATTGACATGCAATTAGAAAAACAGCCAAACAGTCTAACTCTCCTTGAATGGCCTGCACATCACAGTTCATCACAAGTGTTGTCGGCCCAAACAAGTCAAACGACTGTGCCAAGAGTTAGACGACCTTGTTCAGCATTGGATGGCCTGGTTCAACAATCCAGATGGCCAAGTGTCTTAGTCAAGTGGCCTGGTATAGAGTCAGAGGGCTTGTCTATTTATCTTCAACAAACATACAATGGTGGAAATAGTCCAGACTATCATCTACAACTATCATAACCATTCTCAAAAGCATGCACAATGATCACGTAAGTCTACACAACAATGGCTGAATGGAAGTATTCTTATTGTCTGCAAGAATATGTCTGGTATATCTTCATACAATGCATACACTTCTATAGATATCTCCTAATGCGCACACACAAACATACATCCCCTTTCAACGAGTGAAGGAGGGGTCTTATTTATAGAACTTACAAGGTAGTTGCTCCCTCAACTTCCTCCAACTACCTACCCGACACCTCATCATTTTCTTGAATTACATTTGTCATGCATTTGACTTACATTTCATTTCATGACTTATTAATTATACGTACTACATTTTGTCAAACATTTCTCGTACGTATAACAAAACAACTCAATTAGTATCAATATTATTACACAATAAAATTTCATGTGCGCATACTTGACTTCCAACAAACTATATTAAGTCCAAGGTGGCGCTTGAGATGTCACCACATCTAAACTGGTTCCTAAATATGCTCTCCCCTCTAGATTGGTCGACATCCTTGTCATCGACTGTAGTTGCTTTTGAGGGCTTTGACTCTGTTGTGGTTGAGGTGTTGGCATAGTTACTCCTCCCAACTATTGAATCTATAATTTCAAGGTTTCATTCTCCCCCTTTAGTCTCTTCACATAGGATTGATAATGATCCCACTGAAAGCCATAGTGTTGTGACTTCTACTTGATTTTTGCAAGCCTAGTCTTCAATTCAGCCTCTCTCCTAGTTGCTTTAGCCTCCTTTGGAGCTTCTGCCAAATGCTCATCATGCTTTACAATTAGTTGGTCCCGGTGAGTGATCTCTTTCATCTTCGCTTCAAGTGCCTACTTCCTCACTGTGCACTCCAACTTCAACTAACCAATCAATTGATCTTGCTCCTCCTGCACTTACCCCATTTTGTCCATTTCATGTCTTGTCTTTGCTAGTTCTGCTTTGGCCTCTTGTTGTACCTATCGAAGCTGGACTTCCACTTCTCGCAAATAGTTAGATTGTTCTTCCTTTAGTTTTAGGCTATTGACCATCTCTTGAAATGTCTCTAACCCAACTACCAACCATTGAATTAAATATGCCAAAAAATTCATTTTGGCATAAGATCTCTCCAATTATGGCAACAGTCTAATTCTCTTGACACCCGACAATTTATGAAATTCTTCCATTCTCCCCTTGCCAATATAGACACGTGATGGGTGTCTATATAAACCAGGAGTTCCTTCTAGCAGGTCCATAACTACCAACATTGACTATATACTATTGTTGCCATCCTCAAGCTCCCATGGTTGAACTTAGTGGATTTTTGCAAATGTTGTCATTCTCTCTTCTCCTTGGGCCCAACTCAGCAACTTGTCCAATTCTGTCTCCATTTGTAGATGCCATAGTTACCATTCACCAAAACAACCTAATTGGAACTTGCCCTCTCAAACAACCCACTCACCTTCACAAAAAATGTATCAAACTACTCGTTGATTCTTTCGCCACGAATTGGGGCTGCCTTTATTGAGACACTTCGATAAGAAAATGCTCACTTGTCTCTCCCTGTTCTAGTTCATCATCCATGTCATCTCTAGTGGTGGTCTCTTCAATTTATTCTGCACCATGACTCTTTAGGTTGATCTTTGTCTTGGCAGCTTTCCCTTCATGAATTCTCAGTTCCTTCTCTCCTTTTGCTTTAGTTTGTTTGTCCACAATGTTTGTCATCTCCTTGCCCTGGTCTAGTTCATTTGTTGACAGTTAACTGCTTTGTCCTTTTTGCCATCATATATGCTCTGATGCATGCAGTTTCCCTCTCCTTTACTCCTTTTTGGCACTGATGAAGTCTGTGTCGTGTTCTACATTGCCATAGATGCTATTTCAACTGGTGCCCCGTGAAGAAGATCCAGTTTAAGAAACTAAATATTTTTGTATGACTTCACATCTAGAAGCAACACGATAGCGTGAAATGCCATGAAAAATTCTTTGTATGTTACAACAAAAAAGTTTGTATGTAGTCTGACAGAAAAGTTGCTCAATCATACTTTTCTTTGGCCATAATTCCTTCCATGTATGGTATGAGCGAAGTGGAGATATTCAAGGCTCTTTTTTCGCCAAATAACATGGACATGACGTTGTTCATCATGCACTACAACTTATTGGATTTCAAATTTTGCATCTTTAGCTCGTAACTCCCATGCTTAGTTAGCGTTGCGACTTCCATTGGACCTTGTCTACAAAATTTTTCAACCGGTAGGGCAATCTTTTTCCTTGGCTTTGGATTTTTAACTCCTCCAACGAAAATTACTCCCAACTACTCCAATTGTTCTCTAGCTGACTTGATTCCAACCGCAACTCCATGTGGCATGCTCGCTCTCCATGAAGTTCACTTTCTTGATTTGTGTGCCTTTCCTTCCAACTATCCAAATGGCTTTGATGGCTCGGATTATTGAATTGTTGATGACTCGGCTCTAGACAACTTAGTCTTGGATGACCCAGTTCCAAACGACTGCAAGTCTGACAACTTGGTCTTGAACAGCCTGGTCATGGACGATCGTAGCTCAAACAACCCAACTCTGGACAGCCTCCTTCCTAACAAATGACTTCTGGATGGCCTGCCTCTTGACGACTTGCCCCCAAATGGCCTCCCTTCTTTAGTCTGCTTTTTGCTGGACGACTTGTCTCTTGACAACCTCCTTTCTCTTGTTTGTCCTATGGCTTCTCTACAAAGAATCTGTACAATTCAGCACTACGATTTTTTGCACTCCCAGACAATTTGCTATATGACATGTATGGCTGTTACAAAATGTTTGCACAACAGTTGTATGACTTTCTCCTCTATCTTGTGCAAGGTTTCCAAGTCTTTCATTCCTTCTTCCTCTTCCAGCCACTCCTTGTTTCTTTTGAATATATTCCACTTGCATAGAGAAAACAAAATTTGCAAACAATGGGGAAGGAGTTTTGGCAAAACCCTTCCCAATGCATGCCCTTGTTTGATTCCTCTAGTGCAGATTCGTCTGTTGTAGTAGAATGCTCCTTGCTCTTTTTTTGCTCACCATTCTAGACGGTGGGTTGATTCTAATTTGTCTCCTCGTTGCTCTAAAATGTGCTTGAAGCCGTGTCCTATGTCTTGCAGAAATTGGTAACAGGGACATTCTCCTTGTGCTCCTTGCTCCTTCACTTTGGCTTTGGTTTCTTCAATGAGCAAATACGATGTCTCGGTACCTATTTATAAGATGAAAGAGGTAAGGGGACACTTGGCCTGCATGTGACAACTCTCCCTTAACTACCACTTCATCTATAATTGATTTCCATGTAAGTAACCGTTTTGCATGTTCTTTTTGTCTTTTTCTGTTTGCTTGACTTCTTACACCTTGTGCATGGTGGGCCCACTATGAAAGTGTGCGCGCCTGTGTCCAAATATTCTTCGTTTTCAGTCTGGACGACCTAGGTGGCCAAACGACTTGCCTATTTGTCCAAACAACCTACCTGCTTGTTCATCTGGGTGACCCAAAGGGTCAGATGGCATGCCTAATGGCCTAGATGACTATCTATACAGTCCCGAATGGTTCGTTTCGCCACACTGTCTACTTGGCCGTCCTGATGGCCTGGCTCTTCTATGACCCAGACAACCTACCTCTCCACCCTAGTTGCCTTCATCTTCTGCCTTGCTTTGATGGCCTCTTGGGTTTAAATTCATTCCCATATGCAATGTGGTCCTTTGGCAACTTGTCATCCACTTGGACAACCCGACATCACTTTCATCCAAGTGTGTCTGACTGACGGACGATCCTTCCCTTTTTTCCAGTCGAAGTAATGCTTGTGACGGTGCAAGGGCAATTTACACTCCTAGCAGTCTCCCTGGACGGCCCTTAGAAAACCCAAACGGACCAGCACTTGGTTTTAACAACCCAAGGATCGTTTTGGGACCTGCTGTCCTTGTCGAATTGCTAGGGGGTGGTCCAAATGGCCCACATTGTTGGTTGGACGACCTATGGGCCGTCTAGGGCAAATTGCTCCCCCCTAAATGGTTGAGAAAGAGGCCAAACAACCTTTTCCCTTCCTAGACGGTCTAGGGTTCCTAACGAACCACCCAAATTGCTTGAGCAATCTCTTTTTTATGCATGCCTTGAGTCATCAAGTGGCCCTTGCAGACCACTAAGACTTCCCAAGGAACTCTTCAAATTGTTTGGCGGATGTCTGTAACAAGTACTTTGCCTTTTCTTGTTCATCCACCTCCTTGCAACTACTTCTACATCCTTTGAAGTGTTTTGAGCTTATGTCCAAGGTACCTCCTGCAAAACAACATTCGGCATTGACATTACCTTTTGGTTTGTCATTCATTGCCTCCTTGGTCTTTCCCATCTACCTCTTCTTCCGAATTCCAAGCTTGAACTGGCACTACTCCAATCTTCCTCCTCATTGCTTGAACTCGTTAGGGATACACTATTGGACTCGTTTCCAAGTTGTCGACACTTGTCTCTTCTCTTGGCAATATGTGCCAAGGTACTTCATGAATATCTTTCCATTCATCTTTTGACACTTCGTATTGGCAAAGGTTTGGTTCACTGGACTGGTGTTTTTCTTCCAAAAACTCAACTTTGTCGCACAGTCATTAGTAGTTCCCAACACCTGCTTGTCTATCGTGCTTATTCTGGAGTCTTACGGACTTGTTCCCTCTCTGGAAAAGCTCCTACCAATCGCTTGAATATCTTGTCGTAGCCTCATCAACTCTTGTGCACGCTGTCTTTGCAATTTGCCTATTTGGATGTTCAACTGCTCACTTCTCTCGCATGCAATTGCTGCATTTCAACTTCACATTCTTTGTTGTGCATGTCCAATGGTTGCTAACAAGCTCATTCCCTCATACTCACTTTTGTCACTCTGAGGCTCATGTTTTGGTGATTCCTCCTATCCAACATGCATCGTCGCCATTCATTGCATGTTTTTAGCATCAAGTGACCCTTGTTCATCCATTAATATCCGTTCTTCCTCTATATTCAAAAACCTGACATGCACATGCACCCTCCTTTGTTTAGTGGGTCTAGCTTCCAATTCTTCTTGCTCCATTGTCGTTTGCATGTCCACCTCTTGTTTGCTTGCGGTTTCTTCTCATACAACCATGCTAGCTGCTCTGCAAGTTCATTTCCATATGAGTCACTTGTGTCTTCAACACCATCATCTTTTGTATGACTTGATTCTCCAACTTCCCTTATTGAGATTCCTTGAAAGGATCCTAAAGATTGACTTGGTGCAATCGTCAATCTGCTTGTACTCATGCCTTAATCACTTGGTTAGAAATTTACCTGGACCTTGAATTTGTATGGTTTCAACTTTGAATTGTCTTGGGACATTGTGTCTTGTCCAATCTCTTCAACCTTACTGTGCCATTATCCATCACTTCATCCACTTGGAAGGGTCCAAGCCACAAGGTCTTCAACTTCCCTGGCTTGATCTCACGCTTGCCATTAAATTTCAGCACCAAGTCACTTGCCTTCAGCTTCATCTTCCTCAGGTGCTTGTCATGCCACAACTTCCGATGACGTTGGGCAACCTTTGTGGCCCACTGTGCCATCACCCTCTTCTCATCTAGTTTGATGAGTGTCGTTAGCCTCTCCTCTAGGCTCTCTTGGTCACCAAGATGGTTTTGCATTGCCACCCTCAGACTTGGGACCAGAAACTCCACCAGCACAATTGCCTCCTATCCATACATCAATTGGAATGGTGTATGATTTGTCGTTGGTTTGTACGTTGTCTTGTATGCCCACAGGATCGCTGGCAATTTCTCCTCCCAATCAGCATCTTCAATTCCACACATCTTGTACATTATGGATACTAAAACCTTGTTCATTGCTTTTGCCTACCCATTTGCCTTGGGGTAGTACAGACTTGACAATGAATGCAAGATTTTAAACTCTGTCATTATGTTCTGAATAATCTCATTGACAAAGTGTCTTCTGCGATCACTTGTCAACTAAAGAGGCACTTCGAATCTCATAATTATTTGTTCGTACAAGAATCATGTAGTGCTCTTTGCAAAATATCAGGCAACTCTCTTGCCTCCACCCACTTTGTCAAACATTCAGTTGCTACCACAATGTACCTGCATCTCCTATGATTGGTTTTCAACGGATCAACAAAATCAAGACCCCATCTCTCGAGAGATGGTTGAGATGGGTGTAATGGCATGAAGTCCCTCCGCAACGACTTCCCAGCTCTTTGGCATGTATCGCATGCGGTCACAAACTCCTTCGCATCATGATAGAGGGTGGGCCACCACAACCTTGCCAGAAGCACCTTCCTCGTAGTTGCATCTGGCCCCATGTGCCCTCCTACCAATCCCTCATGAGCCTCCTTCAATGCTGTATTCACTTCCTCGTCCATCACACATCTTCGTAGAATCCCGTTAGGTCCAATTTTGTATAACAAACCAACTATCAATTGGAATGGTGCTGATTTAATGATGATTTTCTTCTTTTCTGCTGTCAACTCCTTTGGCAGCTCCTCATCGACAAGTATTCTCCCACGTACTTGTACCATGATAGTAGCGCAGTGATTGAAAACAAATGAGTATCCAAAAATTCATTCGACACTCCTCCTATAGGTTCTCTTGAGTGAATCCTTGACAATTGATCCGCTATCACATGTTTCTTCCTAGGTCTCACCACTACCCGAAACACGAACTCTTGCAATGTCACGAGCCACTTGCTAACTCGTTCGTGTATGGTTGGCTTGTTGATCAAATAACGTAGAAAGCAAAAGGGTTGGCAAGCAAGTAATGTTTGAATTTTTGTACTGCATATACCATCCCTAGTGCTTCCCGCTTCGTTGTGCTGTAGTTCTTCTCCGCCCATGACAACAACCAACTTGAAAAATATATGGGCTGATCCAACCCATACTGCCCCTCTTGGGAAAGTCCATCCAATTGCAAATTTGGATGCATCTACGTGGACATGGAACTCCTTATCCCAATTTGGGAACACCAGAATGGGTGTGCAAACCAACTTCTCCTTCAACTCCTCAAAGGCCTTTTGGTGCTCCTTCGTCCACCTGAAAGGAACACCTTTGCATGTCAATGCATCAAGAGGGTGTGATACTTGTGCAAAATTATTTATGAAGCGCTGATAGTACCTGACATGCCCCAAAAATGACTTTAATGAGCTCATGTCGTATGGCTCCTCCATGCTCATCATGATGCAAATCTTGTCAAGATCGGTCTTCAATCCCTCTTTGCACACCACGTGCCCTAGCAACTTCTTGTATGGTACCAACAACTTACATTTCTTTGGGTTTAAGGACAACCAAGCATTCATGCACAACATGCATTCCTCCAACGCCTTCAAGTGCTTGTCCTTTCTCTCGTACAACGACCAATCATCCAGGAATACTTTGAATTTGCCCATTGACATCTGCTCAAAAATGTACAAAATGATCCTTTGAAATGTGGCTGGGGCATTGCACAAACCGAAGGGCATTCGGTTGTATGCATAAATACCGTTCTCTACAACAAACGTGGTCTTCAATCTATGATCCTCGACAATATTGATTTGGTTGTACCCCGAGAATCCATCCAAAAATGAATAGATCTCAGGCACTGCTACTTGAATCAATAAACGATTTTGGAAAGGGATCCTTTATGGTCACCGCATTCAGACTTCGAAAATCCACACAAATGCGGATTTGGTTACTCTCCTTTTTGGGCTGATGACGATGGGTGACACCCATTCGCTCATTGTGACCTTGAAGATTATTCCTGCATCCAACATCTTCTCTATTTCTGCATGTTGACCAAGGCCGCATACTTTGGATTCATTTTGTACAACCTTCTTCTTATAGGTTGTGCACTCGAAATCAACGGAATCCAGTGCATGCACAACTCAGGTGGAATCCCTTATACTGCATGAAAATCCTAAAAATTTCTTTTGAAACGGTTCATCATCTGCAAGGAATCTTCTCTTCTTTGCATTCAATGAGGTTTACTACATGATAATCTAAAAAATTGTTGCTTTTAAAATTGGGTCCCACTTGTCCCCGCAATGGATTATCTTCTCTTCTTCGCCTTCATCGAGGTTTACCTGCACCATCTTTAGTCCTTCGTACTTTATGGTGTCAGGTTCTCTTGCCACTTTTGCCACATCAGAGGGATGTCTTGGCTTCACATCAATTTGGCATTGCCAACACTGTACTTTGCAAAATTTTATGGAAAGGTCATCTTTTCTTCTTTGACTTTTATGGTTGGCTTGGTGCTTTGATTTGCATTCTCCAACCTCATACACACTTCGAGGTCCTTCATCTTGGATTTCCTCTTTTGCATTTATGCACATGCAACTAGGCTAGAAAACTTCATAGTCTTCCATTTGCCAATGTAGAAGTCCACTATTCGAGTGCCCTTCATCCTCTGTGCACTCCTCCAACTCCAACACTCCTTCATTTGGTTCTCATTTGCCTGATCTTCTTCCTCTGACAATGAGTTGTCGGATTCATCGTATGTTGCCAACTCTTCATTGATAGATTGATTCTTCAAGTTTATTACATATTTGTGTTGGCCTTTCTTAAAAGTCAAGTGATCCTTCTCCCAATTGTGGTTTACCTTTGCCATGCGTAACCACCCACGTCCCAATGATGCATCGTAGGCTGGTTTTTGCATAACAATTATCGCAAAGTCTAGAACAAACATTTGATCAACAATATTTACCTTCTATGCAATCAAAACTCCTTTCATCTCAATGTCGTATTGGTTTGCGCTATATAGCCGAAAATTGGGAGACCATAAGAATGGTGCCCCCAAGTCCTTCCATGTTTTCTTGGGCAATAAATTTATGCTTGAACCCCCATCGACGATCACTTGTGTCAACTTATGATTCAACAACTCCATATGGATCAGTGCTGGTTTTTTCCTGGCATCTATCATCAACACTTTCGGGTCAATATACTGATAATTCGCCACTTTCCTCACCTCTAGTTGACATTGCGACTCCACTACTCTCCTTGTCTACATGATCTTTCCAACTGTTGCATAAAGCTGTGGTATTGCGCATAATAAACTAGACATCTTCATGACAACATTTGTATCCAGTACTTGCGTTGCCAATTGCTTTGTTGATGTCTCTTCACCTTCAATGACGAGTTCCTTTAACTTCTCCTGATTGGTCTTCCGCATTTCCTCCTCTATTTGCACATGTGCTTCCTACCATTTCTCCTTCTCCTTGGTAGGGTTTGGTGTTGCTCATCTTTCATGCTTGTGCCTGAATCACCACCAGCATGTGTTTGTCCTTATTTACTTGTTGGTTCACTTGAGGCTCCTCTATGTCAATGAAATTGACATTTTGTGAGTTACTTGTGCTCGCCTTCTTTGGACAATTTGCCTCCTTATGGTTGCCAGGTCCACACCATCTACACATCATCGCGGTATTGCTCTTGGCTCCTCTCATCCAAGAATTTGTACAATTTCGTGCAAAGTGTCCCCACTCCTGACATCTTTTGCACTATATGATTGGCCTTCCGTTAGAGTCATATTGCAATCTTCCTTCACCTCCACCTCCTACAATTTGATTCCCTGATTGCGGTTGCCTTCTTCCTTGGCGATTATTCCAGTATCCGCCACTTGTCTCTCCATGTCCTCTCTTCGAAGTGCTAGGCTTCTCCTCTTTCTCCTCCTCCTGCACCATCATTGTCTAGTGCCAAGCACTTCTCAGATTGAATGGGCAATCTGCAATAACATGACCTGCAATTTCACAGATATTGCAATATGCTTTCTTTGGACAATTTACATTGGTGTGTCCTTCGGATTTGCAATCGGAGTACCAAACATCCTCTTTCTTCCTTTCAGCCTTCACCTTATTTATCATTCTTTCCAAGTCCTGCATGCCCGAGATAGTTGTGCTGAGGTCATCTCAATCACTATCAAAATCGTTGTCCCACTCATCACTCATACTTCTTCAGAATGTTGTTGTCTTCATCTTGCTATCTAGGTTTAATGCATGATCAAATGCTCCTTGCTAGGTGGTTGGTGGAACCGCTCATCTTCTTATTCATTGGTAGCAGTCCATCCAAGAACCATTGCTTTTCTAGCCCATCAGCTGCCTTTGTCTCCATTTTGTTGATGTGTTCTTGAAGACAACGATTATAAGACTTGATAGATTTCACCAATGATCTCCGTGTCATTGCAAGGGAGTCGAAACTCCTTGTTGAATTCAGTTTTTAACTCAGCCCAATCCATGAAGGGTTCTTCTCGCTTTAGGTGCCAATCAATCGCTACTCCTAACGTTGCTGGGAACAGTCTCAGCCATGCATCCTCGTTGGTTACTCCATTAGCCTTCCATATCGTTTCACATGTTCCGATATGGCGTTCGGGATCCTCCCTCCCATCTCCTGTGAATTTTGGGCACTTCTGCTTGCCTTGCACTGCAACAATGTTTGCCATTTATGGTGGTTGTTTGTTGATCTCTTCTCCACTCAACGAACCTTCCGTTGATGACTGATCATTTGCAAACAATCTTTGGTTGCTTCTTGGTGCGCTTATGCTCCGCGATCTCCTTCACAAATATACAAGTGTCAGCTTTGGTCTTTCGAGCACATTCTTCTGCAGTTTCCCTCGTGCTTGACTCTCATCCTTTGCAACTATAAGCACTCTTCTCTGCACTTATGCTGGAGTCACTAGTTGTTCTGTCTTGTCTTGCACATGATCCAAGTTGGCGCTTCCTTCACCACTTGCATGAATGTTTTCCTTAGTCCATCCTCCGTCTGCACATTGTGCCTCCACTTGCACATCTCCTCGATCATCAAAAACAACGTTTGCCACCTTTCTTTATGTCCTCCATTTGAACTTCCCTCCTGAGGGTTCCAAACTTGTTCCACTTTTGGCATGCGTATTTCCTCGCTAGCAAACTCCGTCAACACGTCAGCAACTCTGCCATCTACGTGCAACTCTCCTATGCATGTCACACATCCAGATTCTCTCCACACTTGCTATTGTGCGATCCTCAGGCTTCTCATCAGCTATTTGCTCATCCTTATTCCTCCACATCTCTTGCGTCAGGCTATTTGTCATCCACTTCTCTTGTCTTCAATGGCTACGTGGTCACTAGTTTGAACTTCAGACGACGACGTCGCCAAATGTAGCACAACAACGATATTCCGCAATTGAAGGAACAAAGAAAGGATGATAGGGGAATTCCGTAACACATCATCAACATGCAATTAGAAAAACAGCCAAACAATCTTGAACTCTCTTCAAATAGCTTGCACAACATAGTTCATCACTTGACTTGACGGCCTTGCACACACAAACGAGTCAAACAAACTTACCAAGAGTTAGACGGGCTTGTTCAACATTGGATAGCTTGGCTCAACAATCTAGACGACCAAATGTCTTAGTCATACGACCTTGTCTGTTTATCTACAACAAACATACAAAGGTGGAAATAGTCCAGACGGTCAACTACAGCTATAATAATCATTCACAAAAACATGCACAATGATCACATAAGTCTGCACAACAATGGCTGAATGGAAGTATTCTTATTGTCTGCAAGAATACATGTCTGGTATATCTTCATACAATGGATACACTTCTATGGATATCTCTTGATGCACACACACGAACATACATTCCCTTATTAATGAATGAATGAGGGGTCTTATTTATACAACTTGGGAGGTAGTTTCTCCCTCAACTTCCTCCAACTACCTACTGGACACCTCATCATTTTCTTGAATTACATTTGTCATGCATTTGACTTACATTTCATTTCATGACTTATTAATTATACATACTACATTTTGTCAAACATTTCTTGTATGTATAACAAAACAACTCAAAATATCAAAACTATTACATAACAAAATTTCATGTGTGCGTACTTGACTTCTGATGCACTACATTAAGTCCGAGGTGGTGCTTGAGATGGCGCCACGTCTGAACTAGCTCCACTACAATATATTAAGTCCACTGCAATGTTGTGTAATGTCAAGAGAAACAATCTCCTCCAATATGTCTCATCCATCTTCCCATTTGCCTTCCAAATTGTAATGCAGGTTATGTTGGAATTCACACCTATTTCGAGAAATGAACAAAAACAGTCCATCCATTCAAATCTTACACAAAAAGTGTAAAAATGACAAAAGAGAGATATAGATAGTGGGAACCCGTAGGCACCATAAACAATCACTATATTTTCTATAGATAAGAATCACAACACTTAAACACAATGGATGGAGTGGTTGGGGGGTATTTATACCAATACCCAAAAACCCTAGTTATATAATCGAGTTTAACCTAAGCCAACATAACAAGGGGGCTTAAGGTTAATTACATGTTATAAGGTGGGTTTAACCATAACAAGGTTAACCACGGCCCATAGGGATTACATAATAAAATAATACAATAAATTAAATACATTTGTACAATGATTGCTTGTAGGCTTATACAAGATTATATCATACAATGTCAGCCTTGGCCATAAGTCAGATTACACTTTCAACACCCCCTCATAATCTGAATTGAGGGGCCAAGGAGAGAAGACATTAGTGACAATAATATCTTCTCCCCCATAATGGATGCTCTAGTGGGCCTCCGCACTTGAGGAAGTCTCATTTGGATCCCCATCATTATCTAAAAATACGCTGATGCAAAAATGAATCTACACAAGAATCTCCTTAGGCTAGACTGTAGTCATCACTGCCAATAACAAACACTCCCACATATACCCAAAGAACACCTCTGCTAAGAATCCACATGAAAAAGAGAAGCCAAGAGACTTAAAAAACTGCTTCAATCATTTATAGTTGCATTAGGTAATAGTTGGAAGTATAGCTTTCCCTTTTATAGCATACATCATCTTGTTTGGAAACTTCAACTTGCCCTTAGGCCACCTGATTTCCATCACCAAAAGAGGCTTTGCATGGACCTATTTATGAAAAGAGCCATTACAAAATTCCAAGAGTACTTGGACAAAGAATAGAAGAAAGAAGAGATCATGAAAGATTAGATCTTCATGAATAAGTTGAATCAATAACCCAAAGGAGGGAGAGGGTCTGACCAAAGCATATTCTAAATCCTTTTCCTGTATGCCTCCAAAAGACTCAAAAACTACTACAACTATCACGAGTCCAACTACATCTCCCATAAACGTTGACCAAAGATTCTGATTGCATAACATAAGATAAAATTGCCCCTTCAAAATAGGGCAATAGGCTTTGAGGACTATCCCACACAATTCAGCCCCTAACACTATAACAAGTCCTTGAACTGATGTTACCGATGCAAAGAACTCGACAAATCATGTGATTTGAAAAAAAAGGGCTCAAAATGATTTTGTATGCAAAAGTTATGGTCTTTTGAAGATTTGCCCAAATAGCCCTTGAAAATGAAAAAATCAAAACCCCAAACCTTAGGAAAACAATGTCCAATCGCAACCCACCACATGTCATCCACTCATTCACGTTTTTCTGCCACATATCTGGTTGCAACTCATTTGTTGGATTGACATATGTTGTTTTCGAATGGGTTGAGGATATATATATAGGTAAAAAATGGGATTATGTGGTTCATAGACGTGCCATATTGATTGCCATGTCAGCCATAGACTGAAAGGTTCATTCCAAAAGCACCAAATACTGCTGCATGGGATTTGATCTTGAGTCTCTAGTGCCTCAAGAGCTTTGTGCTAACCAAGGCAGCAAAGCATTTGTTGAGATGGTTGCTGCATCATGGCCTACTCATATTGCACCAAAGGACAGAGAATAAACACCTTGCAAAAATGTTCAACGGAGTGACCCAAACTTGGATTGCACGATTTGCCATCGATTATGCGTGCTTTGCATAACCAACTGGCTAGAGTTGCTTGTGGTGTTGGATCCGTCGATGCGTTCATGGATGGTGTAGTTTGGATTGCTTGCTGTTGTAAATTTCCAGCCCTAGATAACTGCTGTCCTATGTTATTAATAAATCAGATCTGAAATTAATTTCTCTAAACATGCGACAATGACACAGGTGGCTGGAAAAATAAACAGCGTGAACAGCGGAAGTTAAATATATTTCTGAACCTGAAATATTACAAATAAAGGAGGCTACAGCTACAGCAGAACACTTCTGCTCTCTTGCTGCTTTTCTAGCCAGCAATTTCACTGTTCTTCTCCTCCTAAGCTTGTAGTTTTCCTTCAACAATCTGTTCTCCTTCTCTTCTTTTTGTGTGTAAAACACTCTTGACCTTCTCCTTTTATCCTTGAAAAAGATAACCCTAATCTCTCTAACCCTAAGATTAGATCTCATCTCATCTTGAGATGTAAGGTTAAAAATAGAAAATCACTTAAGTGAATTACAAAATAGAATCACTTAAGTGAACTTAAAAATAGAAAATCATTCAAGTGAATTTCAAAATAGAATTAGAAATGTCTCAAACCACTTTTAGCACGTTCATACTGAAGCCTGCAAGAAGTTCTTGTCCGAGCTACATTTCTCAACAGATGTGAGCACGCAAAAGAAAAAACACTATGGTTTGACCTCGGACCCTCCTTCCTCCCACACCCAAGAGGCAGCTCTACTGACCAGTGTGCCATGCGCTCAACTTGCAATGACACAAACACTCCCAAGCTTCTTTATCTTATGCTTCCCCTTGCAAAACAATGAAAATGCTTAGCACAGATTCAAACCCATGATTGACAATAAAAGATACCTTATACAATGCACACATAACCACTTTGGCACCTCTTTCGAACACAATGAATTTCGTGCCATTTCTAAGGGTGTCACAACTAGTTAGGAAGAAGAGCACCAAAAAATTGGCATGCGTAGCTAATTTAAATTTGACAAAACGACCACGAACTCTCTTTTTCCATCCAATCAGAATGCCATGCCTTCCCTGTTAAGGTTGAAGAGGATGGTGCCAAACCAGATTCAAACCTGTGTTCATGGGGTTGGAAATGCTTGACAATAAAGCAAATCATGGAGTAAGCACAAATTCTCCAAATTTTTTGGAGAAACAAATAAAGAATGGTAAAATAGAATCTCCTCTCTACCTCTTATGTCAAAGATGCTAATGAAGCTTTGAGAAGTAATTTGCCCTGAAATTTGAAAGAATGATCAAATAATCTTTTTGCATGACCAAGCGATGCTGCTCCTACCTTCTTTGATACCATGTTGGTAAATGCACAAAAGCAATCCATCCACTCAAATCTTATACAAAAAGCGTAAAAAGGACAAAAGAGAGAAATAGATAGTGGGCACCCATAGGCACCATAAATAATCACTATATTATCTATAGATAAGAATCACAACACTTCGATGCAATGGATGGAGTGGCTGGGGGGTATTTATATTAATACGAAAAAAACCCATTCACATAGTCAAGTATAACCTAAACTAGCATAGCAAGAGGGCTTAAGGTTAATTACAAGTTGTAAGGTGGGTTTAACCATAACAAGATTAACCACAGCCCATAGGGCTTACATAATAAAATAATACAATCAATTAAATACATTTGTACAATGATTGCTTGTAGTCCTATCTAGGATTGCTATATGATGTTGGCCTTGGACGTAAGTCAGATTACAATTTGAACAGGTTCTACAATGTTTACTTGAGGCTTTTTTTTCATTGAAACATCATGAAACATGGGGCATTTTGGTGTCCCTCCAAAACTGGTCATCATTCAGATGGGTTGATTCGATACTCGATTGAATGATTTTTTTCTTCATTCTTGTTCGGAAGTTTGTGAGGTTTGCATGATGTTTCCCAAGCTGAAAAAATGCAGATATCACTTTTGTGTTGGACTCTTATCTTGCACACTATCCAATGCACTACCTTGTAGTTTCTTCAACGCCGAACTTTCATCTTATACACTGTCATACACAATGTGTATTACGCCTTGAATAATCCTGGCAACCTATTCTTGCAGTTCTATATTAGCTGTGTGGTTTCATTCTTCATCTAAGAGTATCAACTTTTCTTGTTGAATAAGGTTTTGTTTGTCTTTAATGTCATCTTCACCTAGCCCTTCGACAATGTCAAAAAAGACGTCTATAACACTTCCATTTTTTCGTTGTCATGTTCCATCCCAGTGGGAGGCAAGGCATTTGCATGTCCTTTCTTTCCTTCGACAATAGCCTTGGAGGAGGCAAAACTTGACTTCCCTTATCATGGGAGGCTTGCATTTTGCAAAAAGGGGTGAAGTGCTTGGCATGCCTTGATCACCTCTATTGTTATCCTTGCTTAAACCTCCTCATTGTCATCCTCATCTATCTTGTGGAGTGAAGATGTTTATTGCAACTCTTGTACATCCATGTCACCAACTTTGACCTAAATCCATACAGGCAAGAGGCAACTACATAAAATATAGTGTGGGAGTATTATGGTCATGTAAACAAATATACAATGCAACACACTGCAGTATAGTTCCATATTATACAAAGCAATGAAAATAATAACTCATAGAGATGTGGTACACCCAACTACATAGCACACAATAAATAGATATCCTTAATACGTCTCTAAGATATGGCCTACTTGAGCGTACAACACTAACTATGCTCGGTGATGAGTGTGCCTTAATGATCATGTGCTAGAATGGATAACAAGGTGTCCATGCAGGTGAAAGTTGGAAGACAGTAATTCTTGTACCCACCTAACTAGCCAACTATCCACATACTTCAAAACATTAGAAGTTCCCTTAGTAATATATACACCACATGTTCGTATTACGTCATTTATTCTGATGTGACTCAACTTAACTATGAACAGTTCATACAGATACTCATGTGGACCAACTTGTATACCTACATTTGTCAAGCAGGTGATCATCAACCAAGATAATTTTGTTCACCAGCCTTGTTCAGGAGAAACATGATCAGCAAAGGGATGCTTGCATGGAGATAATGGATTAGCTTTAATTATGAAAAGAAATGCTGTTTAATAAATTGTAAGAGCTTTACTCTATTCACTGTAAATGATATACAATATATAATGAGAAGAGCTTATTATAATAAATAATTAGCATAGAACTGAGAAAATATCAAGGAATGCAAGCGTCAAATCCTAATGCAGTTCAATTATTTGCCGTATGTTTGAAATAAATTTCTTAAGCTTGCATTGATATACATCTTCATACTTTCTTGTACAACCAGGACTATTCCAAGTGTTTCCCCTTAAATATATCTTTCCATTTCCTGATGTGGGAAGAATCTTATCATCTTCAATTACCAAATTCTTTGCAGAGAGGAAGGTCCTCCTTTCACTTAGAAAGAAGAAGCTTCTTGAGCATCAAATGAAAGTCCAGAAACTAAACAATATTCCAAATGAAAAACATGAATGAGTGACCACATCCATTCGTTGTCGTAGTTGAAGACAAGCTGACTTCATCTGTTGGTCTGCCATGAAAGTCTGTATGCTATTTTTCCTATATCATGATTGAAATTCATGTTTGGCTGGGTGGATCTGAAAGTCATGTTGACTCCCATTAAACAAGCTTATGAAGATAATGAGTTTTTAAGAAGCATTCTGTTCTCATTGAATATAGTAAATTTGGCTTTATGTACATCACATTACATAGACAAGCACAAAAGCAAGCCATTGTGCCCCTGAAAACCAAAGCAACTTTGTGTTTAGCTTGTTTTGTTTTCAATCCTGAATGGCACCTTCTCTGCATGGAAATGGGTATGTTTTCTGTTGCAGCTGAAAGTTTGAGATTTGAACTGTTTAGTTGAGACTTAGTACAGGCAATAGCTTTGTATAATAATAAAATACTAAATACAACTGAGCTACTTCAACTTGCTTCTGTTCGTTCAACTCTGTGATTGGGGCTTCAAAGCCTTAAAGGAAGAAACAGGGAAGAGTTTCTTATTTTGATTGATTTTATTTGCAGAGCGTCCTTATTTTTGTCGAGTGGAACCAGACGTGTTCAAAAAATTGTATGGCATTGATGAAAAGAATTTCAACAGAGAGGCTTGTGGGTATGTTCTTATCAAAATTATTTTTCAGATTACTCACTGTTTAGACTTTTGTTCTAGTCTAAACACTTCAGCCGTGTTTTGCATATCCTAGTTTCTGGGTTTTTGAGAATAATAATGATGTTTTTTCTTAATCATATTTACGATGCAGAAGTTGTCAGGATACAATAAAAGATGTCTATGGCAGAAAATCTCCGGTGTTGGAGACTTTCAATAAAGCTATTAGGAAACCAAGGACTACCTGAATTACTTATTCTACTTGGATTTTGTTGTTGCATTTTCTCTTGTTTACCCTGTAACATTATTCCTGGAGTGAATAAGCAAAGTTTCATTTCAATTAGTGGACTCAGTTTTACTGTCTAGAAAGATTGCCAATATTTTAGAAATTTGTTTATGGTCATATGGCTTATTTCATTATGTAAAGGACTAGTATGTTGATGAACCTGGTTACAAGTTCAGAGTAATTTGTCCATATCAAATAAGATTTGGGAATCATTGGTTCAGAGTATCAAGGACTACATGAGAGCTGGTTCCTTGTGGGGAAATGCCTGTGGTTGTAGACGAGTAGTAGCTTGCCATTGCATCAGTAGGCAAAGCAATAACTATTTTGTCCATGGAATCTGGAAAATTTGATTACCTACAATCATTGTATTAAAGGTATTGCAAATCTGAAATTTTGTCTTACATTGTTGGAAAGATCCATAATCCATTGTCTTTCAGAGCTGACACAAATTAAATGCACGCTGAGAAAAATTTCAATAATCTCTCTGATCAAGCTTTACACACTAAAAAGTAGGCATCAAGAAAAAAGGTTTGCTAAAGCTATCAAATTCCAGTGGTAATCATTAATGTAATGAATTCCATTATTTTTTTACACCAACTCTATGTTCATGTGCCAACGATGGAAAGATATGGTAGTAGGGTGCATCATTATGACTACAAATAAATACAGGCATTTATGACATTTGTTGATTGATAAAAACATATTGCCACCACCATTGCAAGGACGCATTCGACTGATGTGACTGACATTTTAGATAGTGCAAAGTAGGTCTCCCTCTGGTTACAAACTCATTCATAACTAATTCCATTATAACAAAGAAGTATCTAACCTTAATTCATACAGATGAATGATTCATGGGTGTCACTTCTTTCTCATCATTTAACTCGTTTACCATTGGGGCACACCATATTGGGATTTGTATCTAGGCCATCTTGAAAATAAGCACCATCAGTCAGCAGTAGACCACAACCTAACGTAGACCTCAGGTATGATTGTTTTTATTTTGCTAGCATTATGTCTAATATCCTTCTGTTGTTATCAAATAGCATTAGCTCAACTGGTTAATTACTCGACTTTCAACTAGGTGACCTGGGTTAAAATCTTGTCAAGTGATACATGCATAATTGTCAAGTTGTTGTAGTACCACTATATGGTCAAAATGTAATCTGACTGAGGCCCATTGAAATCCTATATAAGCAATTTTTAAAAATATATATATCCTCCTATAATTTTAGGGTTAGGATCTTGCTTCTTGTGTTTAGCTTCTTTAATTGCAGACATAAAACACAAGTTATTGGAGACAAGAGATGCCAAAAATGAACCCATTCTATTGGAAAAATCTAATTGAATGTTGTAGCACACTTGTAAAGGACAATTTGTCATAATTCTGGAAAACTGCCAAAACATAATAATAATTAAATAAATAAAATAAGTTAAAAGAAAAGTTGAGGTTCTGTATTAAGATAATTATAAGAATCCTAATATAATGGAGGTTTTTAGGCATAAAACATAAACTTGTCTCTACCTGACTAGCATTTTGGCTGGAGTTGACACAGACATCCAGACACATAAAGACAAGGAATTCTCTAGATATTTGGTAAAAATTAATGTTTTTTTATTTTTTGTTGCCGTACCAATTGCAATTAAACTAAAGCATTTCTATTTTGTGTTGAGTCTTGATCATATGTGTTATATTGGACTCGAGCAGTTGGCTCTCAGCCAACTATGTTGTAATTGTATACATTCCATAGAATTTTCAGTATAAAAATTCAGTTTCTTGGTAAGAAAGAGTCTCCTTCTTACATTTGCATTTGGAAAAGTCTCGGTTTTTTGATCACGAGGATGCATTGACTATAAACTTTTGATTTGAAAGCAATACTCCACTAACCTTATGTTTCCAGCACCTATGGTGTGTACCAGGTTGTGCTATTCAAGGATGCCATGATTGCAGATGTGGTATCTGACTATGGTGCACATGAGAACATCTACTAGCCACCAATCTCTTTGATCAATGAAAAAATACTAACATCATCATGCTATCAATATAATTGGAGTCTTTGAAAGACAAGAACATCCACAATTTCAAAATATTCATGGCAATATACAAGAGATAATGCATGGGTGTGGGATAGCCAATGGCCAAACTAGCTCTCATGAACCTCCCACTCATGTAACTTATGTGTCGAATGATGAGAGCTCTCATGGATTCCATCATTGTTCTAAAGTGGATGTCATTCACCATTTCCTTTATGTTAACATAGTTAAATTATTTGTTTAGCTCTCAACAATAGACTATTGCATCTCATTAAGATATGTCATTGAAAAAATATGGAATGGAAAAGGGAAAGTTTATTGTTGTTTTGTTGGCTTGAAAGCGGCCCCTGATACAATTTCTAGCAATGAACACCGGATTAAAATAGAGGAATTACCAGAAAATTATAGGGCAGTAGTTCATATACTTTAGGAGGTCCAAGCCAAAATTAACACACGCAACTCTTTCAAAATCCTATAGAAGTAACATAGGAGATAAACAAGGTTGTCCAACTGTTGGTGGTGGTGATGTCTAATTGACCATACATGCAGTGAAGCTTTCTTGTATACAAAGGATCACTTTTTATTGCAAGGACAACATATGGGTTCATAGAGCATTTTAAGGCTTAAGAACAATTTTGCGAGGAAATAGGCATGCAAGTAAATACCAACAAAATGCAGATCTTGGTTTTCTTAACCCAAAAGAAAAGAAATAATATAAAAATCATTTTGAAGGGGGTCTTTTAGAAGAGGCAACAAATATAAGTATCTTAGGATACACTTCCATAACAAGCTTAGTCGAGAATCTTGTAGAATGGACAGAGTTTTAAGGGGATGGAGAGCACATTTTGCATTGCAAAATATGTGCAGATAAGCAAAATTATGGGATTGGCAGACTATACAAGTTTTATTCAGGCTATTGGTGGTAATATATTTGTGTGAAGTATGGGCTAGCAACACATCAAAACTAAAATAACGATAAACAGAGAAGATTCAGAAACATTTAATCACAAGCCAACTCAAAATAAAATCTTTAGTTCAATAAGAAATACTTCTAGCATAAACAAGTACTTTTCTTGCAGAGGCAACTACTATGATTAACCTTCTCGGCTGTCAAAAAAAAATTGAAAGAGTAGATACAAGTAGATGGCCACAAACTATAGTAGGAGACAATGTGAACAAGAGAAAAAAAAACATAGATGAAATAAAACAACAATTGAATGAATGTTTGAGATATTAAATTAACTAAATAGCCAATTAATAAAAATGATATAAAGGTACATGTCAGGGAGAAATCCAAGGTAGCTATATGGATAAAGGATTTAGAAACAAAGAAAGAAAACTACCTTACTGAATTTATCAACACATTTGAACCATCAAAAGACATTTATGGGGGAATATCATAGAGAGAACAAATATGCTTGTGACCCAAATGAGGACTAGCTAACATAAACTCATAACTGAGATTGGTAGATGGAAGAGATCAACAAATAAAGAGGAGAGGATGCGTACATTTTGTACAAGGGCAATGGAAATAGAAAAGTATTTCATATTGAACTACAATGTTTATAACGATATATGAGCTCATATGTTATACTCTAGAGTATGTATGAATCTTTTGAAAAGCCTAAAATATTTAAAAAAGCAAAGGAACTTTTCATCCGAATTAACAACAAAAGAACAACACTCTAAAAAGAATAAAGAAAAAAATATGGTTAAGGATTTATAGTTTTATATAACCTTGTTTCTTTTCTAAAACAAGTGAGATAATATACGATGGTTGATGATACTACATTTTTATAGTCCCATAGACTATTTGACCTCATGGATGTTAAAAGCATTTTAACTATTCTTTTTTTTTTGTTAAGGATACGATGGATACCCTTTTGTTTGGATGAGTCTTCTTACAAATGAGTCTAAAATCTATGTCCTTTCATTAAGTTAACGAGAGAAGGTCTAACAACCAAAATTCAATAAAATAAAAAGATTTAACATGTTCAATAAAATGTAAATATATTCCTACTCGGTATGAGGGGATTGGGACCCCTCATAAAAATCCGTGTAAACTTAATATTTTATCATGTGGCATTAGCTTAACCGATTAGATTCCTCAACATTTAAAGAGGAGACCAAAGTTCAAATCTTGCCAAGCCATACATGGACAATATACAGGCTTTGTTGTAATACCACTATGTGGTGATGATGTAATACTTGTGGGGCCATTTCAATCCCATATAACCAATTAAAAAAATAAAATGTAAATATATTCTTTCAATACATCTCAAAATCGCACTTCTAATGTCCATTCTTATATGATTGATGACTATAGAATGTTTTAAAGGAGGAACCTTGCTTTTTATTCTTTTTCATTTTCGATAGTCTACTCACATTGTTAGGGTTATCAACTTTTTCATATAAAATCATTGTCAATTAACCTCAAAGACTAGTCCACAAAAAGTTTATCATTTTGAGTAAATAGATGTACCACATTTTCAGTTTCTTTTTCTACTGATGACTTAGAATTACAAGTTAATAAAGAACTGTCAAATAGAGGCTCGTGTGAGATAATTAATCTGGCTATGAAAACAAGCCAATAAATCTCTTGTTTATGTAAAAGTCTTGCCAAGTTAAGCTTAACAACTTGGCTTAGAGTATAAATTTGGTTAAAACCATTTCTATAACAATATCAACCTCTTGCATAAAAGATAAAAAAATGTTGGGTGTAGATAAAAAATTTCAAAATAATTGTCACTACATGAACCTCTAAATATGGAGGTCATATTACATAGGATGTAGATAATTTTGATTTCAACTAAAATTTTCACGTAAGTGAACCTCATAATATTTGAGGTTGTAACAATTTGTTGGGTATGCAAAAAGACAAGAAACTCAATTATACAAGCATCCCCCTTAAGTGTAACTTGACAAAATGGAATGACATTATAATTCTTAGAATGGAAGGACAAATTACACATGATCCCCTCTTCATTACAACTTCATACAAAAAAGGAACTTAAAGGGTAAAAAATGAGTTAAGTAGTTTTTAATGTTTGCGAGGCCATAGGTCATATGAGACAACCCTCATGGAGGATGTTGTTTACCCATTATGGTTATCCAACCATACTCTAGTTACCAAAACATTGTGTACAACCCTAACCCTTGTAGGATTCAAATCTTATACCTTTATTTAGAGTTCTAAAGCTTCCATCGTAAGTGAAAAGATTTAAAAGTATAAATCCACTATCTAATTGAGTTGATCGTTAACCTAAAATAGGTGTAGGAGACCTGCAAGGTACGTTACAAGTACTCACATGATTGTGGATCAAGCCATCCATAAGAAACTTGAAATTTAGGAATGGAACTTGTTGCTTTGGCTCTATTTTTAGTGTTGAAATGTGAAAAGGACACTTGTTTATGAAGAAGAATGATGATGTCTAGTTTGTGAATGAAAGGGTGAATTCCTATTTGTAATAGGGATGAAAGGTTCTCTATCTCCTAAAAAGTATGAGCATAGTATAGTGTGGTGTCAAAAAATACTAAGATGAAGTATAATGACCTTTAGGCTATGAGATGGTCCTATTTTTGTAACTAATGCCTAGTCGAGATGCATGAAACATAGGCTAAGTTGATGTAACAATGGCTTGACCATAATTGCCAAGATTATCCCCATTACAACCCATTTTCCAAAGCAACTAGGATCTAATCCATGTTATGTGTTTATTAAAGGAATCAATGTTATAGTTAGTCTTCGAGAGAAGATGCCTAAGTTGGAGTGTCAAAATGAAATCAAGCTAAATCATTTGCATCAACTTCAAATATTGGATTTTCAAATATAGACATTATAGAAGAAATACATGGATCCAATCGATAAAAAATATGAGAAATACCTGAAGTGTTTAAGGGTATAAGTGTAGAAATTGTAGTTGTAAAGAGCTCGTCGTCTATTTACTTGAGAGGAAAAATGCGGATCTAGTTTAATGTCCAGTTCTTCAGTGTTGCTTCTAGTGCTTCCATCTCCTTATGACAATATGATTCCTCGTGACCTAGAATGTTGCAATAAGAAGAAATATACTTTTTCCATTTGAAAGAACCAAGATAGGATTTCTTCTCATAAGGTCAATGGGATCCTCGATTTTGATACTTCTACTTGCAATATTTTGTAGGATGTTGCTCGAATCCTTTCTTCTACTTGACTATCATGGCTTTGTTCGTTGAACTTAGATTCTCAATAGCACCAATGTAGGGAACTTATCTTACTCCTATGTTGTCGCATTTACCAAAAAATAGAAAATGTCTAAAATACTACAACTTTTTTGGTCCAGCTAAATAATTTCAATTTAACTTCTATTATATGTTTTAAGTTTTATTATATTTAACTCTTATCACGTGTTATATATATATATATAAAGAGAGAGATATATGTTTCATAAATTTCATGGTGAACTTTAGAACTTCATTACCCTTATTTTTTGTTTTTAAATCTTTGTTGAACTCAAATGGGGCAACTTAGTCTTACTCACACGTAAGCTACTCACAAAAGTTATCAAAAGTAGGCATCTTATAAGCATCACTAAGGGCATCACAAATAGAAAAAAAGTGAAAACAAATACAAAATTAAGTTCTTTTAATTTGTAGAGATCAAGATAGATTAGTTGCTTATCAATCCTTTTGATTTTAAAGTAGCTAAGTTGGAGATTCAATTGCTTAATTTTAGCAATAAAATATTCAATACGAGAAAAATCTTATGCATGAGCTAGGACCGACTGAACATAGTGAAACCCAACTATGTTTGGGTCTAAACTCCACACACTTTGCTTGCCAAACAATTGATCATCTTCCATGCTTCTTGCATAGTATGAGTGTTTTCAAGGTGAAGCTTGACATTTTCAAAATGAACATGCTATAAGTTTCAAGCTTTATCTACTTGATAGAACCATTTATCCTTGTCTTTATTTAAGTCTTCATTATCTTCAAGTTCAACTTTTGTTCTCATTGTGATACAATGCAATTCTTTGCTTCATAAAAGATCCTCCATATAGGATCTTATAGTGTAAAGGTTTGAGTTGTTCAATCTCCATCCTTGGGAAAGATGATCAAAGAGGTTATTTCTATTTTAAAAACTTGACAAGGAATCAAATAGTCGAGTTTCAAACTATGAATGCATTGAAGACTAGACTTTGAGATATTTTAATGAATTATGTTTAACCTTTGAAAAACACACATAGTAATAAATGAGGATTACTAGAAAACCATACTAGATGACTTCAAACACACTATTTGACCTTGTAAATGTGTCCAACATAAGGTGTATTCTGAATTATTATATAAAAAATTATGTCATAAAATAATCCAATTATAATCATTTAAAGTTTTCATTTACAATTAGGACAAAAAATAACATTATTAGACTGTTATTTTAGAAGCATTTTAGATTCAAGGATTTAAGACACTCATGAAAGTTGATATAAATAAGTCGTGTATGTGTTATGGGAGAACTTTTAAAATCTAGGTTTTAACTTTGTTAGAATTATAAAAAGAGCATTATATAACTTTGGGCAGATATAACCTCTCTGTATATAATAAGTATTTGACCACCAAAATGATCTTAATTGAATTTAAATTTTTATTTTTTTAATCAACACTATTTTTAATTGAAGTGATGAATTTTGAAGCATTCATAAAAATTGCTTCTAAACTAGTTTGCAAGGCTTTTCCTCTAATACCATGTTGGAGTTATCAACCTTTTCATTTAAAGTCAAGATCAATCAACTTCAAAAATTAGTCCATGAAAAACACCATAATTTTAAATACAAATACATATCATATTTTCAATCTTCTATTGATGGGTTAGAATTATAAGTTACAAAGAACTCTCCTATTTATATAGAAGTTTTGTCAAGCTAAGCTTAACAACCAACTTGGATTTTTTGGTTAAAGGATACATTTGGTTAAAACCAACTCTTTAACAATATCAAATGCCTGATTAAGAGGTATACCAAATTATTCTGTATAAACAATTTTATTTTCAGACAAATTTATTACTACATAGAGCTTTAAATATAAAGGTTAAATTAAATATTATGTAAACAAATTTGGTTTCAATACATGAAAAGCTGAATATCAAAATTATAACAAATTATATATATATATATATATAAACAATAAATTCAAATACACGATATGAATTAATATTCAAACATTTTAAAATATCGAGTGTCAAATACCTAATAACTTTCTTCCAAGATGTTACATTATTGTTAAATAAGTTGAGGCACAACATCATCGACTATGCAAATGTGTTTCATGTGATTATAGAATGAGTTCGCATTGTTGATAGGATGGGTTGCATTATGTTAATGACATGCAAAGAATCAAATGATTAATGACAATTATTGAATTGGGATGCCAAGAGGGAAAAAAATACCAACTAATTTAGACAAAGGACATTGTCATTATCGATGGAGGTCGTTAATCATCGTTCTTCATCCAATGGATAGATGTATAATCTCACAGGTTGTTCTATACATTTTTTTATTGAGTAAATACTTTTTATACATACATATCCACTTTGGGGATTGAACCCGGGTCATATCACTGATAATACAAATGGCGTCCTTGCCCGTTCTTCATCCAATCCATAGACGTATAATCTCATAGGTTGCTTTAAGTTAAGGAAGTCAACTATATCTTAAATTTTTTAAGGAATTAAATTGAGACAATTTGTTGATGAGCATTTTAAAAATGATGTATTCAAATGTCAAATTAACTATGATTAAAAATTATTTAAGACCTAAGTTTAACAACATACAATTGAATTGTTGTTTGATGAAAACCACTACTTACAGATACCTTCAATTTAATTGCAAAAAACAATGAAACCTTTATACATGACACATGCACGCAAGAATATTTAATGCTAATGTTTAGTATTAAAGTCAAACATTGTATTATGATGAATGCAATGCAAAATAGAACACACATTGGTTCAAAAGATCATAAAATCTCAAATAAAGGAGAAAAGACTAAACTTTTATTGGTTAAATATGTTCATAGCATCAACTAATAGTAATTGTTTAGTAACATGAATCCCTTCTACTCCTAAGGGTTAGTATATTGGTAGTTGTTTGGTTGGCCAAACACTTAACAAGAAGAAAGTTAGGTTCAGACCTTCGAGGTATGTCTAATTATTTGCAAAGGTAGTAGTCCGATCTAAATCTTTTGAGTGCATGCTAGATCGACGATAATGATACGAATCTCGAATGATTGTTGGTCCCTCTCTCGTCGGATCAACAATAACAAGGTGGTATAGGCTTGTAGTTTGATCTAAATCTTCTAAGTACATGTTAGATCGACGATAATGATATGAATTTTGAGCGATTGTTGGTCTCTCTCATCGGATCAACAATAACGAGGTGGTATAGGCTTGTTGGAAGTAGTCGGTTTGAACCCTAGTCCCCTTCAAGTCAGATCAACAATAACGAGGTGATATAGGCTTGTTGGGAGTAGTCCCTATGGTTTGAACCCTGTGCACTTGACAATTACTAAAAATATGGTTTGAACAACGTGCATTTGACAGTTACTAAAAATAGTGTGGATGTAACTAACTCCCCTATGTATTAAAAAAAAACATGAATCCCCTCCATGGACTAATAAACACTTTTTTTTATTATTTTTAAATTATATCTAAGGTCAAAGGAACATGTATAGAAATATCTTTGTCTTGATAATAAAAATAAAAATTAGTTAAATAAATTAATATAGTAAAAAATAATTTAACGAGGTGGTATAGGCTTGTTGGGAGTAACCCCTATGGTTTGAACCCTGTGCACTTGACAATTACTAAAAATATAGTTTGAACCCTGTGCACTTGAAAATTACTAAAAATATGGTTTGAACCATGTGCATTTGACAGTTGCTAAAAATAGTGTGGATGTAACCAACTCGCCTATGTATTAAAAGAAAATCCCCTCCATGGACTAATGGACACTTTATTTTTTTTAAAATATATCTAAGGCTAAAGGAACATGTATAAAAATATCTGTCTTGATAATAAAAATAAAAAATAGTAAAATAAATTAATATAGTAAAAAATAATTTAACGAGATGGTATAGGCTTGTTGGGAGTAGTCCCTATGGTTTGAACCCTAGTTCCCCTCAGGTCGGGTCAACAATAACGAGGTGGTATAAGCTTGTTGGGAGTAGTCCCTATGGTTTGAACCCTAGTCCCCCTCAAGTCGGGTCAACAATAACGAGGTGGTATAGACTTGTTGGGAGTAGCCCCTATGGTTTGAATCCTAGTCCCCCTCAGGTCAAGTCAATGGTAGAGACTTGTTGAGAGTAGCCCCTATGGTTTGAACTTAGTCCCCCTCAAGTCAGGTCAACAATAACGAGGTGATGGTATAGGCTTGTTGGGAGTAGCCTCTATGGTTTGAACCTTGTGTACTTGACAATTAATAAAAATATGGTTTGAACCATGTGCATTTGACAGTTACTAAAATTAGTGTGGATGTAACCAACTCCTCTATGTATTAAAAAAAAAAAAAAAAAACGGTTTGAACCATGTGCATTTGACAGTTACTAAAAATAGTGTGGATGTAACCAACTTCCCTATGTATTAAAAAAAAACATGAATCCCCTTCATGGACTAATAAACACTTTTTATTTTTTAAAATTATATCTAAGTCCAAAGGAACATGTATAGAAATATCGTATAGTAAAATAAATTAATATAGTAGAAAATAATTTGAGTTTGGTTATAAAAGTTAATTAAAATGATTGTTTTATCTCATGATCATAGCATCTAGGGGATCCAATTTTCATCTTCATCATAGATAAACACATAAGTTGAATGTAGAACATTTTTGTTTCGTTACCATTACTTGTAGAAATTCATGGTAGAACTTTAGCTCAAGTAACATGAATAATTTTGTAAGATACAATTAAATGGAATCAACACATCATTCAATTTTTTTTTAAAGAATAACATATATGTGATTTTCATAGACATTGTTGTTTCATTAACAATTAAAAAAGTAATACAATTAGCTAGACGATGATTTGAGAGTGAAGGTATTTATAGTCTCCATAAAACACTTCACAGATCCAATCATGTCACATACCGATATTTTATGTGTTTGTTAATTTTTACATTGATAACTTTACAAAGTATAAATCAGGCCATAAGCATTTGACGAAATATTATTACAAAATAAATATCACAACATTCATTGTGGTCAAAATTAGTGATTTTACATTTCAATATTTTCTTCATCCATGGATTCCTACTCTACCTAAAAAATAAAGTCTTTGCTTCATTATATCCATCTTTGTATCACCATCCTATATTCTTCCCATAAATCATTCTTGACCTATTGTTAAAATAAACAAGGATTTGTGGGTCTTAAAGGCCCGACATTCCAAATCAAATTGCCATAACAATTCCACTATTTTGCAAACTTGGAAAGTATTACTACAACAATTTATTTTCTTCCATGAGTAATATGAATATATACCACTCTTTTCAAGACTTGGAAACTATTATTCAAACATGTACTAAAAGACTTGGAGACTGCATTTACATTATTCAAGGGTAATCTTCTTCAAAAATGATTTTGAGTGTGATCTTTTCCAATTCAAAAGCCACGGACAAAGTAATGGGTAGTGGCTTACAATGTATGAGGAGGGTTAGCTTGAATTTTAAACCATGAAGTATTTTTTGTTTCTAGAGATAAAAAAACTCTCAAAAGTGGTCCAGTGTGAGTTTAAGTTTTTCGAATTTCATATTAGCTTATCAACATTGAGGTTTTAAAAAATGGCGATATCATAGGGAAGTTAACACTCTCTTCTATGGAGCAAAATCTAGCTATGTATGATTGATTTTGTTATTGCCATAATAATTTGAGACCATTACCAAAATCCATTCTGATTAAAATTGAACCAAGGAAATGAGTTCAAGTGGATTAAGAAAACATTGTATTTTGACTCCACATGTCCCATGAGACAAAATACATGGTGTGAAATTATAAAATAAAAATGATCAAGAGGTGAAAGATTTTGTCATAATACAAGCTTAGAGTTGAATCAAAAAATCAAATTTCAACAGAAGATGGTTTAGGCTATTAAAAAGTGGTAAAGAAAAACCCTCTACCTCATCAAATGACAAAGGTCATCGTGGTTCATTGGATGAAATCATTAGAAGAAACCAAGAAGGATGCATTGGATGAGCAATTGCAATGTACAAATTTAGATTCACAACTAAATTTGAAAAGGAAGATTCATAATCAATTTTCAAAGTCCAGGCGAAAGAGATTGTATCCAAGCCAAGTAAATTATATATTTTTCTTTAAAATAAAAAAATGTCTCCTCGCAATTAAAGAGAGTACTATATAAGTTGTTGCAATTAAATATTTTCAAGGAAATACAAAAAAGAATGTAGCATGTTGGTTGTCTAGTGCGCTTTATATTCATAGGTGAACATAAAATTATAGACTTTAAGTCAAGTCAAGAGTAATCTAAAAAATAAAAAAGATTGAGGATGAAAACATTGGTGCCTAAGCAGGATCAAAACGAAAATACAACCCAAAGAGATATTATTTTTAAAAGTAAAAAATAAACATCGCAAGCATTAACAAGAGGTGGGGTTAAAACCACAGTTAAGAATAAAAATAATGATGAAGATGGTATTTCAAAATATTTGGGCATGAATATGACCCTCTTAAAAAAGAATTATCAAAAATTAATAATTTGTCATAGTCTTGAATGTTTTTTAATATAGAAACAAAAATAGCTAGTGAGAAATGTAAAGATCTATTAAAAAATATCTAGAGATTTAAGAGGTGCTGCTTGGGATAGTCACAAAAAAGGATGGAGTATTGCTAGATGTAACAAGTAATTGGGTTGATAGTCTTTTTTAAAAGAAAAGATATATGAGAATTGGAATAATAAATGAATATGCTCCACATATAGTTACCATTTGAGATAAATGTTGGGAGGATCTAATTTTATTCAAATAAAAATCAATGATGATTCACAACTATGAGCTATGGATCTTTAGGGAGACTTCAATGTAGTTTTCTACATTAGAAAGGTGGAAATCCTAGCTAGTTTAGATCGATGGAGAGTTTTACTTCCTCCGTTAATCTAAATGGCCTTTGGGATGATATAAATGAGATAATAGACAATTTTGGAAGATCGTAGACATATTTTTATTTTATAAGATTTGGTTACTAAAGAAGTAACAATCTCTTCAAATATTTTGTCATAATTGAAATAAGAACACCGATCAATTCTTTCTCAATAATTGTTATCCAAAGCCCTTTGGTTCTTATTTTAAGACTTGATTTCTTTCAAATGGTTATATTGTGGTAGAATGAAGTAACGTTTGAAGGATCTTGTATGTATAGGTTTGTTTGAATGCTTAAATATCCCAAGGAAAAAAATGGATATTTAGAATATCAAATACTTTGATAACATATTTAAGAGAAAAAATGAAATTAAAACCAATCTCAAGGATTCACAAGAGATAGTGGAAATTAATGAAATGGACCAACACACTTATGTGTAGGAAAAACTACTGCTTGTTAATTATTATAAGATATTACAGAGGCCAAAATATTAGGAGAAATGGACTAAAGGGTGATTAGAATACTAATGATTTTTCATGATATTGTTGAAATCGATTTGTCATTTTGTGAAATCATAAACATTTCAACTCCAAATGGAAGGCATATGTAGGAAGTGGTCAAGAACAAAGCAACTAATTATTTCAAAGATATTTTATTATAATATGGATAGAATAAGGAATCTCAAATTGGAAGTTTGTAAAATGTTTTATTAGTTATCACATATAGACATAATGAGATCTTAATGAGAAAATGTTACAAAGCTAGGAGGTAATTTTTTCCTTCCATATTTGAAAGGTGTCCAATCTTGATGGACATCCTACAAGTTATTTAAAATATTTTGGGATATTTTCTAAGTTGACTATGGCAAAAGAGTCTAGGATAAAGAAAGTAAGTGCTCAATCGATGCCACTATTTTGTGTTGGTTTCCCAAAATTATGAGACAAAATGTTTTAACAATTTTCATTTGATAAGCCTATGAAATGTTGTATAAGATTATTTCAGAAATCATGAAAAAAATATCGAAAGGTGTTCTAGATTATATTATATCTCAAAGGAACAAGGTGCTTTTCTTTCTAGTAAAAAATACATTTTTTGTACAAAAATTACCTAATAGGTCAAACATTCTTTAGTCCGTGGTAAAATTAGACTACTTATAAAATTGTACATGAACATAACATATGATAGGTTTTGTTGGATTTCATGTATGATCTTAAATTTTTTATTTGAATCAAGGTTGGTGTATAAATTAGATTTTATTACATTACTTTAAAATATCCTATTTTGGTTGATGAATCCCCTATTGGGTACATTAACTCATCCCATCACCTTTTTTAGGGTAGCCTCTTGTCTTCCTATCTCTTCGTTAATTTTTTGAAGCATTAAGCAGAGCACTCCCAAAGACAAAAGAGAAAGGCAAAACAAAATTAAAAGGTTGATATATATATTCCATGGATATTGGCCATGTTTTTCAAATATTCAAAATTAGATCATCTAAAAGTAGGGATTGAATTCAAATTACTCCATGACTTTTCTATCAAAAGGATTTCCTTATCATCTTCTCTAGTTTAAAAATTAGGGATAAAATAATGGGTGGTCACCCATGGTTCAAGGGGATATTCATTATATTTAAGACCATGGATTGAGAAATTTTTTGTAGACAAATACAATTAAAAAGCTTCTAGTGTGAGTTAGGCTTTTCAGACTTCCATATCAACTTATCAATAAGGTGGTTTTAAATAATATTGGCAATACTCAAGGACACTAAGATATGTGTTGACATTGATATTTTAGAGCCTTTGCCATAATTTATTAATATTAAATTTGAATCAAGAAAATGAGATCAACAAGTGGATTATGAAAACATTGTTTTCCATGTCACAAATGTTATGAGGTTAGACACATAGTAAGATATTACAAAGTGAAAATGATGGAGAAAGAAAACTTTGGGCTTGAGAAAAACTTCAATATGAAGCAAGGAGATAATATCATAATAGAAGTTGGATCATATCAAGGATTTTCCACTCCTAAGAAAGTGGCAAAGAAATCCCTTATGCATCATCAAATGATGAAGGCCATTACAGTTTACTCGAATGAACCATTAGAAGAAACAAAGGACATAAGGGATTGGGAGATATACTGCGTAAGCTCAAATTTAGAAGGAATTAAAGGTGTGAAGGAAGATAAGAAGACAAATTTTAAAGCAAAGGAGATAAAAGAGGTCAAGTTCAATCTAGGTAAATGACCTTTATTTTTCTCAAGTGGTATAAAATCCTCTCCTTGTAATAAAAATTGAAACAATGTAGAGCTTATCCCTTACACTTTGGGATTACAAGAGTTGCATAACAAAGAAATAAGTATAGAGGGTTTTCATAGTAGCATAAAAAATTAATCACTATAGAGGATCACCCTTGCACTTTATAGGTTCCAAGGCAACATTTAAAATTTTTAGAGTATCATAAGAAAGTAATTACTATGGAGGATCATTCTTACACTTTAGGGTTTGTGGGGCAAGATAAGAAAGAAAGAGTTTGTGAGGTTGCCAATTGCACTTTTGATTCTCCGAAGTAATATAAACCTATAGAATGTAAGTCTCATTGTGAACATTATGGAAAAAAGAGAGGAAGATCATCAAAAAAAGAACAAAGAGAAAAGAAAACTCAAAGGGATATCAATTTGGGAAACCAAAAATAAATATTATAGGAGTTAACAAGAAGTGGGGCTAAGCCCACAAGTAAAAATAAAAAGTGATGATGAAAATGGTATATTAGGGGTATAAGACACAAAAAAATATAAGAGTTCATTAACAAATTAATATGTTGTTATAGTCCTAAGTTTATTTTAATATAAGAAATAAAATTACATAGTGAGGAACATAAGGATGCTTTCAAAAAGATTTGGAAAATGGAGGATTGTTTGGAGGTTTCTTCTATAGGAGCTTCTAGAGATATTACAACAATATGGACAAATGAAAATAAGATGCACAATTGTTGGAAATGAAAATAAGATGCACAATTGCTGGAAATAAAAAGTTATTGGATTGTTGGTCTATTTTGTAGGAAAGAGAAATATATCAAATTTGAGGTTATAAATGAATATGTTCCAACTATAGCTACTCCTCATGAAAGATGTTGAAATGACATTGACATATATTTTTTAAATACAATGATGATTTATAATTTTGATCTATGGATTCTTGTGGGGACTTCAACACATTCCTATATCCTTCAAAAAAAGAAGGGTGATCCCTAGATGGTCTAAATCAATGGAGGATTTTGCTTCATTTGATAATTCAAATGGTCTTTGGGATGCCTATTTATTCAAGATTTCAATATACATGAGATGATAAATGCATTAGAAAAACTCATATAGAAAAACAATCAGACAGATTTGTGTTATCTAATACATGGTTGCAAACAAAGTATACATTATATTTAAATATATTGTTGTGAGTAGGACCAGATCATAAAGTCATTCTCTTGAGACTTGATCTACTTGATAATGGTTATCCAAATCCATTTTCATTCCAATCTATGTGACTCTAAGACCCTATTTTTTTCAAGTGGTTATGTTGTAGGAGGAAGTAAGGTTTGAAGAATCATGTATATATAAGTATAAAAACAATTGTTGGTTCAGTTGGCATAATCAAAAGGAATACAAAAAAATCAAATTTACGAAGACTCGCAGGTGGTAATAAACTAGATGCTTGGTGTTTTTAGGATGGAAAACATGATTCTACAACCCATATTCTCTCAAATAAAATAAGTTATGGATCAAAGTGAAGCTTTTACATTTTTGCATATCTATAGAGAACTAAATAGGAAAGTAGATGAACTCTCAAAGAAGGCACTTCAGATTGATCCATGTATGTTATTAGTACAAGAATTTAATGAGGGCAATGCACTACCGTTGGTCTAAATCCTAGGGGATTAATACACTCTAGTTAAAGCAAGCACAGATAAAGCAAATTTTTCAAAAAACTCAAACGTTGGTGATTTAAAGGATATTGTTTGATAAATTGGGAAGGTACCTAAGGATAGAACTTAGCATCATAGATATAGCTAGTTATGATGTATAAATGGTTTGATTTTTAGGTCACTATGAAGAAATGCCAAAGAGGCATATGAAGAATGTAATTTCATATTTACTTAATATAAAATTACAATTTTTTTCCAAGGAAAAAATAATGTGTACAAAATATGAAATATCTAAGGGGGCAAAAGAAGATTTAGAATGCCAAATAATTTGGTAACATATCTAAAACAAAATAAGAAATTGAATTCAAACTCAAATATTTACAAGAGATATTAGAAATCAATGGAATGGACCAAGATATTTATATGAAAGAAAAACAATTACTTTCCAACTTCATAATCTATTAAATAAGAAAGAGTCTTATTGATCCTAAACATCCATGGAGAGATAGCTTAAGGAAGGAGACAGAAATATCAAACTTTTCATCCTAGATTTGTCTTTTCATCAAATTGAAAGTATTTCAACTCTAAATAGAAGTATGAGGAAGAAGTATCAAGAAGGAAGCAATTAATTATTTCCAATATATGTTGTCAAAAATTGGGCAAAACAAGGAGGCTCATGATAAGATTTTATAGAATATTCCATAAATTATCACATAACAAATTTCTATGAAATAGCTACACAACGTAGTATTCTCATTGCATCCAAACAAGGCACCTAGCATTTCCTACATTTAAAAAAAACTATGGATCTGCTTGTTAGGATCTCATCCTAACCCTTAATGTAATAACTTCCTTGATGTAATAATTCCTAGTGAACGTGGGTAGTACCCATGATTAATATTTTGTAATGTTCTAAGTTTTAGCTTAGGTAGTGCCTATGACAAATGGCACCCTTTTCTATGTAACACATGGTAGATAGGTTAGGTAAGGTGGCATTGTGCATGTAATTCGTGTGGCATTATGCATGTAATTCGAGTGGCATTGTGCATGTAATTCAAAGTGGCACTATGCATGTAATTCGGGTGGCATTATGCATGTAATCCAGGTGGCATTTTGCATGTAAGCCAACCTTGGAAGGAAACTCTTTAAATACCCGAAAAGGCACCAATGTAATCATCTTTTTGCAAATTAATGAAGTATTGAAGGAGGTTGCCCCCTCGAAGAGGCCTGCGATTCTATCTATTGTGAGATTGTTCCTTTTAAGTAGTTTTTGTTATCATATGCAATTAATTCTGAATATTGTTATAATGTTTCTGTGAGTTTATTTCCAAGCAAATGTGTGAGAGTGTGTTTATTTGAGTTGAGAGTGTGTTGTTTAGTATATTTTATAGCAGGATCTTAACAAGTGGTATCAGAGCGCTTTCCAGGGCCAAGTTCTGTTGCAACTGCAACGATTCTTGCCATCCAATCTGCCTGTTAGGTATAAATTCTATGTGTTTTTTCCGTTCCTGTTTTTCCTTATTAAAAAAAAATCCAAAAAATACAGTGCATTTTTTTTCCAGACCAAAAAAAAATATAAATCTTTTTAGTTGAGTAGGTAGAAACCCCGTGCTGGGGGTTTTAAAATATCGTGAAGGATCTGTCGTTATTGGCTAAGCTAGATAGCCCATAAAGCGTCTAGTGAAGTGAGGGGCGATCAGGCTCCAATACCCAGGCCTCAGACATAACTCGCGCACGGACTTGAGCTCCCACGTATCTTCGGGTATATCGGGAGACCATCTAGGTTTAAACAAACTTTTAGCCATTAGGAAGCTTTTCGGCCTTGTATTACTCATAGTCTATGGGACACAACATCCTGGACGATTACCCTCCCGTATTGTCGGAGAGGCGGGTAGTGTGCTCAAGGGTATGTGTGGAATCCTCCTTGAGTAGTGGCCTGAAATATTGGTCCGAGCACTATTGTTCGTCACTGTCGGTATATTAGAGGGCCTATGGGTGGTACATACTCCTCTACCTAGCATTCCCCGGTTCTCGTTAAAACTTCAACCTATAAAAAAATGAAAATATAAAAAAATCAAACCTCCCTATTCGTAAACCTGCATTTCAAATCCCCAAAAAGTGAGCATATGAGAAAGGAGTCCTCTACTAAAAAAATAATAGAAAGAACATGCATTCGGGATAGACCATGAGGGTGACACTTAAGCTGACAGTCTGGAGAATAACAATCAAATTTACAATGGCAGTCACAATCAGGTCAGTCAGGTCAAAGAGGTCAACACAATCAGGTCAGAATTTACAGTTTTTAGAGTCAGAACAGAACTGTCGTAACAGTCACCTACAAAATACAGAGAATCTTGGAGCTAGTGAAGTCAGGACTGGGCCAACCAGTGAGAGCATGACACAAGGCCAGTTATAGATAGTGCTCCAGTACCCAACTTTTGCTCTGTAGCTCAGAATCAAAAACTGTAAACACCGTTAGACTCAGCAAAATAGGAGATAAAAAAAAAAGTCTGGGGTGCCAAAAAGTAGTGTTGAGAGATATAGCTCATTGTGACCACCTCTTCGAGCTGATTGTTTTGATATATAGCACCCAAGCACTTTTTTGGGCACTTACTAAAAATAGTAAGTCCTAAAAACTCAATTCTATTTTTAGTAACTGGTCACAAAAGGTTTCAAAATGGCCCAGGGTACCCGTGGACATCAAAAGGAACTAGAACACTTGGAATCCTTAACAAAATCCATTGAGAACTTGCACTCGGCTTTTCACTCCATAAGGGAAGAAGTCCAAGGTCTTCGCCTAGAGCATGAGGCCACCAGTAATCGCTTAGAAGAAGCACTGACAGAAGTAGACAACAAACTAAAAAGAGGACCCCCAAAATAGAACACCAAGTTGAGGGTTCTGCAAGGAATCATGACCATGAACCATCCTTCAGAATGCCCAAATTGGACTTTCCCAAATTTAGTGGGAAGGATGTTGATGGGTGGCTATGTAGGGTTGATCAATTCTTTAGACTTCATAATGTCCCCATATTTCATCGAGTCCAGATGGCTTCCTTTAACTTGGAATCCGAGGCTCTACACTGGTTTCAATGGTTACGTATTGCCAACCCAAATCTCTCTTGGGAGAATTTTGAATCCCAACTACTCACTCGATTTGGTCCTAGTGAGTATGAGGACTTTACAGGGGCCTTGACCAAACTACAACAAACAGGGTTCATCCGTGAATACCAAGCTCAATTTGAAAAATTGGCCAATAAGACAAGAGGATTGAATGAAGGGTTCTTCCAGAGTTGTTATATCAGTGGGTTGAAGGTGGAACTCCAAGCGAAAGTAAGAATGTTGAAACCACAAACTATGATGGAAGCTATTAGTTTGGCCCGTTTGGCCGAATCTAAACTCTCTGCCCAAAGGCGCCCATCAAAGTTTCCTCAAAATAGACCTTCATTTCCTCCTCGATCTCAACACCCGGTTGATAATAAACCTGCTGCACCCAAGCGCCTAACCACAGAAGAGATGGATGCACGTCGTGCCCAAGGATTATGCTACAATTGTGATGAAAAGTTTTTTAAAGGGCATAAGTGTGCACACAAAAAATTGTTCTTGATAGATGTTGAAGAACCCGATAACTCGACCAGAGTGATGAGGATGAGGACCCTCCGAAACACCTTCTCCACAAGAAGAAGTGAAACAGGAACCTGAGACAGCAATTACAGTCCATGCTCTTGCAGGCATTACTACTCCACAAACCATGAAGGTTGTGGGATTTTTCAAGGGCCAACGTCTTTCCATCCTTATGGATTCGGGAAGCACGCACAACTTCATAGACCCTAGAGTGGCTCAGTGGGAAAATTGCTATATCCACACTTGTAATTCCTTTGAGGTCATGGTAGCCAATGGGGGAACCTTACCTTGTAAAGGAAAATGTCGCAATGTTAAAATCAAGATAGGGGACTATGAACTCAAGCAGGACATGTTTGCCCTCCAGTTGGGTGGATGTGATATTGTTTTGGGATCTCAATGGTTGAGTACGTTGGGCACTATCAGTTGGAACTTTGTTGAACTCTGGATGCAGTTCTCCCAAAATGGACAAACACACATCATCAAGGGCTCCCAAGCAGGAACACCTCAAATTATTAGTTCAAATGGCATGGAGAAATTGCTAAAGAAATCATCACGTGGGGTCATTGCACAACTATTCTCCATCCAACCATCCACCTCTCAAATGGGTGAAACTCCATCAGACCTACAATAGATTCTCCACAAACATGAGGCCATATTTTTAGAACCAACTACACTACCACCGCATCGCTCTCACGACCATGCCATTCCATTATTTTCGGATAGTGCACCTCCCAATATCAGACCATACAGGTACCCTCATGCCATGAAGTCAGAGATTGAGAAAATGATACAAGAATTACTCAAGGCGGGTATCATTCGGCCTAGTACTAGTCCCTACTCTGCACCAGTCTTACTGGTCCTCAAGAAGGATGGCTCCTAGCGACTGTGTATTGACTACCGAGAACTCAACAAGATAACTGTCAAGGATAAATTTCCTATCCCCGTGGTTGATGAATTACTAGATGAATTACATGGGACCATGTACTTCACCAAGCTAGACCTTCGCTCTGGGTACCATCAGATCCGGCTCAAGGATGAAGATATTCCTAAAACTGCTTTTTGCACTCATGAAGGTCATTATGAATTCTTGGTAATGCCATTTGGTCTCACAAATGCTCCTTCCACATTTCAAAGCCTGATGAACAACATCTTTCACCCTTTTTTGTGGAAGTTCATCCTTGTGTTCTTCGATGACATCTTGATTTACAGTCACACATGGGAAGAGCATCTCAAGCATGTAGATCAAACCCTACAACTATTGGCTGACCATCAACTGTTCACAAAAAGATCCAAGTGTTCCTTTGGTTTGATCGAAGTGGAGTATCTGGGACACATTGTCTCAAAGGATGGTGTCAAGGTTGACCCTAAGAAGATCCAAGCAGTCCAAGAATGGCCGAAACCTCGCACTCTCAAGGGACTTCGAGGATTTTTAGGGCTTACAGGCTATTACCGTAAATTTGTCTATAATTATGGAAAGATAGCCGCCCCCCTCACCTCCATGTTGAAGAAGGATTCTTTTACTTGGACAGGGCCAACTGAGCAAGCATTCCTAGAACTCAAGCATGCCATGACCACCACTCCAGTTTTAGCCATGCCAAACTTCTCTAAAAAATTTGTCATTGAAAGTGATGCTTCTGGTCGTGGTATTGGGGCGGTATTGATGCAAGAAGGATGCCCTTTGGCTTTTACCAACAAAGCCCTATCTGATCACAATTTAGGGAAATCCACATATGCCAAGGAAATGTTGGCAATATTGCATGCAGTCCTACATTGGCGACCTTACCTCATTGGGCGCCATTTCTCCATCAAAACTGACCACCGTAGTCTGAAATACTTTCTAGAACAACGGGTTGCCACCCCCGAGCAACAAAAGTGGGTATCAAAACTCATGGGCTATGATTATGACATCACGTACAAAAAAGGAAAGGAAAATCTTGTGGCGGATGCTCTCTCTCGCCAATTTGAGACCCTTAGTATGTTGTGTGCCATTTCTGCACCATTGCCCCAATGGATTGAGCCCTTACGTCAGGAAATACTTCAGGATGCAGATTTGAAAGACTTGGTTGCTTCACTTATGGATGATCTAGAGTCTACACCAGGATATAGTTGGGATGGCCAGGATCTGCATTACCATCAATGCCTGGTTCTTCCTCCTAAGTCCCCACTTCGAGAGCTCCTCATGAAGGAATCACATGCTACTCCATCTGCTGGCCATTCAGGGTTCCTCAAAACTTATGAGCGACTCAAGCGCACCTTCTTTTGGAAAGGTATGAAATAGGACATTCACTCTTTTGTAGCTGACTGCGACACATGTCAAAGGATGAAAGGGGAAACAGTGCACTCTCCGGGCACTCTTCAACCATTGCCGATTCCAGAGCAGGTGTGGACTGACATCTCCATGGACTTCATAGAAGGGCTACCTAAATCGGGAGGCAAGTCAGTTATTTTCGTAGTAGTGGACCGCCTTTCAAAGTATGCTCACTTTTGTGCCCTAGCCCATCCTTACACAACATCCACTATTGCCCAAATTTTTCTTGACTCCATCTTTCGCCTTCATGGCATGCCAACCTCCATTGTATCTGATCGTGATCCCACCTTTACTAGCAATTTTTGGCAAGAGTTGTTTAAGTTGTAGGGGACTCAACTCAAAATGAGTTCAGCCTACCATCCGCAAACGGATGGTCAAACAGAGGTTGTTAATAAATGCTTGGAAACCTACCTTCGCTGCTTTGCCTCCGATCATCCTACTCATTGGGCAAAATGGCTTTCCTTGGCCGAATGGTGGTACAACACTTCCTATCATACCGCCACCAAACTCACACCGTTTGAGGCAGTTTACGGGCGCCCTCCACTCACGCCTTCCTCCTACATTTCGGGCAGCTCCAAGGTCCAGGCCGTTGACAATGCTCTGAGTCAACACACCGAGGTCCTCCGCCAACTCAAGCAAAATTTGAACATGGCCCAGAATCGGATGCGCCAACAAGCTGATCAACATCGTTCTGAGCGCAGTTTTGATGTGGGTGATATGGTCTTCCTTCGCTTACAGCCATACAAACAATCATCCCTACAACTTCGCAGGTGTCAGAAGCTCGCTCCAAAATTCTATGGTCCTTATCAGGTTCTACAACGGATTGGCCCTACAGCTTACAAATTGGCTCTTCCCCCCACTTCCAAGCTCCACCCTATTTTTCATGTTTCCCTTCTCAAGAAAGTTGTGGGCACAAAGGTACAGGTTCAATCAACACTTCCCGAATTGGATGAAGAAGGCTCCATCTTACTCGCACCCGAGCAGCTGCTGGATCGTCGAACTCGCACTCTGCGCAACCGTACCATTACAGAGGTCCTTGTTCGATGGCATGGGCTTCAACCTGAGGATGCTACATGGGAGTCTCTCCATCAACTCCAACAATAGTTTCCTCATTTTCAGCTTTGAGGACAAAGCTTCTTCAAGGAGAAGGGCATGTTAGGATCTCATCCTAACCCTTAATGTAATAACTTCCTTGATGTAATAATTCCTAGTGAACGTGGGTAGTACCCATGATTAATATTTTGTAATGTTCTAAGTTTTAGCTTAGGTAGTGCCTATGACAAATGGCACCCGTTTCTATGTAACACATGGTAGATAGGTTAGGTAAGGTGGCATTGTGCATGTAATTCGTGTGGCATTATGCATGTAATTCGAGTGGCATTGTGCATGTAATTCAAAGTGGCACTATGCATGTAATTCGGGTGGCATTATGCATGTAATCCAGGTGGCATTTTGCATGTAAGCCAACCTTGGAAGGAAACTCTTTAAATACCCGAAAAGGCACCAATGTAATCATATTTTTGCAAATTAATGAAGTATTGAAGGAGGTTGCCCCCTCGAAGAGGCCTGCGATTCTATCTATTGTGAGATTGTTCCTTTTAAGTAGTTTTTGTTATCATATGCAATTAATTCTGAATATTGTTATAATGTTTCTGTGAGTTTATTTCCAAGCAAATGTGTGAGAGTGTGTTTATTTGAGTTGAGAGTGTGTTGTTTAGTATATTTTATAGCAGGATCTTAACATCTGCTAAATAATAACTTGTTGTCTATGGTTGAAGAGGCCAATAAAAGTAAGGCTATGATAAATGATATCGATGTCACCTTTATTGCATTGGTTCCAAAGAAAGACGATACAAATTGTTTTAATAAGTTTCATATAATTTGTAATATAACTTATATGATAATTTCAAAAATTATTGCAAATATATTGAAAAGCATTTTAAAAGGCGTTATTTTGGAGGAATTAGTTGGTTTTGTTTGTTAATAAATTCTTGATGGCATAATAATTGAACAAGAGGCCACACACTTTTTTATTCTATAAGAAAAATAGGTATGCTTATAAAATTAGATATGAACAAAGCATACGATATAGTTTGCTAGAATTTTCTATGTGATATTCTTTAAAAAATTGTCTTGATCAAGGTTGATGTGAATGGATTAAATGTTGTTAGCACTCCAAAAAAGATATTTTGATTAATGAGGATCCCTGCTAGATACTTTGAACATCCATTGGACTTTGCCAACATGACCACTATCTCCTTATCTATGTATTATTCTTTCGGAGGCATTTGGGAGAACTTTCTCAAAGATAAAAATGGAAGAAAAACTCAAAACTATTTAAATTGTAATAAATAGTCCCTCTGAATCTCATCTTTGATTTATTGATGACATTTTTCTTTTGGATCATCCCTGAATTAGTGATAGCATGGAGTTTGAATCAATATTATCATGCTATGAGAATGCTTATTGAACAAATGGTTAATAATACAAATTTAAAGATTTTTTCATTAACATTGCCCCTATTTACAATGGATTATAGTGGGATTTTAGGGTTTAAAATTAGAAATAGAAGGAAATTTGGGATTAAAATTTGGATAGAAATGAAATATTGTTTGGTAGGTTGGAAAGGTAAGTTTGTAATTATTATGGTTTGGTTTGTCACATATAATGAACTTGAACCGTGACTATTATCTATAAACATTTATAGGCAAGCACCCACTAATCACAACCCAAACCACACATTGGATGAACTAAATTGCTTCAATTCAACCTCTAGAGTAGGTTAGTTCCTTGTCAACTTATTGGATGTCGACTATTTTAAGCTTAGCATAATGAATAAAGAGTAGGTATAGGAAAGAAGGGTTAAGGAAGGAATAATTAATAGTGGATGGATAAAGAACCTCCTGACAACTCAACTTCCAAAAAAATACTTAGAACTAATAGCATTCACAACACTGCCATCTTCAAAATTAAAACCAATTGCATACTTCAAGAATATTTTCAAACATCAAGGGTATCAATAATCCAAATAGTAGAATAAGATTGACACTTTGACTAACAAAAATAGAATTCTACCCAAGCAAACATTTAAACATGAATCATTCCAATTTGATCTAATTTAGCAATCTAATTTAGCAAAGTAGACTAACCATAGCATCAGTAGCAGAAATGATTTCACCAAGCTTGTCATCAGATGATAAAATACGTAAGTCTATGTAAATATTCCAAGTAATGCTCCTTTCTTTAATTGTGGAAAAATATACAATAGTAGTGCAAGCAAACACTTCAGAGCTAACCTCTATTTATAGTTTTACAATGAATTTCTAATAAAACAGAGAATTACAAAGAAAAATGCATGCTCAGCTAGTGGGATGCTGACATGGTGGTCTCATGTTTAGTTCAAGAAGATAGGGATGATCTTGTTTTTTTGATCCTCTACAAATTCTTCTGCAATTTGCCTCTGCACCTTGTTTGGTCTTCATGGGTTCCAGCTATGCAATCTTGCCAAGAACGCATCTAAGTCATCCTTTGTTCTTGTAGTTCCTCAGTAGTTGATCTACAACTAAATTAGCCTAGAATCTTAAATATTTTAGCTTCTCAACTCAGTAATACCTTCTTAGACTTGTCATCTCTATGTCACACTTAAATATTCATTATTTGCACATCAACTTGAATTATGAGCATCGATCTATCTTTAGATGGTTGAGATATAATATTTAGAAGAAAATTGATATGTTTGTAGCTTAGGTTTTAGCCTTCTTCTACTTCAGAGTCATATGGTCGTATATTATTTATTGTTTCAGCCAATTTTGACTATGTAGACTATGGATTGGAACATCTTGGGTCACACATGGCTACATTCACCTTCTTCTTTATGGTTTCAATGTGACACAGGAGTGCGACATAGAGGTACTTCACTGGACCACATTTTTTATTTGTAAATGCTTAATTGTTGATCATTTTTATTGTTACATGAAGCTTAGATGCATGGCACGTGATCACATTTTCTCCTTCACACTTGGCTCAAAGTGCATTTCAGCTTTGGTGGCAAAATAGCACTTTGAAATGCATTTTTGATTTCAAATGTTGGCTAGTTTGACTTTGTTGATTGTGACCTAGATACACCCTTGTGGCTTGGTGAATACAACTTGGATATAGCTTGAGTGTGACCTAGATATACTCTTAGTTGCATTATACTTTGGATTTTGCAAATGGAGATTTCAACTTCACTAATTACGGTTGAGAAACTACTCGATATTGAGCCACATCTTTGCACACAATCATTGAACAAGGCGTTGGATCACATTTCTATTCTAAATTCTTGCAAAGTCAAACTGAGCTAACTATAGCCTGAATACACCATTGCAACTTGGTGAATGTGGCCTGGATACACCTATTCAACACTTATCCAATTTTTAAATTTTGTTGCAAAAAATCTTATGTGGCATTTTGGGCCTACATTATGGCACCTCTCGAGAAAATTTGCTTGTAAAGTTAAAGAACTCAAAGCCTTATCTATTGGATTCATGGAGTGAAAAATCAAATGGATGGATAATCATGGAATTTAATGAAATGAAATAAAATAAAATGGAAGATCGAGATGTAAGAATGAATGGGATGGATGGTCATGAGAACATATGTATGAAGGTGATGGAGGATGAAATGAATTATGACTTGTGAGTGGATGAAGGAATGTACGATTGTTGTTTAGAACCCAATCAATTGCATAATTCTATCTCACAACATTATTTTTTTATGACTTTTACCCTCTTGATCATTTTATTACATATTAAGAGGGTAATAGTACATATAAATACAGGTCAAGAGGCAAAGGCATGTGCTAGATTCATGAAAGATGAGTCTCCTATTAAACTTAGTTACATAGCTTCAACTAATTGTAGAGTTATTGCTCAAAATTTTCTTCTTTATGACTGTTAGCCTTTCGAACATTAGAACAATATATTCATAGGCTAACGGTTCATCAAGAAGCAATGTAGGAGGTGAAACATATGATTATCGTGAAGGGAGGTATGCTTCTTCAAAGTCTCAGTTAAGGGTGATTTCCTTTCTTGCAACATCAGCCACATGATCTTTTCATGACTTTTGTAGAAGCATACTTCTTTGATTTTTTTATAGGTATCATACTGAAGTCATTCAAAAAACATGTTCACCCAATGATCCCTTTTATTCCTCCTACTATGAAGGTGATTTCCCTTATTTTTGTTCTCCTTCTTGATATTCTTAAGATTTTATACTATTTCCACATCACTATTTTCTTTTTATTTATGCACTTATTGGAAATCTTCCTCTTGTTCTACACTATTTCCCACTGTTCTTCATCAAAATCATCCCTTTGTTGTTCATCCTCATCATCTAGATCTTCTTCTTCCCTTTTATTTACTCCTTAATCAAAAAACTATTCCATGAAGGTCAATGATTTTAGGGCTTTATTCCAAGCTATAGGGGAGGGGTTTGATGTCTCCATCAATAGTCGATGAGTGTACCTCAACTTGGTGAGATTTTTTTATGATAAGTACTATTTTTCAACCACTTCTCCCATTACATCCTTTATTATAGTCAAATCTCTTACTAGCTCAATCAATTGATCCTGTTAGATGGACTCTAGCCAAGCATCTATCTTAGAGTCATCATGTATAGTAGAGTCCACACTGGCTAGAAGATATTCAACAGACAGAATTGCATTCTCTTCATTTAGAATCCTTTGAAATCATCCTTCATCATTTCTTGAGTGGAGTTAAATATTTTTCAACCTTTCCATCAATATTATCAATCAATAACCATCCCTGGTGGATAAATTCATATCTCCTTAGGATGATTTCAAGTACAAGATGAATTTGTGTACTCTTTTATAAAACTTGGCTCCATATTTCTTTTCTAATTTGCTTCACTTTATCCTTGGAAAAGTCTATTGCTCTAGATTTCTCGACTAACAGTTGTTGCAAAGACTCTATTAGCTTTTCTTAATCTAGGGCCTACGTCTTAAATTATTTAAGCTCCTGATTACACTTGGCCACCTCTTGGAACTTATATTACCATATTTTGACCTTATTTCTTAGGGTCTTTTCTACAGTTTTCTGATTTTTGACTATTAATTTCAGCTTTTTCACTTTTTCCTCCAACTTCTCATATTTATCTCTTACAATATTATTTTGGACATAAATGGTACCAAGTTGTGCTCCGAAAACAATATACTCATCCTCCAAGGCTAATTGCTTGATATCTTCAGTAACCTCTTGAAATTGATAATCCTCCAGAGTCATGTCTTTGGTTTACTAGAAGTCATGGAGAATTTTATCCTCTTCTAAGTGACTGGATGAACTATCACGCTCTTTTTAAATTGAGCAATCTTTTTGGAGGGTTGGGAAAATTTCTTGCTCTAGTAACTTTGAGTGCTCATTTTAGCATGTTTAATATTTTTTAAGTGTTCGAACAAAATCCACCTATGGTCGTTACTTGCACCTTGATTTTGTCAACATTGAGCAGACGAACTTAATCTTAAGATCTTCCATCTAATCTCCAGAGGAGGCTGGTTCCTTAATATTTTTTATGGGAAAAGGGAAAAGAAAATTATTGAAAGAGAGGGAAATATAGCCGAGGCTAGAACTTGTTTACGGTACAAATTAGGCAACTAAGATGAACATATATATTTTACTATTTAAAGCATCTATTATATCTTCATGCAGAAATCATGGATTTCCTAGTGTGATTTAGATATCAATATAACACATGCATATATCAAATTCCAACTCCAGCAATATGATTTATCCTATGTATAATTCTAGATTTTAGAAAAAATACAATATATAACTCAATAATGTGAATAGAAGTGAAGAATGTTAATACATACACTTGCACATTATGAACCAGAAGCCAATAGAAATGTAATTTTGTTGCTTGTATTCATAATACATACATCCAGTCTTGTAAATGCCTAAGAGTTGACCTCTTTTAAGGGTGTGTTTACTATTATATATACCCTATGGTGAGTATATTTATAATTAGTACATTCTAACATAAAATCAATTACAAGCAATCAGACTACAATCATGCTTCCATATGTTTTGCATGGCTTCTAACAAACAAAATATGATAGCAGAAATCTAGGAATTGATATTTTCTACTGTCTATCACTAGTTACTGACACGAGCTTTTGGAGGCCTTTTATTTATTCCTAATTATATCTTTGCTGGAGAAAACCCGTCATGTCACAAAATCGTGACGTCTTCTTGCTTTCTGGCTTCTTCGGGCTTCTTACGAGCGAAAATTCATCATATCATGAAATTGCGACATCCTTTTATACTTCATATTTTGTGAACTGCATGCCGACGAAAACCCGTCATGTCATAAAATTATGACGGCTTATTACTTTCTAGCTTCTTCGGGCTTCTTACGAGTGAAAACTCATCATGTTGCAAAATCGTGACATCTTCTTGTACTTCATCTTTTGTGAGCTGCATGCTGGCAAAAACCTGTCATGTCGCTTGCGACGTCTTCATGCCTTAGTTATTTTTGTGCCTCATGTCTCAAAAATGAAACGTTGGTTCTTTTATGCAAAACTCTGCTATCTTCAAAGGTAGTCTTTTTAGACTAACATTCTTGGCACCTTTCGAGGAATTTTGCTAGCAAAAGTATTAGAATCCAGGACCTTCATCCATTGGGAAATGGAGTAAAAAACAATACAAAAGAGGATATTTTTGGAAAGGAATATTCAAGAAAAAAATACATTTAGACAAACAAAGCATTACGGATACCTTTCATAGCTTACGGATGTTTTACTAAAAATACATTAACAACTAAAACACAATCTCAAACAGGTTTCATGGCTGGCTACTCATCCCTCCTTTTGTCAACTACTTTTGGTTATCATATTTGGATTTCTTCAGTTTTTCTATCGTAGCAACTACTTCATTATAAGTAAGGCAAACCCACTTACAGTATTCATCTTCAAGGTCTAAAGAATCCATGAACAACTAATATATATATTGCAACTCTTCCACTTTATCATACGAAACAATTTTATTCCTCAAAATCAATTCCTACAAGCAAGACTTAATCTGCATGAGGTTCTGCACCATAGCGAATATTAGCGTTTCTTCTATAGGTTCTTCCCAATTCTCTATCTCTGACTCATCTTCCATGAAAGATTTTAGGGATAGTATTAGTGCATCCTCATTTAAAACTTTAGAATCATCATCCCACAAATATGGAAGTCCATATTTGTTTGCCAGATTTAAACGTTTCACTAATCCCTTGGCCTCAACCTATAAATCTTGAAGGAGTTTGTCACCTTGAGTTACAAGTTTAAGCCTCCTAAAGAAAATATTAGCTACAATATTGGCTTGAGACCACGCTTCACTCCGAATTTTAGCAGTGACGCTCTATGGAATTTTCTCTGATAAGACCTAAATCTTTGTTGCTGCATCTAATCTTTCTTGAAGGAAGTTGACTGAAGCTCTTAGTTCTTCACTGACTACTTCAATTACTTCTTTCACTTTGGCAAGGTCCAATAACATGGACCTTGCTTTGAGACTTAATTTCAATATATCTTCGAGCATCTCTTTTCTCACTACTTTAGCCTTTTCTTTCGAGAGGCCAGATGGAGCATTCTACTTATCAACTATCTGTTGTTGAGGTTGTTGAACTTGTAGATTTAGGGACTGAATCTGTGCATCTGCTTCGTCCAATTTTTTCTTGTAATTGGCTGCCTCATTAATAGCTTCACCAAACCTGTCCTCCCATTTCCTTGCTTCTAGCTTCAGGGTCTTCTCTACCAATTTTTGCTCCTACAAAACTGAATCTAATTCTTTCCTGGCCCCTTGTTCTTTGACAAATTTTTCCCTAAAATATTTTCCATGTAGGTAAATGGTTCCAAAATGAGCTTGAGTTCTTCCCCACTCATCTAACATGTGTAGCTAATTAATGTATTCAGTTGTATCTTCTGCTTGATAATATTTAATGGTCATCTCTCTTTTAGACTTGTTTGACATAAGCATCAGTTTTACCTTTTTCCTCTGCATGGTGGTGGGATCAAGAGAAATTATCTCCTGAATGTGAGATGGATTTTTGGAATCTCCAGCATAATGAGATGTCCACCAATCTAAAGCATTTTTGTTTACCTTCCTCAAATATTTTAGTTTAGAAAGAGTCGGATGAGCCTCAGCATAGGAAGTAGATATTGATTTGATAGCTGAAATGCAAACGCTAGGGAGAAATGGATTTGGAACCAACTCAACATTAACTTCAGATTGGAGCTGGGAGTTTAATGCTGGTTCTAAGGAAGAAAACCATGAATTCAAAGGGAACATTATATCTTTCTTTGCACTATAAATGGAAAGAAAATCATTTTGGGAATGAGTAGAGAGAAAAGAGTGAGAGAAAAGGGAAACCATACATGTTTTTGTTTGAAGCGTTTGTTGATATCCTTCTCTTCCTTCAGGATTTTGATTGCCTCCATCCATGATAGAATATTGATCCTCATCCTATGTAGAAACTTCTACATTTTCTCAGTTATAAATTCTATTTTCATCATCTGTATCTCCTTCAAGATTGATAATTTCAATATTTTGGAGAATTTCTCCATGTTGTCCTCTTCTATGTTCAACGTTCTCATTTTTTACAATGATTTCCTTTGAAAGAGATACATTTCGACCCATTCTAAAAAGGTCATTTGGATCATCACTAACTCCAATTTGAAAATTTTCTTGCTCAATAATTTATGGATTTAGAAAATTAGCTTCATTATTCTGAACAACTTGATCATTGTCTGGAGTAGTCCCCATACTATTAACATCATCGTTTTGAGAAATTTGTTCATTATCTAGAACTTTTTCTAGATTCTATTTTTCTTCTTGTTGATTTTCTACTACATACTTTAGCTTCTTCCTCTTAATACAAAGAGGTTCTTTGTCAGATTTTGTAGTTGAGCTTGAAGGAGGAACGAAATTCACAATTTTAGAAATTATATTTTTCCCTCTTGATGAATTAGCACCTAACACCAGGCGTTTTTCCCTTCTTTCATCCAGTAAGGGTTCAATGATCCCTTGCCCTTCTTTTCCTAGGCCTTTGCCTTCATATCCCATCTTTAACATCATTTGAGCAGCTTTGCCATATGCTTTCCTTGCTCTTTTGTGAAGACATCATCAGCGGCCCTCTTCTTAGAAGTTCTAAGCCTGGTTTGTGCTTGAGTTAAAGGTTGCTCAACTGCAACTTTCTTACCTTTCCCTTGGTCAACACTCTATTTTTTAGCATCTTCAAGACTTGCTTCTTTGCTGCCACCAACGCTGCGAGGTATTTTTACAGGAAAAACCCCCAACCAAGATTCTTGATAATTGTCATAACGAACTAAAAATTTGTGATCTATTTTTATAGGATATCTTGAATCAATCATATTCATCTACACCCTCATAGTCCACCATTCATGAATTTTTCCAACTGTCCAATCTGCACCTTTATTTTGCATCCGAAAAATGGTGTTCTCATCTAACACATGGTTTGAATTGTTCTCAAGATCAGAATGCATCACATGTTCATAAAAATCGTGCCAAGGAGGCAACGATTGCATTCTTTCTATATGCCATTTCAATGGATCATATTCATTATTATTTCTACATGCTTCAATATCTGGTCTGATAGATGCATGATAGAATTTCATTGGAATTATGTTTAAAATTGCATGTCTTTTGGAAAATCTATTTATGGGGTCATATTTCCATCTTTGAGGTATTTTTGTTAACCCCAAATCTCTTAGAGCTTGAATATTCTGTTCATGTTGGCCCCTTTTGGAAACAAGAATACCTTCAAACTGAAAAGGTATAGTACAGGTACCAGTTTTACCTATACATGTGCCATATTTGACATTAATTTGTTTGGTTTGTCTCACATATTCCAATGCAAATAACTTATCAGTAACATAATGAGGGAGAAGGAAAGGTTTTCCAGTAAACCCATATAACCTGATAACAACCCCTTGGGTGATAATAAACCAATCACCCTCTTCAGCGTGTTTATTCTGCAAAATTTTCTCAGCTTTTGGGGTTAATCTTCTGATCTCTCCATACATTATTTTTAGAGCTGGACCCAGAAATTCCCTATTGAAATCGTAATATGATTTTGTTCTGTATAATACATTGGTCCACTCATATACTGGTAAGGTTCTCCCCTTTTCATATTTATCATTTACTAAAATAAAAGCTAGCTCTTTAGCCATAAAATAAAAGAACACCCATGCCAAATACGAAGAAAAGCAAAAATAAAATTGATACCCCTTCTTTATCGCTGATAATCCTTCATGGATTTCATTAAAAATATACCTCGACCAGTCAAAAAACAAAGGCCTACCACTTTTATCCATGATTTCAAAGTCATAATTTTTTGGGTTTTATAGGTAATTTACTAAAGCAATCTGCCACCTATGAACCTTTTCATTAGTCTTCAGTCTGGCCACCATAGCAAATATAGAAAACAATTATGGGTTTTTGAACTCTGCTAGGTGGATAGGGGTTTCATGAATTTTTCCTCTGGTAGGTGGATTTTTCAACTAGGAATGGAGGAATTTTTTTATCTTTTCAGAATGTACAAAATATTTTGCTTGGTCGTTTGGATTAAAAGCTTTGGGCTCAAAGGAAAGCACATATCCAATGGTGAAAGTAGAAATGAAAGCATCCACACTTAAAGTAAAAAGCAATCTTCCTCTGTGATTTTGAATGACTTTCATTTTTTCATCATAAAAATTTGCTATTGCTTTGATCAATTCAGGACAAGGGTGCATAGGAATGTAAACATACCAGTATAGAAATGAATTGAAAGCAAAAGTGGTGGGAGAAGACACAAAAATCCTGATAGCCATTCTATCTTCAATATCTTTGGGATTCTCACTAGGTCTTTCCATGTTATTATTGTATCGTCGATTCTAGCATCCCTGTCGATGAATTTCTCACTCATGTCTTCCCCATTTATTACTACTGAAGGTGTAGAGGATGGACCCACCATTTTTGTTTTTTGATTATTATTTTTTGGAGCCATAATAAACTATCACACTAAGCTTGTCTAAGCTGAAACTCAAATTTAGAAAGAACAGAAATAGAAAATAGCACAACGGATTTTACTCAGGAGTAAAATTAGGGTTTTTCACATCAATTAGAATAGATGCATGATTTGCATTAATTATGGTTGTTGGGATAAATCTTCTCGAATCCTTTTGTGCCTTGTTTCTACCACCTTTTCGAATGTTTCGAATATCTAACCAATGATTATTATGCTTACCAAAACTTTTCCCATCTACAAAGGTGGTTCCTTTATTCCAATCATCGAAAATCCATGTGGAAAACTTCGAATTTCTTTTGAAAACTAACCATCAAACTTATTGAATGAAAATAATGCTTATCAAGGCTCCTTCTAGAAAATGGTTTTCTCCTACCAATAATTGGAAAGCCACATGGCAATTTCAAATTTAAACTGTTATATCCGATAATATAGCACTTTCTGATTTCATCTCTCTCTTGCTGGTAGTCTCTGGTTGGTTGTGGGATGATGACAAAACTTTAATGAACTAGAAATAACTTAGGAAATATTTACAAACTTATCGTAATGTACATATTATACATAAGATTTTTTTTCCCCTTTTTTATTTGAAATAGAGCTTTAAGTGAAAAGCATTCATTGTTATGGGTTAAATCATACCCTACTGATCCTTTAGTTGAAAAGAATTAAATTTCCTTTTAGTGACTATCTCGAAAAGGCCCTCCCAAAAAGCATCAAATTTATCATGGTTACCTGGCTTATCTTTTTTCACATTTTATTTCAAAACTAGGTCTCCCGCTTTAAATTTCCTACAGGTTGTCTTTTTATTAAACCATCCTTCTATGTTTGCCATATGTTTCTGGAGATGATTATAAGCATGTTCTCTCTGTTATTCCAATTGTATAAGTTGCATTAACCGGACATCCATTGGTTGACCTCCTTCTTCATTCATCTGATTTAGCAACTTTAGTGCTGGTATTTCCATATGTATAGGCAAAATCACTTCTTTACCATATACTAAAGAATAGGGTGATGTATTAATAGATTTATTAATCAAAATTCTATCAGCCCATAATGCTTGATTGATAAAGTAATGCCAGCTCCTCTTGTTATCTTCTAGTGTTATTTTCAATATTCTGAGGAGATTTTTAGTTGTAGACTCTGCTATACCATTACCCTGTGGATAGTAATTGGAAGAAGTCTTCAAATATATGCCATATATGCTAGTAAACTCAATCATTTTAGCTTCGATGAAAGTTGATCTATTATCTGTAATTAGTGAATCTGGTACACCAAACCTCGTAATCAAGCTTTCCACAAACTCAATTACCACTTCTTGATCAACCTTCTTAGTAGGGATAGCTTCAGCCCATTTAGTGAAATAGTCAGTGGCAGTATGTACTTATGGCCAACTGATGAATTTAGCTCTATTATCCCAACAAAATCTATCCCCAACTGCTGGAAAGGTTCTTCAACTAGGATAGGTTTTAAGGGCATAGGGGCATTTATGTTTCTCCCTACATATCTTTGACATTGTTCATAACTTTTAGTTACTTTGTAAGTGTATGAAAAATAAAAGGCCCGTAACAACCTGCTCAGAATATTTTCAAAGTAGTGGATCTTCCTGAATAATGTCATCCAAAGAGACCCCCATGAAATTCTTTTAACACTTTTTGTTTCTCATCTTCCCTTATGCACTTTAAAAGTACACCATCTATATTTTTTATGAACAACCCTTCTGATTGTGAAGGGTTTACTTCAATGCTTATGTTCTATACCTTCTTCTTTGTGAAGTATTCTAATTATTAGAACACATTCCAGTCTGAAAGTACTTCACAAGGTCATCAATCCAATTAGTATTTTTTTGGAATTGGATATGATTTTGTATTTGCCATTACACCTTGGTGCTCCACATGATCATTTGTAGCTTTCTTGGCTAATTCTTGACACAGGGATCTATCTCTTACTATTTTTTTTGGATGTATTTCTACATCATATTCCTGTATCTTAGTCACCCAACCAACTCTTTTTTCGCCAAGTTCTCCTTGTATTATAAAATTTTTGACATCAAGATGGATCACATAAACAATGATTATGCTCTGTGACAAAAAGTGTTTAAATTTTTTCAAGGATTTCATGACAGCATCTTGCTTCTCGATAAATTTGTATCTCTCTTCATGATCATGCATGGTGGAACTCAAAAAATCTATGAGTCTTTCTTGATTGTCTGCCCCCTTCTGTGTAAGGACTGCAACATAGATTTCTGGTTCACCAACAACATATAAAATAAAATCTCAGGAGTAGTCAGGATTAACCAACATAGGTGCTTGGGCTATTTCTTCTAGGATCTTTCTAAAAGCATTCTTCCTTGTATCTGTCCATTTGAAAGGTGCATATTTCTTCAACAGTTTAGTCATTGGCTTAACAATCTGTGCGAAGTCTGCAATAAATTTTTGCACAAAATTTATTTATCCAAAGAAATATTGCAAACCTTTCTTGTTAACTGGTAAAGGAAGTTCCAAGAGTGTTTTCACTCTATCAAGATCAATAGCTAATCTAGCTTTAGAGATGACATGATCGAGTAGAATACTTTATTCTATAGCGAATATGAATTTTTTTGAGTTCAAGGATATTCCAAATTCCTTGCATCTTTCAAATACCTGTTCAAGGTGTGTTATGTGATCTTGCTTATGATGAGAAAATATAGTCATATCATCTAAATAGATGACTATAATTTTGTTAGCAAATTCACCAAAATCTACATCCATTGCTCTTTTAAAGGTCGCTCCAGCATTAGACAAGTCAAAAGACATCCTATGATAGGCAAATATTCCCCATTTTGTGGTAAAGGTAGTCTTGAATTGATCTTCATCTCTGAAACATACCTAATTATACCCTAAAATCCATCAAGTAAAGAGAACCTTTTTGCCCCTACAACTGTGTGTAAAATTTGGTCAATCTGAGGGAGGGGATAATGATCCTTGAGTGAAGCTCTGTTCAAATTCTTGAAAACCACACATAATAGAATGTCTCCATTCTTATTCTTGACTGGAACCAAGTTCACCACCCAGGTAGAATGTTTAATTGGATACACTATTTTAGCTTGAAGAATTTTTAACAAAACCTGCTTCATCAAAGCCTCTATCTTTGGATTTACCGGTATTTGCCAAAAAAGGCTTGGCTCCTTCTTCTAATTCAATGGTGTGTTGAATAATCCATTTCTTATACACTTTTAGATCACTGTACACCCAAGCTATAATATCAGGAAATTTCTTGCATAATCCCCTGATTTGGTTCAACTCTTCCTCTGTACAACTAACTCCTACTTTAATCATTTTTCTCGGTTCTAACTCTACTTCTTTATACCGCCACTTATAAATTTATATTTTATGACCTATTGCCCTATCATTATTATCAAATAAAATTTCAAGGGTGATAAGTACCTTGGGGATATGATTATTTTTCAAGTGAAGCACATCTTCTTCTTCTTCATCTTGCGGCTTTCTGTCACTTGAGAAGTTCCTTTCATAGATTAAAATATCTAATATTTGCTCATCATTTCCAAAAACTTGCTAGAATATATTCTTTTCTGGCATCAAGGGTCTATATATGAGTCTAACCGTCTTGGATTTCTAAATATGTTACTGATAGGACATAAATTAGCTCCCACTGATGCCAAAAAATTTGCATGGGTATTTTGCTCTCTAGGAATAGCCTTCATATTTAGAACCTCAAAGGCTTCTAAAAGATCCCATACTTTATTTCTATAAGCCTTTAAGTAGTGTTGTTTACTAATACATTTTTTCGTGACTTGATTCACAATAAGTTTCGAGTCTCCAAAAATTAGTAGTTGTTTAATCCCCAGTTTCTCAGATTTCCTTAGTCCCAAGCAAAGTGCTTCATACTCTACAGCGTTATTGGTGCAACTCCATGTCAATCTATAAGAGAAAATTCTTTCTTTCCTTGTAGGGGAAATCAAAACTATTCCAACACCATCTTCATTCTTACACCTAGCTCCATCGAAGAATAGCTTCCAAAGCTGACTAGTAGAATTATCTTCTTCAAGAGCAAGCGTTAATTGATTTTTTGGTTTTTCAATGGAATAACTTCCCATTTCTATTTCTATCATGGCATTGAAATCCTTCAGAGAAAATGGATCCTCTGCTTGAATATCTTCTAAGGTTTCTTCCATTAGGTCCACTTTTCTGATTTCTTTAGTCATCATGTTCATAGTGTCAGCTTTCCCTATCTTTTCTACATGAAAAGTAGATGGTTTCTCATTAAAAATATTAATCCTCCGACCTTTGAAAGGTATTTCCAAATGTGAATAATCTAGGGATAGATCTCATATTTTTACTGTGAATTATCTAGATAGGCACATACCAAAGTATGGTGCTAAATATACCACTACCACTTCTTGTATGACCACCATTTGGGGCATCCTATGGAGTTGTATGGGAATGTATTTAATCAATCCAACAGTTTTAACTTAGGTACCATCAAAATGAAGGACTCTTGGATTGCTTCTAGTGTACTCCATACCCATAAGATCACATACTACTTTGGGTATCACTGTAGTAGCAGCACTTGAATCTATCATGCAGTTGTGTACAACCCACCCTTCCATCTGAAGAGATAAATAGAAGGGAGGTGGTCTATTTTTTCCAGTGGTAGATGTAAAATTTGCCTGGACTGTATTTGAATAGGGTATGTTTTTATTTTTATTCTTCATCATCTTTACAGATTCCTATAAGAGATCAATCTGATGAGGGAACTGAAGAGCATCATATATGCTTGCCTTTGAGGGAGTCTTTTTCATTTCCTCGACTATGTTGAATACAGGTGATTCAACAATTTTTTTTCTCTCCTTGGTGAAAGTGTCATACCTATTTCTATATCCCTGAGTCACTTCAGTTCATTAATTTTTGGTCAATGAAGGAAATATTAGCCTCTTTTTAGCTTGGTATTGAGTCTCGGTTTCCTTTCGTGGAGTGAACTCTTTACGTATTTTTGGCCCTTGGCTTTGGGCTAGAACCTGAGGTCTTTTTTCATAGGATGAATTTCCTTTGGGTGTTTCTTCGGGATCCAGAGGAAAACTTAGAGGTTGAATCTCTTTAAGATCTACTTGTAGAGGTTTTTAACCTGATCTGGTTAGAACTACAACTTGTTCTACTGTAGGCATCATGAAATTGTGGTTAATTTCTCTAATCATATTTACATGACCTTTCATGCTTTTCTCTGCTTTCTCAACAGCTATACTCTGTACATAATGTTTATGGATCATACACAAACTCTCTCTATGTGGATCATTACATGTGGTACACCAGTAATCTAAATTTGTAGGAGGAACCACAGCCTCCTCAGATTCGTTTGCATAAACAATATTTGATCGTTCCTACCCTCTGTTACTTGTCTACGCCATAACTCTTGTTATTTGAGGTAACCTTCTGGGTTGAAAGTTTCTCTCAGCTTCTCTTTTATTCATTGATGTCATATCATTCACTCATTGTATCAAGTATAATAGTGAGCTGATTTTCAAGGACTAGTTGAGAAGGTGGCGCAGGTAGTGCAGGAATAGTAGGAACATGAGGTAATGCCAGAGAATTTTGAGGCATATGTATTGTAGGAATGGATGGTTGACCATTCTATTTTGGAAGATCTATGCTTGGAAAATGGGCATATCTGGAAGAACTAGCATTAGGGGCTTGAGGGATATCAAGAAAAATTGGCATTATTGCTTTTGGTGGATACCTCCCAGTAGCAATGAGATATATTTCTGCTTTATATGCTTCTTGGTAAATAGCAAGGAAAGTGTGTATTCATGATTTTCGTATTATCATGATGATATATGTATCAAAATCTCTTAAATAATAATATACTGCTTGTTTTATGGTTGGTTTCAATCCGAAAATCACTCTTTCCCAGGTGCGACTAAATCGGATATTAAAATTAATAATTTCCTCTTGAGGATGTTTCCTGATAATATTAAATTGGCTAAGAAGATAGAATGGATCTGCATGCTGATTGAACTCATCTACCAGCCTTCCAGTGAGTTCTGCCTAGGTTGCAATGGATTGAGGAGGAAGTGCTCGATACCAATAGAGCATTTTTCCTTTCAATGAGATAACCAACAACCTGATCATCACATATTCTTGAGTGATATTGTAAATTTCTACCAAATTTGTAACATCTAAGCAATGTTCATACATTGTTTTATCCATCCCATCATATGAAGGTAACGCCTTCAAAGCTGCTACAAGAATCGGGTTTTGGACCACCAGGTTTAGTGGACCCATGTTGTTCCATGTAAGATAAGCTGGTGGAGGAGCGGCCATTATAGCAACTAGTTGTGGCTACTCCACAACGTACCCCAAAATTGGGGACCCACATTTTTTTGCATGTTTTCCAAGAAGACTGAAGTGGCCCATTTGCTAAGGATCAAAGAAAAAGCAAAATACCACAAGGAGAAAAAGTGTCACGATATCGCGACATGTTGCAGTTTCGCGGTCCAAGACAAAGGGAGAGAGCAAAAGAGAAAAAGTGTCGCGATATCGTGACATGTTGCACTGTCGCGGCCAAAAGATGAAAAAGTGTCGCGATATCGCGACATGTTGCACCGTCGCGGCCAAAAGAGAAAAAGTGTCACGATATCGCGACATGTTGCACTACCGCGACCAAAATATGAAAAAGTGTCACGATATCGCGACATGTTGCACCATCATGGCCAAAAGAGAAAAAATGTCGCGATATCACGACATGTTGCACTTTCACGGTCCAAGGCAAAGGGAGAGAGCAAAAGAGAAAAAGTGTCGCGATATCGCGACATGTTGCATCATCGCGGCCAAAAGATAAAAAGTGTCGCGATATCACGACATGTTGCACCATCGCGGTCAAAAGAGAAAAAGTGTCACGATATCGCGACATGTTGCACCGTCGCGGCCAAAAGAGAAAAAGTGTCACGATATCACGACATGTTGCACCATCGCGGCCAAAAGAGAAAAAGTGTCGCGATATCGTGACATGTTGCACCATCACGGCCAAAAGAGAAAAAGTGTCGTGATATCGCGACATGTTGCACCATCGCGGCCAAAAGAGAAAAAGTGTCGCGATATCGCGACATGTTGCATTGTCGCGACCAAAAGAGGAGAGAAAGAACGAGGAAGAAAAAGTGTCGCGATATCACGACATGTTGCATTTTCGTGGCACAAAGCAAAGAGAAAGAGCGCAGAGAAAAAGTGTCGCGATATCGCGACATGTTGCATTTTCGCGACCAAACAAGAAAAAGTGTCGCGATATCGCGACATGTTGCATTTTCGTGGCCAAACGAGAGAAAAGTGTCGCGATATCGCGACATGTTGCATTTTCGCGGACAAAAGAGAAAAGTGTCGCGATATCGCGACATGTTACATTTTCACGGCTAAAAGCAACAAAAGAGAGCAAGGAGGCAAAAGTGTCACGATATCGCGACATGTTCCATTTTCGCCAAGGTAACGGACCTGCATAGTGACGTGGACATAAGGACAAAATCTAATGAATAAGACAAAGCGTTACATGATCATTTAAGATGGCCGTTACACACGGAGGGAAACGGATGCAAGCCCATGTGGAGAAATGCAGCGAAGGGCCACAAAATGGAAACCAAAGCACACGCATACAAGGGAAGGTGAAACTAACAGTCAGGGAAGGTGAAACGAACAGCCATCGAAAAATGAAACAAACCATCATGGAAGGAGAAACAGTTTTTTTTCAGAAGTTTAAATATGCCATTCAAAGAGGCCAGAAGGGGTTGGAAACCGCTGCAAGCAGAGTTGCAGAGCTGAAGGCGAGAAGGCCATTCTGGACCTGTTTGAGTAGTTTTTCTTCCATAGACTGGTTTGGAAAAACCAGAAATTCTGCTATTGTAAAATGACATATTTTTAATGCATAAGTGTTCAGAAATTTGCATCTTGTGGGCAAGAAAGAAGGAGATTCTCTTTGCATGCTATGGATTTAATGTTTATTCTTTCATTTTTTAGATTTCGAATTTATAGATAATGTTAAATGCCATTTTTTTGGGTTACATTAGGTGAATATTTGAAATCTGAATTTTATTTCATACCCTAGGAACCAGCACTTAGTCTATGGGGATTGTGCTTGTTTTGCAAGTCCAATAGGTTAGGTTGCATGCATGGAGACCTCACATCTTTGGTTTTGTCGAATAGGATAGCATCATACTGAGTGCATTTTATTTTCAGTTTTTTTGCATTTCATTTTCATTTTCTGCATTTTATTTTTTCCAAAAATTTTAACTTATTTTAAGGCATTAAAATAAACATTTAAAAAATTTCAAAATCCAAAAAAAAAACAATGAACAATCACTAAAGTTTCATGATGAAATAAACCAACATTGCCCCTTGTTTACAATTACTTGCAATCACTAAGGTGTTCCAAGCATTTAAATTGAATATCTTTATTTGAGATTACTAATACACATATGCAAATGCTAATACAACGGAGACCTTGGAGAAGTTGTTTATTTAACTTCTTTGCAAGAGGGGATTTGGAACCCAAATCCTAAAGGAGAGTGTACTTTCACAACTGGGTGAAAATACCACTCAACAGATTGGCGCTAGAAGGAGGGCCGAATTGGTTTATTTCATTGTCCTAACGCTTTTTGATTGTTCATACAGGAATAAGATGTTTGGAATAAGGTGTTTTGATTGTGCATTGTTTTAGAATATTGCTTTGTCATGGTTCCTTCTTTCATTCACGACTAACAAATTGGTGTTGAAGTTATTCTTTGAATTTCATTAACTACAGGATTTTCTTTGTCTCGCAGGTTTTCTTTGAGGTATTGAGAGTTTTGTCAGGTTTTGCAGGGTAGTTTCATTTACAAGCTGGACCCACCGCATCGCATCGCAACTAGGTCCAAAACAACCGAGGAAACCATATTCCAAAGCCTCCCACTTACTCATAGGAATCCAAGGAATAAAACCGAGCAAATTGTGGTCCCACCAGATATTCTCGTTACAGAAGATCCTTCTGTTTCAGGCGCATCTAGCGGACTTGCACCGGTGGTGTCATTTGCCACTAGTGTACCAATTATCAATACCATTTCCACGGTTCTTGTAGGGTTATCATCATCGATTTTGAATCAAATGGCCCAACCTCCACCACCTCCTTGGTACGGAGCCAATAACATTCCTTTGAATATTGTAGGGGATATTCACGAGATCCCTAAGAATATAGAGAGATTTTTGCCCAAATACAAACCGGATGGCCCAAGGACCGCAGAAGAACATATTCAGGCCTATAGGGATCTTTTGATAAGATTGCAAGTTCAACATGAAGATGTGGCTTGTAGACTCTTCCCCATGAGCCTAGACCAAGTGGCCTACGAATGGTATATTTGCTTACCTACTGGTTCCATTACGTCATGGACGCAAATGGAGAATGCTTTTTTCAATCAATTCAGGTCACCATTAGATCCCACAATCATCTATAATCAATTCATTACATGCAAAAGAGGCCAGGGTGAGCCAATCCAAACTTTTAATCATAGATTTCAGAAGTGCTATAATAGAGCAATTCGACATTTTGCCATTGATCCTGCAATTGCTTTGCAAATATATTTTGGGGCATTGGATCCTATGACGACGAATTTCAAGGAAAAATTTCGCTTTGCTACAATGAAGCTATGACTATTGAACATGAGTTGATTTGTCAACAAATGACACCACAGAGTTATGGGTTTTCCTAGATGCCCATGGTAGGACAATATGGTCCATATGGTCAAGCTCCTATGATGAATCAGATCATGACATCGCAAATATCAGGCATAAATGCTCTGCCTTATCAACAACCTTATTCATCAACACCCACTTACGCACCCATTCCAATTCAACCAATCACAGCCATTCCCCCCATTCCTTCATTTTTGCAAAATAGTCAACAGACTATAAAAGGAGCCAATCCAGTTAATTCTCAGGCTATAGTTCCTTTCCCCAATCCAATTCCGATTCAAAGTGTGAATCCCTACGTAAATCAAGTGGCTCAAAATCCAACTCAAATGTTAAGTCAAGATCTCACCAATTACTCAAATCCTATTGGAACTAGCAATAACATAGCTCAACCAAAAGAGATTTATTCAGAGGTTGAAGAGCTCAAAAAAATAGTTCACAAATTGAGTAATGATTTGGTTCAAAAATAGAAGTATGAATCCCATGCCCCTCACCCAAATCAAAATTTCAACAATAGAGGGAGACAATGGAATACGAAACCAAACAATGGGGGTGTGCCTTCCCCTATTGCTAATAAAATAGATACTTCTACAGGACCAAGTCACTCTAGTTCCATTCTTAATATTTCTGATTTTGCATGGGAAAAGGGGTGTAGATTGCATAATACGAAGGAGCATAATGAAAGGAATTGTCCCAAAATTGCTAGGTATACCCATTGTCTCCAAGCTCAAGTGGATGATTTGGAACTTGTGCCAAACGAGGGTCCACCCCAACATCAACAAGGAGACGACAACATTTTGGTGGTGGAAACTCTATATCGTCAAGAGAGTGAGAATGAGGAAGAAGAGGATGAAATATTGGAACAAGAAGTGCAAGCTTTTAGAGAATTTAGAAAGGGGAACCATGGATACCATTTGAGGAGTAAGTCCAAAACCCCTAAAACATCCTCAACTCCACCAAACAATTCTATTCTTCCTCCCGATGCTAAGGCTGATAATAATCCCCCTCCTCCATCTGGAAGAGAAACGTCTAAGGACACGCAGAAAACATTGAAGCCTGAGAAGTCAACTTATGACATAGTGGAGGATTTAAGGAAGTCCAAGTCTAGCCTTTCATTTTTAGAGGCGGCTAGGTTGCCTGGCCAAAAGGAAGCATTGATAAAGGCTTTGGGTTCACCCAGTCAAATACGAGGAAGGAAAGGAAGTTGAATCTCACATGGTTTTACGAAAGGAAAGACGAGATGTCCCTCCTTTTTTATTGATTGTGAGGATTGCTGGCAAAAATTTGCACAATTTTTTGGTGGACACAGGTGCCACAAGTAACCTCATGCCTACAAAAATTTGTCAAATGCTAGGCCTAGAGCCTGTTTTTGCTAAATGCAAGGTTTTGCAATTGGATCGATCTGAGGTAAATGTGGTAGGGACCCTCTACGATGTTAAGATCCAACTCAATTTTGAACCTAGGGTCCAGCAGGTGGTTGATATTTTGGTTGTCAATATCCCAAGTCGATATGGAATGTTACTTGCTAGGGATTGGATGAAAATTTTGAATGGTTATTTCTCCACTGATTGCTCACACATGTGGCTACCCTGGAAAGGGATTGCTAATCAAATTAGAGTGGAAAATGAACCAAGGCTTAAGGAAATCATCACAGAATACAACAAGCCAAATGAAGTTCAATTTTTTGAACCTGAGTTAGGAGTCTACGCTTTTGATGTTGAAAGAGCTACCGAAGAACCTCAAAAAGAAACATTTTCTTGTAGCTCTTTCGAAGAAGATAATCTCATGTGGTTACTCAAGTTTGATGGATCTAAGTCAAAACAAGGGGTAGGAGCTGGAGTTGAACTCACTTGTCCGGGAAGTAAACCATTGTTTGCTACCTATAGATTGCAATTTCCTTGCACTAACAACGTGGCAGAATATGAAGCTCTTATCTTTGGATTACAATTGGCTTTGAGCAAGAAGGTTAAGTGTTTGAAAGTATTGGGAGATTCGGAGTTGGTGGTCAAACAAGTTAAAGGACAATATACCTGCCGCGATAAGAGATTAAGCCTTTATAGAACTAGGGTGAGGGACCTCATTGAGGAATTTGATGCTTTTAATATATCCCTTATTTCTAGGAAAGGAAATCGTATAGCTGATTCTCTTGCGATCACTGCAGGCATGCTAAATCCGGTTGACATAAAAAAATGCAAGAAGTTTTCCATTGAGTTGGTCCCTTGCCCATCGATACCTGATAACGTCAGAAACTTGCAAGTTTTTGAGAATGATAGGCACATTTTCAAATTTGTCACCAATTCAGGTATTTTTGAGAACCAAGTGATTGATGAAGATCAAAGGTGGCAAGAAGAAACAGAAGGAGAAAGCGAAGTTACATTTCAATCCAACAAGATACCTAAGAACATCGTTTCATTGGAGAAGGTGTTTGATATGGGATATAAAGCTAGAAAAGGAAAAAGGGTTCCACCTCCTAAAGATGCTTGTGACCTGATCAATATAGGGAGTGTGGATAATCCGCGTGAAGTGTACATTGCAAAGGCATGTACGGCTGATGAGAGGGAAAATATAATATGTGCACTAAAGTATTACATGGATTGCATTGCTTGGAATTACAATGAGTTGAAAACGTATGATCAAAACGTTATTATGCACACCATCCCTCTAAAACTAGATTCCAAACCTTTCAGACAAAGACAACGACCTGTTAACCCATTACTTGAGCCCTTGATAGAGAAAGAGGTCAAGCGATTGTTGGACGCAAAGATAATATTTCCCGTTAGGCACTCAACTTGGGTCACTAATCTGGTTTCAGTGAGAAAGAAGAATGGAGAGATAAGGCTATGCATAGATTTTAGAAATCTCAACAAAGCCTCACAAAAGGATAATTACCCACTGCCATCAATTGATGAAATCTTGCAAACGGTGAATGGGTCTGAAATGATGTCTTTTCTCGATGGGTATTCTGGATACAATCAGATTCTTATTCATCCCAGTGATAGGATGAAGACGGCCTTCACAACCAAATGGGGAACGTTTGCCTATAGAAGAATGCCTTTCGGATTATTAAATGCAGGCGCAACATTTCAACGTGCCATGGATTATGCGTTCAAAGGGCTCATAGGTAAATGTATCATTGTGTATGTGGATGACATTCCTATGTTTTCAAAGAAAAGAGAAGACCATGTGAAAGATTTGAGGAAAGTTCTCCAAAGGTGTAAAGAGCACGAAATTTCTTTAAATCCAAAAAAATGCATCTTTGGAGTGACAGAAGGAAGATTGCTTGGCCATATCATTTCAAAAGAAGGTATCTCCATTGATCCGAAAAGGATAGAAGCTATCCAAATCTTGCCTCTCCCATCTAGCAAAAAGGAATTGAGATCTTTCTTTGGGAAAATCAATTTCGTGAGGAAGTTTATTTCTAGCTTCACTGAGATAGCTAAACCACTGAATGAGATGCTCAAAAAGGATGTGAATGTCAGATGGGACGAAGAAAGTAGGGTTGCCTTTCAAAGCATCAAGGATGCTATTTCCAGAGCCCCTATCCTTATAAGTCCAAATTATTCTAAGCCTTTCTTTATTTATGCTTTCGCATCTGAACACTCTTTTGTGAGTGTCTTGACTCAGAAAGGTGAAGATAACGTAGAAAATCCCATAGCTTTTCTAAGCGCTCCTTTGAAGGATGCTCAATTGAGGTATTCTATCCTCGATAAGCAAATGTATGCACTTTTCAAAATAGTAAAAAAATTCAGACATTACATTGTGCATAGTAGGGTCTCTGCCATTGTGCCTGACCCTGCTGTCAAAACCATGTTTGTGCAAAACGAGCTAGGTGAGAGAAGAGGTAAATGGATTTCTACCATCCAAGAATTTGACCTTGAAATTCAACCCATGAAATTAGTCCGTGGACAAGGACTTGTGAAAAAAATTGCTGAGAACAATCCCCAAGTCACATGCCAATATTCAGATGGAGAGCGCATTTCTAAAGATGATTGGTATGTTGATATTGTGTATTTTCTATTAAATGGTAAGTGTCCATCACATCTTAATTCTACTCAAATAAGAGCCTTGAGACTTAAATCTGCCAATTATCTTATTAGTTCTGGTGTTCTTTACAGGAAAAATCATGAGGGAATTTACCTACGATGCTTAAATCAAGAAGAAGCTACCAATGTTTTGCAGGAGTTTCATGGTAAATACGGAACCGGCCATGGTTCGAAAAATTCAACAACACATCAAATCCTAAGAGCGGGATATTATTGGCCCCACATTTTTAAAGATGCACATGCACACGTGCGATCTTGCCATATTTGTCAAGTGGCTACCAATAGAGAAAGGAATGCAGCTATGCCATTGCAACCTGTAGTTGAGATGAGACCATTTGCACAATGGGGATTAGACTTCATCGGAGTTATTAACCCAAATTATTCAGATTCCCATAAATTCATACTCACAGCTACAGATTATTGCACTAGATGGGCAGAAGCAATTCCTATGAAGCATGCTACTACGGATGTGGTAATAAAATTCCTCGAAGATCATATCGTAACAAGGTTTGGAATGCCCGATTCTGTTGTAAGTGATAATGGTAAGGCTTTTGTTTCCACTCAATTTGCAAATTGGGCATATGATAATAAGGTGAGTTTAAAGTTTTCGTCTAACTATTACCCTCAAGGCAACGGTTTGGCAAAATCTTCAAATAAAAATTTGTTAACCATCATTAAGAAGTTATTGGAAAAGAATTCTCGGGATTGGCACAACCAATTAAAATTTTCTCTTTGGGCAGATAGGACTAGAGAAAAAGAATCAATAGGGAATACACCTTATCATCTAGTTTATGGGCAAGATCCAATTTTTCCTACAAATTTGAAGCTTCAAACCCTTCGTTTCACACAAGAATACCTTGGAACTGATAATCACATTGAGGCTAGATTAAGTCATCTAATGCACCTTGATGAAAAAAGAGAAGAAGCCATGCTCCACATGAGAAAACATCAAGATGTGGTCAAAATATGGTTTGATAAAAGAGCCAAAATTAAGTCTTTCAAGATCTCGGACTTGGTTTTATTGTGGGATAAAAAACATGATGAGAAAGGGGATCACAAAAAGTTTGATTGTCTTTGGTTAGGTCCTTATCAAATTTTGGAAATTCTAGGGGAGAGTACTTTCAGACTAAGAACTTTGGATGGGAAATATTTGACGTTACCGGTTAACGGGCAAGTTCTAAAGCACTATTTTAGCCCTTAAATCATGTGAGATTTGTATCATATTGTACATTTGTATATAATTTTTTGGTTTTGATGTTGGTTTTGCATTTCTGTTTTGGTTTCAAGTTGTGTGTTGGTCCTTTCGACATTTTGGGTTTGTTTTTAAAAAAAAAAAAAGCGAGATGTCAACTTATGTCCTTATGAATGTTGGCTAAGACAAGGAGAATATGAAACATCAAAATTTTATTGCAGAAAGCTCCACGAGTATCACAAACACATTAAAGAATATCGTTTGAAACTTGTGATGCATGAAGTTGCCAGTTTTACAAATTATGGTAAAGTAGGTGATATACTCCATCCGCATTTCAAAAAGAGCAATGCGTTCATCCATATCTCATGTTACATTCGACATTGCATATACATTCCATCTCAGTTGCATCTACATTTCAAATACAATCATTGAAAAGGTGTCAAATCCTCTTAGGGTCATTACATAACATATATTAAAAGGATCCTAAGGTTGGGAACTGATGCCCGAACTATCTTGAACCAAGCACGTTTCACATATTTTAAAGAGGATCTTGAGCAAAATGGTCAAAACCTTACTTGGAAGAAAAGTTAGGTGAAAAGAATTTTTCTTGTCTGTCCCATCATGCAAAACATAGTCCATGAAATAGTGGTTTTCACCACTTCACCTCCATAACATCACTTGGATTGAAAGGATCGTACTACGTGTCCCTCATAAGGATGAGTAGTCATCCCTAAGATTCAAGGAAGCCATTACCACTCCACCTCCATAACATCATTTGAGTTGGAAGGATCGTACTACGTGTCCCTCACAAGGATGGGTAGTCATCCCTAAAATTCAAGAAATCCAACATTAATCCACCTCCATCATATCATTTGAGTTGGAAGGATCGTACTACGTGTCCCTCACAAGGATGGGTAGTCATCCCTAAAATTCAAGAAATCCAACATTAATCCACCTCCATCATATCATTTGAGTTGGAAGGATCGTACTACGTGTCCCTCACAAGGATGGGTAGTCATCCCTAAAATTCAAGAAATCCAGCATTAATCCACCTCCATCATATCATTTGAGTTGGAAGGATCGTACTACGTGTCCCTCACAAGGATGGGTAGTCATCCCTAAAATTCAAGAAAGCCAAAGCCAAAGCCTGGACTATGGGGCTGATCTCCATCGGGGCTATAGACGCCTGACTGGCAGTGGAGTATGCTCATGCGTGGCAACATGTCTTGTCTAAAAGCAAGACCACTGACTGTTCAAACGGACAGGCTAGCTCGACAGTTTCATCCATAGCAGGTTAAATCATTTTGTTCAAGATGAGGTAATGAACTCCAGATCAGAGTAGCAAGGATAGGGTTAAATTCCCATCTCACTTAGGTTGGGAATCCGATTCCCCAAAGCTCTGATTTCACTCACACTTGCACATGGGTTCAAGATGGTAGTGACACATAACCAACTTTGGGATCTAGTAAATTAATTCAGTATACATATATTTGGTCCTAAGAGGGTTTGACAGTTTCGATATGTTTGTTCATGATACTAGAAGGTCTGAGCCTTTGCAAAGCAGGTTGTTATATCTCTAACATAGTTGTCATACATCAAATCCTGCACAAATCATTCATAGCCTTGCATACGAATCATAAGTGAAACTGACAATGGAATGTTGATCAATTTCAAATGATAGGGAATGAAGAACATTGCACACACCGAGCTGATGCTTAATAATTCTAATGCTTCATGTATTTCTCATCTAGTTTCATTCTTGGGATATTTTCTGACGCTTGTATTTGAGTCTGTGTTTTCAGGTTGAGTTCTCACCGAAATGCTCAGGAGCATTTCCCAGCAGAGTCACCATTTGTTGTGGCTGCTCCACAACGTACCCCAAAATTGGGGACCCACCTTTTTTTGCATGTTTTCCAAGAAGACCGAAGTGGCCCATTTGCTAAAGATCAAAGAAAAAGCAAAATACCACAAGGAGAAAAAGTGTCGCGATATCGCGACATGTTGCAGTTTCATGGTCCAAGACAAAGGGAGAGAGCAAAAGAGAAAAAGTGTCACGATATCGCGACATGTTGCACTGTCATGGCCAAAAGATGAAAAAGTGTCGTGATATCGTGACATGTTGCACCATCGCGGCCAAAAGAGAAAAAGTGTCGCGATATCGCGACATGTTGCACCATCGCGGCCAAAAGATGAAAAAGTGTCGCGATATCGCGACATGTTGCACTGTCGCGGCCAAAAGAGAAAAAGTGTTGCGATATCGCGACATGTTGCATTGCGGTCCAAGGCAAAGGGAGAGGCAAAGAGAAAAAGTGTCGCGATATCGCGACATGTTGCACTCATCACGGCCAAAAGATAAAAAGTGTCACGATATCGCGACATGTTGCACCGTCACGGTCAAAAGAGAAAAAGTGTCGCGATATCGCGACATGTTGCATCGTCGCGGCCAAAAGAGAAAAAGTGTCGCGATATCATGACATGTTGCACCGTCACGGCCAAAAGAGAAAAAGTGTCGCGATATCGCGACATGTTGCATGGTCACGGTCAAAAGAGAAAAAGTGTCGCGATATCGCGACATGTTGCATTTTTGCGACCAAAAGAGGAGAGAAAGAATGAGGAAGAAAAAGTGTCACGATATCGTGACATGTTGCATTTTCGCGGCCGAGAAGTGTCGCGATATCGCGACATGTTGCGTTTTCGTGGCCAAACACGAAAAAGTGTCGCGATATCGCGACATGTTGCATTTTCATGGCTAAAAGCAACAAAAGAGAGCAAGGAGGTAAAAGTGTCGCGATATTGCGACATGTTCCATTTTTGCCAAGGTAACGGACCTGCATAGTGACGTGGACATAAGGACAAAATCTAATGAATAAGACAAAGCGTTACATGATCATTTAAGATGGTCGTTACACACAGAGGGAAATGGATGCAAGCCCATGTGGAGAAACACAGCGAAGGGCCACAAAATGGAAACCAAAGCACACGCATACAAGGGAAGGTGAAACGAACAGTCAGGGAAGGTGAAACGAATAACCATCGAAAAACGAAACAAACCGTCATGGAAGGAGAAACAATTTTTTTTTAGAAGTTTAAATACGCCATTCAAAGAGGCCAGAAGGGGTTGGAAACCACTGCAAGTAGAGTTGCAAAGCTGAAGGCGAGAAGGCCATTCTAGACCTGTTTGAGTAGTTTTTCTTCCACAGACTGGTTTGGAAAAACCAGAAATTTTGCTATTGTAAAATGACATATTTTTAATGCAGAAGTGTTCAGAAATTTGCATCTTGTGGGCAAGAAAGAAGGATATTTTCTTTGCATGCTATGGATTTAATGTTTATTCTTTCATTTTTCAGATTTCGAATTTATAGATAATGTTAAATGCCATTTTTTTTGGGTTACATTAGGTGAATATTTGAAATCTGAAATTTTATTTCGTACCCTAGGAACCAACACTTAGTCTATGGGGATTGTGCATGTTTTGCAAGTCCAATAGGTTAGGTTGCATGCATGGAGACCTCACATCTTCGGTTTTGTCGAAACAGGATAGCATCATACTGAGTGCATTTTATTTTCAGTTTTTTTGCATTTCATTTTCATTTTCTGCATTTTATTTTTTTCCAGAAATTTTAACTTATTTTAAATCTTCAGGCATTAAAATAAACATTTAAAAAATTTCAAAATCCAAAAAAAAAAACAATGAACAATCACTAAAGTTTCATGATGAAATAAACCAACATTGCCCCTTGTTTACAGTTACTTGCAATCACTAAGGTGTTCCAAGCATTTAAATTGAATATCTTTATTTGAGATTACTAATACACATATGCAAATGCTAATACAACGGAGACCTTGGAGAAGTTGTTTGTTTAACTTCTTTGCAAGAGGGGATTTGGAACCCAAATCCTAAAGGAGAGTGTACTTTCACAATCGGGTGAAAATACCACTCAACACAACTGTACTTGCCTGAACTATAGAACTGCTAGTAGTTGTAGTTGCAAGTGTATTGACAACCGAACTAGACAAAATGGTGGGTACAAGGGTAGTAATACTGGTAGAAGGTGGGTTTGATCTAGCAGATAAAACTGGATCCACTCTCAAGCTACTAAGATGTAACTCGAAGAACCCAATGGGTTCTTCAGAGTTTCTTGCTTCAAATTTGGTTATCATATAGGTGAATAATCATAGGTTCTAACCAGATAAAATGGATAAGGTATCTCTTCGATCTATACCTTCGAATGGGGTTGTCAGGTGATTTGATTTATATCTTAAATAAGATCAAAGACAAACACCAAACCTTATAGAATACTGTGGGATTTAGGGTCCCATCGAGCATGCCAAAAACTATTGGATCAAAATCCACCTATGGTCGTTACTTATGCCTTGATTTTGTCAACATTGAGTAGACAAACTTGATCTTAAGATCTTCCATCTAATCTCCAGAGGAGGATGGTTCCTTAATGTTTTTTATGGGAAAAAGGAAAAGAGCATTACTAAAATAGAGGGAAACATAGTCGAGGCTAGAACTTGTTTATGGTACATATTAGGCAACAACTAAGATGAACATACATATTTTACCGTTTAAATCTGAAGAACACAAGCTTATACTGAGAGGGGGGTGAACAATATAGCACCCACTTTTTACTTTCTTTCCAAACCAATATCAATTAGTGTCCTTAATTGCAATATCCAAATATAGCAATGTGCATTAATGACATAGAAATAGTAAGCAAGAGCACAAATCACCACACATAATTGAGACACAAGATTTAACGTGGTTCCCCCAATGTGGGGTACTCCAAAAGATAATATCATTATAATATTTCACAAAGAAATAGGGATCCTTATCCCAATACAAATGATTACTTTGATCTACTCAAAGCTAGGCTATCCACTGATTTGCTCAACAAGGCAATTCACTGATTTGCTCAGGTAGGCAATCCACTGATCTGCTCAGGTAGGCAATCCTGATCTGCTCAAGTAGACAATCCATTGATCTAATTAGCAATACAATTCACTGATCTGCTCAGCTAGGCAATCCACTGATCTACTCAAGTAGGCAATCCTAATATGCTCAGGTAGGCAATCCACTAATCTACTCAGTAAGGAAATCCTGATCTACTCAGGTAGGCAATCCACTGATCTGCTCAGCAAGGCAATTCATTGATCTGCTCAACTAGGCAATCCACTGATCTGCTCAACTAGGTAATCCACTGATCTGCTTCAACAAGCTCACCAAGAACTTGCTCAAAATTTGCTTCAGCAAGCTCACCAAGAACTTACTCAAAATCTGCTCTAGCAAGCTCACCAAGAACTTGCTCAAATATTCTCTAGCAAGCTCACCAAGAACTTGCTCAAATCTGCTCCAATAAGCTCACCAAGAACTTGCTCAAATCTGCTCAATAAGCTCACCAATAACTTGCTCAAACTCTATCCAAAAATCTATCCAAAATCCTTCTCAAATGCTCAATAAATCATGCACAAAAGCTGCCACAAATATTTCCAAAAATATATCCCAAAAGCCTTCTCAAAGGCTCAATCAATCATGCACAAAAGCTGCCACAAATCTATCCAAAAATCTATCCCAAAGGCCTTCTCAAGGGCTCAATCAATCATACACAAAAGCTGCTACAAATCTATTTAGAAAACAATCCCAAAGGCCTTCTCAAAGGCTCAATAAATCATGCTCAAGTAACACTCAAATCTCATCCACATATCTATGAAGGCAATTCTCAATGATGAACTCAACAATGAATGGCAATGCACTCTACAATGTATGACAACAATGATCCACAATGATCTCAACTCAAATCAGAATATAGAATAGTTTGTTTCATGGAACTTGAACAACCACTTCACACAATAACTTGAATAGGCTCAAACAACTCTACTCAACCAATCACTACAAGGAACAATTATTTCTCACAAACCCTAGTCCAAGCAAGTATCAACCAACTCAAATGTTTCCAAAAATGCTCAACCACAAATCTCACATAACAATGATACTCATGTTGTTCTCTAACTCAAGTTCAAGTTCTTTGTACAATCAATGGGCTTCAACAACAATGCTTATAAAACATTCTTCACATAACAATGATACTCATGTTCTTCTCAAACCCTATCTCAAGTTTTTCACACAACTAATGGCTTCAACAACAATGCTTATAAAACAAGGTTTAAACACAAATCTCAAACCAAAAAACCTTGAAGCATTCAACCAACCACTTTCTAAAAGGAAACCACAATCAATCCTTTTCTCTCCAATGATATTTTAGAAATCAACCACCATAAACAAAGTCAATGGAGAATATTGCTCATACCTTTTTGATGCCTTATTAGTTGTCCACTAAATCTGCCACACTCAACAAACTTTCTTTTTCAACTTTCAATAAGGGTTATGGATCATGATTAATAACACAAAAATAATATCCAAATAACACCTTATTACTCCTACTCAATAAAATACATCATGTCCCCTCATGAAAGAATTAATCCTCTTTGAAAAAGAACAAAGCAACCTTCACTTTTGAACCTCTTTATAAAATCAGAAATATCTCTTTACACACACCTTATTTCTCCCTCTAAGCAAGTTAATAAAATAGCCCTTGAAATAATATTTCCAACAATATATAATATGATATACTTCCAAAAATAAAATCACCAAAAATCTCTCTTTTTCTTAAGGTGCATCATAACCCTTATTTCTCCTAGGGCAACTTTAGAAAAATAAAATATTAAAGAATATTAACTTACCTCTGTCCCTGACGGGATTCGATCCATTGACACCTCCTCGCTCAGTGCCTTAATCATGGCCAAGCCGCTATTGGGCCACACATCCTCACGTGTTCAAATGGGCACGAACCAAAACAAATACCTCAATATTCTTTGCCCTTCAAAAACTCAAAAACACTTCGAGCGTTTCAACATAGCAAGCATCCCCGGCAAGACTCGATCGCAGGACCTCCTGCTTCTTACACAACGCACGAACCACTAGGCCAAAGGTGCCTATGTGTTTGGTTATCCTCCATGAATGATTCTTCAATGGACCCAAATTTTGTAAACCCTTCACATGCCTCTTTACACACGCTTCAACACACAGGCTCTTTTCACATTACATTATCAATTCGAATGCATTCGAAAATCGAGGACAAGAATTTATCAAAACTTTTGGTGGCATATATATATATATATATATATATATATATATATATATATATATATATATATATATATATATATATATGCCTTTCCTCCTTTCTTTAGACATCGGCGCTATAATTTTATTTTTAATTTTAAAATTTAAATTTTAATTTTAAATAATTTAAAATTTAAACTAAATATTTAAAATTAAATATCTCCATCACCGGGGCACATTTTTCGATGAAACAAAAATCCAACCTAGGTTTTAAGAAAAACCCATTTCAAATCTGCCATCTATAGTTTTAAATAAAACCTTTTATTTTGCCTACCTTGGTTTTCATAAAAATCTTGTATATATCCATGATCTCCAAAATATCATAAATGATATTTTATGAAGTGATTTTGCCACCAAAACTCAAATGTGATCCATTTGACATCAATGATCCATGTAACATCAATGACAACATAAAATAACTCAAATTTCCAACAATATCTCCCTTTGTCATTGATGGCAACACCTCTAATCCAAATCACCACAATCACTGCAAAAACCATCTTTGAGAATCAAAGCTTGCTCCCCCTGACTCAATACTCTCTATGGAGGTTGCTTCCCCTAACTCAATGCTCTCTTTGGAGGTTGCTCCCCCTAACTCAAATCTCTCCCCCTTTGACATCAATGGCAAAAGGGACACCTATGGGGCTAAAATATATGACTCTTAAGCATAGCCCCCGATGAGGGTCGTTGATCATTCATCATTTAATCATTATGTGTGTCAATCCAGGGCGGTGTCCAGAGGCTGTATACGATAGGAAGTGTCACAGTTGCAGGTTTAGTTTATCCAAGAACAGGTTTTATTGGTGGATCAATTAGCAATTGGGGGTTTTGTTGTGACCTTTAACTCCTAAGAATTGAAATTAACTCCTATTTACTTTTGCAGAAACAAAATTGTAGGAAATGAAGTTACAGAATCTGAAAATGACAGAAAATGAAATGTTGCTAAATTGAAATGACAGGAAAGTAAAGTGTAGAATTTAAAACACACACACTCTTGCATGAAAGTAAATCAACTGGAGAATGTCAAAATGGAATTTCAACTACTGCAATACTGAATCAACATAAACTACCAAATTGCAAAATGACAAGATATTTGGAAATTGTTGTGTAATGCAAAATTGAATCAACAATTACTGTAAAACTGCAAAATGACAAAATATCTGGGAATTGCTATAAATACAAAAAATGTTGTCCACTACTGAAAACTATATTGAAAACTACTAAAGAAATGAAAATTGGTAGAATTCTGCTAACCTGCTGCAGCAAGAATTTAGCAAGAAATTATGTCATAAAACTGCCTTCCTCTGGCCTGCAAGTGGCCCTTGCTTCCAGAACCAGAAGAAGGTGAGGAGTTATGCTAAGAGAATTTAGCTTTTACTCATCAACTCCAACATGTCAATTGAAAACTGAAGATCGCACCTTTTTATTCAATCTGAAAATGCATTACAGTAATGTAGGAAAAACCTACAAATTATTGTTCTGCTACAGAAAAACTTTACTCTATGCTAATTTTGGTATTCTATTGCCTATCTATCTATATGTCTATCTATATATCTCTATTATCAACCATATGGGAGCTTTATTATTTATAAGATAACACTGATATGCTTGGTTACTGCTTTGCAGGGATTTACAACTAATTACATAACTGTTTCCTAGACTGCAGGATTTTACTTTGTCCAAACTTCATCCATTCATTATTGTTGGGCTGCATCTGTTGAGGAAATCATGTTAATATGAGTTGGGACAACCTCTTGGTCAATTTCCAATACTTTCCTCCATCGTTTTATCACTTTTTGACCACCTTCAGTTATTCCTGCACTATTCCCTATTCCTGCGCCGCTTATTCCTGCACTGCTTCGAAACAATAGGCAGGTGACCATTTGTTGTTGATCTATGGTCCAAACACATAGGAAGTAACGTGTTGACTTATCCACTCTCTTGCACACCCTTCTGCATCGGTGGCATGTGCTGGAGTGACTAATTCCAAGCCCTGCTGTATATGTACAGCTAGCTGGAACTGTCACAGTTACAGCCTGTTTTCCTGCACAGTCAGCTATAGTGGACAAATTCTTGGCGCCCTTTTCCATTTGAATTAATTTAACCAAAGGAACACAATATTACCAAGCATTAGATATTCAAACAAGTTCTGAATTGCTATAACACTACTGATTAATTAACAAAAAAATAGGTGAAATTGCAGTAAAAATAGTAAAATAGAGCATATGCACTTTGTCATTCCAGAATTTGCAAACATCATTATATAATGCATTTTTCCATAATTAACATAAAAATCATAGTAAAAAGGGTAAGTCAAATAGTCAAAAATGTATCAAAGAGTGTTCATGGATGAGGCAATTCCTGGCCTCATCAGCCCCTCACCACCTTCTCTCTTGAGGTGATTAATTTTGGGGTGGGAGTACTTTTACTCCCATCTTACATTGTTTATTTCCTCTGTCAACTTCCTTCCATATTTTTTTGATATCCTTCTCTTGATGAATTACTTGATCTTCTTGTCTTGAACCTATTTGACCATCTTACATTGAAACGACTTGACCTTCTTGTCTTGAACTTGTTTGGAATTGAGTCCTACACCATTTTGCAATATGTCCAAAGTTATTGCAATTAAAACACTTGATATTGTAGCCTTTGTATGGTGCCCATATCTGAATTCTTTCTTGAAATAATTTCCATATCCATTCCTTTCCTGAACCATGTATTGTGAAGTTTTGTTTTCATAATCATTATGACCATGACTTCTAAATTGTGTAGCTCTAAATACAAAACCATGTTGCTCATTTTCTTTGCACTGATAATCTCTATGACCAATCCTGTTGCATGAGAAGCAATTTCCCTGAAAACCATACCTTCTTCCTTTGAAGTTCCTTCTAGCAAAATCAAACTTCTTTGATCCATAAACCCTGCAGTGTATAGCCCTGTGTCCAAATCCATTACAAGAAAAATAATGTCCTTGAAAAGCCCTTTATTCATGCCTTGGTTCCTCATACCTTTCTTGACCATTATCCTTGTGATCATTTTTTACTTGTGCATTGTATCCTTGAACCTTATTTGTAGTATCTAAATCCTCTTTCTTAATTTCTTCCTTGCTTTCCTTTTCAAGAATTTATTTTCCTTTTGAACTTGATTCACCTATCTCAAAACAAGATCCAAACTGAATTTTTGGAGTCATAGGAACTTTGGAAATTTCTTCATAAAACTTAGGTGCTTCCTTGCTTTCATATTTTAGAACTTCCTTTCTTTTTGAGTGTGATTTCCCAAACCTGAAATATGAGATCTTTGGTGCTTTGGAACCTTCTTCTTTCTCTTCATTTATGTCATATAGCAAATTGGCATCCATCTTTATTGTCTTTGAAATACATGTTTCCTTCTTAGTGAAAATATCTTTACCTTTTGAGTCATGTGATGGATCAAACTTCTCAAGTATGGAACATCTCAATTCTTTTAGATTCTCCTTAACCTCTTGTAGTTTCTCATGGATATCATTTAAATATTCCTTTAGATCAACTAAGACATATGTATTTCTTACAATATTCTCTTATTTAACTTCTTCTATTTGGAGTGAATGTTCTTCTTCTACTTCTTTTATCCCATAGAAAAACCCTTCTTCATCTTCACTGTCACTAATATCATTATAATCTTCTATAGCAAATAAACTTTCATGATTTATTTGACCATGCATGTTTCCTTGATGTGTCATGTCATATTCACTATAACTGAATTCATTACAATATCTTGATCTGTGATCTATTTGACCACACATAAAGCACTGTTCTCTTTCACCTTCTATTCCTAGGAATAGATGTTCTTCCTTTTCATCACCTGACTTGTATTTATTACTGTGATTTGAGCTATCACTTGCTTGTTCAATGTAGAAAGTTTTCTTTGTCTTACGAAAACTTTTCTTCTTCTCATACCTGCTTTTCTTGTATCTGTCATATTTGGCGTGCTTATGCTTTCCATCTTCTTTTCTTCTATGACCTATTTTTCATCATCATTGTTTTCTTCATGTGGAAACTTGTTTGCATAGTGACCAAAATCACCACACTTGTAGCATTTTACTTTCTTCATATCTTTGTAATTCCTTGAGTCCTTTTTTCTTTTGATGAAGTTAGATTCCTCATCATTATCTGAATCTCTATTTGTCTCTGGAATTTTTCCTTTCTTTTTCTCTAAAGCCTTGAATGCAATTTCTTTTATTGGAACCTGATGCTTACTTATCCTCATCTCATAAGTTGTGAGAGTTCCTTGTAGTTCTTCCATTGTTAGCTTGTTGATATCCATTGTTTCTTCTATTGCTAAAACCTTTGCATCATACTTCATGGGAAGTGATCTCAAAACCTTTTGAGTAACTTCTAATTATTTCATCTCAAATCCTAGACCTCTCATGGTGTTAGTAATATCATCAACTCGAAGTAAAAACTTTGCTATATCTTCAAAATCTTCCATTTTCAATTCCTCAAATCTTTTTCTATGATTTTGTAGTTTTGCCAACTTTACCTTGGAATCTCCTTCATAGGTATTCCACAACTTGGTCCACATTTCATTAGCTAAATTACATACCATTACCTTTGCAAAATATGTCTCACGTAGCCCACTCAAAATACAATTCATTGCCCTTGCATTGATGTCAACCAATTTTTTGATAGTCTTATCTGCATCGAAATCACCTTCAACCTTATACTCTTTTTCAACCATCTGCCATACCTCATATCCTTGTGATATCAAGTAGTTCTTCATTCTCATGCTCCCAAAAGCATAATTGTTATCGTTAAACAGTGGAGCCTTACTTATAGATGATCCATTATGTGAAGCCATCTATGTTCTTGTAGAATCTGCCCTCAATATGTTAGCCTTTTTGAAGGAACCCGCTATGATACCAATGGAAGAACACAAGCTTATACTGAGAGGGGGGTGAACAGTATAGCACCCATGTTTTACTTTCTTTCAAAACAATATCAATTAGTGTCCTTAATTGCAATATCCAAATATAGGAATGTGCATTAATGACATAGATAGCAATAGTAAGCAAGAGCACAAATCACCACACACAATTGAGACACAAGATTTAACGTGGTTCCCCCAATGTTGGGTACTCCATAAGATAATCTCCTTATAATATTTCATAAAGAAATATGGATCCTTATCCCAATACAGATGATTACTTTGATATGCTCAAAGCTAGGCTATCCACTAATCTGCTTAGCAAGGCAATTCATTGATCTGATCAGCTAGGCAATCCACTGATCTGCTCAGCTAGGCAATCCACTGATCTGCTCAGCTAGGCAATCCTAATCTGCTCAAGTAGGCAATCCACTGATCTACTCAGCAAGGCAATTCATTGATCTGCTCAGCTATGTAATCCACCAATTTTTTTAGGTAGACAATCCACTGATTTGCTCAGCAAGGCAATCATGATATGCTAAGATAGGTAATCCACTGATCTACTCAGCAAGGCAATTCACTTATCTGCTCAACTGGGCAATCCACTTATCTACTCAGCTAGGAAATCCACTTATATACTTTAGCAAGCTCACCAAGAACCTGCTCAAAATATGCTTCAGCAAGCTCACCAAGAACCTGCTCAAAATATGCTTTAGCAAGCTCACAAAGAACTTACTCAAAATCTACTCTAGCAAGCTCACCAAGAACTTGTTCAAAACTGAATATAGAATAGTTTGTTTCATGGAACTTGAACAACCACTTCACACAATCACTTGACTAGGATCAAACAACTCTACTCAACCAATCACCACAAGGAATAACTCTTTCTCACAAACCCTAGTCCAAGCAAGTATCAACCAACTCAAATGTTTCCAAAAATGCTCAACCACAAATCTCACATAACAATGATACTCATGTTGTTCTCTAACTCAAGTTCAAGTTCTTTGTACAATAAATGGGCTTCAACAATGATGCTTATAAAACATTCTTCACATAACAATGATACTCATATTCTTCTCAAACCCTATCTCAGGTTTTTCACACAACTAATGGCTTCAACAACAATGCTTATAAAACAAGGTTTAAACACAACTCTCAAACTAGAAAACCTTGAATCATTCAACCAACCACTTTCGAAAAGGAAACCATAATCAATCATTTTCTCTCCAATGATATTTTAGAAATCAACCACCATAAACAAAGTCAATGGAGAATATTGCTCATACCTTTTTGATGCCTTCTTAGTTTTCCACTAAATCTGCCACACTCAACAAAATTTATTTTTCAACTTTCAATAAGGATTAGGGATCATGATTAATAACACAACAATAATATCTAAATAACACCTTATTACTCCTACTCAATAAAATACATCATGTCCCCTCATGAAAGAATTAATCCTCTTTGAAAAAGAACAAAGCAACCTTTACTTTTGAACCTCTTTACAAAATCAGAAATATCTCTTTACACACACCTTATTTCTCCCTCTAAGCAATTTAATAAAATAGCCCTCGAAATAAGCTTTCCAACATATATAATATGATATACTTCCAAAAATAAAATCACCAAAAATCTCTCTTTTTCTTAAGGTACATCATAACCCTTATTTCTCCTAGGGCAACTTTAGAAAAATAAAATATTAAAAAATATTAACTTGCCTCTGTCCCTGATGGGATTCGATCCCTTGACTCCTCCTCGCTCAGATTCTTAACCGTGGCCAAGCTTTCATTGGGCCACACGCCCTCACGTGTTCAAAGGGGCATGAACCAAAACAAATACCTCAATATTCTTTGCCTTTTGAAAACTCAAAAATGCTTCGAGTGTTTCAACACAGCAAGCATCTCCGGTAAGACTCGATCGCATGACCTCCTACTTCTTACACAATGCATGAACCACTAGGCCAAATGTGCCTATGCGTTTGGTTATCCTCCATGAACGATTCTTCAATGGACCCAAATTTCATAAACCCTTCACATGCCTCTTTACACACGCTTCAACACACAGGCTCTTTTCGCATTACATTATCAATTCGAATGCATTCAAAAATCGAGGACAAGAATTTATCGAAACTTTTGGTGGCATATATATATGCCTTTCCTCCTTTCTTTAGACGTCAGTGCTATTATTTTTAATATATGCCTTTCCTCATTTCTTTAGACGTCGGCACTATAATTTTATTTTTAATTTTATAATTTAAATTTAAATTTTAAATAATTTAAAATTTAAACTAAATATTTAAAATTAAATATCTCCATCACCGGGGCACCTTTTTCGATGAAACGAAAATCCAACCAGGGTTTTAAGAAAAATACATTTCAAATCTGCCATCCATGGTTTTAAATAAAACCTTTTACTTTGCCTGCCTTGGTTTTCACAAAAACCCTATATATATCCATGCTATCCAAAATATCATAAATGATATTTTATGAAGTGCTTTTGCCACCAAAACTCAAATGTGATCCATGTGACATCAATGACAACATAAAATAACTCAAGTTTCCAACAAAAGCATCTATTATATCTCTGTGCAAGAATCATGGATTTCCTAGTGTGATTTAGATATCAATCTAACACATGCATATATCAAATTCCAACTCCAGCAATATGATTTATGCTATGTATAAGTCCATATTTTAGAAAAAATACAATATATAACTAAATAATGTGAATAGAATTGAAGAATGTTAATACATACACTTGCACACTATGAACCAGAAGCCAATAGAAACGTAATTTTGTTGCTTGTATTCAGAGTACATACATCCAGTATTGTAAATGCCGAAGATTCGACCTCTTTTTAGGGTGCGTTTACTATTATATATACCCTATGGTGAGTATATTTATAATTAGTACATTCTGATATAAAATCAATTACAAGAAATCAGACCACAATCATGCTTCCATATTTTTTGCATGTCTTCTAACAAACAAAATCTGATAGCAAAAATCTAGGAATTGATATTTTCTATTGTCTATCACCAGTTACCGACACAAGCTTTTGGAGGCATTTTATTTATTTCTAATTATGTCTTTGCCGACGAAAACCCGTCATGTCATGAAATCGCGACATCTTCTTGCTTTCTGGCTTCTTTGGGCTTCTTACAAGCGAAAATTCATCATGTCACGAAATTACGACATCCTTTTGTACTTCATATTTTGTGAGCTGCATGACGACAAAAACCCTTCATGTTGTGAAATCGTGACGTTTTCTTGCTTTCTATCTTCTTCAGGCTTCTTAAGAGCGAAAACTCGTCATGACACGAAATTGTGACATCTTATTGTACTTCAGATTTTGTGAGCTGCATGCTGGCGAAAACCTACCATGTCATGAAATCGTGACATATTCATGCCTTAGTCATTTTTGTGCCTCATGTCTCAAAAATGAAACGCTAGTCCTTTTATGCAAAACTCTACTATCTTCAAAGGTAGTCTTTTTAGACTAACAGGAAGCTATAGTGGGATGAGTGGAAGGTGTAGATGTAGTGATTAATGATGGCAGGGATGGAACTGAAGATAATGAAAGCAATGACATGGTGATGATAGTGGAATATGTGTTGATGGTTTGAATATTTGAAGTTGTTATAGCAGTACTACTCGTTGCTACTGTAAAAGTTAGCAACGAAGGTGGTAATACTTGTGCTTCTATGGAAATGGGGGATAATTATGTTGGTATGGAAAGTACATGAGTTTGGGGTGATGAGACCTAAATTTTTAATGAATGAAAGGGAGAAGATATGGATTGATATGTAGAAGGCTTTGGTAGTGATGGTGGGGGATTTTTTCTAATTGATGATGGTGGTACCTCCTTTTATTTTGAATGGAAGGGAGAATTTTAGGAGAAAGAGGAGAAGTGAAAGGATTAGAGAACATACCTATGCCTACCAAGGTAGTTTCCTTGAAAATATCATTTGGATTAGGTTGTTGTACCTGGTGCATAGCTTTCTTTGCTACTGAGGCATGTGTTTGTTCAACTGCCTACAATATTTGCTTTGACTTATTTTTCTTGTTTTTATATTTATAATTTTTTCCAATCGAATCCTTCGTCTTCCTTTTGAGTGTAATGTTTTGAATTTTAGCTTCTTTCTGTGGTGAAGATAGAGGAACATTTTGAGCTAAAGGAATTTGAGGCTTTACAAGAGTAGCAAAAATAAATTTAATGTTAGAAAAGTTACTAGTTATCTATCTCTTCTACTGCACTCTTCACACCTAAGGCTAGGTACTTTGGCCTCATTTCAACCTGTATTATATTTGTAGACCTTGAACCACTTTTTACCAACCCAACACCAATATGTCATTTCTTCATCATTCTAGCTTCCTTATTATAAATCTATAATTGTTCCTCTATGGGCTCAAAAGTAGATTGTGCTTCTTTCATCTTTAGAGTTGGGGGTGTTACAATATCATCCTGTTGTTGTGATTGAGAGGGATAAGAAAGGGACTGGATATCCTTTTGTTTCTTCATTCTTGATATCTTATTTTTAGTCTTATATGGCTCTTCTTTTGTTTCAACTTTCCTAAATATTAATGTCAAAATTTTCCCATTTTTAGCTTTCCAAGTTTTGTGATGTTCATCATATTTTTCTGAGAACTCAGTATCAAACTAGCATCATGTTGGTCAAAAATATATCGTAGATATGAAATGTTTCATCCATGCGCCCTAGACCCATCCAACATTGAAATGGTGAAAGGAAGAAATGCCTTTCATGCCAATCTCCAAATATGGGTTGGTTCCCTTACTACTTTAACTGGGGGTATTTATTGTGCTTCTTTCGTCTTTAGATTTGGGGGTGTTACAATATCATCATGTTGTTGTGATTAAGAGGGATAAGAAAGGGCCTGAATATCCTTTTGTTTATTCATTCTTGATCTCTTCTTTTTAGTCTTATATGGCTCTTCTTTTGTTTCAACTTTCCTAAATATTAATGTCAAACTTTTCCTATTTTTGGCTTTCCAAGTTTTGTTATGTTCATCATATTGTTCTGAGAACTCAATATCAAACTAGCATCTTGTTGGTCAAAAATCTACCTTAGGTATGGAATGTTTCATCCATGCACCCTAGACCCAGCCAATATTGAAATGCTAAAAGGAAGAAATGCCTTTCATGCCAATATCCAAATATGGGTTGGTTCCCTTACTACTTTAACTTGGGGGATTTAAGATTGAGGAACAAGAAAGAGATTTAGAAATTATTGAAAGGAATGGGAAATATGGCCTCAGGCCAGATGAATAGTGGTTATGAACAAACAACAGGATAACTTAATTATACTATGAAAAAATAGCACTCCACACAAAGAAAGTAACATAAATTAAAACCAAACAATTGATATGTGCAATCTCTAGAATTTATTCTAGTGTTCACCCTTTGTCAAAAGCTAGATCTAGATATAAAATTATAGCCTACAGATAAAACAGAGAATTAATAGAAATATAGGATAGAAGACATATACACAGAAAGAAATCTAAAATTAGAGCCAAGGTTTCTTTGTATTGATAGCAGAGTTCAAGTATAGTAAGTCTCTAGCAAAACATCCATCATATTACATTAAAATTGCTGGATTTTATAGAGGATTTTGCCTCTAAAACATAAATGCACACCCACAAAACATCATGGTGGAAGCATATATTGGATTTGATCACTCATCAAATAGTAATGATGCATGGCTCGAATTGGATGACTCATTGAAATGCAGTTGCACATCATCAATGTGCTGACAAGGTTAGCTCGTAGCACTGTCTCCTCGCTTGCTGGAACCGCCTCAACGAAAGATCGTATTATAAAATTTGAAAACACCAAATCTAGAAGCTCCTCTAACAGAATCTACTTATATGGATGAGGATGTGCCTTGATTTTTCACTGAGAAGCACTTATGATGAATCCTGGCTAAGGCAGTAGAGCTAGGTTGGGAACAAGTGCTTCGCAAATGCAGGCCCCACCTACGTTTCATTATTTTCTAGCCTAAAATGGGCCTACACTCCAAAAATTGTAGCAAAAAGAACTTAGATATCATGGTAGTAGCACTAGAATTGAAAATTCAAAGGTGCTTGTGCCCTTCCTTAGACCCAAAACTGCCTTACGCTGGAAAATTGGAGCAAAACGCCTTGGAGCCTCGGGAGCAGTGCTGGCATTGAAAAATCAAAGATCATTGCACCCTTGGTAGGTCTGAATTTTATTTACACTAAAAAACTAGATTGAAATGCATTGCTACATTGGGAGGGGTACCATAGTGGAAAATTCAAAGGGTATTACACTTCCACTTACTCTGAATTTGCTTTGTGCTCAAAAACTAGAGCAAAACAACTTGATCCACACTTAGCATTTTTTTTTTTGATGGGTTGCGCCTTGAAAAAGTCAAAGTTTATTCCTATCCTTCTCACCCCAAAAAGAAATTGCTTTTGGGACCCACCTATATTTCACCCAACCTTTATCCCGAAATAGGCTTACACTCTTGATTTGGGCAAAAATACTGGGCCCCACACTGCCTTGGGAGTTTGAAACAAGCTTTTGCTGAATTCCCAAAATATGCTCAAAAATGAATTGCACTCATGATTTGGGGTGAAACAGAGTTGGACCCCACGGGAAATTGAAATTGGAATGCACTATATCCCACGAAAAATTCAAAGGTCTTTTCTCTTTTCCTTGGCCCAAAATTGCTTTGTGCTCACCCATAGGGACGAAACAAAACTGGGCCCCACACTTGCATTGAAGCAGATTTATACGAAGTGTTGGAACAACATTAAGGAACTTTCACCTAGTTTAGCCCCAAAAAGGCTTTGTGCTCTCCATCCGAGGTGAAGATGCTTGGGCCCCACTCAACACTTTTCCATCCGAAGTTGAGTTTTGCCCAACCAAGGCCCAAAAATACCTTGCGCTCTCAAATAGAAGTAAAAAATCCTAGGCGCACATACGTTTCCTTCTCAAAATCTAGATTGCACTACTCTCTAGCTCGAAATAGACCTGCACTCTATCTTTGCTTCAAAACCTCGAAGAGACAAGGACCCTACATGATGAATTAATAGGAAAACTGCACACTCCTTTGGGCGCAACCAATAAATTTTGACTAGAAAAAAAGTAGGAAAGAGAAAATACATACTGAACAAAGAATAGAGCTTCAGGGAAGGGAAAATTACTGAACATAAAAATATATACAAATAAAATCAATGTTTTAGGAATGCCAACATCTCTGGCGGCTCACGAGGGAATTGAGCTTACCTCAATGTTGAGATCCTAGGCCTTATCTATTGGGCTCAGAATCATCATTACTGTCCTTTTTTGAATGCTCACTATTGGCAATGGACTCTTCCTCCAACTTCTCCCTTTCTTCCTCTTTCTCTTCTCTTTGGTACTCATGATCCCCCTCTTCTCCTTGGCCTCCTTCCTACGCTTGATCACAATGCTGTGCCTGATCATCATGATGCTGAGGAGGCTCAGATTATAATTGTGGGAGACGCTCTTGAATACATTCATAGGTTGCTTGGACTAGGGCCTAGGCATCTTCTTTGATTGTGTCACGATCTTGGACCTCCCTGACCAGGTACCTGAAGGTCTCAAGCTAATCTATGTTAGCGTAGTTATATTGCTCTCTAAGGTCTACCAAACAAGATTCAATCCGTGCGAACCTGGTTATTAATTCCATTACTTAGTGCTTTGAAATAGGCTCCTTCCAACCGTCAATATTTGAAGTATCGCTTTCAATGGCATCCCAAACTAGATTCAGCTCTTCCTTTGTCAAAATTGCTTCCTCTCCATCAATGAAGCTAGGAAAAATGAGCTTAATGATGCACCTTTCTCGCTCAAATACATCCATCAGCCTTCTCACCTCTCGGGCTATTTTCATCTTTGAAAAGTAAGCCTGTAGTGTTACCTTTGTAGTTGTCCATGATCGAGCAAGCAAGCACATTGGAGTAAGCTAGAGGTCCATGTTTTCTAGGGTTTTCACCTTCATCGCTAGCTCTAGCCATTGATCAATATATTTTTTAGCATCCTTCATGATAGATGCACCATAAGTGGCCGATCTTTTGGCCTCCTAAAGGAACATTAGGACTGCTATTTCTTTGTGTGACCTCATTTGGAAGTTTGTTAGGAAGCAATGGTGAGCCTCTTTAATATGGTCTTTCAAGAAGATCTCTACTTGCACTATCTTCTATGTCAACTAGGCTTGCAACTCCTAAACTTGAGCATTCAAAACCTACAACTGGCCTTCTACTTTTGTGTGCGCTTTGAGATGTTGTTCAAATTCTTTTTTGTAATTATCTACCTCCTGCTCTAGACTGGTTATGCGTTGCTACAACTGCTCAAATTTGGACTACGGTTCCTCAAGCTGCATCCTTGTGAGCACCAGGGTTTCTTCAAGCTCTATATTTTTAGACTCATCCTCATAGCAACATATTTGAAGTGCTCCATGTAGAAATATAAGGAGTCCATATCAACACGGATGTTCCCTATCTTCTCTACGAGATTGATCGTCCTCATGTCTTCAACCGTATGATGGTAAGAATAATTTGCTACCATCATTTCCTCTAAATGCTTTTGGACCTTGGGCACTTTCTCCATCTTGTCGAGTTGCATATATTACGGGTCGAATTACTGCAATGACTACAACTTTGGGAGACATCGAGATTTGAATGACTGCAACTAAGGCACTAGGATTCGGGGGTAAAATATCAAGGGGGTCTATGTCGCTATTGAGGAAGTGTGCAAGGGAAAAAATAGATCTGGATTGGCAACAACGACAGATGTAGTTATTGGGTTAATAGAAACTTGAGTAGGGACAGGGGTGGATGCAATACAAAATGCAAACATGTTGGAAACATATGCATAGGAGCTAAACATATGAGAGATAGGTGGGAACATTAAAGGGACTGATTATTGAGATTTAGGGAAACTCATGGCAGACATGGGGAAATTGAATGCAAGATGAGTGGAAATTAGGGTTTTAGGATTGGAAGGAATATCTTCTAGAGGTACACAAATGAGAGAGGAAGAGAGAGAGAGAGAATGCACCTACAAGCTCGAGAACTGCCAAAGCTAAAGAGGTGAACTATTGCATGATAGAGCTTGCTCCTCTTTTTTTTATGCTTGTACTTCTAGTTCAATAACCTCTATCTCTTGCTACGCTTGTTGTGTTTGCTACATCTAAACAGTAATTTCAGGAATAGTTGTGTCCATGGCTATCGATGTTGTAAGAGGGTTTGTATTGAAAGGTTGAACTGGACCAGATCGAGGCTTATTTATAGCTTAGGGGAGCAAAATTTCTGCACCAGTGCTCCTCTTATTCAAAGCAATGTCTTCTTTAAATAATGACTATTTGTCTTTCTCCCTGACAAGTGGCTCTTGATCAGTGTGTTGCGCCTGTACTTCTACTGTATTTTCCACTCTGTTAGGCTTTTAGTACTCCTATGCATGATGTTAGCAAATAATACGAGTCAATAATTTTTACAATGCACATCATACACCTTCAAGAAACTCTAGTCCAATATAAGAAACTTGTCGGATGTCTCCTTTTCATTGTGGACCCTCATGATCCACTAGTTTGCAAGTTTTTCATCCAATTGGGTACTTTGCTCTTCATTGCTTTAAACACTTCATCATTAGGAGCATGTGTTATGTTTTGTGAAGGATCGTACTCAGCCTCTATTGTGTAGAAGTCATGCCATGAAGGAATGACATCATCCTCTCCACGTGCCATTCTAGGTCACGCCCCGAGATACTATTACGCTATGCTTTGATGTCAGGGTGGGGACAACTATGAAAGCTCTTTGCATCGATCTGTAGCCTAAAAATATCCAACAGGTTTTACTTCCAACACTGTGGTAGATCGATTAGGTCAAAATCATATAGTATTACCACTAGAAAAGTATTATGCCCATTGGTTGACACCTTGATGTTTCCAGAGTGGAAGGACCAAGAGCAGGTATGTGGTTTTCTTCACCTATGGCCATACATGTCATCCATGAAGTCACTCTACTGAATGAATTCAAGGGCAAACAGGTACTCAGTGGTGTAGTACGGAAATAGGAAGGGTCTTCCAGTAAACCCAAAACATTTGACCACAAGACCCTGCATCAGTTGGAAACCATCACCCAACTGTTCTTACGCTACGTAGTCTCTCATCAGCCTCAGCACTTGGTCGTAGACACCATAAATGATTTCCAATGCTGGATTCATGAAAATCCTATTAAAATTATATTAGGACTCACACATGGATAGACTTTGAGTCCACTAATAAACTGGAAGTTTTTTACCCTCTTTGTCCGTATAGCTCATGGTGATGAAGGCAAAACGGTCATGCATGTGGTAGAAGAAATACCACTCCAGGAATGAGCAGATTCAGAATGACATGTCTCTTTTTCTCTACACCTCACTCAACTTAATATGCAACTACCGTGACACCCAATCTATTGAGTCAAAAAATACAGGTTTTATCCCCGATGATATGGCATCAGGAGAATAGAACTCACCATGTGAAATACATTCAACAAGTGAAACCTACCACTTATACACTATGGCATCCATGGAGAGTCCCATAACCCATACCAACATGGAGTATATGTCAAGATTTTTAAACTTCTTCAAGGGTTTGGGAAGATCTGTAAATATTTTGGGCATTGGCTTCTCTAATAGTTGAGTCTCCATGAACTGGCACATCTACACTGTGTGGGCAGAATATTTCATTCTACTCGTTGTTAAATTTTATAACAATGTAATCAGTAGGGGGTCCTTTTCCACATGTGAAACCCCCTTGAACATCTTGGGCAGATATGGATAATAGCTTGTTCACTCTGGCATCTAGGACTATCCTGGTCTATGGGATGTAGTATTTAGTGATTCTGCATATCAGCTCAAGGTAATGATGCATAGACGTGCACAGGTACCAGTACAAGCTGGAGTGATAGGTGGCTATATGACTGCTTTAAAATGACACCTTGGTCATCATAAGGTCGATAATCTCATGTAACTTCTCCACACTCATTCTGGTGAGCACACAATCATGGATTTTGCTCAATCTATCCTCAGGTGGGGACAATGGTACTTTATCCTTATTTTCCTTCTTGTGTTTCTTCTCACATTCCACCTTATTTGGAGCATTCTCCTTCTTGTGCTCCATCCTCTTTTTTCCCATATTGACTATGTATTTGTCCAAGCACTTTCTCTAAAATGACAATGCCTAACTAATTCCTAGCACTCCGTATTTTACCAGCAACACTTACTCTCTAAACTCCAGCAATGGCAAGCGGCGCAACAACTCAATAATTTTCCTAGGTTCAATTGAGGTGCAGTGATGGTCTTTTTATAACCTTGTGATTTATCCACCCTATTAATTGCTTTGGGTTGGAGTAAATTCTTGAAGGGATAATGGGCATAGTAGAAGATCTCATGCACGCTAATCGATGGTGGAGTGCACCTCTCAATGTTGGCCAACTACATGGGCCATAATCTTCCTTGAAATACAAGACACACTATCTTTTTAAATTTATTTTATGCCATGTTTTTTCTTGGACTACATGCCCATGTCATTGGAGAAAGCAAAACCCTTTCGTTTTAAACATGTTTTCATCATTCCCTAGGAGAAAAAAATAGTTTTTGCTTGAAAGGCTAAGTGAAAGGCCCATTTTCTCTCTTAAGGTCTGAAACAGATAGAGCATAATGATTTAAAGCCTCGATGATTATATACTTGTCCCAAAAATTACTTTATTTAACCCCTGCGAAGTGCCACGTACACTAAAAATGGACTGAAGGACCACAACTTGGAGTTTTACCCACAAAGGAAGGTTCCAACACCCTTCACTCAACACAACCTTGAAAAGGGTTTTGACCTTGACTTTGATACTTTAAAAAATGAAACGGTTTTTAAAGCGCTCCTCTTCTCCTTCTCTGACAAGTGGCACTTCGCAACCTGGGGATCATGACTTGAATTTCGTCCAACTAAGTCCCAAAACAACATTGTGCTACTAAACTGGGGTGAAAAATCTCTGGGTCCCACCAATTATTTTCTTCTCCTGGATTGGGTTGCACCTTCATTGAAAATTCAAAGGTGCTTTCACCCATTTTAATCCCGAAAAGGTCTTGCACTACACAATTTGGGGAAAATGAGTTTTACTTTGACCTTTGTCTTGGCCTTTTGGTTTTGACTTAGCTTCACCTTTGTTTATAGCTTTCACTTATTCGAGCTTCGAAACTTGATTTCACCCTTGAACAAGAGTGAAACTCCCTCACGCTAGGTAATAGGGAGTTTTTCACATAGTTGAACTACCCTCATTAGACAATGCTAAAGATCGTGGAACGAACTCCTCTACATGAAGGTAGAGTGAAAACACCTTAGTTGTACTTGGGTGCTTGAAATTTCTATCCTCATTTTTATTTGGTGCACTAAACAATGCACAAGCTAAACTAAAACAAAACAACTTTACTTAGGCTCTTTAGCACCATTTCTTTGCCAACTAGACTTTTGGCCAAAAACTACACCACTAATAGCGTGAAAGGGAGTGAATAGAATTATCTTCTGAGAAAAACAAATATGTACAAGCAAAAATAAAATATATACACATAGCTGAGAAATTATTCAACTACCACTTACTGGTAGTACACTTTCAAATGAAGGCCATTAATCGATATCAGAAGAGTAAACCCATTCAAATCTTGAAGAGTGAAAGATTTCACCTGATTGCAAATATTTGAAATGGACCCTTCTAGAATGCATCAAATTTATCACAATTTCTCGGCTTGGATTTCTTCTCATTCCATTTCAGCACCAAGTCATCAATCTGGAAGGTCCGATAGGAGGTCCTCTTACCAAACCATTTTTTTGTGGTCTCGATGTGCTTCATGAAAGCCTCATAGGCCCTTTATCTTTCTTCTTCCAACTGCAATATTTGGGCTATCCTGGCACTTATATGATCAAAATATTCATCCTCATTGTCCAAATATCAAAGAGACTGCAATGTGGGCAACTCAATGTGCGTAGAGAGCATTACTTCTTTCTCGTATACCAGGGAATATGTGGACGTCTTGATTTATTTCTTAATAGAAATGTGATCGACCCATAAAGCTAAGTCCCAAAGCAAATGCCAACTTCACTTGTTGCCTTCCAAGGTTCTCTTAAGGATCTTGAGAAAGTCTTTGTTGGTGGACTCCACCAAACCATTGCCCTGCGGGTAATATTTAGATGAGGTCTTTAAGTAAATGCCATACTTACTCATCAATGCACAAATTTTGGTACCAATGAATGGGTGTCATTATCAGTTACTATCACATTTGGTATCCTAAAACAAGTTATCAGGCCTTCCAAAAAGGTGATGACTACATCCTAGTTAGCCTGCTTGGTTGGCACTACTTCTACCCATCGGGTAAAATAATCTGTGGTCATCATGATATAATTATACCCCATGGAATAATTGGGATCTATCACCCCAATGAAGTCTAGGCCCCACTACTGGAATGGAGCTTCAACCTGAATTGGCTGCAAGGGCAAAGAAGCATTCCTACTCTGGTCGACATACCTTTGGCATTTATCGCATTTCTAGCCAACTTCGAAGGTATCAAAAAAATTGTAGGCCAATAATAGCTTGCTTTAATTATTTTTAAGGCCATAGAAATTTCGATGAAATGGCCCCTAGACATTCTATAATGGAACTCATCTATGATTTTTTGTTTTTCTATCCCCCTGACACATCTTAGGAGGACTCTGTCTATATTTCGATAAAACAAACCACTCGATAACAACACATATCTGTAGGCTTGCATCCTGAACCTTATCCTCTATGAAGCATTGAATTCAAAAGGGCACCTTCCAATATTGAAGTACTCCACCAGGTCTTTTGTCCAATCTCTGTCGAGTACAGACCGATTTGTGAGGTTGCTCTCCTATGTTGGGTCATACCATTAGTAAGATGTCATCTTAGATGTGGTTCTCCTAGCGAGTTCTTGGCATAAGGCTCAGCCATATACTAGTTTAGTGGGCCACACTTTTATGTCAAACTCCTAGATCTTAGAGACCCATCCTGCCCTTATATTTCCAATATCACCTTGAATGATGAAGCTTCTGATTTCAAGGTGCACCAAGTACACTATCATCTTGCTCTGGGAGATGAAATGGTGAAACTTCTTCAGTGGTCGCATCATCGAATTCTCTTGCCTCTCAATTAAGTTGTACTTTTCCTTATGCAAATGGATGACTTGGCTCAAGAATGCTATCGGTCGTTCATCCCCATCCTCGTTCTTCTGAGTAAGGACAACTGCGTAGCTCTTTGGTTCACCGACGACGTAAAGGATAAAATCCTTGTAGTAGTCAGGGTTCAATAGAATGGGTGTCTAAGCGATTCTTTCTTTAATCTCTCTAAATTCTCACTTCCTCTCCTTAGTCCACTAAAACTCAGCATCCTTCTTGAGGAGTTCATTTATCAATTTTACTACCTGGGCAAAATTAGAGATAAATTTTTCAACAAAATTAATTTGCTTGAAGAAGGATTAGAGGCCCTTCTTGTTTGCTGGAAGAGGTAGCTTGAGGAGGGCTTCTGCCCTTGTGGGATCAATAGCTAGTCCCTTCTCAGATATCATATGACCCAAGAGCTTGCCTCCTTTTATCACAAAAATGGACTTTTTTGGGTTTATGGAGATTCCAAACTCCCAACACTTCTCAAACACCTATCACAAATGTAGACCATGTTCCTCCCTCTTGTGGGAGAAAATAGTCATGTCATATAGATAAACCATAATGATGCGGTTGAGCAACTCACCAAAGGCTAAGTCCATCACTCTGTAGAAAGTAGCCCCATCATTGGAGAGGTTGAATGGCATGCACTGGTAAGCAAAAGTGCCCACTTGGTGGTGAAGGTGATCTTGTATGGATCTTCATCCTTTACCCAAATTTAATTATACCCAAAGAAGCTATCCAATAGAGAAAACCTATGTGCTCCTACCATTATGTGAAGTATTTGATCTATTTGGGGCAGCGGGTAGTGGTCCTTCAAAGACGCTTGGTTGAGGTTCTGAAATTCAATGCATAGGCAGATGTCCCCTTTTTTTTTTGAATTGGGACCAGGTTTGCCACCTAGTAAAAGTGCTTTATGGGATAGATAATATTTACCTCCAACATCTTTAAAAGGTCGACCTTCATCAACACTTCTAGTTTTGGGTTAACCAGCATTTGCTTCTGCTTGAAAATTTTAACCCCTTCCTACAGCTTAATCATGTGCTGGAAGATATTCCTATCATAACCCTTCAGGTCCAAATATGTCTAGACAACAATATCTAGATATTCTTTGCATAAGGTCCTAATTTTCTCAATTCTCAATTGTGTGCAATCATTTCCCACCTTGATGGATTTCCTAGATTCTAACTCCATCTCCTCTAGATACTCTCTCATGTCTATCTTGATCTTGCGAGCAAGTGACCTTTCGTCCTAATAAAACAAACTTTATTGGGTGATTAGGCCCTTCGGTATGTGGTTGTTCTTCAATTGAATCAAAATATCATATTCTTCCTCATTGAGGTTTTTATCTTCAATATTACTAGCTCTTTCGATCAAACAATTTATGATATGCTCATCATTGTCAAACACCTACCAATGAATATTTTTATTTGATACCAAATATCGGTAGATGACCCTCACTACCTTTGGATTTTGCATCATGTTCTTTGTAGGGGAGCATCTAGATCCAATAGATACTAAGATGTAAAAATGCTTATTCCACCCTCACAAAATAGAATAGATATTCAGGATCGAGAAATACTTGATCAGGTCCCATACCTTATTATGATATGCTTTCAGATAGTGTTGCTTTGCAACACACTTATTGGTTACTTGGTTACATATCAACTTCAAGTCCTTGAAGATCTGCAAGTGCTTTATTCCAAGTTTTTCTACCTTTAGTAACCCCAAATATACGTCTTCATACTCGATAGCATTATTTGTACAACTTCATGCAAGCCTATAAGAGTACATTTTCTAGTTTCTTGAAGGAGAGACAAGGAAAACTCCTGCTTCAGCACCATCCTTGCATCGGGTACCATTGAAGAAGAGCTTCCATAGTTGATTGTCCATGGGGTCCTCATCACTTGGTACCTTAGCATTTTTGGTCTTGGTAATTGAGGACACCCTATGTTAGATTCTATCATGGCATTAAAGTCGTGCATAGAAAACTCATCTTCTATGTGAAGCTCATCTAGAGCTTCTTCCATCAGCTTTATTCCTCCTTCTTCCTCTACTTCCTCAATCATATTTACGAAGTCCAAATATTTCTCCACATCCTGGATCCTTTCAATGTGAAAGGTATAGGGCTTTTCATTAAAAAATTTAATCCTCCTTCCTCTGAAGGGGATTTCCAAGTGCAAATAATCTAGAGATAGATAGCCTCCAAGTTTGGAAGTGAATTCCCTTAATAAGCACATGCTGAAATAGGGCTCCAAATCTACCACTACAACTTCTTTAATTATGATAATCTATGGCATCTTGTATAACATGATCGAGATATATTTTATTACCCCCACTATCTTAACCAAAGTTCCATTCATTTGAATCACACCAGGACTATTCCTCATGTACTCCATGCACATAATTTCACAAATAGCTTTGGGTATCATAGTAGTAGCAGCACCAAAATCAACCATATAGTTATGTACGACCCACCCCTCCATACTGAGGGATAGATAAAATGAAAACGGACTATTCTTTTCGATTGTGGAGGTAGTCAACATATGTGTCAAGACAGTCTAAGTTGGCCTTCCCTTACCTTTGGCAGACTTCAAGGATTCCTACAATAGATCGACCTAACCAAGTAGTTGAAGTGCATCAAAGAGTATTACCTTTGTTGGGGTCTTCCTTAGCTCTTCGATGATGTTTTACACTCTTGTATCATACTCGCCTCCCTACTTTGCAGTATCATACCTAGTTTTATATTTTTGCATTGCTTCTACCCTCTAACACTTGGTCAGTGATGGATATCTAAGTTTTTCTTTGCTTGATCCCTCACCTCAATTTTTGGTTGAGAGGGTGAATTTGGTGGTTGAGGAATTCTCCCTTTTGCTCTTGGAGGTAGGAAGTCTTTTAATAGGGCAAAATCTCCTAACTCTAACACCTGGACAGGCTCCTTTTCTAGTTGCGATGACTTCTCACTTGGCAGCTTGGAACCGACAGGTACCTTCAATGGTTTCATCTAAACCAGATTAACTTCAATGGGCTTCTTACCCATCCTCATGAGGACGAAGATCTGCTCGATAGAGGGAATCATAAAATTGTGATTTTTTTCCCTTATAATATTTACCTGCCCACCAAGATCACTATCTGCAAGCGTCTGCACATATTTCATATGAACCATGCAATTTTCTTCACCATACGGGTCATTGCAAGTGGAGCACCAATAAGCTCTTCTAGATGAACCAACTTCTTCACTTTCCAACATCATCGTATTTCTCTCGGGAGCCCTTTTGATGGGAGAAGCTTGCTCCCTCATGATCAGGGGAGGAGGAGCGAATCTCCTTTCCTGGAAGCTTTGATCATTTTGCCTCCTCCTTAAGACAGGTATTTCATTAGCTATTGTCTTCACTAATGCTCACCAATCCTACAATTATTTGGCTTGTTCTGCATTTAAGATTGCCTCAAGCATGGGTAATGGCAATGGTGGCAATGGTGCAGGTAATACCGAATATGGGGTAGGAGTTGGGAGCTAAGGAACAACGGGTGCTTGAAACTGCAATGTGGATATCACTTGATTATGAGGATTGGGATTCCATGACTGATAGGATACATCAAAGGTGTAGGTAGTGACTGGGAAGATGCACTAGGATACATATTTTGAGGAAAGTTTGAATAAATCGGTATGGTCATCTTCAGAGGCAACTTATCGATAGCGACTAAGTCAGCCTTAGATTTCTATGCTTGCTCATACAAGGCCAAAAATATATTGACATTAGCATATTGAATACTCATGCTGATGTTGAAATGGAAATTCCTTAAGTAATAGAATGTCGCTTGCTCCGAAGTTGGCCAAAGACCAAAAATAACTCTCTACCAGGTTTGGGCAAACATGACATTGAAATCTGCTACCTCCTCTTGGGGATGTCATTTAATGGTGGTGAACTGATGCAACAAGGAGAAAGGGTTTGCTAGCTCGTTGAAACCTTTTATTATTTGTTCTGCTAACTGGTCCCATGTAGTTATGGTGTCAGGCAGCAACGATCGATACCAGTAGAGTAGCTTACCTCTAAGCAATAGTACTAGCAATCTCACCATTATATATTCCTCCATGATGTGGTATATGGTTACCATCATAGTGATATCCCAGAAATGCTCATAGGCTATCTTCCTCGTACCATCATACATGGGCAGAGCCTTCAACATTACGATCGACACTTGGTTTTGAGCCTATAGAGCTAGCGGTCCTGAATGATTCTAGGCTGGAAACTGCCTAGGCAGAGGTTGAGCCATTTGTACTGAAATGTTTGGAATGTTTGGTTAAAATGAAGGATTTGGTTGAACCATAGTATTCAGGGGTAAGCTAGTTGTGTTGGCAGGACTTGAATTTTTTAAAGCTATAACAGCTACTTGCGAGGATGTCCCAGTTAACGGGATAGTCGAGAAGACTACTCTAGGATGCTCTCCCAAAGCATTGATGTTAAGCTCGAAGAACTTGATTGCTTCTTCTAAATTTTTATCCTTAGATCTTGTGTACATGAAGGTGAGGCTTTATAACCAGTTTTCAATATTTGAAGGCTTTTGAGTTCAGCTGAGTCACCAAATATTCTTTTTTAACAACAACAAGATGAATATCAACTCTTAATACTACTTTGACATGGAATATTTGTGTCCCATCAAACATGCTAGAAACTGTTGGTCAAAACTCTACCTTGGGTATGGAATGTTTCATCCATGTGCCCTAGACCTGATGAACATTGAAAGGCTGAAAGGAATAAATACCTTTCATGCCAATCTCTAGAGATGGGCTGGTTCCCTTACTACTTTAACTGGGGGAATTTAAGATTAAGGAACAAGAAAGATATTTAGAAATGACTAAAAAGGATGGGAAATATGGCCTCAGGCCAGATGAACATGGGTGATGAACAAACAACATGATAACTTAATTATACTCTAAACCAATAGCACTCCACACAAAGAAATTAATAGAAATTAAAACCAAACAACTAATTTGTGCAATATCTAGAATTTATTCCAGTGTTCACCCTTTATTGAAAGCTAAATCTAGACATAGAATATAGCCTACAGAAAAATTAGATAATTAATAGAAATATAGGATATAATACATACACATAGAGAGAAACCACAATTAGATCCAAGGTTTCTTTGTATTTATAGCAAAGTTCAAGTACAACAAGTCTCTAGCAAAACGTCCATCATATTACATTAGAATTGTTGGCTTTTATAGAGGATTGTACCTTTGAAACATAAATGCACACCCATAAAACATCATGGTGGTTGCATAGATTATATTTGTACACTCATCAAATAATAATGAGACATATCCCAAATTGGATGACTCGTTGAAATGCAACTGTGCATCATCAATGTGCTAACAATGTTAGCTCATGGTGTCGTCTCCTCACTTGTTGGAACTGCCTCAATGAAAGATCGGATTCTAAAATCCAAAAACATCAAATCTGGAAGCTTATTTGACCAAATTCACTTATATGGATTAGGATGTGCATTGCTTCATCACTAAGAAATGCTTCTGAGGAATCTTGGTTGAGGCAGGGGAGCTAGACTGGGAGTAGGTGCTTCGTGGATGCAGGCTCCATCTACGTTTCATAGTTTTCTGGCCTAAAATGGGCTTGCGCTCCAAAAAGTGCAGCAAAAAGACTTATTTATCTTGGGAGAAATATTGGCATTGGAAATTCAAAGGTTCTTGCATGCTTTCTTAGACCCAAAATTACCTTGCATTGGAAAATTGGAGTGAAATACCTTGGAGCCTCGAGAGCAATGTTGGCATTGAAAAGTAAAAGGTCATTGCACCCTTGGTAGGTCTAAATTTGATTTGTGCTCGAAAACTAGAGTGAAATGCCTTACTGCATTAGGAGGGGTTCGAGAGTGGAAAATTCAAAGGGCATTGCGCTCCCACTTACTCTGAATTTTCTTTGTGCTCAAAAACTAGAGCGAAACAACTTGATCCACACTTAGCATTTTTTCTATTTGATGGATGCACCTTGGAAAAGTCAAAGTTTATTCCTCTCCTTCTCACCCCAAAAAGGAATTGCGCTTGGGTCCCACCTACATTTTACCCAAACTTTAGCCCAAAATGGGCTTGCACTCTTTATTTGGATGAAAATACTTTGGGCCCCACACTGCCTTGGGAGTTTGAAACAATATTTTGCTAACTTTGAGGGTGGGTCAAAGGCACTTTCACCCAAAATATGACCAAAAACTAATTACGCTCATGTTTTGGGGTGAAATAGATTTGGGTCCCATTGGAAACTGAAATTGGAATGCACTACATCCCACAAAAAATTCAAAGGCCTTTTCTCTCTTCCTTGGCCCCACTCAGCACTTTTCCATCTAAAGTTGAGTTTCACACAGCCAAGACCCAAAACTGCCTTGCGTTCTCACACAAAGGTAAAAAATTCTGGGTGCATGTATGTTTCCTTCTCCAAAGCTAGATTGCACTACTCTCTGGCTCGAAATAGGCCTGCACTCTACCTCTACTCCAAAACTTCGAAGAGACAAGAACCTTGCATGATGAATGAATAGGAAAACTGCACACTCCCTTCGGTGCAGCCAACAAATTCTAACAAAAAAATCAAGAAATAGAAAATGCATTATGAACAAAGAACAAAGCTTTAGGGAAGGGGAAATTACTGAACAAAACAATATATACAAAGGAAATAAATACTGTAGGAATGCCAACACGTCCATATCTAGATTTTACAGTGTTTGTTTCTACTCTCATTTGCCACCATTCTAGAATTTTGCCTTAATCCCACTTATACTTGTCTTTCATTTCCTAAACCTTTTCTTCTGTCAAATGATGGTATTTTTTGTGCGTGGGATCGTAATCGACTAATTGTTCATAAAATCCCTCCATGGAGGTAGAGGTTCCATCTTGCATACCTCCCATTCCAAAGGGGTTTCTTCTTGATTATTTCTATTTTTTTCAATGTAAGGCCTCAAAGTCCTTATGAATTTAGGGGCTTTACTAGCATTAAGAGCTTTCAACTTTTGTAATAATTTATTGTTTGGGTCATACATCCACATATGTGGGAGTTCTATAAGCCCTAACTTGCTCTGTGATTTCGTGATTTTATCATGTTGCCCCTTCCTTGCCAAGATGATATCTCCCATATTGTGAGGGTATTTAACAATATGTTTCTTCTTATACCCAGAAATAAGTAGGTATTAATGAAATCAATCTATCTGCAATACTCTAACGCTAGTATTCGGCTAGTCAGATAATGTGACAGTAAAAATGACTTACCTGTGAAGCCATACAATCTTATTATTGTCCCTTCAATTAATACGTACCAATCACCTTCCTCTACTTGTGGTATTCACAATAATTCCTTAGCCAGGGGAGAAATCCTAGGAAATTGACCATAAAATACTTTTAGGGTTGGTCCCAAAAATTCCCTGTTGAAATTATAATATGATTCTTCATGGCTTAGAAGCTTTGTCCATGTGTAAATTGGTATAGGATTACTCTCATAATTCTTATCTCTGAGCTCTATCCAAGGCAGGTCTTGCCTTGTGGCAACCAAAAACATCCATTCTAGGTTTAAGAAATGTCTAAATGAAGCTGGTTGAGTATCCTTTTTCATGGTAACTAGTTGTTCATGAATAATTTTAGCAAGGAAATCAAGCCAATTAAAGTAGACAATCCTAGAATTACCATCAATAGTGGACATATTGTACATATTTATATTTGAAATGCAATTGGATGTGGCTATCTACCAATAATATACATTGATGTTTGATTCTACCCCTACTAATGTTTCTAACATAGAGTAAAGCTTTGGATTGGAAAAATAACTTATAGCAATTGGAGGTTTCGGTAGATAGTATTTGAAACTTAGGGATTTGAATTGTCTATTTATCCATTCTATAAAAAAAAATCCTCATTTTTAGGATGCTTTTTCAAAGATTAATATTTCACCCAGTATTCTATATCAAAAGGCTTAGGCTTGACATTTGGGGCCCTACCTATGGTGAAAATTTAGCAACAATAATCAGAAGCTATCCTAAAGAGGGTCAGCCATCAATAATTATAATGACATTATTTTTTGGGTCGTAGATCTTCACAATTGTTGACATGAGCTCAGGTCAAGGATGAACATAATCACAAATATCAAAATATAGGAGAGAAAATATCATGCAAGTAGGAGTTCTTGGAGTGGAAAAGTTTGTAAGTACTTTGTTGTCCACATCCCTCAACCTATTTTTGCTTTTTCATGTCATAATAGTATCAGGAATTACTTTTTTGTATCAAGTTGTTGTTGTGTTCCAGTATTTATTTTCTCAAAAGTCTCTTTCAAGGACGAGGACGTCATTGTCGCTCATTCAACTTCCTATGGATGCCCTTTCAAATCTCTAAAATTCTTACCAACTCTCTAGTACTCTTTTAGTGCTTCATATCTAGTATTTGTAAACTAAAAATAATTGAGAACTCTTGCTTTTATAGCATTGTGGTTCACCAACCATAATTAATGTGGTAGGTGTATTGCCATTAATTCATAGTTTAATTTTCTAAAATGGGTGGGAAAATATGAGAAGCTTGCATGAGAAGATTGGATGCAACGCAAAACCTTGCTTTGGGTCACAGTTTTGATTTTGCATATGAGTGCTTTGACCACATTGATTGCAACCTAGAGTTGGCTAGCATTAAGTGCAGCCTAGAGCCTATAAGTGTTGATTTGCATTTCAAATATTGATATTCTGCTGCTTTGATCACATTGACTGCGGCCTAGATCTTGAGATACTCTTTTGACATTTCTTGGTTTACAAGGTGGAGCTTGATTCCAACCACCATATTTTTAGATATCTCATTCTACTTGGATGTGGTACAGAAACTTACTCTTCATAATTTTGATTGCTTTTGTTTGGTTGAAAGCCAGTTGTGGGTCGTAGTCCTGCTTTCATTCTTTTTTCTAAAAATTAAATATATAATATAATATTGTACATAAAATACAAAGTAAGGGACTTCACTCAAAAATATAGCTTAAGGTGATAACCATTGATTGGGATTGGTTGTAAATTCCCATTTTGGTGATGAATCTGGAAGGCATTGCTCTGTTTCACTACAGTTATTGCAAATGGACCTTCCCAAAATGTGTCAATTTTGTTATGCTTTCTTGGATTGGATTTCTCTACATTCCATCTTGAAACTGAATCTCCAACTCTAAATTTCCTATAAGTAGTATTTTTGTTGAACCAACCTTTGTTTTGTATCAAGTACATTCAAAACTATTTGTAGGTCTCCTCCCTCTATTCTTCTACCTGCAACAATTGAGCTAGTCTAAATTTTATATAATTGTTGTCTGGAAAATTATTCCAATTGGTTATTCTTAAAGCAGGTATCTCCAAATGTGTAGGGCGTATGGCTTCTTTCCCATACACTAAGGAATAAGGAGGTGTTTTGTTAGTCAAAAATTTGACTTAGGTATGGAATGTTTCATCCATGCACCCTAGACCTGGCCAACATTGAAAGGTTGAAAGGAAGAAATGCCTTCCATGCCAATCTCCAGAGATAGACTGGTTCCCTTACTACTTTAACTGGGTGGATTTAAGATTAAGGAACAGGAAAGAGATTTAGAAATGACTGAAAGAGATGGGAAATATGACCTTAGGCTATATGAACAGGTGTGATGAACAAACAACAGGATAACTTAATTATACTCTAAACCAATAGCAATCCACACAAAGAAAGTAACAAAAATTAAAACTAGACAACTGATATGTGCAATCTCCAAAATTTATTCCAATGTTCACCCTTTATCAAAAGCTAAATCTAGACATAGAATTATAGCCTACAAACAAAGCAGAGAATTAATAGAAATATAGGATAGAATACATACACATAGAAATAAATCCAGAATTAGAGCCAAGGTTTCTTTGTATTGATAGCAGAGTTTAAGTACAACAAGTCTCTAGAAAAACTTCCATCATATTACATTAGAATTTTTTTGCTTTTATAGAGGATTCTACCTCTAAAACATAAAATCACACCCACAAAACATCATGGTGGTAGCATATATTGGATTTGAGAACTCATCAAATAGTTATGAGGCATAGCCCGAATTGGATGACCCATTGAAATGCAGTTGTGCATCATCAATGTGTCAACAAGGTTAGCTCGTGGTATCGTCTCCACGCTTATTAGAACCGCCTCAATGAAAGATCAGATTTTAAAATCCATAAACATAAAATATGGAAGCTTATCTAACAAACTCCACTTAGATGTATGAGGATGTTCCTTGCTTCATCACTGAGAAGTGCTTCTGAGGAATCCTAGCTGAGGCAGGGGATCTAGGTTGGAAACAAGCACTTCACATATGAGGGCCCCACCTAAGTTTCATTGTTTTCTAGATTGAAATGGGCCTGTGCTCCAAAAAGTGTAGTGAAAATACTTAGCTATCTTAGGAGCAGCACTGGCAATTCAAAGGCACTTGCACCCTTCCTTAGACCCGAAACTACCTTGCATTGGAAAATTGGAGCGAAATGCCTTGGAGCCTCGAGAGCAGTGCTAGTGTTGAAAATTCAAAGCTCATTATGCCCTTGGTAGATCTGAATTTTATTTATGCTCGAAAACTAGAGTTAAATACATTGTTGCATTAGGAGGGGTGCCAGAGTGTAAAATTCAAAGGGTATTGCACTCCCACTTACTATGAATTTTCTTGCGCTCAAAAATTGGAGTGAAACAACTTGATCCACATTTAGAATTTTTTTGTTTGATGGGTTGTGCCTTGGAAAAATCAAATTTTATTCCTCTCCCTCTCACCCTGAAAAGAAATTGCACTTGGGCCCCACCTATGTTTCGCCAAACTTTAGCTCGAAATGGGCTTGCACTCTTGATTTGGACGAAAATACTTTGGGTCCCACACTACCTTAGGAGTTTGAAACAAGCTTTTATTAACTTTGAGGGTGGATCAAAGGCACTTTCATCCAAAAGATACCCAACAAGGAATTGCGCTCATGATTTGGGATGAAACAGAGTTGAGCCCCAAGGGAAACTGAATTGGAATACGTTGTATCCTGCAAAAAATTCAAAGGCCTTTTCTCTCTTCATTGGCCCAAAATTAGTTTGCGCTCACCCATAGGGGCGAAACAAAACTGGGCCCCACACTTGCGTTGAAGCAGATTTATACTAAGTGTTGGAACAACATGAAGGCGCTTTCCCCTAGTTTAGCCCCAAAAAGGCTTTGCGCTCTCCAATCGAGGTGAAGGCACTTGGGCCCCACTTAGCACTTTTCCATCCGAAGTTTATTTTTGCCCAACCAAGGCCTAAAACTGCCTTACGCTCACACAGAGGTAAAAAATCCTGGGTGCACGTATGTTTCCTTATCCAAAGCTAGATTGTGCTACTCTTTGGCTCGAAACAGGCCTATGCTCTACATCTTCTCCAAAACCTCGAAGAGAAAAGGACCTTGCATGATGAATGAACAGGAAAACTACACACTCCCTTGGGTGCAGCCAACAAATTCTGACAAAAAAAACAAAAAAATAAAATACATTCTGAACAAAGAACAAAGCGTCAGGGAAGGGGAAATTACTAAACAACAAAATATATATAGAGGAAATCAATGTTATAGGAATGCCAACATCTCTGGCATTTCATGAGGGAATTTATCTCACCTCAATGTTGAGATCCCAGGCCTTATCTATTGGGATCAAATTCATCATCGTTTTCCTTTTTCGAATGCTCACTGCTGGTAGTGGACTCTTCCTCCAACTTCTCCCTTTCTTCCTCTTTCTCTTCTCTTTGGTACTCATAATTCCATTCTTATCCTTGGCCTCCTTGCGCTTGATACCATGTTGCACCTAATAACCATGTTGATGATGGGGCTCGAATTATGATTGTGTGAGATGCTCTTGAATACGTTCATAAGTTGCTTAGATCAAGGCCCAAGCATCTTCTTTGATTGTGTCATGATCTTGGAGCTCCATGACCAAGTATCCAAAGGTCTCGAGCTGATCTATGTCAGCATAGTTAGATATCTCTCTAAGTTCTACCAAAAAGGCTTCAATCCATGCAAACCTAGTTATTAACTCCATTACTTGGCACTCTAAAATAAGCTCCTCCCAACCATTAATCTCCAAAGTATCACTTTTAAAGGTATCCCAAATTGGCTTCAGATCTTTCTTTGTCAAAATTGCTTCCTCTCCATCAATGAATCCAGGAAAACCAAGCTTTATGAGGGTCTCAAAGTACACCAAAGAGATGTACCTTTCTCGCTCAAATGCATCCATCATCCTTCTCACCTCTCGGGTTGTTTTCATCTTTTCAAAGTAAGCTCATAGTGTTACCTTCGTAGTTGCCTATGATCGAGTAAGCAGGTACATTGGAGTAAGCTCAATGTCCATGTTTTCTAGGGTTTTCACCTTCATATCTAGCTCTATCCATTGGTCAATGTTGTTTTTAGCATCCTCCATGATATATGCACAGTATGTGGTCGATTGCTTGGCCTCCCAAAGGAATATTAGGATTGCTATTGCTTTGCACACCCTCATTTGGAAGTTTATCAGGAAGCAATGGCAAACCTCTTTAATACGATATTTTGAGAAGAAATCTACTTGCACTATCTTATGTGTCAACTGGACCTGCAACTCCTAAACTTGAGAATTCAAAACCTACAACTGACCTTCTGCTTCTGTATGTGCTTTGAGGTTTTGTTCAGATTCTTTTCTATAGTTCTTCACCTCCTGCTCCAAACTGGTTACGCCCTTGTGAGCGCCAGTATTTATTCAAGCTCTATACTTTTGGACTCAGCCTCATAGCAGTGAGCTTTGAAGTGCTCCATGTGGAAATAGAGGGAGCTCATCTCAAATTGGATGTTCCCTATCTTCTTTGTGGGATCGATCATCCTCATGTCTTCAACCGTATAATGGTAAGAATAGTATATTATTTTCATTTTCTCTAATGGCTTTTGGACCTTGAGCACTTTCTCCATATTTTGGAGTTGCATATTCTACGGATCAAACATAAACATTTTTTCCACTTGGTCTAGAGCCTACGTATTCTTTCTTTTCTGACCCTTAAGCCATTTTGAGGAATTCTACTATGCTTGGAATATACTCTCCATAATTGGGCCCTCCTGTAAAAACTCCAACTCCATCTCCATTGGTTCTTGCACTCCAAAGAGTGGCATGAAGTGGAACAAAGCTTTTTGAGGGTTTTATTTAACATATGAATCAGGAACAACTGGGGTAGCAACTATAACAACTTTGGGAGACGTCAGGGTTTGAACAGCTACAATCGAGGTGCTAGGATCCAGGGGTGGAATATCAAGGGGCTTCATTGCTACTACTGAGGAAGTATGCAAGGGCAAAAATAGGTTTGGATTGGTAGCAACGATAGATACATTGATTGGGTTAACAAACATTTGAGGATGGGTAGGGGCGAATGTTGCAAGAAATGCAAACATAGTGGAAATAGATGCATAGGAGCTAAAAGCCTGAGAGATATGTGGGAACACTAAGGGGACTGATGACTGGGATGTAGGGAAATTCATGGCAAACATGGAGACCTTGAATGCAAACTAAGTGGAAATAAAGGTTTCAGAGTTGGAAGGAATATCTACCAGAGGTACAAAAGTGAGAGAGAAAGAGAGAGAGAACGCACCTACGAGCTCGAGTGTTGCTAGAGCTGAAGCGGTGAACTGTTGCATGATAATATTTGCTCCTCATTTTTCTAACACTTCTACTTCTATGTCAATAAACTCTATCTCCTACTATGCTTGTTGCATTTTTTGCACCTGAACAAGAATTTTAGGAATAGCTGCATTCATGTATATCTATGTTGTAGGAGGGTTTATACCGAAAGGTCAAACTAGACCATATTGGGGCTTCTTCACAACTTTGAGAAGCAATTTTTTTGCACCAACACTCCTCTTCTTTGGAGTGATGTCTTCTTTAAATAGCAATTGCTTGCCTTTCTTCCTAACAAGTGGCTCTTGATCAGTTTGTTGCTCCTATACTTCCACCATGTCTTCCACTCTACTAGGGCTTTGAGTACTCCTAGGCATGATGTTAGCGAATAATATGGGTCAATAAGTTTCACAATGTGCATCATACGCCTTGAAGAAACCTTGGTCTAATACAAGCAACTCATCAGATGCATCCTTTCCATTTTTCACCCTCATGATACACTAGTTTGCAAGTTTTTATCTGACCAATTAGGAACTTTTCTCTTCATTGCTTTAAACACTTCATCATCAGGGGCATGTGTCAGGTATTATGAAGTATCGTACTCAGCCTCCATTGTGTAGAATTCATCCCATAGGGAAAGTGACATAATCCTCTCCACATGCCATTCTAAGTCACACCCAAGTGATTGTTGTGCTTTGCTTTAATGTCAGGGTGAGGATAGTTATGAAAGCTCTTTACATCGATATTCAACGTAAAAACATCCAACAGATCATACTTCCAGTGCTGCAATAGATTGATCAAGCCAAAATTGTATAGTTTTACAGCCAAAAAAGTGTTCTACCTATTAGCTGACACCTTGATATTGCCAAAGTAGAAGGGCCAAGCGTAGGTGTGTGGTTTCCTTTGCCTATGGCCATATGTGTCATCAACAAAGTCACTTTGTTGGATGACTTCGAGGGCAAACATGTACTCAGTAGTGTAGTATTACAATAGAAAGGGTCTTTCAGTAAACCTAAAAATTCTAACCACAAGGCCTTGCATCAGTTAGAAAACATCACCCAACTTTTCATGCACTACATAATCTCTCATTAGCCTTGACACCCGCTCGCAGAAACCATAAATAATTTTCAATGCTGGATCAAGGAACATCCTATTAAAATTATAGTAGGACTCACACGTGGATAGACTTCGATTCCACTGATAAACCGGGAGTGCTTTGCCCTCTTTGTCCATACAGATCATGGTGATGAAGGTAAAATCATCGTGCATGTGGTAGAAGAAATACCATTCTAGGAATGAGAAGATTCGAAATGACATGTCTTGCACCTCACTCAACTAAATATGTAGTTATCGTGACACCTAGTCTACCTAGTCAAAAAATATAGGTTTTGTCCCCAATGCTATGGCATCGGGAGAATAGAACTCACCATGTGAAATACATTCGATAAGTGAAACCTGCCACTTATACACTAGGGTATCCGTGGAGAGTCCCATAATCCATGCCATCATGGAGTAGATGTTATGATTTTTAAACTTCTTCAAGAGTTTGGGGAGGTCTGGTAATATTCTAGGTGTTGACTTCTCTAACAGTTGAGTCTCCATGAACTGGTGCATCTGCATTGTTTTGGCGTATCTTTCATTTTGCTCATTGCTATTAATTTTTCTAACAATGTAATCACTAGGGACCCTTGTCCACAGGAAAAATACCCTCAAACATCTTGGGCAAAGATGGAAAATAGCTTGTTCCCTCTGGAATCTAGGACTGTCCTGGTCTGTGGGTTGTAGTATTTAGCGATTGTGTATATCAGCTCAAGGTAATGATGCACAGGTGTGCACAGGTACCAATACAAGTAGGAGTAATAGGTGACTATCTGACTGCTTTCGATTGATACCTTGGTCATCATAAGATCGACCATCTTGCACAACTTATCCACGCTTATTCTAGTGAGCACACAATCCTGGATTTTTCTCAATATATCCTTGGGTGGGGGCAGCGGTACTTTCTCCTTCTTTTCCTTCTTGTGTTTCTTCTCACCTTCCACCTTCTTTGGAGCCTTATCCTTTTTGGGCTTCATGCTTTTCTTGCCCATCCTGACTATGTATTTTTCCAAGTGTTTGCTCTAAAAATGATAACACCTTACTAATACCTAGAACTCCACATTTTACTAGCAACACTTACTCTCTAAACTTCGATAATGGCAAGCAGTGCAACAACTTAGTAATTTTCCTAGGTTCAATTGAGGCGCAGTGATGGCCTTTTTATAACCTTGTGATTTACCCACCCTATTAATTGCTTTAGGGTGGATTAAATGCTCGAAGGGATCATGGGCATAGTGGAAGATATCTTGCACACTAACTGGTGGTGGACTGCAATTATAAATGTTGGCCAACTACGTGGGTTGTAATCTTCCTTGAAAGACAAGATACACTGTCTTTTTTAAATTTATTTTATACAAGGTTTTTTCTTGGATTGCATGCTCGTGGCATTGGAGAAAGTGAAACCCTTTCGCTTTAAACACATTTTCATCATTCCCTAGGATCCAAAAATAGATTTCACTCAAAAAACTAAGCGAAAGGTCCATTCGATCCCTTAAGGCCCGAAACAGGTAGAGCATCACGATTTAAAGCCTCACTAATTATACACTTTTCCAAAAATTACTTTCTTTAACCCCTACGAAGTACCGCTTGCACTAAAATGGATTGAAGTACCATAACTTGGAATTTCACTCATAAAGGAGGGTGCCAACATCCTTCACTCAGTACATCCCTGAAAAGGGTTTTGACCTTGAATTTGATGCCTAAAAAAGGAAATGGTTTTCAAAGTTCTGCTCTTCTCCTTCTCTGACAAGTGGCGCTTCACAACCTGGGGCTCATGACTTGAATTTTGCCCAACTAATTCTTGAAATGGCATTGCACTACTAAAATTGGGCAAAACGACTTTGGGTCCCACCAAGTCTTTTCTTCTCCTAGATTGGGTTGCACATTCATTGAAAATTCAAATGTGCTTTCACCCATTTTAACCCTAAAAAGGTCTTGCATTGCACAACTAGGGGTGAAAATGAGTTTGACTTTGACCTTTGACTTGGCCTTTTGGTTTTGACTTAGCTTCACCTTTGTTTATAGCTTTCGCTTATTCAAGCATGAAAACTTGGTTTCATCCCTGAACAAGAGCAAAACTCCCTCACGCTAGGTAACAGGACATTTTTCATATCGTTGAACTACCCTCGTTAGATGATGCTAAAGACCATAGAACAAACTCCTCTATGTGAAGGTAGAGTGAAAACACCTTAGCTGTATTTAGATGATTGAAATTACTATCATCTTTTTTCTCTAGTGCACTAAAAATGCACAAGCTAAACTAAAATAAAACAACTTTACGTAGGCTCTTCAACATAATATCTCTTCTAGCTAGACCTCTGTTCAAAAATTGCACCAATGATAGTGCAAAATGGATCGAAGAGACTTATATTCCAAGAAAAACAAATATGTACAAGCAAAAATAAAGCATATGCACATAGTTGAGAAATTCTTCAACTACCACTTACTGGTAGTACACCTTCAGATGAAGGCAATTAATCGATATCGAAAGAGTAAACCCATTCAAATCTTGAAGAGTGAAAGAGTTCACCTGATTGACCCCAGAGATCTAAAATGGACCCTTCAAGAATGCATCAAATTTATCAGGATTTCTTGGCTTTGATTTCTTCTCATTCCATTTCAGCATCAAGCCACCAATATGAAAGGTCCGATCGAAGGTCCTCTTGTCGAACCAATTTTTTGTGGTCTTAGCGTGCTTCATGAAAGCCTCGTAGAAATTTTCTTTTTCTTATTCCAATTACAATATTTGGGATATACTAACACTTATAAGATCAAACTCTTCATCCTCATCGTCCAAATATCAGAGAGACTACAACACGAGCAACTTGATGTGCATGGGAAATGCTACTTCTTTCCTGTATACTAGGGAATATGGGAATGTCTTGATTTATTTCTTAATAAAAATGGGATTCTTCCATAAATCTAAGTTCAGAAGTAGATGCCAACTCTACTTGTTGTCTTTCAAGGTTCTCTTCAGGATCTTGAGCAAGTTTTTATTGGTGGACTTTGCTAAACCATTTCCCTACGGGTAATAATTAGATAAGATCTTCAAGTAAATGCCATACTTATTCATGAGTGCGCAAATTTTGGCATCGATGAAATGGGTACCATTATCAGTTACTATCACATCTGGTATCCTAAAATGGATTATCAGGACTTCCAAAAAGGTGATGACTACATCCTGGTTAGCCTGCTTGGTTGGCACTACTTTTGCACATCGGGTAAAATAATTTGTGGCCATCAAGATATACTTATACCCCAGATAATAATTAGGATCTATCACCCTAATGAAGTCTAATCCCCACTACTAGAATGGAGCTTCAACCTAAATTGGGTGTAAGGGTAGAGAAGCATTCCTGCTCCAACCGACATACCTCTGGAATTTATCATATTTTTCGCCAACTTTGAAGGTATCAATAAAAATTGTAGGCTAATAATAGCCTACTTTTATTATCTTTAATGCCATAGGCCTTTTTGTGAAATGGACCCTAGACATTCCATAATGGAACTCGTCCAGGATTTTCTATTTTTTTGTCCCCCTAACACATCTCAGGAGGACTCTATCTATATTTCGATGAAACAAACCACTCGATAATAACACCTATCTACAGGCTTATAGCTTGAACCTTCTCCTCTGCAAAGCATTAAGGTCAAAAGGGAACCTTCCAATACTAAAGTACTCCACCAGGTCTTCTATCCAATCTCTACTGCGTATAGATCGATTTACGAGGTTGCTCTCCTATACTGGGTCAACCCATTGGCAAGCTATCACCTCAAATGCAGCACTCCTAGTGATTTCTTGGCATAAGGCTCGGCAATATACTATTTTAGTGGGCCAAAATTCTATGTCAAACTCCTAGATCTTGGATACCCATCCTACCCTTTTATTGCCAAGCTTACCTTGAATGATGAATTTTTTGATGTTAGGGTGCACCACGTACACTATCATCTTGCTTTGGAAGACAAAATGGTGAAACTTCTTCAGTAACCACATCATCGCATGCACTTACCTCTCAATGAAGTTGTACTTTTCCTCATGTGTATGGATGACTTGGCTTAGGAATGCTATCAGCCATTCGTCCCCATCTTCATTCTTCTAAGTAAGGATAACTATGTAGCTCTCTAGTTCACCGATGACATAAAGGATAAAATCCTTAGAGTTGTCGGGGTTCACCAAAACGAGGGCCTGAGCGATTATTTTTTTAAACTCTCTAAATGCCTGCTTCCTCTACTTGGTCCACTAAAACTCAATATCCTTCTTGAGGAGTTCAATCATTGGTTTTACTACTTGGGAAAAATCAGATATGAATTTTTGAACAAAATTAATCTACCCAAAGAAGTATTGGAGGCCCTTATTTTTCGTTGGTAGAGGTAGCTTGAGGAGGGCTTCTACGCTAGTAGGATCAATAGCTAGTACTCTCTCATATATCTCATGACCAAGAGCTTGCCTTCTTTTACCATGAAAATGGACTTTTTCTGGTTTATTAAGATTTTAAACTCCTGGCACTTCTCAGACACCTGTCGCAAATGTAGACCATGTTCCTTCCTCTTGTGGGAGAAATCAGTCATGTCAAATAGATAAATCACAATGATGTGGTTAAGCAACTCACCAAAGGCTAATTCTATCGCTCTCTAGAAAGTAGCCCCGGCATTGGAGAGACCGAATGACATGCACTGGTAGGCAAAAGTGCCCCACTTGGTGGTGAAAGCGGTCTTGTACTGATATTCATCCTTTACCTAGATTTGGTTGTACCCAGAGAAGCCATCCAGTAGATAAAACCTTTGTGCTCCTACCACTACATGAAGGATTTGATCTATTTGGGGCAGTGATTAGTGGTCCTTTAGAGACACTTGGTTGAGGTTTCGAAAGTCAATGCATAGGTGGATGTCCCCATTCATTTTTTGGACTAGGACCAGGTTTGCCACCCAGGAAGAGTGCTTGATGGGATAGATAATGTTTACCTCTAGCATCTTCAAGAGCTCGATCTTCATCAGCACTTCTATTTTTGGATTAACCAGTCTTTGCTTCTACTTGAAAGGTTTAACCCCTTCCTACAACTCAATCATGTGCTGGAAGATATTCTTATCGTACCCCTTCAAGTCTTGATAGCTCCAGGTGATAATATTTAGGTATTATTTACACAAGGTCCTAATTTGATCAATTTCCAATAGTGTAAAATTAGTTATCACCTTGATGGCTTTCCTGAATTTTAACTCCAGCTCCTCGTACTCTCTCACGTCTACCTTGATCTTGTGAGCGAGGGACCTATCATCCTGATCAAATAAACTTTACAGGGTGATTAGGCCCTTTAGTACATGGTTGTTATTTAGTTGAATCAACCCCTCATATTCTTCTTCGTTGAGGGTTTTGTCTTCAATATTTTTGGCTTCATCGATCAAAAAATTGAAGATCTTCTTGTTGTTTTCAAAAACCTACCAATAAATATTTTTGTCTAGTACCAAATGCCAGTAGATGACCCTCACTGCCTTCATATTTTACATCATGTTATCTATAGGGGAGCATCTGGATCTAATAGATGCTAAGATGTCAACATGCTTATTCTGCTCTCATGAAATACACCAGATATTCAATACTGAGAAATACTCAAGTAGGTCCCATACCTTATTACGGTATGCTTTTAGATAGTGTTGCTTCGCAACACACTTATTGGTTACTTGGTTACATATCAACTCTGAGTCCCCAAATATTTACAACTACTTTATTCCAAGTTTATCTACATTTCGTAACCCCAAACATAGGGCTTCATTCTTGGTAGCATTATTTGTATAGTTCCATGCGAGCCTGTACGAGTATATTTTCTGGTTTCTTGAAGGAGAGACAAGGACAACTCCTGCTCCAACACCATTCTTGCATCGGGCACCGTCGAAGAAGAGCTTCCATAGTTGATCGACCATGGGGTCCTCATCACTTGGTACCTTAGCCTTTTCAGGATTGGTAATTGAGTAACACCTAATGTCATATTTTATTATGGCATTAAATTCATACATAGAAAACTCATCTTCTATGTAGAGCTCATCCAGAGCTTCTTTCATCAGCTCTATTACTCCTTCTTCTTCCTCTACTTCCTCAATCATATTGATTGAGTCCAACTATTTCTCCCCATATTGGATCCTTTCAATGTGAAAGGTAGAGGGCTTTTCATTAAAAAAATTAATCCTCCTTCCTCTGAAGGGGATTTCTAGGTGTGAATAATCTAGATATAGATAGCCTCCAAGTTTTTTGGTGAATTCCCTTGATAAGCACATGCTAAAATAGGGCTCCAAATCTACCACAACTTCTTGAATTATGATCATCTATGGCATCTTGTGTAACATGATCAGGATATCTTTGATTACCCCCACTATCTTAACCAGAGTTCCATCCAGTTGAAGCACACTAGGACTACTCCTCGTGTACTCCATACCCATAATTTCACAAAAAAAATTGGGCATCACAGTAGTATAAGTACCATAATCAACCATGTATTTATGCACGACCCACCCCTCCATCCTAAGGGATAGACAAAATGGCGATGGCCGATTATTTTTTATGGTGGAGGTAGTCAGTGTCTGTGTTAAGATAGTTTGATTTGGATTTCCCTTGCCTTTGGAAGACTTTAGGGATTCCTGCAATAGATCGATCTAACCAGGTAGTTGAAATGCATCGAAGAGGCTTACCTTTGCTAGTCTTTCTTAGCTCTTCAATGATGTTGTACGCTCATGTATCAAACTCGCCTCCCTCCTTTGTATTCTCATACCTAGTTCGATACTGATGTGTTGATTCTATCCTATGATGCTTGGTCAGTAAGGGATATTTGAGCTTTTCTCTCGCTTGATCCCTTGCCTCAATTTGGGTTTGAGAGGGCAAATCTTGCAGTTAAGGAATTCTCCCTTTTGCTCTTGGAGGTAGGAAGTTTTTTAATAGGGCAAAATATCCCAGCTCTAACACCTGTACAAGATCCTTTTATAGTGGTGATGACTTCTCACTTGGCAGCTTGGAACCGATGGGTACCTTTAATGGTTCCATCTGAATCGAAACTTCAATGGGCTTCTTACCTATCCTCATGAGGACGGAGACCTTATCAATAAGGAGAATCATAAAATTGTGATTTTTTTCCCTTATCATATTTACCTGCCCACTAAGAGCGTTGTCTGCAAGGGTCTATACATATTTCAGATGAACCATGCAAGTTTCTTCACTGTGTGGGTCATTGCAAGTGGAGCACCAATAATCTTTGTCAGATGAACCAGATTCTTCACTTTCCAGTATTACTACATTTCTCTCGATAGCCCTTCTGATGGGAACATATTGCTCCCTAGTGATCGGGGGAGGAGGTGCAAATCTCCTTGGTTGGAAGCTTTGATAATTTTGCCTCCTTAAGACAGTGATTTCATTAGCCATTATCTTCACTGATACTCACAAACTCTACAATTATTTGGTGTGGTCTACATTTGTAGCTACCTAAGGTGCAGGTAATGGCAATGGCACCAATGATGTAGGTAATTCCGGATACGAGGTAGGAGTTGGAAGCTGAGGAACAATGGGTGCTTTAAATTGTGATGTGGATACCATTCTAAGGATTGGGATTCTATGACTGATTAGGATACAATGAGGATGTAGGTAGTGACTCGAAAAACACACTAGGATACATATTCTAAGGAAAGTTTGGATAAATCGGTATGGTCATCTTCAAAGGCAACTTACCGATAGCAACTAAGTCAGCCTTGACTTTATATGTATACTCATACAAGGCCTAAAATATATTGATATTAGCATGTTGGATGCTCATGTTGATGTCAGAATAGAAAACCCTTAATTAATAGAATGTCACTTGCTCCAAAGTTAGCCGAAGGCTAGCAGTAACTCTCTGCCAGGTTTGGGTAAACCTCACATTGAAATCTACTACCCCCTCTTGGGGATGTCTTTGAATGGTGGTGAATTGATGCAACAAGGAGAAAGGATCGACTACCTCATTGAAATATTTTACCAGTTATTCTGCTAACTGGTCCCATGTAGTGATGGTGTCAGGTGATAGTGATCAGTACCAGTAGAGGAGCTTACCTCAACATGAGAGTACTAGCAATCTCACCATTATATCTTCCTCCGTGATGTGGTGGATGGTTGCCAGCTTAGCGATATCTTGGACATGCTCATAGGCTATCTTCCCCATACCGTCATACATGGGTAGAGCCTTCAATGTTGCGGTCGACACTTGGTTCTGAGCCTATAGAGCTAGTGATCCCGAATGATTCTAGGCTAGAAACTTTTTGGGTGGAGGTTGAGCCATCTAGACCAAAATGTTTAGAATGTTTGATTGAACCAAAGTATTTGGGGGTAAGCTAGTTGTTGTGCTAGTAGGACTTGAAGTTTGTGAAGCTACAACAACTACTTATGAAGATATTCCAATTAACGAGATAGTCAGGGGGGCTACTCTAGGATGCTCTCCCAAAGCGTCGATGTTAAGCTCGAAGAACTCGACTGCTTATTTTGTTTTTCATAGCCTTCAATATCGTGTACATGAAGGTGAGGCTTTATAACTGGTTTTCAAGATTTGAAGGCTTTTGATTTAAGTTGAGTCACCAAATGTTATTTTTTAACAACAATATGAACATCAACTCTTAATACTGCTTTGATGTAGAACGTTTGCATCCCATAAGGCATGCCAGAATCTATTGGTCAAAAATCCACCTTAGGTATGGAATATTTCATCCATGCACCTTAGACCCGACCAACATTGAAATACCAAAAGGAATAAATGCCTTTCATGCCAATCTCCAGAGATGGACTGGTTCCCTTACTACTTTAACTGGGTGGATTTAATATTAGGGAACAAAAAAGAGATTTAGAAATGATTGAAAGGGATGGGAAATATGGCCTTAGGCCAGATGAACAAACAGCAGGATAACTTAATTATACTTTGAATCAATAGCACTCCACACAAATAAAATAATAAAAATTAAAACTAGACAACTGATATGTGTAATCTCTATAATTTATTCCAGTGTTCACCCTTTATCGAAAGCTAAATCTAGACATAGAATTATAGCCTATAGATAAAGCAGAGAATTAATAGAAATATAGGATAGACGACATACACACAGAAAGAAATCTAGAATTAGGGCCAAGGTTTCTTTGTGTTGATAGTAGAGTTCAAGTACAACAAGTCTCTAGAAAAATTTCCATCATATTACATTAGAATTGTTGGCTTTTATAGAGGATTCTGCCTCTTAAACATAAATGCACACCCACAAAATATCATGGTGGTAGCATATATTAGATTTGCGAACTCATCAAACAATAATTAGGCATGGCCCAAATTGGATGACTTGCTAAAATACAGTTGCACATCATCAATATGCCGACAAGGTTAGCTCGTGGCATCGTCTCCTCACTTGCTGGAATCGCCTCAATGAAAGATCAGATTCTAAAATCTAGAAACATCAAATCTAGAAGCTTCTCTGATCGAATCCACTTAGATGGATGAGTATGTGCCTTGCTTCATCATTGAGAAGCGATTTTGAGGAATCCTGGCTGAGGCAGGGGAGCTAGGCTAGGAGAAAGCGCTTCGTGAATGTAGGCCCCACCTATATTTCTTTGTTTTTTGGCTTGAAATGGGCCTGCGCTCCAAAATGTGTAGTGAAAATACTTAGCTATCCTAGGAGCAATTCTAGTATTGAAAATTCAAAGGTGCTTGCACCCTTCCTTAGACCCAAAACTACCTTACACTAGAAAATTGGAGCAAAATGCCTTGGAGCCTCAAGAGCAGCACTGGCATTGAAAATTCAAAGGTCATTGCATCCTTGGTAGGTTTGAATTTGATTTGTGCTTAAAAACTAGAGTGAAATACCTTGATGTATTGGGAGGGGCACCAGAATGAAAAAATCAAAGGGCATTGCACTCCCACTTACTCTGAATTTGCTTTGAGCTCAAAAACTGGAGCAAAACAACTTGATCCACACTTAGCATTTTTTCTGTTTGATGGGCTGCACCTTGGAAAATTCAAAGTTTATTCCTCTCCTTCTCACCTCAAAAAGGAATTATTCTTGGGTCCCACCTACGTTTCACCCAACCTTTAGCTCGAAATGGGCTTGCGCTCTTGATTTGGGAAAAAATAATTTGGGCCCCACACTGCCTTGAGAGTTTGAAACAAGCTTTTACTGACTTTGAGGGTGGGTCAAAGGCGCTTTCACCCAAAATATACCCAAAAATGAGTTGCACTCATGATTTGGGGTAAAATAGAGTTGGGCCAACAAAAAACTAAAATTGGAATGAGCTGCATATCGCAAAAATTCAAAGGCCTTTTCTCTCTTCCTTGGCCCGAAATTGCTTTGCGCTTACCCATAGGGGTGAAAAAAAATTGGATCCCACACTTGCATTGAAGCAGATCTAGACTAAGTATTAGAATAGCATGAAGGCACTTTTTTCAAGTTTAGCCTTGAAAAGCTTTCCGTTCTCCAGCCAGAGTGAAGACGCTTGGACCCCACTCAGCACTTTTCCATCCAAAGTTGAGTTTTGCCCAGCCAAGACCCAAAACTGCCTTACGCTCTCACACAAAGGTGAAAAATCTTGGGTGCATGAATTTTTCCTTCTCCAAATCTAGATTGCACTACTCTCTGGCCTGAAATAGCCCTGCGCTCTACCTCTGCTCCAAAATCTTGAAGAGACAAGGACCCTGCATGATGAATGAATAGGAAAAATGCACACTTCCTTGGGCGCAACCAACAAATTCTAATAAAAAAAAAGTGGGAAAGAAAAATACATTCTGAACAAAGAACAGAGCTTCACGGGAAGTGGAAATTACTAAACAACTAAATATATAGAGAGGAAATCAATGTTGTAGGAATGCCAACATGTTCTTATGGACTTCTTTGATGTTATTTTATCTACCCACAGGGCTTGGTTCAAAAGCAAATGATAGTTTCTCTTGTTATCTTGAAAGAAATTTTTCAGTATTCTGAACACTTTCTTGTTGGTTTATTTTGCCAAGCCATTTTCTTGTGGATAATAGTTAGGATTTTTTAAGCATATGTCATACTTACTGGTAAAATCAATATACCTTGCTCATATTAAGTTTGGGTCATTATCACTCACCAAGGCTTAAAGGATACCAAATCTGGTGATCAAGATTTCAATATATTTGATAACTACATATTGATTAAAATTTTTGGTTGGAATTACCTCAACCCATATGGTGAAGTAATCAGTGGTAGTCAAGATATATCTATGACCTGCTGAGGAGTTTGGATTTATTTCTCCTATGAATTCCAGTCCCCACTGTTGAAATGGGTGCTATACTTGTTGTTGGCAATTTTGGGTTTGAGATCCTAGCTTCTTGTCTATGAGTTGTCATTGATGTCAAAAGGAACTGGCATTAATGTCAAGAGGATTTATTGGCTTCAAAGGTTGAAGATTCCAAAGAATATTTTCTAGAAGATTTCGGAGAGATTCCATGTGGCGGATGAAAAGGTTTTTATCAAAACCATGGCAGGTTTAAGGGTTTTTATTAAAACCAGGTGGATGCATTAAGGGTTTTTCTCAAAACCACTCTCAATTAATGCAAAGGCTTGGAGACACTTATTAATTAAATAACTTAATTAATAAAACCTTTTTAAGGTTTTTTAATTAATTATTTATTTGATTTAGTGATTAAATTATTTTAATAATTTAATGGGTTCTCCACCTAAGGTCTAAGGTCTAAAAGACCTGTGATTATTTTTTAAATAATCAAAAGGGTTTCATAAACCCTAAAGTTGTTTCGAAGGCGCCAAAATAATATTAATTCAAAAAGTTTGAATTATCCTCCCATCGACGTCATGTATAGCATGGAAGTTTGGCTATATAAGCCATAACCTATAGTCCAAAGCAATGGAGTGAAAGAAATTCGAATTGCGCAAAGGTTGGGAAGTAAAAGCTACGGCTATCATTTTTTTGCCACGTTTATCCGCCGCCAAAGGGTTAAGGAGAAGGAGACTCTTGCTAGCCTTCAAGCTAGCATCGTTGGCCTAGTGGCAACGACTATTCTGCGAAGGCGCTTGAAGGGAGGTCAAGCGTTCGACTCCCGCCGTGGAGTGTGAGAAGAGTTTTTGCGCTCCGATTTTTTTCGGAGGCACTGTTGACCCACGATTTTTCGAAGCATTTTTTTGGTAAGGTTTTTTAAATAAAATCTGCATTTTGTTAAAGAAGAAGTGGTTGGGCAGATTTATTTAAAATTATTTTTAAGGTTAAATGCTTCTTTGGAGATATAAGGTTGATAGTGTGTGGTTGAGATTTTTGGCTTGATTGTTGAGTGAGATTTGCTTAGAAGCTATTATTCCTTGAGCATGGTTTAATTAATTTGGAGAAATAAGGTGTAAAAGGATATATTGTTTGTATGCTTTATATTTTTTGGTAGTTGACTTCTAAGGATTGGAGTCATAAGGTGTTTTATGGAATAAATATTTTTGTGGTTACTTTTATGATCTAACCCTAACTTGGTGGCAAAGTTGAGGGTGGTGTTGGTAACAGGTTGAAGAACTATTCTCTTCTTCCTCAAACAAAGGTATGGGCAACTTCTTCCATGTATATTGTTGATGGTGTATTTTCTGAAATTGAGTTTGGAGTGAAAAGGTTGTCTACTAGGTATTCTTGTTGGTGTAATTCCATTTTCTGGATATTGAAGATTGTTTATGCATTAAAATCATTGATGAGTTTTTTGGGTGAATGCATAATTCTGGTTGAGGAAGAGGAAGCATTTTTGCACTAGGGTTTATGTTAGTAAGTCTTGCTACTTGCATTGAGATGGTGAAACCCTTAGTTGGCTGTTTTGAGATTGATGGTTGAGTTGCTTCCATAGAGGTTGTTTTGATCAAGTTAATGCTTTACTTGATACATGATTTGGGCTTACTCCATTGAGATTGATTTGAGCAAGTTATTCTTTGCATTGGTGATTTATGTTGGTGGTTGTTTTGTTCAAATACCTTTGGAGGGAAAAGGATGTCTACTAGTTTCCTTTTCATGTAGTGATTGGTTGAATGCTTCAAGGTTAATGTTGAGTTGAATGATGTTGGTTAAACCTTGTCTATAAGCATTGTTGTTAAAGCCCTAATTGGTTGAGAAAAGATATTGGTTGTGGAAAGAACATGAGTATCATTGTTATATGAGATATTGCATGGTTGGCAATTGTTGGGTTGTGTTTCATGTTCTTGAGAAAAGCATACTACATCTATCTTATTCTTTTGAGATTGAGATTGAGTTGAGATTGAGATTGGGAGTTAAGTATAGAACATATTGAGTCTCTAACAATTCTCTTTATGTTTCTATGAGATTTGAGATTGAGATTGGGAGTTAAGTATAGAACATATTGAGTCTCTAACAATTCTCTTTATGCTTCTATGAGGTTGATGAATCACATTGGGTCTCTAACAATTCTCTTTGTGGGTTCATGCTAAGCAAGTTTTTCTTGATGAACTTGTGAGCTGATTTGGACAGGTTCTAGTGAAGACTTGTGAGCTGATTTGGACAGGTTCTAGTGAGGACTTGTGAGCTGATTTGGATAGGTTCTAGTGAGGACTTGTGAGCTGATTTGGATAGGTTCTAGTGAGGACTTGTGAGCTGATTTGGACAAGTTCTAGGGAGGACTTGTGAGCTGATTTGGACAGGTCCTAGCAGAGGACTTGAGGATAGAGTTGAAGTGGTTCTTTGAGAAGAACCTGAGGATAGTTTTGACAAGTCTTTGAGAAGGCTTGTGTGCAGTAGAGATTGATTTGTTCAAGCTTTATGAGTTGAGCTTGGGACAGATCTGACAGAGTGAGGAAGACTTGTGCTGGACCGACTGACTATGTTTAGTACAAGTTGATGAGTTGTTGTGGAGGTGATCAGTGAGGATAGAGGTCTCTTGAGGCTGAGCATTGAGGATAGGAGGTCTTCTGTGGAAAGGAGTTCCACGTGCTAGCGGAATAAGAGGTAGGTGATCTTCTGAAGTATCATTTCCAGAGTTGAGGGGAAGGATTCTCCTTTGGGTAGGAGGCTCATAAATTCGTGAGGAGGGGAAGGATTCTCCTTTGGGAAGGAGGCTCATAAATTTGTGAGGAGGGGAAGGATTCTCCTTTGGGTAGAGGCTCATAAATACTTGAGTAGGGGAAGGTTTCTCCTTTGGGCTGAGGCTCATAAACATTGTAATTGGGAAGGATTCCCAAAGAACTTTGAGAAAGCTTTTTAGAGAAAATTTTTGTGGAGGTAGCCCATGTTGGGTGAACCACGTTAAAATTGGTGTCTCATTGTGTGTTGCTTTATGCATTGCTTTGATATTGCTATTGGTTCATTGCTTTGCGAAGTTGAAGTTAAATAGAGAAAGTAAAAAGAGGTCTTATACTGTTCACCCCCCTCTCAGTATAAGCTTGTGTTCTTCAATTGGTATCAGAGCGGGTTCCTTCAGAAAGTTTAATAGCTTGAAGGAAAATATTGTAAAGAACACAATGGAATCTACAAGTGGTAATGCAACACCTATTCTTGATGGGGCAAATTTTGGGCTTTGGAGTGCTAGGATGAAGGTTCATCTTATGGCTCTTGGAAATGAAGTTTGGGAAGTGATTGAGGATGAGTATACCATTCCTGAGCATGGTCCTTCTACTAAGGAAGAGAGGCTCCTACATCATAACAATTCAAAGGCAATGAATGCAATCCCGAAGGGTTTACAGAAGGCAGATCTTACCAAGGTGATTCACTGCAAGACAACTAGTGAAATGTGGAAACACTTGAAGGTGGTTCATACAGGTGATGCAAATGTCCGAAAGGCCAAGTTGAGACACTTCAAAGGTATGTTTGAACAACTCAAGATGAATGATGAAGAAAATATTAGTGACTATATGCTTCGTATGGATGAGATTGTTAACTCTATGAAGGAACTAGGTCTTGAGCTTGCTGAAAATGATATTTGTGATAAGATTTTGAGGTCTCTTCCAAATAGATTTAGTGAAAATATTTCTGCTATTGAGGAAGCTAAGGATTTGGATAAGTTGAAAAAGGATGAGCTTCATAGTATACTTGCAGCATTTGAGTTGAGAACTCAAGTGAAGGTTGATGTTAAGAAGGAGGCAACTTTCAAGGCTACCAAGAAATCCAAGGGTAAAGAGCTTCAAGATAGTGATGAGTCTTCTAGTGATGAAGAGGCATATTAAAACAAGAAGGGCAAGTTCTCAAGAAAGCACAAAGGTATGAAATATGTCAAGTGTTTCAATTGTGGAAAGTTTGGTCATTATGCTACTAACTGTATTGCTGCCAAGGATGAAAGTGATGAAGATAAACAGGATTATAAGAGCAAGGATTCTGAAAGGCACAGGCATCAAAGGAAGAATAAAGATGAGCAAAGCAATCAAGGAAAGAGGTACTCTCACAAACACAAGAAAATTTTCTACCTAGACAAGGCAAGTAAGTGTTCTAGTAGTGATAGTGAAAGTTCTTCAAGTGATGTTGGAAATGAGATGTTGTTCCTAACAGAAAAAGAAGAAGAAAAGAAACATAGATTTGTCCTTATGAAATGTTTTAGATGTGGAAATTTTGGACATCTTGAGGATGATTGCACAAATGATGGATTGATTTCTAGTTATACTATGTATGAGGATGCTTCGGAAAATTGTAAGGAAGATCTTTGTATGGCTTTAGAAAAGGGTAGCACCTCTAGTGATAAGAAATCTGAAAAAGTCATTGATGTTTCAAAAGGCAAACAAATAGAGGAAGTTATAGAGGATGGTGAAGTAGATCTTGAAGCTGAACTTGTTAGTGCTCTTAGTGCTTTGAAAAAGGAAAGAAAGAAGAATGCTAGACTCAATGATAAATTGGATGAATGTTGTATTGAGAGAGATGAGCTTATAGAAAGTCTTGACTTCTCTATAGCTAAGACACATAAACTTAAGGATAAGTTAGAGTCTAAGGTTCTTGAGTGTAGAGAGTTGGAACAGAAAGTGGCTTCCTTGAAAGAGGAAACTAAAGAGTACAAGGAGAAGCTTTACAGGTTTGAAGATAGCACCAAAAAGGTAAAGTCAATCATCAAAGATCAAAGAAGGACAACAGATAAAACAGGTCTTGGTTTTGGTAAGAAACACATGGAACAGGTTGGCGACTCTGCTAGGGAATCTAGTAAGAGATTTCGAAAGGAAGAGAGTTCTGATGAGGAAAGTACTTCAGAAAAAGAGTCCTTGAGTGATAGATGCACAGAATCAAAAAACAAGAATCAAAAAAAGGGGAGAAAGTTTACAGGACCTAAGAGGTCAAATCAAGGAAAGTTTAATGGCAGATGTTTTGCTTGTCACAAGTTTGGTCACATGGCTTCACATTGCATGACTCAAGTGAGGAAGGTAAATGACAGATTCAGAGGTGGTAATTTCTTTCAAGGGTATTGCTACTCTTGTAAACAGTTTGGGCACAAGGTTGTTTATTGCAAGGCTAATAACAGGAACAGGGTTGGTCGGAACAGATGGAGTCAAAGATCAGGTATGCCTCAAAGAAATAACATTGTTAGTTGTTATAAGTGCAACAATGAAGGTCACATAGCTAGACAATGTAGAGCTGAAATTCCAAGGTACGAGAACAGGAACATGGGTATGAACAGGCACAAGAATCAAGACATGGATAAGAACAGGAATGATAACAAGAACAACAACAGTGACATGAACAGGAACAGGAATATGGACAAGGAGAACAAGAGAAGACATGGTAAGGCAACTATAGACACTGATGAAGATCAGTGCCTAATGGGAGTTTTACTCCCACCCCGAAATTAATCACCTCAACAGGAGGTGGGGGAGGGACTAAGCTAAGAGGCTCATTCTTAGTCCCAAGCCCCAAAGGTGACCCTTTGCCATTGATGACAAAGGGGGAGAGATATGAGTAAGGGGGAGAGCCTCAAGTCCGGGGGAGCTGATTTCTATACAACAGTTTTGAGTTTCAGTGTTGTTGAGAAGCATGGTTTGCCATCAATGACAAAGGGGGAGATTGTTGGCAATTTTGGGTTTGAGATCCTAGCTTCTTGTCTATGAGTTGTCATTGATGTCAAAAGGAACCGGCATTAATGTCAAGAGGATTTATTGGCTTCAAAGGTTGAAGATTCCAAAGAATATTTTCTAGAAGATTTCGGAGAGATTCCATGTGGCAGATGAAAAGGTTTTTATCAAAACCATGGCAGGTTTAAGGGTTTTTATTAAAACCAGGTGGATGCATTAAGGGTTTTTCTCAAAACCACTCTCGGCTTAATGCAAAGGCTGGAGACACTTATTAATTAAATAACTTAATTAATAAAACCTTTTTAAGGTTTTTTAATTAATTATTTATTTGATTTAGTGATTAAATTATTTTAATAATTTAATGGGTTCTCCACCTAAGGTCTAAGGTCTAAAAGACCTTTGATTATTTTTTAAATAATCAAAAGGGTTTCATAAACCCTAAAGTTGTTTCGAAGGCGCCAAAATAATATTAATTCAAAAATTTCGAATTATCCTCCCGCCGACGTCGTGCATAGCATGGAAGTTTGGCTATATAAGCCATAACCTATAGTCCAAAGCAATGGAGTGAAAGAAATTTGAATTGCGCAAAGGTTGGGAAGTAAAAGCTACGGCTATCATTTTTTTGCCACGTTTATCCGCCGCCAAAGGGTTAAGGAGAAGGAGACTCTTGCTAGCCTTCAAGCTAGCATCGTTGGCCTAGTGGCAACGACTGTTCTGCGAAGGCGCTTGAAGGGAGGTCAAGCGTTCGACTCCCGCCGTGGAGTGTGAGAAGAGTTTTTGCGCTCCGATTTTTTCGGAGGCACTGTTGACCCGCGATTTTCGGAAGCATTTTTTTGGTAAGGTTTTTTAAATAAAATCTGCATTTTGTTAAAGAAGAAGTGGTTGGGCAGATTTATTTAAAATTATTTTTAAGGTTAAATGCTTCTTTGGAGATATAAGGTTGATAGTGTGTGGTTGAGATTTTTGGCTTGATTGTTGAGTGAGATTTGCTTAGAAGCTATTATTCCTTGAGCATGGTTTAATTAATTTGGAGAAATAAGGTGTAAAAGGATATATTGTTTGTATGCTTTATATTTTTGGTAGTTGACTTCTAAGGATTGGAGTCATAAGGTGTTTTATGGAATAAATATTTTTGTGGTTACTTTTATGATCTAACCCTAACTTGGTGGCAAAGTTGAGGGTGGTGTTGGTAACAGGTTGAAGAACTATTCTCTTCTTCCTCAAACAAAGGTATGGGCAACTTCTTCCATGTATATTGTTGATGGTGTATTTTCTGAAATTGAGTTTGGAGTGAAAAGGTTGTCTACTAGGTATTCTTGTTGGTGTAATTCCATTTTCTGGATATTGAAGATTGTTTATGCATTAAAATCATTGATGAGTTTTTGGGTGAATGCATAATTCTGGTTGAGGAAGAGGAAGCATTTTTGCACTAGGGTTTATGTTAGTAAGTCTTGCTACTTGCATTGAGATGGTGAAACCCTTAGTTGGCTGTTTTGAGATTGATGGTTGAGTTGCTTCCATAGAGGTTGTTTTGATCAAGTTAATGCTTTACTTGATACATGATTTGGGCTTACTCCATTGAGATTGATTTGAGCAAGTTATTCTTTGCATTGGTGATTTATGTTGGTGGCTGTTTTGTTCAAATACCTTTGGAGGGAAAAGGATGTCTACTAGTTTCCTTTTCATGTAGTGATTGGTTGAATGCTTCAAGGTTAATGTTGAGTTGAATGATGTTGGTTAAACCTTGTCTATAAGCATTGTTGTTAAAGCCCTAATTGGTTGTGAAAAGATATTGGTTGTGGAAAGAACATGAGTATCATTGTTATATGAGATATTGCATGGTTGGCAATTGTTGGGTTGTGTTTCATGTTCTTGAGAAAAGCATACTACATCTATCTTATTCTTTTGAGATTGAGATTGAGTTGAGATTGAGATTGGGAGTTAAGTATAGAACATATTGAGTCTCTAACAATTCTCTTTATGTTTCTATGAGATTTGAGATTGAGATTGGGAGTTAAGTATAGAACATATTGAGTCTCTAACAATTCTCTTTATGCTTCTATGAGGTTGATGAATCACATTGGGTCTCTAACAATTCTCTTTGTGGGTTCATGCTAAGCAAGTTTTTCTTGATGAACTTGTGAGCTGATTTGGACAGAGTTCTAGTGAAGACTTGTGAGCTGATTTGGACAGGTTCTAGTGAGGACTTGTGAGCTGATTTGGACAGGTTCTAGTGAGGACTTGTGAGCTGATTTGGACAGGTTCTAGTGAGCTGATTTGGACAGGTTCTAGTGAGGACTTGTGAGCTGATTTGGACAAGTTCTAGGGAGGACTTGTGAGCTGATTTGGACAGGTCCTAGCAGAGGACTTGAGGACAGAGTTGAAGTGGTTCTTTGAGAAGAACCTGAGGATAGTTTTGACAAGTCTTTGAGAAGGCTTGTGTGCAGCAGAGATTGATTTGTTCAAGCTTTATGAGTTGAGCTTGGGACAGATCTGACAGAGTGAGGAAGACTTGTGTTGGACCGACTGACTGTGTTTAGTATAGGTTGATGAGTTGTTGTGGAGGTGATCAGTGAGGAGAGAGGTCTCTTGAGGCTGAGCATTGAGGATAGGAGGTCTTCTGTGGAAAGGAGTTCCACGTGCTAGCGGAATAAGAGGCAGGTGATCTTCTGAAGTATCATTTCCAGAGCTGAGGGGAAGGATTCTCCTTTGGGCAGGAGGCTCATAAATTCATGAGGAGGGGAAGGATTCTCCTTTGGGTAGAGGCTCATAAATACTTGAGTAGGGGAAGGTTTCTCCTTTGGGCTGAGGCTCATAAACATTGTAATTGGGAAGGATTCCCAAAGAACTTTGAGAAAGCTTTTTAGAGAAAATTTTTGTGGAGGTAGCCCATGTTGGGTGAACCACGTTAAAATTGGTGTCTCATTGTGTGTTGCTTTATGCATTGCTTTGATATTGCTATTGGTTCATTGCTTTGCGAAGTTGAAGTTAAATAGAGAAAGTAAAAAGAGGTCTTATACTATTCACCCCCCCTCTCAGTATAAGCTTGTGTTCTTCACTTGTATCCACTTAAGAGTTAATGACATATTTCAGGTTCTCCCTACATACCTCTGACATTTGTCACATGATCAGGCCATTTTGAAGGTATCAAATAAAATGGTAGGCCAGTAGTAACTAACCCTTATTATCTTCAATGTTGTTGCTCTACCTGAATAGTGACCTCTTGATAACCCATCATGGAATTATTTCAAGAAATTTTGTTTTTGGTCTTCTTTGACACACCTCAAGAGAACTTCATCAATTTTTTTCATATACAATCCTTCAGGTAGTAGTACATAATTTAAGGCTTTGAGCCTATACCTTCTTCTTTGCAAAGCATTGAGATTTGGGGACACCTTCCCATCTAAAAAAAATCTTGCAAGCTAATCCACCTAATATATTTCTTCTGCAAGACTATCTTCATTTTGCTCTGCTTTTGGAATCTGGCATGCTACTTCCTCATCCCCTTTTGCTTTGGTGACCTATTCCTGGAAAATATCTCTTCTTCTCACCAGCTTGGTGGGATGGATTTCAATATCAAATTATTGAATCTTACCTACTTTCTTATCACATAGCTCACCCTATAGGATGAAGCTTCTAAAATTAGGATGAAACACATAAACCAAGGTTTTGTTTTGATCCAGATATTGCCTAAATATTTTTAGGGATTTCATGACTGCAAAGACTTTTCTCTCTATGAAGTTGTATTTCTTTTGATATTCATGGAGATTTTGACTCCAAAATAATATAGGATGTTCATTATATGTATCATATTTTTGATTCAATACTGCAACGTAGCTCTCCTCAATTCCATAATGTATACAATGAATTGTTTATTGAAATCTAGATTAATAAACATGAGGGCAGTGGCAATGGCTTTTTGATTGTCTCAAAAGCTTATTTTCTCTTATCAGTCCACTTGAACTCAACATTTTTCTTAAGCAATGTTGACATGGGCTTGAAAATCTGAGCAAAATCTAAAATAAACTTTCTAACAAAATTGATCTTCCCAAAGAAATATTGTAGAGCTTTTTTGTTCATAGGACAAGGGAGAGCCGATATTACTTTTACTTTGTTTGGATAGATAAAAATTCCCTAGTTAGATAAAACATGTCCCACCAACTTGCCCTCATGAACTACAAATATTCATTTCTTTTGATTTAAAGATATGCAAAACTCTACATTTCTTAAAAACTTGTTCAAGATGCTTGAGGTGTTATTACTTTTTATGGAAAAAAAAAATTATCGTCTAGATATATCAAGATTATTTTGTTAATAAGTTCACCAAAAACATAATCCATGACCCTCTAAAAAGTAGCTCCAACATTGAAATACCAAAATGTATTCTTTGGTAAGCAAAGGTGCCCTATTTTGTGGTGAAAACTATTTTAAACTGATCTTCGTCTTTCACCCAAATCTAGTTGTACCCTGAGAATCCATCTAATAGAGAAAATCTCTTAACCCCTGCAACAATCTATAAAATTTGGTTGATTTGAGGGAGAGGGTAATGCTCTTTTAGTAATACCTTATTCAAATTTTTGAAATCAACGCATAAGCGGATGTCCCCGTTTTTCTTTCTAATAGGTACCAAATTGGCCACCCATGTAGAATTTTTAATAGGGTAGATAATCTTTGCTTTTAGCAGTTTTAGTAACTTCTGCTTCATTATAGATTCGATCTTGGTATTTACAAGTTTTTGCTTCTACCTAAAAGGTTTTGCATCATATTCTAGCTCAATAGTGTGTTGAATAATCCCTTTATCATACACCTTAAGGTCTTCATATGACCAAGCTATAATATCCTAGTATTGAAGATAAGGCCTTAAGTTCCTCCATTTCTTTAGGGGAACACTAAATGCCAATATTAATCTTTTTATCCTTTTCTATTTCAACTTCTTGATAAATTTCATCATCAATTTTCATTGCTCTTGATTTCTTACCATCTTCATTATCAAAAAGGCTTTCTAGTGTGATCAAGCCCTTAGGAATATGGTTATTCTTCAATTTCATGATGTGTTGTTGATCTAATTATTGGGGAGATCTTCTTGTAAGGTATACAAGCAAGCCTCTCTAACTAGAAAATCAATGATTTAATCATCATTCTCAAACACTTGCCAAAAAAAAATTCTATCTGGTACTACAAGTCTGAAAATTAATTTAACCTTTTTTTCTCTTTTATTGATTCATAATCTAAATATGGACTAAAATTAGAACCTTTAACAGCTAAAGCATCAGCTACAGTATTCTGATTCCTAGGAATTGAGTGGATATTTAGTGCATCAAAATATTCCATAAAATCCTACACTCTTCCTATATGATTTTAAATAATGATGTTTGTTGTTGCATTTCTATGTGACTTGATTAACTACTAGCTTAGAATATCCATATATATCTAACATATTTTTTTTTATAAGTAGCAATATATTTACAATGGGTTTTTTAAAGAAGGATCCCAAAACCTTAGTTACATAGACAGCCGAGGCTGAAATTAAGATTGAAAACCTTAGGCAACGGTCCGGGGCCCAGGGCCCTGGTGCCTACAAAAATTGGGCCAACTAAGAAACAAAACAACAAAATTTGGCCTGTGGCCACCAAAACAAGAAAAATCCATAAAATGACAAACGCCAAGATCGCAAAAACTAAACGTCATCACTCCGAGAGGTCCTGCAGCCGGGCCTGGCCTAGACGGGGCCCACCCTGTCAGATCAGCTCCACTCCTCATGAGCAATAAAAGGATGGGGGCCAGTCGACGTGATGCATCGAGGCTGGCCTGAGGGCCCGGGCCAAAGATGTCGTCCCCACCCTGTCCACCATTCTGCTTGGTCTCTTAGTCCTTATTAGGGCCCATAGAAGGCCCTGCGAGCCTGGGTCTAGGCCCTGAAGTGCCCGGCCCTGATCCTGATCCTGCTCCCACCCAGAAACTTGCACCAGTCTCTTAACCAGTTCCCAGTCCTGCTCCCACTCTCGCTCCCGCCATCGTCATTGTCCTTCCTACCTCACAAGCAAGAAAAGGACTGGGCCAGTCGACATGGTGGAATAGATAGGAAAATCCCCTAGCCATTGAGGGGTGCTGCAACGAGACTTCGGGGCCCTGACTCGGGCCGAGCTAAGCACCAGGGCCTTCATCGATGCTAGTATAGTCTTGCAAAGCTATTTGGACCAGAGCTTCAGGGAAGTTCGTGGTCCAGGAGATGGAGTCTTCAGCTGAGATGGCTTGATTTGCCATGAAGTCGGCAGCCCTGTTGCCTTCTTTGTACACATGCCGAAAGGCATGGTTGGGGAGTCCTTGGAGAATGGTGAGGCTTTCCCGGATGGAATTGTGAATGCGCCAGGAGCAGTTTCTCGGGCTGCGGGCGGCTTTGATAATAACTTGGGAATCACCCTCGATGATGACTTTTGAGGTGGACTCCCTGAGGGCAGTCAACCCACTGAGGAGAGCTGCTGCTTCGATGAAGTTGTTAGTCTGGATGCCAAGCGGTGCAGCGTACGCCACGATCAGGGCCCCATGACAGTCTCTGATGACCCCGCCTGCTCCAGAGGGCCCGGGATTTCCTTTAGAAGCTCCGTCGAAATTAAGCTTGACCCATCCAGGGGGGGCAATCCACCTCGTCATAGAACATTGGGAGGGGGCGGGGGGGGACCGGGGGGAAGCTAAACTCCAAGGGATGATAGGAGGGTGACCTCACCCAGCGTCGGGGCACCTCGATCAAGGGGATGGAACGGGAATTCTTGAGGGTGAAGGACATCGCCTTGGTCGCTATCCACTGGGGGGAACAGGCCGGGGAGGAGAAGGCTCTACTGTTGCGCTCAAGCCAGAGTTGCCAAAGCAGATGAGGAAGGCAGGAGCCCCAGAGGAAGCGGATGAAAGGATGGGCGAAGGGGTTGGGCCACTGAGATAGGAGGTCAGAGATGGAGTTGGGGGCCACCCACTGAATAGAGAATTAGGAAAGGATGAGGCCCAAGACTTCAGAAGAGAAGGGACATTTGATAAAGAGGTGATTAGTGGACTCCCAGTAGCACAGACAAAGGAAGCATCTATTCGAGATCTGGAAGCCCCTCCTGATCAGGTTCTTGATAGTCAAGATCTTGTTTTGGACGGCCACCCAGACGAAGTGGCTGATTTTGGGGATCAGCTTCTTGGCCCACACCTGTCGGGCTGGAAAGGGGGCCTCGTCAGGGACTCTTTGAAGGTTGTAGGCAGATTTGATAGAAAATACACCACTGGGAGTGCCATGCCAGACACATCTGTCATCACCTCCGAAGGACGAAATAATAGTCACCTTGAGGAGACGTTGAAGCCTGGAGGCTTGAAGCGGGTGCCTGGGGTTCAGGATGGGTTTCCAAGTAACCCGCCCCTGGTTCTGGGAAAGATAGGCCAAAACTTTGGGCCCTCTATCCGCCAGCCCTGGTTTGAGGATGAGGAAATCTCTGTCAGCAGTCAGGGCCTCATCAAGGATCCATCTGTCTTCCCAGAAATCGATCTTGGCTCCATCCTCGAGTATCCATCTGGTCCCTTTCCAAATAATGTCTTTGGCGTAGATCAAGGACTTCCAAAAGGTTGATCCATCTCGGGGCTGGGATTCGCTGAGGAAGGGGTGATGGTGGCAGTATTTCCTGTGCACGATGCTGACCCACTCATCAGGGGCATTGGTGAACACCTTCCAGGCGTGCTTGGCCAAGAGGGCCTTGTTCATGAGGGTCACCCGCCTGAGACCGATCCCTCCCTCGCCTTTGGGGCGGCAGACCAGGGGCCAAGAGACCAGGGGAATCCTCTTCTTATCTTCGCTGCCCGACCAGAGAAATCATTTCTAAATTTGTTCGATGTGAGCTGCAATGGAGGTCGGGATTCTAAAGACCGACATGAAGTATATCGGAATGCTTTGTAGGACTGCCGCCAAGAGGGTGGCTCTACCAGCCTGCGAGAGGAGGTGACCTTTCTAGGGGGCCAACTTCCTCTGAATTCGCTCAATCACCCCGCCCCATAGGGCCTTGGAGGACGCACCTATGAACAGGGGAAGCCCGAGGTAAGAGGAGGGAAGGGAACCAGGGGTGCAGCCCAAAATCCACCCGATTCTGATCTGCCTAGCCAAGGGAGTATGGATGAAGAAAATCTTGCTTTTTCGAAGGTTGATTTTTTGTCCGACCACCTCCTCGTATAGGGTCAGGATATGCTTGAGGGTCTTGGCTTGAGGGATTGAGGCAGAGGTGGCGAGGATGGTGTCATCCATGAACTGTTGGTGGGACACAGGGGGTAGGCCCGATGCAGGCCTGATGCCCAAAATGAGACCGCGGGTCACAGCGCCCGAGATGGTACGCCCCAGGGCCTCAGCCAAGATGATGAAGAGGATCGGGGACAGGGGGTCACCTTGGTGGAGGCCTCTGGAACTGGGGAAGAACCCGACAGGGGACCCATTGATGAGGATAGAGAACCAAGGGGAGGACACACAGTTGCTTATGAGCCTGACCCAGGAGGGGTGGAACCCAAACTTAAGGAGGACCTTGAACAGGAAATCCCAGTCAACTCTATCAAAGGCCTTGTTCATATCCAGCTTGAGAAGAAAGGAGGCCTTTTTGGATAGGACGGCCGAGTGAATGGCCTCATGCATGATTATGACACCGTCTGTGATCAGTCTACCTTTGACCGAGCTGCCCTGACAGGGGGCAATAATCAAGGGAAGGATATCCTTGAGGTGGGAGGCCATGGATTTAGTCAAGATTTTGTACAGGACATTGCACAAGCTGATGGGGCAAAAATCTGAGAGGGATCTGGTTGCCTAGGTCTTGGGGATCAGGGCTATGAAAGTGGAATTGATACCTCTGGGGATGGATTTGGCAGTCTGCAGGTCCCGGATGGCAGCACACACTTCTTGCCCGACGATGTCCCAGAATGATTGGAAAAATTAGGGGGGAATCCATCCGGGCCCGAGGGGGGGCCGCCTCAGCCTTCATGGAAAAAGTGGCAGCATGGATTTCGGAGTTAGACAAGGGCTGCACAAGCATCTCATTTGCCATGGCCAAGACAGAAGAAGGGATATATTCTAGAAGGGATTCAACCGCTTCTGGGGACCTGGGGGGGCTGTCACCCAGGAGCTCCTAGAAGAAGTGGGTGGCTTCAGCCCGGATGTCCTCTTCTTCCTTGATGATTCTGTCATCACTGCCCACCAACTCAAAAATTCTGTTGGAACCCCTGTTCCTAAGAGTCGACGCGTGGAAGAACTTAGTGTTTGCGTCGCCATCTTGGAGCCACAGGGCTCTCGACTTCTATCTCCAAAAGGTTTCTTCCCTAGCCAGAATGTTGTGATACTCATTGAGAGCAAGGCGTTCCTCTTCCCTGAGCCCCGGGTCTTGGGAGCCTGCTTGAAATCTGGACTCGAGGTCTTCGAGTTTTTCTTTAAGTATTGCTTTGTTTTCAAAGATATTACCGAACACCTCCTTATTCCATACCTTGAGTTGCTCTTTGAGGCATCTCAGCTTGTAGAAGACTTGTTCAGCGGGGCATCCGGGGACTGGGGGAGCCCACCAGTGGCCTACCTAGGCCCGAAAGTCAGGGTGATGCAGCCACATGGACTCGAACCGAAAAGGCCTCTTGGGGGAGGGGTGATGATCGATTTCGAGGAGGAGGGGGCTGTGATCAGACCCAATTTTGGGGAGGGCCAATAGGGTGGCATCGACAAACATGGGAAGGGCTTCCTTGGACAAGAAAACTCTATCTAGTCTAACCTAGATATGGTTTTCTCCCGCTCTTCTATTGGACCAAGTGAACCTGGCTCCTTTCAGGCTGACGTCCATGAGCTCATTGAGGGTGATAAAGGCTCCAAAGTCCTCCATGCTCTTGCCCTGAACCGTTGAGCCCCCGCTTTTATCAGAGAGGAACAGGGGACTATTGAAGTCCCCAGCCAGGATCCAGGGCAGGGGGGCAAAGGCTTCTCTCATCGAACTAATTTCCTTCCATAAGGCCGCTTTCTCGACTGGGCTATTAGGAGCGTAGACGTTGGACAGAATCCATGATCGCCTTGACTTCACACAATGGACCAGAATGTTGATTATTCTGGGAGACAAAGATATGAGTCTTCCCTCAAAATATCGAGGGTCCCACATGCATAGCAAACCCCTGGCTGAGCCAGCCACAGGGGTAGACAGGGACTCGCAATTGCGCCAGGTAGCTTGGGCTACACGTCGAGCAGCAACGTCATCTATTTTGGTCTCCTGAAGAAGGAGGAAGGATGGGCAATGATCCCTACGGAGTTGGCCGAGGATCCTTTTCTTGGGGGCCCCATTGAGTCCCCTAATATTCTAGGTGATGAGCTTCATTTGACACCCTTGTGGGGTCGCTTGCCCCCCTTCTCGGCCTGAGCGGGGGGTTTGGGTCGGATGGCATCCATCTTGGAGAAGCTTGCACCAACGTCAGAGAGAGTTGCCTGGGAGCCATTGGCTATGTCATCTTCAGTGATCCTGGTCCACTGGTCACCCAGGGTGGGCCGCCCTCTTTTGAGTTTGCTGTCGAAGTCTGTGGCAAAGGTCTTGCTACGGGTCATCTTGGGGCTGACTTCATTGGGCCCGGATGGAGAACTAGCTTCAATCTCTTCCTCTGACCTCTCAGATCTACACTCCAAGGGAGGAAGCCCAGCAGGGATCACCGGGAGGGGCAAGGGGGGGTCGAGGGGGGATAGCGGGAGTGGGGGGGAGAAGGGGGCCCCGAAAGAGGTGGGAGCCAGCGGGGAAAGGAGCCCGGGTAGCTCGCATGCCTGGAGGGGGGCACAAGTAGGGGCCTACGAGGAGGGATTCGAAGCGGGCAGGGAGGGAGAACCTGGGATCGGGGCCCCAAAAGATGACCCAGGGGAGGGAGCAGCAGAAGGGGAAACCTGGGGAAGACCGCCCTCCAGACCGGGGTCCACATGAGAGTCCTTTGGGGCAGAAGGTGGGTCTCCTTGTTGGTCCAGGCCTAGGATCTGAGGCCATCGCGAGGGGGTCCTCGAGATGGGGCCCGACCTGATCGGGAAGGGAGTTTGGGGATAGGGCCATTAGCCTTTTTGGATATCGGGCATTGGTGGGAGAGGTGACCCTGAGTGCAGCAGGTGGGGTAGAAAGCAGGTTTGTTTTCATAGATCAGGGGTTGGTGCCAAAAGAAGGACCCAAAAGAGATGGTCACCGAAGAGGGGAGTTCGGATTCGAGATTGGCGTTGACACAAAATCTGGCATGCACCATTCGGGATCCTGCCTTGGTAGCGGGGTCAAAGGCCACCAGGTCCCCGATCGACTGAGCAATGAGTCTTAGGACGTCTTCATGCCACAAGTGGAAGGGAAGGTCTGGGAGACGAACCCAGACCGGGGCGAAGTTGATGCTTTGGGTGTTGGGGTGGAAGTCAGCTCCATAACGCCTGAGGAAGAGGCTTTTGCGCCCTAAAAACCAGGGCCCACCCGATAGGATCTTTTTGGCATCCTCACTGTTATTTAGTTTGATGATGAAGAAGCCCTTGGTCAGGGCAACCAGCTGAATATGCTCGAAAACCTTCCATTTGGTAGCCGCCCATCTACGGACGATTTCCATGTCTGGGCGCCCTCCCAAGAATTTCCCTACCAGGGAGGCAGAGGAACCAGCTACCAAGGAGGAGTAGACCTCCTCCTGAATAGAAATGTGGGTGCCCTCGAGGGAAAGACCTAGCCCCAGGGCCCGGGAAGGGGCCCTGGTGCCCGCCAAGATCTGCTGATAGGAGGGTTTGGGCCCGCCCGAGACAGAGCCCTGCCCAGGATCAAGGGGATTTTTCCCTAGGCCTACACTCGCATCGAGGCTGGCCTGGGGGCCAGGGCCCAAGATGTCATCCCCGCCCTGGCCACCAATCAGATCAGGTGCAGAGCCATCCTCTGGGCCCGTCGAGGGTCCTGCTGGCCCGGGATTGGGCCCTGACGTGCCTGATCCCGATCCCGAACCCGATCCCGCCCAGAAACCTACACCATTCTCTGAACCTATCCCCAGACCTACATCTGCTCCTGCTCCAGCTCCTGTCATTCTTTTTATCATTAAATAATACTTTATCCATATATATCTAACATCTTAATGCTTAAACTTTGTTTGCATTAATCCCAGATACAAAGCTTCATATTCTACAATATTATTGGTTTAAGATCAAGTCAATCTATAAGCAAAATGTTGTATACCTTCATTTCAAAATTATGCCAACCCCGACTCTATTTTTGCATATTTCTCCATCAAAATGAATTATCCAAATATTTGACCCTCTCAATGACTGATTAGATGTTGCAGGAATATTTTTCTCAATTTTTGAAGAGATGCTATAAGTACCGATTCTAGTTCTAAATAGACTGTAATCTTCTCTAAATGGTAACTCATCTTCCACTTCTAGAAAGGCATAAATCAAAATAAGGTTTTGGGTCCACTACTACAATTTCTTGAACAATAGTGACCTTTGGTGCCCTGTGTAACATCATTAACACATATTTTACTACTCCAATGGTCTTGACTAGCGTCCCATCCAATTGCAACACTCCTAGACAAGATCTAGTGTATTCCATTCTTGTTTCATCACATACTATTTTAGGTATGACTGTAGTTGAAGCCCTTGAATCTTTCATGTAGTTATGGACAATCCACCCTTCCATTCTCAGGGAAATATAAAAAAGTGGGGGTTTATTCTTTAGGGTTGTTGGAGTCATTTTTCCTTAAACGTGTGACAAGTTAAAGATTGTATTGGTCTCTTTTTCTTGGAAATTCTTATTCAAATAGGTCTTTAACAAGTCAATCTATCCAAGGATGAAGAGGGTGACATAAAGACTTGCTTTAGAGGGAGTCCTTTTCAGTTCTTCGACTATGTTGAAATCAATATTTCCTAAAGAACTCTTCTCATATATTTTATCAGTTTCACTAAATTTTCAGTTATACTGTTGAGTTGCTTTGATTATTTACTTCTTGGTGATGGAAGGGGAATCTTAGCTTCTCTTTTGCCTCTTCCTTAGAACCTACTTGTTCTTTATTTTTCTTCCTTTCTCCCTATTTTGGAGGGTTTTTATCCTTTTCTTGTTCTTTAAAATTTGGATCTCTCCTCTCAACAACCTATGGGATTGGGAACCTATCATTGGTTGGTAGGGGTTGTTCCCTCTTTTTTGAGAAGGAACATGAAATTAACCCATTTTTTGTGGATCTGACTGTAATTATTTCTTTCCAGGTCTAGTTAGGATTGAAACCGATTCTTCTTCTAATGGTTTTGGTCCAAACATGACTTGTTTAAGCTACCATAACATATTGATCCTTCCCTTTTGATTTCTCTTAGCTTTCTCTATGGATTGTTGTACATGGTGTTGGTACATTACACAGGTGTCAGAATAATGAGGTTCATTACAGACTAAACACCAAACATTAACCAAACTGGTTTCAAGGGAAAATTCTTGATCCTCTTGATTTGTATTAATCCTGGGTCCTGTATTGCTACTAGTGTCAAGCCTCTGATCTTTGTTAATGTATGGAAATATTCTCTATTGATATATTCCATTTCTCTTTTTTCCATGGCATTCACCTTGTTATTAATTATTTTCTACGTATTCTGGATATCTAACAATAGAGTAGAATCTTGGTAATTTTGAGAATGGAGTGGGGAGAAGGGACTAAATTTGTCGATGGTTTTGTAGGAGGAATCATAGCCAATATGGGAGTTGGGGATACATAAAAAATGATGTTGATTTTCTAACTTACGGCGTAAACTGAGGGATTTTAGAACAATAAGGCATGACCATATTTGGTAGGATTCTTCCTAGAGCTATTAGAATATTTTATGCCTACACAGTTGCATGGTAAACCTGAGGAAAGGAGTCTACACCTGACTGCTAAGTATGTAACCCTAGGTATAATTCAAGGGCTTTGATATGATACATAAAAGTAAGGCAGAGCTAGTCTAGCTTTAGGAGGAATTCTTTTCCATGTCCTACTACCTCAAATTAAATTCGGAGACTAACTCCTATGGGTGTTTTTGCATGGCAGTGAATTGATTCAAGATTGAAAAGGGATCAGATGACTCATTAAACTCTTCCATAAAAGGACTATCTAATTTGACCCATGAATGAGTGTTTTTATTACTCAGGGTTCTAAACCAATGAAGGGTTTTTCCTCTAAAGGATAGGTCTAGAAGCCTGACAATCATATCTTCATTCCTAATATTGTGGATGGTTGCTAGATTTAATATATCTTGATAGTGCTCATAGGGATTTTTTCCTAAACCATCATAGGTGGGTATATCCTTGGATGTAGCCTAAGGGATATCATGCATCTACAGAAGTCCTAAGGGACTAGAGGTATCCCAATTAGGATTTTGCATAGTCTAATTTTAGTTTACATTCTGATGCTGAGCCATATTTACTAGAGTTTTTTGTAGGGTTGGTTTTTGGGGAACCCAACGATTAGAATTTATTGAAATTTCTTCGAAAGGTGAATCTAGGGATAAGCTTCTTGTGTGCCTTGATCTTCTAGATGGTAGTTCAAATAATGGTATAGGATCTTGGCTATTCCTAGTATATGATCTAGTAAACATGAAAATGGGCTACTATAAAGGGTTTTTTAATTTCTTGATTTTTAGGGAGTCACCAAGTGAATTTGGTTTCATTGCTTAATGAGGTCAAGAAAATTCACTAAATCTTGATTCCTCCGAGGAAAATATAGAAAAATGTTTATTGGGCAAGTGAATACATCATAAATCAGTCCCATCGAGCATACCAAAAACTATTGTGATTCAATTTATCACATATAATGAACTTGAACCGTGACTATTATCTGTAAAGACTTATATGAAAGCACCCATTAATCATAGCCCAAACCACACATTGTATGAACTAAATTGCTTCAATACAACTTTTAGAGTAGGTTGGTTCCTTGTCAACTTATTGGATGTCAACTCTTTTAAGCTCAGTAAAATGAATAACTAGTAGAGATAGGAATAGAAGGGTTAAGGAAGAAAGAACTAGTGGCTGAATAAAGCTAACAACAGAGGCATCTACAGAGAACATCCTAACCACTCAACTTCTAGAAAATACTTGGAACTAACAACATTCACAACATTACCATCTTCAAAATTAAAACCAATTGCATACTTCAAGAATTATTTCAAACATCAAGGATATCAATAATTCAAATAGCAGAATAATATTGACACTCTGACTAACATAAATAGAATTCCATCCAAGCATACATTTAAACATGAATCATTCCAATTTACTCTAAGTTAGAAATCCAATTTAGCAAAATAGACTAACCATAGCAACAGTAGCAGAAATGACTTCACCAAGCTTGTAATCAGATGATAAAATATGCAAGTTTGAGGTAAACATTCCAAGTAATGCTCCTTTCATTAATTATGGGAAAATATACAACAGTAGCACAAGCAAACACTTTAGAGCTAACCTTTTGGAAGGAGGTCATAACCTCTATTTATAGTTTTACAATGAATTTTTGATAAAACAGAGAATTACAAAGAAATATGCACACTTAACCAACAAGATGCTAATGTGGTGGTCTCATGTTTAGTTTAAGAAGAGAGGGATGATCTTGGTCCATCGATCCTCTACAATTTTCCTCTACAACTTGTTCGGTCTTCATAGGTTTTAGCTATGCAATATTTCCAATAACGCATCTAAGTCATCCTCTGTTCTTGCAATTCCTCCTTAGTAGTTGATCTGCAACTGAATTATCCATGAATCTTAGATATTTTGGCTTCTCAGCTCAATAATACCTACTTAGATTCACCGTATGTGTGCTGCACTTAAATCTTCACTATTTGCACATCAACTTGAATTTTGAGTGTCAATCTATCTTTAGATGACTAAGATCTAATCTTCAGAAGAAACTTGAGATGTTTGTGGCTCGGTTTTTAGCCTTCCTATACTTCAAAGTCATGTGGCCATATATTTTTCATTGTTTCAGCCAATGTTGATTATTTTGACTAACTTATAACATCTTGCCTCACGTGCGGACACATTCACCTTCTTCTTTACGGTTCCAAGGCAAAACAGGATTGCAACATAGAGGTCCTTCATTGGATATGATTTTTTATTTACAATTGCTTAATCATTGACCATTTTGATTGTGATGTGAATCTTGGTTGTATGGCGTGCGACTGTAGTTTCTCCTTCACACTTGGCTCAAAGTGCATTTCAACTTTGGTAGAAAAATAGCACTCTAGATTACATTTTTGATTGCAATGTTGGTTGGTTTGACTTTGTTTACTGTGACTTGGATACACCCTTGCAGCCTGGTGAATGCAACCTAGATACAGCCTACTGAGTGTGGCCTAGATATACTCATAGTTGTGCCACACTTTGAATTTTGTAAATGTACAGTTTGGCTTCATTGACTGTGATTGAGAAACTACTTAGTGTTGAGTAGCATCTTTGCATGTAATCATAGAATAAGGTGTTGGGTCACATTTCCATTCTGAAGTCTTGCTAAGTCAAACTAAGCTAACTACGGCCTGAATACATCCTTGCGGTCTAGTGAATGCGGCCTAGATACACTTGTTCAACACAGCCAATTTTCAAATTTTGTTGTAAAAAAATATTATGTAGCCTTTTGGGCCTACAATAGTCATGGTTGGAATACTACAACTTATAAAACCATTGCAATCTATCTCTACATATATGTTGTCACTTTCAATATTGCCAGTAGGTATAGCATCTAAATTTGATAAAATTCAAAAATATTTTCTTTGGAAAAGATGTGAAGTCATGGAGTTTAAACTAAGATTATTATATATGAAAAGGTTGTTAAACAATTGGTTAAACTATAAAATCCAAGGTTTTCACTAACATTTCTCTAGATTTATTATGAGTGATTGCGAACATTTTAGGGTTTAAAGTTGGAAAATATAAGACACTTTGGAACTCATATTTGGATAGAATGAAATCTTGCTTGGCAAGTTCTAAAGATAAGTTCTTAACCATTGTTGGAATATTAAAACTCTTAAAAACAACACTGCAATATATCCATCTTTACATGATGTCACTTTCAAGATTATCAACAAGTATATCATCTAAATTTGATAAAATTCAAAGATATTTTTTCTAGAAAATATATGAAAAAGAATTAGATTTCCTCTCTACAAGTGATATAGTTTTTACAAAAGTAAAAATATCGGAGGGGAGGGCTTGTGGAATTGTAGACTTATGAGTTTGGTATTAGCGGTAAAAAAAAAATTAACTGGTTATATGGGATTGAAACAGGTCCCATCTGTATTACATCATCACCACATAGTGGTATTACAACAAATATTGAATATTATCCATGTATCACCTGGCAAGATTTGAACCTTGGTCTCCTCCTTAAGTGTTGAGGAATCTAACTGGTTGAGCTAATACCACTTGATTTTAGGGGTAAAACTTGACTCAAATATCAATGAAAGAATTGGGTAAAATATGCTACTTCAAAAATAAATAGTTTCTCTTGATGCAATAAAATTATTCATGAAATGAATCCTACCTAGAGGATCAAAAATATGAAATTTCATTTCAAATGGTGCATAATTGATCACAAAACTTATTGGATGGTTAGTTAGTGAGAAGAATTTTTCAAATTTTTGGTATGATGTTTGGTTGAAGCCTTATCCTCTTATTTCTAATCTAAAATGGAAATTGTTGGCTTGGGCATGTCTAGTTTGTAAAGGTTCAATGATCCAAAATTATATTAATATGAGCAACAACTCTATTTCATGGGATTCTTAAAGGAAAGAAACTCACACAAATAGGGGATGAGCTTAAAAGATGCTTCAATATTTATATTTATATCTTTTTACACAAAATGATGAGTTGGTTTGGAATCTATTGATGGAGTAGAACACACACTGAAAATTTCATCATACAACGTTAGCTTTCTAGAGTGTACAACATTTTCTTCTCTATTGGACGATGGTGGTTCCTTATCGTACAATTGTATGATCACTCTTAAACACTCAGTTGCATCTTCCTCTCATATGCTTGTACAATTACCCTCATTGTATGACAAATTCCATCGTACAACTATATGGTCTTTCTTTGCTCAATTATATGATATGATTATGTTTGTATGTCTTTTTATTGTCTGATTGCTTACTTTGTATGATAATAATATTTCATGCCACTTTCAGTCCATTCTCAAGCATCATTTAATGTGTGATATTTACTTCTTTATGATCGTTCAATGTTGCTCTCAGTTACTAGAAATTGTATGATTTGCTCCCAATATACTACAACAATCGAGATTATGTCTTGGTATTACGATGGCAATATTAATTAATTATTTTGTAGTTCATCATGTTCAATTTTCTTTATTCCTAATCTGGCTCCAAGGTAAACATAATCCCTTTCATATTAACAATTATCACCCTTCATGCATTATAAAATCTCTTACATCGTTGTTTAAAAGCAAAGCTCTTAGTTCACTAGTCATACTTTGTATCTCAAATAATATTCTTGCCCACAAGCATATGTTTCAATGGATCAGTTATCTCTTAAATTTGTTCTTCTTCATTGTGATTCACCTTTCTTTTAGTTTAACGATACCTTGGACTCCAGTGCCAACACCACAATCCTTATTCGTTTGGACTCTAATGCCTCGAAATATTTTTTGGATCCTACACAAAGATGCAACAACATACACAATATTTCAGATTGAAAATTTTATCCATTCAACAATAACTAAGACTCAATATTAATTAGAAAAATATTATTCATTTTATTTCTTTGGGAATACAAGGCTAAAAATTTGAAATCCCTTTCTCTTCTCTCCTCTTCCCGTAAAAAACCCAAAGATTGTCCAATTAGAAAATATGTATAGCTTCTTGAAAAATGTTACATAATGGCCAAGCTGTTGGACTTCCAACTACACAACAAACCATCTTCCGTAATAGTTGATTTTCAAGATGCTCTCGCATCATAATTTTTGGATAAAGAAAATTATTCATGAACATTCTACAAATCTTCAAATCCTCAGTTACTTGATTTTTCCATTTGATCAAATATTCATGATATTCCTTGACTCTTGTTCTCTTGGCTACTCTAGAACCTATGACTACCTTAATTTCATATCTTTCCTTCTTTGGCAACTATCGTACCCAATCTACCTTTAAAAGTTTTAAAATTGCACCATATTGCTCACTATTTGATTCCTCATAATACGGGTATAAGTATGCTACATTAAAGATATAATAAATATCCACTACTTAAGAGAGTTCAATTTCATAAGTATTTACAGTCAAATTCTTCAATACTCTACAAGGTCCAATCTTCTTCTAGTTTAACTTACTGTAAATACCTTTTGGGAATTGCTCCTTTCACAAATGTGTTAAAACCAAATATCCAACCTAAAATTCTAGCAATCATTGCTTGCAATCAACATGTTTATATTTCATAGAACTCTTTTCTATATTACTTCTCACCTCATGATGCAAATCATGAATATAGTCAACAAAGTCTTTCACAATAACACTTGGCCTCTGTAAATAATTTGTCTTTTGTAACTCATCTACTCCTCTTGGATGTACTCCATATACAATTTGAAATAGAATTTTACATGTACTTTCATTCACTGAGTTATATGTGCCTATGCCAAAACAGTATCCCAAAGCTTCATCTTCTTTTGGACTAAGCATCTTAGCAAATTTTAAAGACTCCTATTCACAACCTTTGTTTGTCCATCGATTTTTGGATGATAAGCCAAACTAAATGCCAACTTAGTACCTAATTTCTCCCATAATGTTCTTCAAAAATGGCTCACAAATTTGTTATCCCTATCTAAAACAACTCTTTATAAACCCATATAATCTCATCACTTTCATAAAAAATAAAGTAGCAATATGTGTCGCATCATTTGTTTTCTTATAGGGTATAAAATGTGCCATCTTCAAGAATCTATTAACTACAACAAAAACATAGTTGTTCATTATTTGTATCCTAGGAAATCCAAGAATAAAATACATGCTTATATCCTTCCATGGTCTCTCTATAATTCCTAATGGTTGATATAGTCCTATGTTTTGACTCTTCCTTTTTGCATGATAATATACTTGACAACCTTGCACAAAATTTCTTACATCTACATTCATCCTAGGTCAATAGTAACCTTCTTCAAGTTATCTTAAGGTTTTATCCATCCCAAAATATCCTACAAGTTCTCCATTATGCTTTTCTCTTATCAAATTTTCTCTCGTTGAACTTTGTGGTATACATAGTCAATGTCCCTTGAATAACATTCCTTCTTGGATGATATATTTAAGCTAGGGGGTCCTATCTTCTATAGTAGTATTACTACATGATGCCCAGGCTTCCTTTAAATATTCATCATCCTTATAAATATCCTTCATGTTATCAAAACCAACAACTTCTATCCTTATCATATTCACCAAAACAATTTCCTGCTCAAGGCATCAACTACTCAATTTAATCTATGACTTCTATGCTTCAAGACAAATGAATATCCTTGAAAAAATCTACCCACTTCATATGCCTATGATTCAACTTACTCCGGTTGTTAATAAATTACAAAGCATATTTGTTTGTGAACAAGACACTCTTTTGACAACAAACAATGTCTCCACTTATTTAGGGATTGGACAATGGCATAAAACTCTTGGTCATAGACCAAGTATTTTATCTTTGCCTCATTTAACTTATCATTGAGATAGGCAATGGGATTGCCTTCATGGATCAAGACTCTTATTGTTGTCCCAATTGCATCACAATTTATCAAAAAGACCTTTTCAAAATTGGTAAGGCTAGAACTTGTTGCTTTATTATCTTTTCCTTTAGTACTAGAAAATTCCTTTCTGCTATACTTTTCCACTTACATTCATGCTTTCCTCCTTTTAGGGTCTTTGTTATCAGTGTAAAAACCCACTGAAGTTTCTAATAAACTTATTATAGAAAATTTCTAGACCATGGAAACTCTTGGCCTCAAACTTACTTCTTGGTGATGGCCAATTCACAATGGCCTTAACCTTCTCAAGATCCATCCACAATCCTTCTAGTGAAATCACAAAACCCAAGTACACCAATTCCTCTTTCATGAAACTACATTTCTTCAAGTTGACTAGAAAATTTTCTTCCTTTAGTCTTTGTAATACTAATCTCAAATATATCAAATGATTTTCCTTGCTTTTACTAAATATCAAAAATCATCCAAATAAACAACCACAAACTTACCAAAAAATGGCTTCAACACTTTGTTCATCAACTGCATAAAGGTACTAGGTGCATTTTTCAATCCAAATGGTATAACAAACCATTCATACAATCTATCCTTTATATTGAAAGTGTTTTCCAACTCATGTCCTTCTCTAATCTAAATTTGATGATAACCATTCTTCAAATCTATCTTTATGAAGTACTTTTCCCCACTCAAGCAATCCATCAAATCACCCATGCGTGGCAATGGAAATCTTGTTAGAATAAGTAATTATTCTCTTAAGTTCTACTAGGATAGACATACTTGAGTTTCCACTCCTCCATGAGTCAGGTGAACTCTCAGTATATTCTAGATCAGATTTGATGAGTTTTTGTAATCCAACGACTCTCAATGATCAACTTTGCTATTTATACAAAGTTGATCCATGGAATAAATCAATCAGTTCTATTTTGTTTCTTCAAATATTGTAATGCTTTGTAGTTCTACTCTTGGGAAATTCTAACATGGTACCAGAGTAGGATAGATTCTGCTAGGCATTCTCTCTTGAAGGCAGTTTCACGAACTGGTTCATAATCTCTTATCTTTTGTTTTTAAAAAAAAAGAAAAGAGGTTTTTATATCTATTGTAGATTGCTTATTTTATATCTGCAATTTTTTTTGAGAAATTTGTTTATGGTAATATCTAAATAGTTTAACTAGATTTTGTTTTACCATATTATGCAAATATTCTCCTCTTTTTTTTCAAAACATATTGAAATTGTTGTTCTTACACTGCAACTATATAGATTTTGAAATTTTTTCCTGCAATTTTTTTGTTCTAATCGTATGCCTATTTCAATTCTCCATCTCTCTTGATGAATGCATGCTTGCATTGGCTCCATATAGCCATCACTGCGTAACGTTATTTCATGAACGCATGCTTGCCTTGGCTCCATTGTAGCCATCGTTGCGTATCGTTCATAAGTGGAGACTAAGTTTCGTAGGCATATCTTTTTGGTGGGCAATTAAAATCATGATTTTTTTAATTGAAAGTTGGAAATTTTTTTTTCTTCGTGAGATCTTTAACTAAGAGTATGCAACATTTCTCGCATCAAAGTTAAGTGGACATTTGGTCTATATTTAAATAACACCAAAGTCCATTAATTTTTTATAAAACGTGGCACATTTGCCAACATTTTTTAATTGGCGTGCGACAATAAAGACTATCATCTTCTCAATGGGTATTTCCATAGTTAATTCTCAAACGTTTGAAGATCTTCAGATTTCCCGTATTCAGTTATCTCGAGCTTCTCCTTTTTTCGTCCTTCGGCGCTCCAGGAAGAACTTCGAATTTTTTTTTATAAATATATCCATCTTAGTGAATGCTTGAAATATTATTCTCTGTGAATACTTGAGATCTATTTTTTTATCTGTGTTATCTCTTGATTTGCATGGTGTTTCTTCATTATAAAGCATTATATATTGATGGTTTTTTTATTTGCGTGGTGCCTTCACTAACGTCTTATGGTTTTGATGAGCCTCTCTGCATGGTGCCTTCACTGACGTCTTCAAAGCTTCTCAACGAAATACATTTTTGGAAGCCTCTCTGAGTGTGCGCCATCCCTGACGTCTCCCATAGTGGAAAGGCTTTCAATACCTCTCAAAGTAGTGCCTTCGCTGACGTCTAGCGTAACTTACCTGGGCAGAACATTTTTGGGAGCCTCTCTGCGTGTGAGCCTTCCCTAACGTATTCGAAAATAGCTCATTTTGCATTCACCTTCCTTGTTGTCTTCAGTAGCATCCAAGGCCTATCGAAGCCATTCCTGCGTGCGATATCCAGGCTATTCATGCCCTTTCACATTTTTTGAACGCTCCTTTCCATTCAACGCTCATGCAATCAGGTATATTTTAATATTTTTTTCTAATTTTTTTAGAACTAATCATTCCTTAGTGCAACAATATTCATAGCCTTTAAAGGCTTTCGATATCCTTCCTCGCTGCCCCTTGATGTCTCTTGTGAAGCATCTCAGTTGTTCATTGATGGAAGTAGCATTAAAGGCATTCGAAGCTTCTTCCTCGTTGCCTCTTGTCTTCTCTCATGACGTCTCTTAAATTCAACCATGGTAGAATGATTGTTATAAATTTAAATTTCACATCATAAGTTTCATTATCTTTTTTTCAAGTAAGAGATAATAGATCTGCTCATTGTATTAAATTGTACCCCTCTAAAATATTCTATCCTTTTCTTTTAGTGCCCTTCCTTGGCCACTACAAGATATCAAAAGGATAAAGTTGTAATCTCAATAAAAATTATTTTTTTTTGGGGGGTGTTTTAGGTGCCATTTTTGCACCTATTCTAAGAGCTTCAAGGGGGGGTTATTGTTGTTTTGGTCATTGCCTCTTTTATTTTTGTCTCCTTACCTTTGATCTAATTCCTTTTTACTAAGATCTTTATTAAAATAATCTAAAATAATATTTTGGTAGAGGACTCTAAACAAGGATATTTCTTTTAAACAACTTAAGGTAAACTCTAAGTAAGGATATTTCTTTTAAAAACTAAAATTAAATTTCTTCATAAACATTTTCAAATTTTATAAAGATATTTCTTTAAACCTTCATAAAAAAAACATTAATTTTTTTTTAAATCACCTATGTTCCAAGTATTGGACTTCTAATAACTTATAGTTTCCCTCACGTAAGGGTGGGTTATTGAGAAATACAATATTAGGATCTGGTTGATTATCCATTAAAAGCCTATGTTCCAGTATCAATTCTCTCATTACTTATAGTTTCCCTCACGTAAGGGCGGGTAATTGAGAAGAAAAGATATATTGGCCTGGAAAATTTTACTTGATTCATTAGCCTATTTAATTATACCAACACTCCTCATTTACTTATAGTTTCCCTCTCGTCAGGGCGGGTATATTGAGGAAATTGGTATTCATCTCAGGTTTTTTGTTTCCTTCTTTAAACTCCATTGTATTCTCTAAACTAAATATACTTGAAGTCAAAGGGGGGAATTATTGGTTCACTTCAAATTTCTTTGGCAAAATGAATACAATGAATATAATTGATCCTCTCACCCCTCATAACTATCATACATGGAAACCAAAAATATTAAATCTCATTTCTCAAAAAGGGCTCACTCACTTGCTAGAAGAGAAGCAACCTGAATTTGAGAAAGAATATGAAATATTTGTTCATAAAGGCAAGATGTATGAAACAATGGGTATTATAAGCACTAATGTAAATGAAAGCTTATGGTTTCACATTACAGATTGTAAAACTCCATATGAAAGTTGGGAGAAACTAAAGAACTTGTTTGGGAAAGTAGATCAAATAAGATCAATGCAACTAGAGGCAGAATTAACAACATTATCTCCTGAAGACTTCAGCAATATTGTTGACTTTCTCACCAAATTTAAAGAAGTCCTCACTCAATACAAAGGTAGTGGGAAGAATAAAATAGAAGAAGAATGCATCTATCTAATTCTTTCTAAATTAAATGGTGTATTTCAAATTTTTGCAACCACCTTTCTATCTACAAAAGATGCTCTTGGTGCAAGCTTTAAAATGCCCTCCTTAGAAGAATTTTGTGATAGGCTAACTAGAGAAGAAACAAAACTTGCAAAGTATGAGATCTCTTCCTCTTCCTCAAAAGCCTTAGTAGCATCCACCTCTACTAAAGAAAAATTCAAAAATAAAGAAAAGAGTCCCATAACTTGTACTCACTACAAAAAGAATGGTCATTCTATGAACAAATGTTGGAAAAGACTACAACAACTAGAGGCAGCAATGAAGGATCAAAAGATAGACACTAAGAAGCAGATAGGAAAAGCCTTAAATGTTCAAGGCAAGACTATAAAAACTTCATCAAAATACTGGGTTCTAGATTCAGGAGCAACTCATCACATGACTTCCTCAGATGAGTCATTCACTTCAATCTCCTCAAGTTCAACATGTAGCATAGAAGTTGGTGACTCATCCTTTATCCCAGTCAAAGGAAAAGGTGACATATCCATTGATGGTGGTTATATCAATAATGTTCTCTATGTTCCAAACATTGCAACAAATCTCCTCTCCGTCTATCATATTTGTACTTATGGAAATGGAAAAATAGTTCTCTTCTCCCCAATAGGAGTTGAGATAAGAGACTTTCAAGACCCTCACTCTCTCATAGCAAAAGGAGATATTGATCACAATACTCACCTATTTCACTTCAAAGGATTCAAAAATTTAGAAGGGGCCTCCTATTTTGTTGCTCATGGAGATTTTGAAAGCAAAATTTGGCATGAAAGGTTTGGACATCTCAGTTATAACTACCTAAAGGAATTGAACACCCATGAAATGGTAACAGGATTACCACAAATCTCTTCTATTGATGGAGTATGTCCTGGTTGTGCTCTTGGAAAGCAACATCAAGATCCTTTCCACCCAAGTAGTTCTCTAAAGGCCTCATCCCCTCTAGAGTTAATCCATAGTGACTTGATGGTCTTCCTAGAACCTTCTTTCAAAGGAGAAAAATATGCTTTAACCTTCATTGATGATTTTTCCAGAAGAACTTGGGTCTACTTCCTAAAATACAAAAGTGATGTTCTATCCCACTTCAAAATCTTCAAAGCCTTAGTTGAAAATCAGGCCTCTTGCAAAATCAAGCAAATTCGTACAGATAATGGGGGGAATACTTCAGTAATGAGTTCTCCAATTTTCTATCAGGTCATGGCATAATTCATCAACATTCTGTCTCCCATAATCCATAGCAAAATGGCATTGCAGAGAGGAAAAACCAAACTTTAAAGGAAATGGCAAACTGTATGCTCCACTCAAGAGATCTTCCAAAAGTATTTTGGGCAGAAGCAATTAACTGTGCCAACTATATTCAAAACCACACACCTCATAAAGCTCTTGGCCATTTGACTCCCGAGGAAGCATGGACTGGCTCAAAACCTTATGTCTCTTTCTTCAAGATTTTTGGGTGTACTGCTTGGGCGCATATCCCAAAGAAGAAAAGGAAGGCTCTAGATAAGAAAAGCAAAAATCTCATCTTTGTTGGTTATTGTGAGGAAATGAAAGCATACAGGCTCCTTGATCCCACAACTCATGAGGTATTTTTTCATAGGAATGTCCAATTTGATGAAACATTCCCTCATAAATATCCTCAACCATCCTCTTCCACCATTGATTCTCTTGAGCCTTCTCCAATGTTAGAGCCTCAATATAATGAAGAACCAACTTTAGAGATTAATTTAGAGATTAATGATCAATATGAGGAACCTATAACTCCAACTCAAAGTCCTACCACTCCTACTACTCCTTCCACTATGCCAAAATGGGCCCGCACCATTGTTAAAGAAGCTACTCCATACATCCAAAATCTTCCATCATCCAGATTAGGCAACTCCGTAGGCTCTGGTCTTGTCTGTCAGTCCATTTCCATAGATCCTCAATCCTTCAAAGAAGCAACTGGTATTAAAGAGTGGGATGATGCCATGGAGAATGAATTCTCTTCCTTAATCAAAAATAAAACTTGGGATTTAGTTCCCCTACCTAAAGGAAGGAAATTAGTTCACTTGTAAATGGATTTACAGAATGAAATATGGACCTAATGGAGAAATTGACAAACACAAAGCTCACCTGGTAGCCAAAGGTTTCTCTCAAATTGAAGGGATTGATTATTCTGAAACTTTTGCACCAGTTGCCAAAATGGATTCTGTTAGACTAGTTCTTGCTCTAGCTGCTTCCCAAAAGTGGCATGTCTTTCAAATGGATGTAAAAAGTGCTTTCTTACATGGGGACTTAAAGGAAGAGATATTCATGGAACAACCTGTTGGTTTCACTCAAGACTCCTCCCTTGTTTGTAGGCTAAGGAAGTCTCTCTATGGCCTCAAACAAGCTCCTAGAGCTTGGTATGAAAAAATGGACTCCTTCCTTCTTTCCTCAGGTTTTTCTCATTGTGATTCTGATGCCACAGTCTACATTTGGAGAGATGAAGAAAAATCACCATACTTGTTCTATATGTTGATGATCTACTACTCATTGGTAGTGACTTCACTCACATTCAGACTATCAAGGACTCCCTCTCTAAAAATTTTGAAATGGTTGATCTGGGTTTAGCTCATTACTTCCTTGGGATTCAAATAAATCAAACAGATGCAGGAATTTCATTGTGTCAACAAAAATACACTCTAGACCTTCTTCAAAGGTTTAAGATGACAGATTGCAAACCTTCTTCTACACCTTTTCATTCTGGAGTCACTCTAAGTACTTCCTGCACATCCCCTCTATGTGATGCAACTCTATACCATCATCTTGTAGGGAGTCTGTTATACCTTACTCATACTCACCTAGATATCTCATATGTTGTTGGCTTGATATCTAGATTCTCACATCAACCTCATTTCAGTCATTGGCAAGCAACAAAAAGAATCCTCCACTACTTGCAAGGAACTCCTCACTTTGGGCTCTTATATGAGGGAAAATCCATGGATATCATTGGTTACATAGATTCTGATTGGGCAGGTTCAGTAGAAGATATATGTTCAACTTTTGGCTATGTCTTTTGTCTTGGTTCTTCACCAATTGCTTGGTTATGCAAAAAACAACAAGCAGTGGCCTTATCATCTATAGAGGCAGAATACAGGGCAACAATTTTGGCAAGTCAGGAAGCTCTTTGGCTTCTTCAGATACTAAGAGAATTTGGTTTTTCCCATGACAAACCTATTACTCTTTGGTGTGATAATCAGAGCACAATTCATATTGCACGCAATCCAGTTGAGCATCAACGCACCAAGCACATTGAGATTCACATGCACTTCATTCGACAACATATTCAGAGAGGGGAAATATACTTGGACTATATTCCCACTAAAAATCAAATTGCAGACATCTTCACCAAGTCATTTCCTTCTCCACGTTACATTCAGTTGCGAGAGAAACTTGGGGTAAAGCAGCTGCATTAGAACAACATAGGTCTTTCACCTCTCCTTTCTTCTTATTGTTGTATTCTTTGGAGGATGGTTTTTTCCCATGTGGTTTTTTTTATCATCTCTCCTAAAGTATAAATTGTACATGAGTACCTCATCAGGCCAAGTTGTCGGGACTCATTCTTTTTTTCATGAGGACAATCTTCACCATCCGAAGACATACCTCTATCTTTATTTTTCTGATAGATGGTTTTTTCCCAAGAGGTTTTTTCACCATCTATATATTGTAAATGAGTACCTCATCAGGCCCTGTTGTCGGGACTCATCCTTTTTTTGTCAATGAGGACAATCTTCGCAAACCGAAGACATGCCTCTTCTTTTTTCCTTTTTGATAGATGGTTTTTTCCCATGTGGTTTTTACCATCTCATAAAATAAGATCATTGTACATGAGTACCTCATCAGGCCCTATTGTCGGGACTCATTTGTATCATACACCCCTAGTATCACTTAAGGGGGGTGTTAGAATAAGTAATTATTCTCTTAAGTTCTACTAGGATAGACATACTTGAGTTTCCACTCCTCCATGAGTCAGGTGAACTCTCAGTATAGTCTAGATCAGATTTGATGAGTTGTTGTAATCCAACGGCTCTCAATGATCAACTTTGCTATTTATACAAAGTTGATCCATGGAATAAATCAATCGGTTCTATTTTATTTCTTCAAATCTTGTAATGCTTTGTAGTTCTACTCTTGGGAAATTCTAAAAAATCTATACTTTATGGTTATCTTATTGATAGTCCTTGAATTTGTACACATTTGTCATTCTCCACCTTTATTTGGTGTAAGTACAGTTAGTACTACACACGGGCTCAAGCTATCCCTGATCAACCCCTTGTCCAATGGTTCCTAGATATGTCTCTTTATTTTCTCATTCTTCATTGGTGTTATTTTATATGTTTTCTTATTAGGAAAACTCGATCTAGAAATGAAATTGATGTGATGGCTAATACTCCTTATCAGTGGCAATCCATTTCATAATTATTTTGATAAATTATGCATACTCTTCTAGCAAATCCTTTGCTTCACTTGGAATATCATCCTTTCGGTTTGTTATTCCACCCTCTATGGGTTTAACAATCAAAGCAAAATACACCTTCTTTGGCATCTCCTTCAAAAATTATTTTCTAGAAATCAAACATACTTTTAGACCATTGTCCTCTCATCCTTGTGCTTCAACAAACTCAGTACATAATTCTTATCATCTTTCATAATAGTATCGATTTTTTTCGTACCATCATATACTGTCTTTTTGTCAAATTTCCATGGTCTTCCCAACAACACATGATAAGCATCCATAGGCATAATATCACATAGGACCTCATCCTTGTAAGATCCAATTTGAAATTTCACCTGACATTGTTCAATGACTAAAATTTGGTGTCCCTTCTATAGCCAAGAGACCTTGTATGGATTAGGAGACTCTATTCTCCTCAAACCCAATTTCTCCACCATCTCATTGGATACTAGATTAGTCATACTCCTATTGTCTACAATAACCTTACAACATTTGCCCCCTAATTTACATACTATTCTGAAAATACTTCTCTAAACAAGTTCACTATCTCTCTTTTTTTTCTTCAATATTACACTCTTCATCATGAGAGATTCTCCTTGTTCAAGCTCCTATGTGTGTCTAAGGGATGCAACACTTTTATCTTCTATTTGCGCAATATGGTTCCCGATTGTCTTTCCCTTATTGTTTCTTTGTTGTGCGATCAAATATTCAAATGCCTGATGACCATCCTCTCCACATCTATAACACCTAGAGAATCCTCTGCCAAAATTACCTCTTCCTCTTGAGAAGTCTCCACCTTCTCTAGCATACTGGTTGAAATCATTGTGAGAAGTATGAGCTTCTCCTTCATTTTTCATTATCCTCTTCCACCACTTGCTTATGCTCATCCTCTTCCTCTGATTATTTTATGGTTTTTGCATCAACTTTTCCTTTGCCTTCAAGACATACTGATAGGATTCCTCTTCTATCCTTATCCTTATCATATTGAATTCATCTTGTATGGACAATCGTAGTTCATTGATATACTTTGAAACCTTCTTCTCATCGTCTTCCATATGACCGACCCAAATGGTGAGCCTATATAAGTCATGTAATCTTTGACACTCATTTATTTTTGTCTTAAATTTTGTAGTCTCTTAAAGAGATGCAATTGGTAATCAGATGAGAGAAATTTGACCTTCAATTTGGTGATCATTTTCTCCCATGTCTTAATCTTCTCCTTTCCCTTTTCTTTGTCTTTCGGTTTGAATATGGTCCCACCATAAGGATGCATGCCCTTTTAGATTCGTACAGGTAAATTTCACTCTCTTGGGGTCTTCAAGTGATTCAAAATAAAAATATTTTTCCATCTTTGCAATGTAATCGATGAGTTTTTCAAGGTTTAAGCTTCGATCATATGATGGGTTTTTCAAGTTTGGTTTTTTCCCCATTTTAGAAATTGCCCAGAGTAATATTTCTTCTAGTTATCCTTCTTGTTCTTCATTGTAAACTTCTAGTTGGTCCACTATTTTCTCTTCACTATTGCTTATATCTTCAATTTGGACGTCCATCCTCTAGGCAGTTTCAAGTGCATCTAACCGAGTGATGATTCCTCTCATCATCTCATCTACATCCATGTCTCAAGGATCTCGTGGTCTTCTTCTTCCTTGTGTTATCTCTCCTTAAGCACAAATTAATCCTTAGAGATATTTTGGCTCTGATAACAAAATGATGTAGTAGAACATGCACTAAAAATTTATTATTCTAAAACGTTAGCTTACCAGATCATACAATGCTTTCTTCTCTATTGAATAATGGTGGTTCCTTGTCGTACAATTTTACAATCACTCTCAAACACTCAATTACGTCTTCCTATCATACGCTTGTACAATTTCCCTCACTATACGACAAACCCTATCGTATAACTGTAAGGTCTTTCCTAGCTCTATTTTATCATACGATTTATTACTTTGTATAACAATTATATTTCGCGTTGTTTTCACTCCATTCTCAAGCAACGTTCAATGTGCAATCTTTCCTTATTTTCGGCCATTCAATGTTGCTCTTGATTTCTTATGCAACAATTCATCTTCCATAATAGTTGGTCATCAGGATGCTCCCACATCATCTATCATAAAATGGTTCATACTTGGTCAAGTTGGGATGTAAGGCCTCAATATTGTTTTAGTTAGTAAGATTCTCACATGAGTGAGTCTACAAAGAAGAGGATATCATGGACCTTTTAGGTGTGCCTTGTGTGTTAAAGACCTAGAAAGAGTTGATGAAATGTTGGAGTATTTGTTTCAAAGTTAAAACATTATGCATTTTGTGGAGGATTGGTCCTTGGTATTATTTGTTGGAATTAATGGCTTGAAAGGAATAATATAATTTTAAAAAATAAATCTCAAAATCATGCCTAAGTTTGGACTTGTATTATTGCCTCTCTTACAAAATGTTTACAAACATGGTGCTCATCATGGAAAGTTTCACATACAAAATATGAGGTTATAATATTTGAATATGCATGAGTAAGGCTAGCAAAATTCTCCACATGTACTGAGAATCAATATAGCACTTTAACTAACAACAATGCATAGGCTAAGGCACTTTGCATAGGGATACAAGTTTTCATTAAAAAGGGATGGGAATATATTTCACTTGAAAGGGATTCTAAAATTATTATCAATGTTATCAGCAAAAATAGATGTAGCTATTGGATAAAAAATAACATTATAGTTGATGTTCATCAACTATTTTCAATCAATCTTCTAGAAATGTGAGCATGTCTATAGAGAAGGAAACTGGGTGGAAATGTAAGACAAGGAAACCAGGTAGAAATTTGAGCACATCTATAGATAAGGAAACTGAGTAGTAAATAATTTAGCCAATCATAGTATTGATCTTTGTCTTACCAAAATTCAAATTTTAACAATGGTTATGATGTACTACTAGTGGGTAAGCCATAAGACAAGCAATGTCGAATGAGAAATTTCTAGTGCTCATTACCTGTGAGGGATCGAGGAATCCATTTAGCACATAAAGAAAAACCTTGTCTTTGGCAATCAAAAAGGCCCATACCTCCACAAGATTTGGGTAGGCAACACACCTCCCATGCCACCCTATGAAAGCCTCTTTTCATAACATCGTTTACCCACAGGAAGTCTCGTAAGAGTTTATCCAGTTTCTTATAACAAGCCTTGGAGGGCACCCAACAGGAAGAATAATAAACATGAGTGGTAGCCAAAACCTTAGAACAAATTTGAAACTTTCCTGTCAAAGAAAGTTTTTTGACGACCAGTAGGCTAACTTCTTCTCAACCTTTTGAGTAACATGTTCCCAAAGTTGTGCAGAAGAGCCAAGAAAAGCAAAAGGGATCCCCAGAAATTTAAATACTTCACCTAGTTGGATCCATCCCCATTGATACTGGTCGAGCCAATCAGGTATTGGATCAGAGGAAGATCTATAGCAAGAGGTTTTCCTCCACTGAATGCTAGAACCAGAGGCCTTACAAAATACTTTTAAACAGTAAATGGCTGAGGATAAGGAATGTTCATCTTCTTGAATAGTCAAAAAGGAATCATCGTCAAAGTGACCATTAACTAGCTGAATGCTAGAATTTGGGAGTGATATGCCTATAAGGCTCCCTTGAGAAACCTTATGTGCCAAAAGGTAGCCAAAAGCTTCAACAGCAAGAATATAAAGTGAGGGGCGAGAGGAAAACCCTGTCGAACAGACCGACCTAGTTGAATGAATTTCGATTGACAATTGTTCAAGGTAAGAGTCGCAGTCATCTTGAAAAAGCATGTGAATTATGTTGATGAAAAACTGAGCAAAGCCCAATGCTTGAAGCATAGAGGTAATGAAATACCATTCCATTTTGTCATATGCGTTTTCAAAATCAATTTTAATAAACAGAGCATTTTGTCTTGAGGAGCGGACCCATTCCATACCTTCCCAAACTGCAAGCACATTATCTAAAATATATCTTCCTTGAACAAACCCAGTTTGTTCAAGTATGACTATCAGAGGCAGAAGAGGTCGAAGCTTACAAGCAACAACTTTAGCAATAATCTTGTAGCTCACATTCAAAAGGGTGATAGGCCTCCAACTTGTAAACAGTTCACCAAATTTAGGAATGAACTTAACATTCCCTTTGTTGTTGATGGCTCATAGAGTTCCACATTGTATGGCTTCTAGGTAAACTTTGTGCAAATCTGGACCTAGCATGTCCCAAAATTCCTAGTAGAATTTACAAGGAAAGCCATCTAATCCATGGGCTTTATCATTGGCCATAAGGGACAAATCATCCTGAAGATCCTCTAAGAATAAAGGTGTATCACACAACTCCACTTGAGCGGTAGAAAGCTTACAGGGAACAATAGAACAACATTCATCTAATGCCTGTTGACGCTCATCATTAAGAGGTTGAGAAGCAAAAACTCCCTGATAATGATGAACAAAAGCCTTAATGATATTCGAAAGTGCAGTGAACCTCCCTGCTTTCGTTTGAATGGCATGTAATTGAGAATGTTGAGCAGGAGGTCGAAACCTTTTGAAGAATTCCTTGACTCTATCTCCAATTTGAAGCCAATGTAGGCGAGCTCGAAGTTGAGCTCCCTTAGCTTCATACAGTTTCGCTTTCTTAAGTTCATGCCTCAAGGCTGCAACATGAGACTGAAGATTTATATTATATGAAAATTCTCAAGCTTGAGACAAGCTTTATGGAGCTCTTCTTTCAATGCTAAATTAGCTTATCTTCTACATTTTGCAATGTCCACCCCTGAAATACGCAACATTTTGGTGGTGCGTTGGATGCCACTTGGTCGCCAAGATAGTGACAACTCCTTTTCGAGGCAAATGCTTGGTAGAATAAAACATGCTACGTGGACTAAGAAAATTACAAACACTGCAGATTGAAATTACTTATCTTAACTTCTTACAAACATAGAAATTCAAAAGCTCCATGCAAACGAGCAGCGTTCACCAACTCGCTTCGGATCCACATTTACTCAAAATCATATGACCCTTTAACCAACAACTATGCAGAGGCCAAGGCACTTTGCATGAAGATAAAAATTGCCATTGAAAAGGGATGGAGATGTATTTCAATTGAGGGGTTCACAAATTATTATCAATGCTATCAACAAAAATGAAAATGGCTATTGGATTAAAAAAAACATTTTGATTGATGTTCATCAACTAGTTGGAGGCAATATCTTGAAAATATGAGCACGTTTATAGAGAAGGAATCTGAATAGCAAATATGTTAGCCAATAACAATGTTGATGTTCATCTTGTCAAAATTTATCACATTGATTGTGAAAACATAAAAGTTCAAGAAAGATGAAGAACATACTTGATAGAAAGGGAAATGAAGAATATCTTGACATAATGTAATATTTTATCAAATGGCATAAGCTCAATCCATTGAATTCTTTTAACAAAGAAGACCCATGTTAAAATTCAAGTAATACATATATAATTATTGAGTTATTATGATGATCCCACTATGTAGTTACCATGTAATGTCAAAAAACTCATTTAAATTAAAAATAATAGTAGTAGTGGTTCCTTAATAGAAACCACATTTTTTTTTTTAAAGAAAGATCATTGAGAAATTTTCCAAAAGCAAACTAATTTTGATGGTAACTCTAGCAGAGCAAATGTTTTCTTATTAAGTAACCAATGTTTTTCGAAATAATGAAGATCTAAAATATTGTGAAACTTCAACTATAAACTTTGTAGATGCTATAGCAATTTTCAAAATTGCTATTGAAAAAGGATGAAAAATGTATTTTAATTGATGGTATTCAAAAGTTATTATGTTATAGAAAAACAAATGTAAGGATTAGTATAAAAAGTACAAAAAAAAATTATATCCATTAATTATTGTTGAAGCCAATATCTTCCAAATGAAAATGTTAATCTATTTAATAAAGAAAAATTAGATGATAACAATTTAACCAATATTAATTTTCATCTTAATAAAATTTAAATTTTAAAAAACAAATAATTTAATTGAATTTTATTTTTAATGAAAAGTTAATTACAAAAACAAAATAAATTTGAGGAAGATATATCTTCTATGGACAGGCAGATAAAAAACATCTTTATAAAGCTAATCGATAGCAAGTTCGACATTCATGGAATTTACATAACAAACATATAATTTCAATTGCAACAAATCTCTTCAGAACTGGGAATTAAATAATTTTTTTGAATAAGAATTACAACAAGTAGTACAACTGAGGTATAATTTTATTTGGAGCAAATTCCCTCAGAATTGGAATTAAATAATTTTTTTGAATAAGAAGTACAATAAGTAGTACAATTAAGATTCACGTTTTTTTTGTGTATAATGGAAACCTTCTTTCCCATGATTTAAATTTGGGTAGTTTTAAGGTCCATGCTCATAGGGAGCACAACATAACCTTTCCCATAATTCAAACTTGGGGTAGCTTATTCTTCTTCCCAGCGTGTATAACAGTCCAACAACATACCATTATAGTGTTCCAATAAAAACAAATTAAATAACTTTAACTTAGAAAATAAATAAGAGGAGTAAGATCGCTCCTCTGCCGAAGAGGACAAATTTCTAACATTAAAATTATTCCAAATTTCAGTGTAAAAATCAGGTTGTATGAATGTATACTTTTGAACCAGTTAAAATCATACTATGTCTTACCATTGGACATAAAGTTTGAAATTAGTAAGTTAAAATTTTAAATTTCAAAACATAAAACTATGAATTTATTTTATATTTTTACTATATTCCAATTTTTAATATTGTCAAACCCATAAACTTGAAACTGGTAACAATGGTTATAAAAGATCTTCGAATTATGTGACATTGGCTCTAACATATCTCAGGGAAGTACTGTATCCTGCTACCTGAATACAAGGGGAAGCGAACATATCCTAACACCATAGGATTCAACCTTGTACCTTTTATACACAAGAATCGACGAAAGAATACAAAACTCTTCATCATGAGACCCACTCATACTCCTATAACCCAAAACAACCACCAATGTCTCCAATTTCTCCAATCTATACTCTATAACATCTCCTTCACATGTTTAATGTCAAACAAAAACAAATACACAGACCTTTACAACAGTGATGTTTGTAACATCTCTCTCCTTTATCCCATTGCTGTCTGAAACTTCCCCGTCTCCATTAGATAGTTTGTCTGAAACGTTTCCATGGTTTTAATACAATTTATATCCAAAACGTTTCCACAGTTTTTTAATATTATGCTTATACTGCCCTAGATCGTTAAGTACATAAAGCATAATGGCATATATGCTTAACAAGATCAATTAAAACTGTGGTGATAGATATTAAAACTGCAGTATTAGCACTAGTCAATATTCCAAATGAATGTTTGAAAACAAGTTTGTATTTCTGTACACCTCCTCTGGATTGCAGCTTCAATAGATCTTTGAATACATTTCTTAAATATGAATCACCAGTTGAGAATGTAAAAGATGATATACATTAAATTATATACACAAATATCAAATAACCAGGTTACAGATGGGCTTCAACTGCTCCACCTTGCTTCTCTGTACATCATATAGCTGTGACAAAAGGCTGACAACAATATCAAGGAAACAATGGTCTGTACAGCCCCGTAAAATTAGGGCATACACAAGACTGGGGTTGAGAATTCCTTTTTAATTGGATCTTTTTCGTTCAATATGGTGATCATTATTTTCGTCCAATGCCCTCAAGCTATTTATAAATAAAAACCCTGAAAATTTTAAATGGACAAACCATTCGGCTTCATCAAATTCTCCAAAACCAAGGGCTGAATAGCCAAATCCTTCTGCAAAATTTCAAAAAAAAAAGAGAGAACTTTAGAAAGCAAATCTTTAGAAAGAGTACCAAATAACTCACATTTTTCCATTCCAAATCAAGCACTGTATATCAACTCTAATAATGGACATCTTTTTTTAATATAATAAACTAATGATAAATAGATTAATTGAACGAGCCAATTGGCTAATCAAAATTTTCAAGACTATAATAAGTTCCAGTAAACAGGTAAAAATCATGACACGTTTAAGTTACATTTTTAAGCTATAGTTATCGTCTAATTTAGGTAAACACCTAATACTTCTAAATTAAAAAAAATGGCATGGTAAATTTGGGCTTTTAAAACAATTGCTACTTCGTTAATTTAATTTTCAGAAGCAGGTCGGATATGAACACTACAGCTTTCTTAGATATGAACATTGCAAGTAAAAAGCAAATTCAATTCACAACAAAGATCCTAAATTATTAAAAAATAATTCAAAATCTACAAATACTCGGTGCCAAAGTTAATAAATTTATAATAGACGCAGGCTTCTAGACAACTAATGATACCTAAAAAATACTGGAAATCTTGGCAAATCGCATTAACTTACCGACATCATGACTTTTTTGAGTGAAAATTTCGCAAAATCCCAGTGGCGAGGGCTATAAGATATATTTTCATAGCTTTTTGGTATCTCAACTTTTTTTTTTTCTCTTCAAGTGAAGATTTTGCTGATTTCCCAATCCAGTTTCTAAAACTTACAATTGACAATGAAATTCATGGATAGGACTACAGAATCTACTTTTTCAGGATAAATGATCCTATACAATTTCAATTCAAGCACCTATAAACTAATTTGAATTTTTTTTAAAATGACCTGATGAAATTTAAAGCTTTTTAACGAGTTGCCAGAATGCAAGTCATTAAAATTATCAAAGACCCCTACTATACCGACTACGTTTCTAAACATCTATAAGAAGACGAGTAGACAAAAATATCAAATTCACTGTAAAATGTTTTCCAAAGGAATTTCGATGTCATCTGCTAGAAAAATGTAAATTTTATGTGAGTGAGCATTTTTGTATTCTCATTTATTTATTTATTTTAGGGGAAAAATATTGCTTCTAAAGCATCTACGATTGCTTAACCAATAATAAAAATCCAAGATTTTCTTTTATATAATCGTAATTTTGCTCTTCCATATTTTAAAACAAATTGTTAAAAAATAATAATATTCAACTCTGTTAGAATATCAATAATAATGAATTTACAAAGCGAAAAACCTCTTGCGGGCCGCCTTGGTCTAAGAGGCCACGAACAGGGGGTCGCACCCAGCCCTGCCCGCACCAACATTATCAATTGGATTTTGGGTACCTAATTCAGCTTTTTGGTAGGGTGGAGATTCGAACCTGGGACCTCCCTTGGAGGATTGCCCTCTCCTCTCCAACTCACCTACAGCACCTGGGTAATGAATTTACTACTCTAATTTACCAAAATTTGTTAAAATATAAATAATCGCTAATTTATTACTCTATTTTTTTAAATATGAATATTCGTAAATTTCTTCTAATTTTTGAAAATATTGATAAATTATGAATAATCGCCAATGTGTTGTTGTAGTCTTTGAAAACTTCAAGACTAATCGTAAATTTACTCCCTCTAATTTTTAAAAAATTTGTTAAATTAAGAATAACGATAAATTTTCTCTTCCAGAATTTTGTGTTGTAGTCTTTGAAAACTTCAAACAATCGTAAATTAACTCCATCTAAATTTTTTAAAATTTTGTTAAATTAAGAATGACGATAAATTTTCTCTTTCAATTTTTAAAAACTTTGTTAAAATATGAATAATCGCTAATCTACTGCTTGAAAATTTTGTTAAAATATGAATAATCGTCAATTTACTCCCCTAATTAAAAAAAATTAAAAAATGTGAACACATACCTTGATTGCAGAAGTACAATTTCCAAACGGCGGTGCTGCGGCCTCCGGCGAGGAGTCCTCCACTCCGTTGCGAATCAACCGGATCACCTTCTTAAAAGCAAAATGCAAGCAATGCGAGAGAGAAACCCAGCAGGCCACCTGATACACAAAATTCAAAGTATCAACGCCCTTACCCCAACCCTCGCCCTCGCCATCCCCTTCTCCCCCGCCTCTCCCCCTCCCATACGACCATCCCCTTCCGCTGTCGCCACCGCCGAACCCGAACCCGCCGTCCAGTCCGCCGCCGTACCCGCCGTCGCCGGCATAAAACCACTCATAACCTTCGTCGCCGGCGGTGCCGCCGTCGTCGCCACCCCACTTGGCCGTTTTCCGGCGAACCCTACGGCTGGTGAAGGACCGCGGCGCCGCCACCCGATGCCGGTCGGTCCGCACAGGCGGCGGCGCGGTCACCGCCACGGGCAGAATTCCGGCGAGGAAGGACTCCGCGGAGCCGAGGCCGCAGATGAGCGACATAAACCACACTCTGGAGCGCTGCCCCGTCAGAACGAGGGTCCGCCGCGAAAGTTCTTTGCAGGCCATCACGGCCGGGTTCGAATCCCCTAAAGCGTACAGCGCCATTGTAGATCTGCCAAATTGAATCCGGGGTTATGGATTTTAAGAACAGATCCGGGGAATACGGGGATTAGACGGGGTTTCAGGGGCTCGATCCTCCGATTTCTGTATCCCCTCGTCTGGGCCTTTGAAATATCAGGAGCCTTCTCCTACAAAGCAATATGTTTACGTTTGTGCCGTAGAAATTGGGCTTGGGCTTAATTAAAACACGGGATCTTAGAAAATGGTCACCTTGACCGCTGAAGGATGGAGCCCGTGGAGGAGAAAACAAGGCGAGTTGGAAAGCTTGAAGGCGGAGGAAGAAAAGTATTAAAGTTTTGTTTGTTGGATTTTGTATGAAGGCGCTTACAAAGATTCAGTTTTTAGTGTTTTTTTTTTTTTTTTTTTTTTTAAGTTTTGTTTTGTTTTATTTTGGTAAAGGTGATAGTATGTTTACGTGTATTAAATGAGTGTAGTCGTTTGTAGCCAATTTTCCTCTCTTATATATTTAAACTTTTTATTGAAGATATTTTTTATGATACTCTTCATCTTAGTCAGCTAAGTTTCCACAATCAAATTTTTTTATATCAGATACCTTTCGAAATTTAAATTTAGTCTCATTTCTTGGTAGCACTCGTGATATTTGCTTTTGTTTTCTCATATTAATATCTCTATGGTCTTTTTTTAATCTTTGTTTTTGCTTCTTTTTCATTTTCAGTAATACTTTCATCTTCATCAGTCTCTTCAATCTTCTCACGCGGATCTTTAGCTTTGCCTTGTTTTGAAGGATTTAAAGCGCAAGTAATAACCTCAAAAGCACTTTGTTCAAGCGCAAAGAATAACTTCAAAAGCACTTTGTTCTTTATGTTGCCTTAAAAACCCTGTAGTGCAAGGATGCTCTTATGTAGCAATTACCTTTTTATTTTTCTCTGAAAAAAACTAAATTCTTATGGGTTTCTTCCATCCTCATTTTTTAGTATGTTGTTATGAAAACCTTAAAGTGCAAAAAATAACATCTTCATCCCTTTCACTCTTATTACTCGGAGATGATTCTATACTATCTGAGGAAAAGGAAGATGATTTACTTGGAATAAACATGACCTCTTTTGTTGTCTTTGTTTTTTCGGATTTCTCTTCATATTTTTTTTTGCACCATTAATTTATTCTGAACTTACCAAATGATACTTTAGATAGGTTTTATTTACCTCTTCTTTCGAAGTACAATATCCTTGACCTTCTTTTGCACCGTTAATTTATTCTAAACTTGCCTGTAGATAGATTTTGTTTGTGTCTTCTTTCTAAGTAGAATATCCTTGACATGATCTAGTTTCTTTGTTACTATATGATTTTCTTGCTTTGTCTTGAAGTTTAGCTCATGGCTAGAATTTTATCTCTTTTTTCATAGTTTTTATTTTACAAACTCTTGTCATGTGTCCAATCTTATAATAACTATGACAACAAAATGCAATATTTTCATAATCTACTTGTTGATCCCATTCTCTTGATTCAGATTTTATCTTAATAGATTGTGACAAAGGTTTTGAAATATTCATAGCAACATATATCCAAGTATATATAACATGGTTTTGCTCCTTAGTAGTTAGTCCTTATTTGATGAATCTCTTTATGCTATTTTTAATATTCTTCGTAACATTATTATTTATAAGTTGATATGGAAGTTCACAAAAACCTAACCTATACTAAAGTTTCTTAATCATTTTTATTTAAACAAAAGAAAAAAAGGAAAAAAAAATCATTCCATAATCTTAAATAAAGTGCATCTTTTTCGTTAAATTATGGATCATCAACCATAATTTTATCCCTAATTTCTAATTAGGAAGAAAAGCTATGTAAGTATGGCTAAGGGAAAAAAATCTATAAATGTGTTTTCATATTTTAATAGTAGTGATCAAAGTGTCTTATTGGTAACTAACTCATTTCTATAATAATTAGACAGTCGAATCCGCTTTTGTAGCGCAAGTGGTGAGGAGAAGGCGAGCTTTGAGGAGAAGGCGAGCTTGGAATCCGCCTTTGTAGCGCAAGTGGTGAGGAGAAGGCGAGCTTGACCCTGTTGAACAGGAGGTCCACGGTTCGAACCTCGGTGATACAAAGAGGGATATACGGTTGGATTAAAACCCAAAGAAAAACTCCCTGGTGGAGTTGTTGGAACAGGTTGGGGGATTCCTGGTCAAAACCCCACTTCTTAATATAACCATGTTAATCCGCCTTTATAGCGCAAGTGGTGAGGAGAAGGTGAGCTTGGCCCTGTTGAACAGGAGGTCCACAGTTCGAACCTCGACGATACAAAGGGGGATATATGGTTGGATTAAAACCCAAAGAAAAACTCCCTGGTGGAGTTGTTGGAACAGGTTGGGGGATTCCTGGTCAAAACCCCCACTTCTTAATATTACAATTTTTATCCGCCTTTGTAGCGCAAGTGGTGAGGAGAAGGCGAGCTTGGCCCTGTTGAACAGGAGGTCCACGGTTCGAACCTCGGCGATACAAAGGTGGATATACGGTTGGGTTTTACAAAGGTGGCTATACGGTTGGATTAAAACCCAAAGAAAAACTCTCGGGTGGAGTTGTTGTTGAACAGGAGATCCACGGTTCAAACATCGGTGATACAAAGGTGGATATACGGTTGGGTTTTACAAAGGTGGATATACGGTTGGATTAAAACCCAAAGAAAAACTCTCGGGTGGAGTTGTTGTAATAGGTTGGGAGATTCTTGGTCAAAACCCCCACTTCTTAATATGAGATAAATTTTAAATTTATCTGAAAATCCGCACTAGGTACCTTACTGGCAAGTTCCCTCAATCCTCGGAAGGAGGTCCGGGGTTCAAGTCTGGTGGAACGATTTTTTTTAATATAAGGTTTTAAAAAATCCACCTTTTTAGCGCAAGTGGTGAGAAGAAGGCGAGCTTGGCCCTGTTGAACAAGAGGTCCACGATTTGAACCTCAACGATACAAAAGGGATATACAGTTAAATTAAAACCCAAAGAAAAACTCCTTGTTGAAGTTGTTGGAACAGGTTGGGTGATTCCTGGTCAAAACCCTTACTTCTTAATATTACCATTTTTCAAACCGTGGTGTGGGTGAGTGTTTCCCTAATGAAGTTGTTATAATAGGTTAGGAAAATCTTAGTTAAAACCCATCTTTTAATATTACCAAAATAAAAAATTAGACATTCGATGTTTTCACACGATATTTATTGTTTGCTATTTTGCAATTTTGAAGAGGTAAACACCGTTATTAGCAGTCGACGTTTTCACACGATATTTATTGTTTGCTATTTTGAAATTTTAAAGAGGTGAAACCGTTATTAACAGCCGATGTTTTCACACGATATTTATTGTTTGCTATTTTGAAATTTTAAAGAGGTAGACACCGTTATTATAAACACTCGCAGTTGTGTTTGAAGGTACACGTTAGGCCCTTCGGATTGATTATATATATATAATTTATAGTCAGATGTGTGCCCACTTATAGAAGCCTGTTGACTAATTGATTATATATTTATAATTTATAGTCAGCTTCTAAATGTGTGTCCATTTATAGAAACCTGTTGGCTAATTGTTTTTTTTTTTAATTATATTAATAGAATAAGAATCAAATTATAATCATAGGTTTGTTATTTTAGGTTAGTTTTAAAATCTGAATAAAATTTGGATTAATATCTCCAAAAATAATAAAAAATTGAGTATCATTTACAAAGTAAAAACTTTAAACTTGTTTTCATTTCTACTTTACACTGAACCTAAGAAACTTAGCAGGCTTAACAGTCTTGCAAACACAATTCGTACTATCCCAAAAAAGGTCAAAGAGTGTTGCAAGAGGTAACAAAAAAACCCAACAAATAACTGCTCATCCTCCATTGATCCACAAGACTTAGCGGACTTTGGACCTATCCTCATCCTTAGCTAAGTCTTTGTTGGCCAATTTAAGAACCATTTGGTTCACCTCCTGCCATTCAAAAGTGTCCCTATCTTGGTTAGAATTCAACATGTATCCAATCGGACTTTCACTACCATGTTTAACCAAAAATTCAGCCATTGCATTATTTTATCTGCCAACATAGATCGGGATGGCATCCTCGAACTGTTGCCAAATGGACTTAATTTGGCTCACAATGTTTCTTATCCTCCAAGCCTTTGGTCTGAAATTTCTAATAGCATCCAGAAGCCCCACCATAATTTGTGAATCAGACTCAACTATCATCTTTCTAACCTCATTCTCCTAAGCATTGAGAGAACCTTGTCTGATAGCCAAGCTTTCAGCTTCATTGTTAGTAGACCTTCCAAGATCCTCTAGCTCCCAATGGAGGATCTTCCCCTTGAAATCTCTTCTGAGAAAACCAATGCCTGTAACCCTTGGGTTATCCTTAGCTGCACCATCAAAATTAATCTTGTCCCAACCTTGGGGAGGGGGCTACCATGGTCCCAACTTTTGTGGCTTGGGAGTCCCCTCAAAAATCTTGACATTTTTAAAAATCTTGGTAACAATTTTATGCCAAACCAACTCCATTGGACTAAAATCCTCTCTAAAATTTTTGGAATTTCTTTCCATTCAAATGTGCCACCAAATGAAGCTCGAGCCTAGGGACTAGCCTAGCTTGAAGAACACAAGCTTATCCTGAGAGGGGGGGTGAACAGTATAAGACCTCTTTTTACTTTTTCCTTTATACTTCAAAATAGTAAAGCAATATACCCAAAGCAATATCAAAGCAATGCACAATATCATCCACAAAGTGACACCAATTTTAACGTGGTTCACCCAGAATGGTTGGGCTACGTCCACAAAACTTTTCTCTAAAAGTTATCTCAAAGTTCTTTGGGAATCCTTCCCAATTACAATGTTTATGAGCCTCGGCCCAAAGGAGATACCTTCCCCCAATCAAAATTTATGAGCCTCTGCTCAAAGGAGATACCTTCCCCCAATCAAAATTTATGAGCCTCTGCTCAAAGGAGATACCTTCCCCTCTGCTCTGGAAATGATCCCTCGGAAGATCAATCGCCTCTACCTCTTGCCAGCCACGTGGAACTCCTTTCCATCGAAGACCTCCTGTCCTCAATGCTTAGCCCTAAGAGACCTCTGCCTTCTATGATCACGTCCATAGCAGCTCAACAACCTGTACCAAACACGGTCGGTCGGTCTAGTACAAGTCTTCCTCTGTCTGTCGAGATCTGTCCAACTCTTGAACAAATCAATCCTCTGCATACAAGCCTTCTCAAAGACTTGCCAAATCTGTCCTCAGGTTCTTCTCATAGAACCAATGCACCTCTGTCCTCAAGTTCTCTGATAGAACTATCAAACTCGGCTCACAAGTCCTCTGCTAGGACCTGTCCAAATCTGCTCACAAGTCCCCATTGAAACCTGTCCAAAACTGCTCACAAGTCCCCACTGGAACCTGTCCAAAAACTCACAAGTCCCCAGAAACTGTCCAAAAGCGCTCACAAGTCCCCATGGAACTGTCCAAAAACTCAACAAGCTCACCAAGAAAAACTTTCTTAGTAGGAAATCACAAAGTGAATTGTTAGAGACCCAATGTGATTTGTCAAACTCATAGAAGCATAAAGAGAATTGTTAGAGACTCAATATGTTCTATACTCAAATCCCAATCTCAAAACTCAACTCAAATCAACTCGGCTCAATCTCAATCTCAAATCTGAAAACTCAACTCAATATCTGAAATGGATAGGATAGAATGTTTTCTTTCAAGAACATGAAACCCCAACAATTGCCAACTATGCAAAGAATCACATAACAATGATACTCATGTTCTTTTCACCATCAATTAGGGTTTCAACAACAATGCTCATCAAACAAGGTTTAGTCAACCAACACCATTCAACTCAACATCAACCTTGAAGCATTCAACCAATCATCACAAGAAAAGGAAACAAGTAGAAATCCTTTTCCCTCCAAAGATATTTGAACAAAACGACCACCAACACAATATCACCAAATGCAAAGAATAACTTGCTCAAATCAACTCAATGGAGTAAGCCCAATATCATGAATCAAGTAAAGCAATAACTTGATCAAACAACCTCTATGGAAGCAACTCAACCATCAAACTCAAAACAGCCAACCAAGGGTTCCACCAACTCAATGCAAGTAGCTAGACTCACAAATATAAACCCTAGTGCACAAAGCTTCCACTATCTCAAACCAGAAATTATGCATTCACCAAAAACTCTCCTTAAGGATAACAATGCATAAGTAGTCTTCAACAAACCCAGAAAATAGGATTTACACCTAGCCAAAGGATACCTAGTAGAATACCTTTTCACTCCAACCTTATTTCAGAAAACATACACCAATCATACTCATAAGAAGAATGTGCCCATACCTTATTGGAGTAGAAGATAATTGAACCTTCAAGTTGTCACCACACACAACTCTCAAACTTCCAACCAAGTTAGGGTTAGAATAAAAAGAAATGAGCAATAATATAAACTTCCTTTATTACACCTTTTAGCTCCACTTCTTTAAACACAACCACCATAACATGCCAATAAATCAACAATCAGAGACTCACACCTTATACCTCCATTTTTAATTTTAGCATAGCAAAGAATAATCTTAAAAATACATCCAAAGAAATATGCCCTTATTTCTCCTAAGCTTTTATTCAATGCTAATCACAAAAGCCAAAACTCATAAAATTTAATCACACCTTATAAATCGTTGTCCAAGAAACTCCGAATTTCATGGCATAAAGACGTTTTAATAAAAACGTGTGTTACTCTAGCAAAGCACCCCCACGAGACTCGAAACGGTGACCTCCGCCAATGCAGCGCCCAACAGCAGCCTTCGCTGCCACTAGCCCACGCGGGCTACGAAGTTCACAAGTGAACTTCCCTCCACTTCACCCTCGAAAAAAACTCCCGAAGACTTTTCAACCGCACGTGCTTCTAAGTCTTCCTTCGATCGCAGCGAATACAGAGCACAAACACCGCAAATTGCATTCGAGGAATTTCGAATTAATTAGCCTTCCAACCTTAGGAGTTGGAGAATAAATAGTCTCTTCGAAGACACCTTGACGTCGGCGAAAATAAAGACCATTTCGAAATTAATCAAAAGTCTTTTCAAAAAGGGTTTAAAAACCCTTAAATAATTTTAATAAATTAAGAATAAAAAAAGGTTTAAAAACCTTTAAGTATTTTTAATAAATTAAAAATAATTTCTCCCTTAATTAATTAAATAATTAATTAATTAAAACCTTGAAGGGTTTTAAATAATAATTAAATAAATAATAAAGAGAACCTCCATTGGTTTTAATAAAAACCATTTAACTTGGTTTTAATAAAAACCCTATCCAACTTGGTTTTAATAAAAACCGGTTTGGTTTTAATGAAAAACCCTTGCCAATGGAATCTCTCCGGATTCTCTTAAAAATATTCTCTTGGAATCTTCCACCTTTGAAGCCAACACATCCTCTTAACATTAATGCCATTTCCTTTTGACATCAATGACAACTCATAGACAAGAAGCTAGGATCTCAAACCCAAAATTGCCAACAATCTCCCCCTTTGTCATTGATGGCAAACCATGCTTCTCAACAACACAGAAACTCAACATAAACAGCTCCCCCTGTCTTGAGGCTCTCCCCCTTACTCAAATCTCTCCCCCTTTGTCATCAATGGCAAAGGGTCACCTTTGGGGCTCGGGACTAAGAATGAGCCTCTTAGCTTAGTCCCTCCCCCACCTCCTGATGAGGTGATTAATTCTTGGGTGGGAGTAAAACTCCCATTAGGCATTGATCATCATCAGCGTCTATAACTTCCTTGTCGGGCCTTCTCTTGAACTCTTTGTCCATATTCCTATTCCTGTCTTTGTTCTTGTTCTTGTTCTCATCCCTGTTCTTGTCCATGCCTTGATCCTTGGACTTGATCATGCCACTGATTCTGTTCTGTATTCTGGAATTTCAGCTCTACACTATCCGATTGTGTGACCTTCATTGTTGCACTTGAAACACTTGACGATGTTGTTTCTCCGAGGTAAACCTGATCTTTGAATCCACCGATTCGACCAAACCTGTTCGACCAAACTGTTGGCCAAACTTTAGACCAAACTGTTGACCAAACAGTTACAGCCAAACCTATTCGACCAAACCTGTTCCTGTTATTTGCCTTGCAATAAACTGCCTTGTGCCCAAACTATTGACAAGAGTAGCAATACCCTTGAAAGTAACTAGCACTTCTAAAGCTGTCATTTACCTCCTTCACTTGAGCCATGCAATGTGAAGCCATGTGACCAAACTCTGTGACAAGCAAAACATCTGCCTTGAAACTTTCCTTTAATTGACCTCTTAGGTTATGAAAACTTCTTCTTCTCATTACGAATTCTGTTTTCTATTTCTATGCATCTATCATTCAAGGACTCCTTTTCTGAAATACTTTCCTCATCGGAACTCTCTTCCTTTTGGAGTCTCTTACTAGACTCTCCAACTTGTTCCTTGTGTGGCTTAACAAAACCAAGGCCTGTTTTATCTGTTGTCTTTCTTTGACCTTTGATGAGTGACTTAACCTTTTTGGAGCTATCTTGAACCCTGTAAAGCTTATCCTTGTACTCTTTAGTTTCCTCTTTCAAAGAAGCCATTTTCTGTTCTAACTCACTATACTCAAGAACCTTAGACTCTAACTCATCCTTGAGTTCTTGTGTCTTAGCCATAGAGAAGTCAAGACTTTCTATAAGATCATCTCTCTCCATACAACATTCATCTAACTTATCCTTGAGTCTAGCATTCTTCTTTCTTTCCTTTTTCAAAGCACTAAGAGCACTAATAAGTTCACCTTCAAGATCTACTTCACCTTCCTCTATATCTTCCTCTATTTGTTTGCTTTTTGAATCATCAAAGCCTTTTTCAGATTTCTTATCACTAGAGGTGCTACCCTTTTCAAAAACCATACATGCATCTTCCTTATAGTTTTCTGAAGCATCCTCATACATACTAGAAACCAAATCATTATTTGTGCAATCATCCTCAAGGTGACCAAAATTTCCACATCTAAGACATTTCATGATAATGAATCTATGTTTCGGTTCTTCCTCTTTTTACGATATGAACAACATCTCATTTTCATTATCACTTGAAGAACTTTCACTATCACTACTAGAACACTTACTTGCTTTGTCTAGGTAGAAACTCTTCTTGTGCTTGTGAGAATACCTCTTTCCTTGATTGTTGTGCTCATCTTTGTTTTTCTGTGATGCTTGTGCTTTTCAGAATCCTTGCTCTTAGAATCTTGTTTATCTTCATCACTTTCATTCTTGGGAACAGTAAAGTCAGTAGCATAATGACCAAACTTTCCACAATTGAAACATCTTATATTTTTCATACTTTTGTGCTTTCTAGAGAACTTGCCTTTCTTGTTGTAATATGCCTCTTCATCACTAGAAGACTCATCACTATCTTGAAGTTGTTTACCCTTGGAATTCTTGGTAGCCTTGAAAGTTGCCTCTTTCTTGACATCAACCTTCACTTGAGTTCTCAACTCAAATGCTTGCAAGTATACTATGGAGCTCATCCTTTTTCAACTTATCCAAATCTTTAGCTTCCTCAATAGCAGAAATATTTTCACTAAATCTATTAGGAAGAGATCTTAAAATCTTATCACAAACATCATTTTCAGCAAGCTCAAGACCTAAGTCTTTCATGGAGTTAACAACCTCATCCATACGAAGCATGTAGTCACTAATATTTTCATCATCATTCATCTTGAGTTGTTCAAACATACCTTTGAAGTGTCTCAACTTGGCCTTTCTGACATTTGTATCACCTGTATGAACCACCTTCAACTGTTTCCACATTTCACTAGTTGTCTTGCGGTGAATCACTTTGGTGAGATACTGCTTTACGTAAGCCTTTCGGGATTGCATTCATTGCTTTTGAATTGCTTGTGATGTAGGAGCCTTTCTTCTTTAGTATTAGGACCATGTTCAGGAATAGTGTACTCATCTTCAATCACTTCCCAAACCTCATTCCCAAGTGCCATTAGATGAACCTTCATCCTTGCACTCCAAAGACCAAAATCTGACCCATCAAGAATAGGTGCTTCATTGCCACTTGAATGATCCATTGTGTTCTTTACTAGCTTTTCCTTCAAGTTGTTAAACTTTTCGAAGGCACCTGCTCTGATACCAATTGAAGAACACAAGCTTATCCTGAGAGGGGGGTGAACAGTATAAGACCTCTTTTTACTTTTTCCTTTATACTTCAAAATAGTAAAGCAATATACCCAAAGCAATATCAAAGCAATGCACAATATCATCCACAAAGTGACACCAATTTTAACGTGGTTCACCCAGAATGGCTGGGCTACGTCCACAAAACTTTTCTCTAAAAGTTATCTCAAAGTTCTTTGGGAATCCTTCCCAATTACAATGTTTATGAGCCTCGGCCCAAAGGAGATACCTTCCCCCAATCAAAATTTATGAGCCTCTGCTCAAAGGAGATACCTTCCCCCAATAGAAATTTATGAGCCTCTGCTCAAAGGAGATACCTTCCCCTCTGCTCTGGAAATGATCCCTCGGAAGATCAACTGCCTCTACCTCTTGCCGGCACGTGGAACTCCTTTCCATCGAAGACCTCCTGTCCTCAATGCTTAGCCTAAGAGACCTCTGCCTTCTATGATCACGTCCATAGCGGCTCAGCAACCTTGTACCAAACATAGTCGGTCGGTCTAGTACAAGTCTTCCTCTATCTATCAAATCTGTCCAACTCTTGAACAAATCAATCCTCTGCATACAAGCCTTCTCAAAGACTTGCCAAATCTGTCCTCGGGTTCTTCTCATAGAACCAATGCACCTCTGTCCTCAAGTTCTCTAATAGAACTATCAAATTCAGCTCACAAGTCCTCTGCTAGGACCTGTCCAAATCTGCTCACAAGTCCCCATCGAAACTGTCCAAAAATGCTCACAAGTCCCAAACTCACCAGTCCCCCTTCAAAAAGCGCTCACAAGTCCCCACTGGAAACTGTCCAAAAACTCAGCAAGCTCACCAAGAAAAACTTTCTTAGTAGGAAATCACAAAGTGAATTGTTAGAGACCCAATGTGATTTGTCAAACTCATAGAAGCATAAAGAGAATTGTTAGAGACTCAATATGTTCTATACTCAAATCCCAATCTCAAAACTCAACTCAAATCAACTCAGCTCAATCTCAATCTCAAATCTGAAAACTCAACTCAATATCTGAAATGGATAGGATAGAATGTTTTCTTTCAAGAACATGAAACCCCAACAATTGCCAACTATGCAAAGAATCACATAACAATGATACTCATGTTCTTTTCACCATCAATTAGGGTTTCAACAACAATGCTCATCAAACAAGGTTTAGTCAACCAACACCATTCAACTCAACATCAACCTTGAAGCATTCAACCAATCATCACAAGAAAAGGAAACAAGTAGAAATCCTTTTCCCTCCAAAGATATTTGAACAAAACAGCCACCAACACAATATCACCAAATGCAAAGAATAACTTGCTCAAATCAACTCAATGGAGTAAGCCCAATATCATGAATCAAGTAAAGCAATAACTTGATCAAACAACCTCTATGGAAGCAACTCAACCATCAAACTCAAAACAGCCAACCAAGGGTTCCACCAACTCAATGCAAGTAGCTAGACTCACAAATATAAACCCTAGTGCACAAAGCTTCCACTATCTCAAACCAAAAATTATGCATTCACCAAAAACTCTCCTTAAGGATAACAATGCATAAGTAGTCTTCAACAAACCAGAAAATAGGATTTACACCTAGCCAAAGGATACCTAGTAGAATACCTTTTCACTCCAACCTTATTTCAGAAAACATACACCAATCATACTCATAAGAAGAATGTGCCCATACCTTATTGGAGTAGAAGATAATTGAACCTTCAAGTTGTCACCACACACAACTCTCAAACTTCCAACCAAGTTAGGGTTAGAATAAAAAGAAATGAGCAATAATATAAACTTCCTTTATTACACCTTTTAGCTCCACTTCTTTAAACACAACCACCATAACATGCCAATAAATCAACAATCATAGACTCACACCTTATACCTCCATTTTTAATTTTAGCATAGCAAAGAATAATCTTAAAAATACATCCAAAGAAATATGCCCTTATTTCTCCTAAGCTTTTATTCAATGCTAATCACAAAAGCCAAAACTCATAAAATTTAATCACACCTTATAAATCGTTGTCCAAGAAACTCTGAATTTCGTGGCATAAAGACGTTTTAATAAAAACGTGTGTTACTCTAGCAAAGCACCCCCTCGAGACTCGAAACGGTGACCTCCGCCAATGCAGCACCCAACAGCGGCCTTCACTGCCACTAGCCCACGCGGGCTACGAAGTTCACAAGTGAACTTCCCTCCACTTCACCCTCGAAAAAACTCTCGAAGACTTTTCAACCGCACGTGCTTCTAAGTCTTCCTTCGATCGCAGCGAATACTGAGCACAAACACCGCAAATTGCATTCGGGAATTTCGAATTAATTAGCCTTCCAACCTTAGGAGTTGGAGAATAAATAGTCTCTTCGAAGACACCTTGACGTCGGCGGAAATAAAGACCATTTCGAAATTAATCAAAAGTCTTTTCAAAAAGGGTTTAAAAACCCTTAAATAATTTTAATAAATTAAGAATAAAAAAAGGTTTAAAAACCTTTAAGTATTTTTAATAAATTAAAAATAATTTCTCCCTTAATTAATTAAATAATTAATTAATTAAAACCTTGAAGGGTTTTAAATAATAATTAAATAAATAATAAAGAGAACCTCCATTGGTTTTAATAAAAACCATTTAACTTGGTTTTTAATAAAAACCCTATCAACTTGTTTAATAAAAAGGTTTGGTTTTAATGAAAAACCCTTGCCAATGGAATCTCTCCGGATTCTCTTAAAAATATTCTCTTGGAATCTTCCACCTTTGAAGCCAACACATCCTCTTAACATTAATGCCATTTCCTTTTGACATCAATGACAACTCATAGACAAGAAGCTAGGATCTCAAACCCAAAATTGCCAACAATCTCCCCCTTTGTCATTGATGGCAAACCATGCTTCTCAACAACACAGAAACTCAACATAAATAGCTCCCCCTGTCTTGAGGCTCTCCCCCTTACTCAAATCTCTCCCCCTTTGTCATCAATGGCAAAGGGTCACCTTTGGGGCTCGGGACTAAGAATGAGCCTCTTAGCTTAGTCCCTCCCCCACCTCCTGATGAGGTGATTAATTCTTGGGTGGGAGTAAAACTCCCATTAGGCATGATCATCATCAGCGTCTATAACTTCCTTGTCGGGCCTTCTCTTGAACTCTTTGTCCATATTCCTATTCTGTCTCTGTTCTTGTTCTTGTTCTCATCCCTGTTCTTGTCCATGCCTTGATCCTTGGACTGATCATGCCATTGTTCTGTTCTGTATTCTAGGAATTTCAGCTCTACACTGTCGATTGTGTGACCTTCATTGTTGCACTTGAAACACTTGACGATGTTGTTTCTCTGAGGTAAACCTGATCTTTGAATCCACAGTTGACCAAACTGTTGACCAAACCTTGACAAACTGACCAAACATGCCAAACTGTTGACACAAACCTGTTCCTGTTATTTGCCTTGCAATAAACTGCCTTGTGCCCAAACTATTGACAAGAGTAGCAATACCCTTGAAAGTAACTAGCACTTCTTAAACTGTCATTTACCTCCTTCACTTGAGCCATGCAATGTGAAGCCATGTGACCAAACTTTGTGACAAGCAAAACATATGCCTTGAAACTTTCCTTTAATTGACCTCTTAGGTTATGAAAACTTCTTCTTCTCATTCTGAATTCTGTTTTCTATTTATGTGCATCTATCATTCAAGGACTCCTTTTCTGAAATACTTTCCTCATCAGAACTCTCTTCCTTTTGGAGTCTCTTACTAGACTCTCCAACTTGTTCCTTGTGTGGCTTAACAAAACCAAGGCCTGTTTTATCTGTTGTCTTTCTTTGACCTTTGATGAGTGACTTAACCTTTTTGGAGCTATCTTGAAACCTGTAAAGCTTATCCTTGTACTCTTTAGTTTCCTCTTTCAAAGAAGCCATTTTCTGTTCTAACTCACTATACTCAAGAACCTTAGACTCTAACTCATCCTTGAGTTCTTGTGTCTTAGCCATAGAGAAGTCAAGACTTTCTATAAGATCATCTCTCTCCATACAACATTCATCTAACTTATCCTTGAGTCTAGCATTCTTCTTTCTTTCCTTTTTCAAAGCACTAAGAGCACTAATAAGTTCACCTTCAAGATCTACTTCACCTTCCTCTATATCTTCCTCTATTTGTTTGCTTTTTGAATCATCAAAGCCTTTTTCAGATTTCTTATCACTAGAGGTGCTACCCTTTTCAAAAACCATACATGCATCTTCCTTATAGTTTTCTGAAGCATCCTCATACATACTAGAAACCAAATCATTATTTGTGCAATCATCCTCAAGGTGACCAAAATTTCCACATCTAAGACATTTCATGATAATGAATCTATGTTTCGGTTCTTCCTCTTTTTCGATATGAACAACATCTCATTTTCATTATCACTTGAAGAACTTTCACTATCACTACTAGAACACTTACTTGCTTTGTCTAGGTAGAAACTCTTCTTGTGCTTGTGAGAATACCTCTTTCCTTGATTGTTGTGCTCATCTTTGTTTTTCTGTGATGCTTGTGCTTTTCAGAATCCTTGCTCTTAGAATCCTGTTTATCTTCATCACTTTCATTCTTGGGAACAGTACAGTCAGTAGCATAATGACCAAACTTTCCACAATTGAAACATCTTATATTTTTCATACTTTTGTGCTTTCTAGAGAACTTGCCTTTCTTGTTGTAATATGCCTCTTCATCACTAGAAGACTCATCACTATCTTGAAGTTGTTTACCCTTGGAATTCTTGGTAGCCTTGAAAGTTGCCTCTTTCTTGACATCAACCTTCACTTGAGTTCTCAACTCAAATATTGCAAGTATACTATGGAGCTCATCCTTTTTCAACTTATCCAAATCTTTAGCTTCCTCAATAGCAGAAATATTTTCACTAAATCTATTAGGAAGAGATCTTAAAATCTTATCACAAACATCATTTTCAGCAAGCTCAAGACCTAAGTCTTTCATGGAGTTAACAACCTCATCCATACGAAGCATGTAGTCACTAATATTTTCATCATCATTCATCTTGAGTTGTTCAAACATACCTTTGAAGTGTCTCAACTTGGCCTTTCGACATTTGTATCACCTGTATGAACCACCTTCAATTGTTTCCACATTTCACTAGTTGTCTTGCGGTGAATCACTTTGGTGAGATCTGCTTTCTGTAAGCCTTTCGGGATTGCATTCATTGCTTTTGAATTGCTTGTGATGTAGGAGCCTTTCTTCTTTAGTATTAGGACCATGTTCAGGAATAGTGTACTCATCTTCAATCACTTCCCAAACCTCATTCCCAAGTGCCATTAGATGAACCTTCATCCTTGCACTCCAAAGACCAAAATCTGACCCATCAAGAATAGGTGTTGCATTGCCACTTGAATGATCCATTGTGTTCTTTACTAGCTTTTCCTTCAAGCTGTTAAACTTTTCGAAGGCACCTGCTCTGATACCAATTGAAGAACACAAGCTTATATTGAGAGGGGGGTGAACAGTATAAGACCTCTTTTTACTTTTTCCTTTATACTTCAAAATAGTAAAGCAATATACCCAAAGCAATATCAAAGCAATGCACAATATCATCCACAAAGTGACACCAATTTTAACGTGGTTCACCCAGAATGGCTGGGCTACGTCCACAAAACTTTTCTCTAAAAGTTATCTCAAAGTTCTTTGGGAATCCTTCCCAATTACAATGTTTATGAGCCTCGGCCCAAAGGAGATACCTTCCCCCAATCAGAATTTATGAGCCTCTGCTCAAAGGAGATACCTTCCCCCAATCAAAATTTATGAGCCTCTGCTCAAAGGAGATACCTTCCCCTCTGCTCTGGAAATGATCCCTCGGAAGATCAACTGCCTCTACCTCTTGCCAGCACGTGGAACTCCTTTCCATCGAAGACCTCCTGTCCTCAATGCTTAGCCTAAGAGACCTCTGCCTTCTATGATCACGTCCACGATAGCTCAGCAACCTGTACCAAACATAGTCGGTCGGTCTAGTACAAGTCTTCCTCTGTCTGTCAGATCTGTCCAACTCTTGAACAAATCAATCCTCTGCATACAAGCCTTCTCAAAGACTTGCCAAATCTGTCCTCGGGTTCTTCTCATAGAACCAATGCACCTCTGTCCTCAAGTTCTATGATAGAACTATCAAACTCGGCTCACAAGTCCTCTGTTAGGACCTGTCCAAATCTGCTCACAAGTCCCCAGAAACTGTCCAAAAGCTCACAAGTCCCCATGGAACTGTCAAAACGCTCACAAGTCCCCATGAAACTGTCAAAACTCACAGCACAGAACCAAAACCACCCAGAACTGTCCAAAAACTCAGCAAGCTCACCAAGAAAAACTTTCTTAGTAGGAAATCACAAAGTGAATTGTTAGAGACCCAATGTGATTTGTCAAACTCATAGAAGCATAAAGAGAATTGTTAGAGACTCAATATGTTCTATACTCAAATCCCAATCTCAAAACTCAACTCAAATCAACTCAGCTCAATCTCAATCTCAAATCTGAAAACTCAACTCAATATCTGAAATGGATAGGATAGAATGTTTTCTTTCAAGAACATGAAACCCCAACAATTGCCAACTATGCAAAGAATCACATAACAATGATACTCATGTTCTTTTCACCATCAATTAGGGTTTCAACAACAATGCTCATCAAACAAGGTTTAGTCAACCAACACCATTCAACTCAACATCAACCTTGAAGCATTCAACCAATCATCACAAGAAAAGGAAACAAGTAGAAATCCTTTTCCCTCCAAAGATATTTGAACAAAACAACCACCAACACAATATCACCAAATGCAAAGAATAACTTGCTCAAATCAACTCAATGGAGTAAGCCCAATATCATGAATCAAGTAAAGCAATAACTTGATCAAACAACCTCTATGGAAGCAACTCAACCATCAAACTCAAAACAGCCAACCAAGGGTTCCACCAACTCAATGCAAGTAGCTAGACTCACAAATATAAACCCTAGTGCACAAAGCTTCCACTATCTCAAACCAAAAATTATGCATTCACCAAAAACTCTCCTTAAGGATAACAATGCATAAGTAGTCTTCAACAAACCAGAAAATAGGATTTACACCTAGCCAAAGGATACCTAGTAGAATACCTTTTCACTCCAACCTTATTTCAGAAAACATACACCAATCATACTCATAAGAAGAATGTGCCCATACCTTATTGGAGTAGAAGATAATTGAACCTTCAAGTTGTCACCACACACAACTCTCAAACTTCCAACCAAGTTAGGGTTAGAATAAAAAGAAATGAGCAATAATATAAACTTCCTTTATTACACCTTTTAGCTCCACTTCTTTAAACACAACCACCATAACATGCCAATAAATCAACAATCAGAGACTCACACCTTATACCTCCATTTTTAATTTTAGCATAGCAAAGAATAATCTTAAAAATACATCCAAAGAAATATGCCCTTATTTCTCCTAAGCTTTTATTCAATGCTAATCACAAAAGCCAAAACTCATAAAATTTAATCACACCTTATAAATCGTTGTCCAAGAAACTCCGAATTTCGTGGCATAAAGACGTTTTAATAAAAACGTGTGTTACTCTAGCAAAGCACCCCCGCGAGACTGGAAACGGCGACCTCCGCCAATGCGGCGCCCAACAGCAGCCTTCGCTGCCACTAGCCCACGCGGGCTACGAAGTTCACAAGTGAACTTCCCTCCACTTCACCCTCGAAAAAAACTCCCGAAGACTTTTCAACCGCACGTGCTTCTAAGTCTTCCTTCGATCGCGACGAATACGAGAGCACAAACACCGCAAATTGCATTCGAGGAATTTCGAATTAATTAGCCTTCCAACCTTAGGAGTTGGAGAATAAATAGTCTCTTCGAAGACACCTTGACGTCGGCGGAAATAAAGACCATTTCGAAATTAATCAAAAGTCTTTTCAAAAAGGGTTTAAAAACCCTTAAATAATTTTAATAAATTAAGAATAAAAAAGGTTTAAAAACCTTTAAGTATTTTTAATAAATTAAAAATAATTTCTCCCTTAATTAATTAAATAATTAATTAATTAAAACCTTGAAGGGTTTTAAATAATAATTAAATAAATAATAAAGAGAACCTCCATTGGTTTTAATAAAAACCATTTAACTTGGTTTTAATAAAAACCCTATCCAACTTGGTTTTAATAAAAACCGGTTTGGTTTTAATGAAAAACCCTTGCCAATGGAATCTCTCCGGATTCTCTTAAAAATATTCTCTTGGAATCTTCCACCTTTGAAGCCAACACATCCTCTTAACATTAATGCCATTTCCTTTTGACATCAATGACAACTCATAGACAAGAAGCTAGGATCTCAAACCCAAAATTGCCAACATAGTTGAATGGAGGTATTCTTGAATTTTTTGCGTTTCCAAATCTCCCATTTATTAGAAAGAGTCACTTGAAAGTTTAGGTGAACCTTAAAGAGGTCTAACCACATTTTCCACAACTCTCTTACAAATGCACATTGGAAACGAAGATGATCAAGTGTCTCCTCCTGGGAGTTACACATGATGTAGTTGGAAGCACCATAAAAACCTCTCTTCATAAAATTATCATAGGTGAGACAACTCCTATGCATCACTTCCCAAGAAAATAAATTAATTTTAGGCCAACCCTTAACCACCCAAACTCTATCCCATGGGGCATCCTACAAGATCAACGGAGGAGGGAGCAAAGCATTATAACCATCACGAACAGTGAAAACACCTAGATTACCAAGGTCCCAAGCAATCCTATCCTCTTCCTCTTTCCCTGTAAGGCACCTTTGCTTGAGGATATTATCAATAATAAGCCTTTTATGAAGAGGGACATGAATAGGCCATTCTTATAACCTCTTCCACTAAAAGAAATAAAAATCTTCAATTTGTTGGGAAGTAATATATGAAGCCATCTTTATCCATCCTCTACCTTCAAGGCTTTGCTGCAAGAGCTACAACTCTGAAAACTCATAGATTAAGGGGGAATGTTGGTCCCAAGAACCACTCCAGAAGTTAGCTTTGTCTCCTTTCCCTACTTTCCAGAAAAGTCTAGATTTTACCAATTGTTCACCAACTTTCAGGACATTCCAAATAATAGACCCAGGCCCCTTAAGGAATGCGGTCATCTTCTTGATGAGGGATAGAACCCAAATACTTGCTAGTGATGACTCTACTGAAGAAAGCCTCATTGTTGGATATCCATCTCCAATAAACCTTCCCAGCAAGAGCTTGATTGTTTAAAGCTGCTTTACGAAAACCAAGGCCCCCTCGAGCTTTAGGTTGACATATTTTATCCCAACTAACTAGAGCCCACTTCTTACCCATCCTTGGACCATCCCACAAAAATTTTCTCATAAGCGAATCCAACTCTTTGAGGACTCTCATAGGGGCGGCTAGGATGGCGAATTTATAAACATACATGGCTTGGATCATCGATTGGATGAGATTCATTCTTCCTCCAAAGGTAAGTCAGCGATGAGTCCAATGATTAACTTTAGCAGCAATTCTATCCATTAAAGCTTTCCAATCAGCAACCCTCAGGCTCTTAAAATGAAGGGGGGTCCCTAAGTAATCAAGCAGAAGGGTACCCTAGGCAAAGCACAAAATGGATAGAATCTGATCCTAGATTCTTCTATCTGTATTGAAGAAAACAACCTTAGATTTGATCTCATTCACCTATTGACCAGTAGCATCCATGTAGGTTTTTAAAATGGCTTTCAACATTCTAGCCTCTCGAATGCTGGCCTCCTTAAAGAGACCTATATCATCCACAATTGAAGGTGAGTTAACATCTCCTCACCTAATTGCACACCTTCCAAAAGATCTTGTTGCTTATTTTTTTGAAGGAATTTACCCAATCCTTCTGCTAGAATAATAAAAAGAAATGGGGAAATAGGATCTCCTTGACGAATACCCCTGGAGGCATGGAAAGGGGTCGAGGGGGAGCTATTGATGAGAACAGAGAAGGAAATTGTTGAGACACAACTCATGATCCACTATCTCCACTCCTAAGAGAAGCCAAATTTCTCAAGCATTTGATCCAAAAACTGCCAGGGGACTCTATCATCAACCTTAGACATTTCTAATTTAATAAACATACCTCTTCGACCAGAATGCTGCATAGAATGGATAACCTCCTGGGATAGAATAACTCCATCCAAAATTTTATGTCCCTCCATAAATCCTCCTTGTTCCTAGGATATTATGTTGTCCATAATCTTTTTAAGCCTTTCAGCTATCAACTTAGTGATAATATTGTAGGTCACACTATAGAGAGCAATCGAGAAAAGATCTCTAAGGCTGGCGATTTGTCCCACTTTAGGAATCAAAGTGAGAAAAGTATGATTTAGAGCCTGAAGCATAGTTTTGTTTGAATGAGATTCTTAAACATCGTGTTTTAAATCCTCTCCTATGACATCCCAAAAAGCCTTAAATAACTCAATTGGAAAACCATCGGGTCCTAGAGATTTTCCTGATTTCATGCTAAAAACTATGCTCCTCAACTCATCTTTATCCACTGGTCTAAAAAGGTCTTGGTTTTGCTCGATTGAAATAATTAAGGGGATCCAATTAAGTATCTCTTATTACGCTCAAAGATTAGGGATAGCAGGTGTAGTAAAAAGATCTTGAAAATTTTATTTTTTGTATGTTTCATACCTAGTATGGTGTCCATCACCTGTCCATTAGAATCCTGAAGGTAAGTCAAAGAATTCCTTTGTCTTCTTGCCAATGTAGAGTGATGAAAGAAACTTGTGTTGTGATCCTCTTCCAACAGCCAAGCAATTCTCGCTCTTTGTTTTCAATAAATTTTCTCTTGATTGTCGATGGAGTCTAATTCTTTTCTAACCTATCCATTTTTATATTTCAGATCCTTTGTGATTGTTTCAATCCTAAAGCGGGTGGAAAGCTCCTCCATTGTTACCAACAAAAAGAATCTTTATGAACTGAAAATTAGATATGCTACTTCTTTTCCAAAATTTAAGACGAAATTTGACATGTTGGATTTTTTTGGAAAAACATACATAGCTCTCCTATGGGAAGGACGATCCTCCTCCCACCAGATAGGGATTTTTTCCTTGAGATCCTCCTTTTCCAACCAACAATTCTCAAAACAAAAAGGTATTTATTTAAGATTTAGGTTAATGGATTTTTATTTAGAGATTTAGATTCAAACCATTATACACAAATTTAATTGAAAGTTTGAGATCGTATTTAACTTCGTCTTTACCTACAAACTAAAAATTATGAAAGTTTATATATATATATATATATATATATATATATATATATATATATTATATATATTTATTTATTTATGTTTATATTTGAATAATTAATAAAAAATTACTAGATTTATCAAGTGATATTAGTTCAACCGATTAGATTTTTCAACATTTTAAGAGAAGACCCAGATTCAAATCTTACCAAATAACACATGGATATTTTTTTTTGGATTTGGTTAGTGTGAGAAACCCTTACGACCGACGCTTAGGGCTAGGCATCTCCATCCCACCATGACCTCTCATAAGGGGAGAGCTAAGCTTATCAATAGGGGATTTAATACACAACCACATACAAAGCGATTAACCATCCCACCATGACCTCTCATAAGGAGGAGAGCTAAGCTTATCAATAGGGAGTTTAACACAACCACACATACAACACGATTTGAATTTTTGATGTTTTGAAGAAAAGCCCAAGCCCGAACAGTTGCGTTGTCCTCCAAAACTTGACACATGAATAATATTCAAACTTTGTTATAATATCATTATATAATAATGATGTAATATAAATGAACACGTTCCAATCCTATATAACTTATTAAAAAAAAGTTTACTAAATTTTTATCTTCGCATGGCTTTCTTTTATTGTCATAATATGCTCTTTAAAAGGTAATTGTTGTATCAATACAAGTTCAACACATATTAGACTATACTAAAACAAAACGGCTTGGGTGATAACGGTGACAACGAGAGCCTTTATTTGAAGTATGTTCTTATTATATTATAGGACACCACCACTAGGGTCATGAGGCATATCAAAGACCAAAAAAGCAAAAGATATTTACAAAGGTTTTAGGGTTCAGCTTCATAAATCCACCAGTAATTGGTATGGAAATTAACCCGAGGCATAGTTTTCCAAAGTGTTAAATTGAACTCTAATCAGTGTATGATTTTTTCAAGGAAGTTATATCAAATATGCCAAGAACATGTTCTAACAACATAATTTGAAAGTGAAAATTTTAAACTTTATTTCTATTTTTAATGATCATTTTAAATTTGTTTTACTTTTTAACAATATAAATATACTTTCAAACTTTATTTCCATTTTAACAATCACTTTAAAATTGTATTACTTATTAATAACATAATTTGAAAGTGAAACTTTCAAACTCTATTCCATTTTTAATGCTCGTTTCAAAATTACATTATTTATTTCACACTTTTTTGAGGAGGCTTTTCTATTCAACATCATAACTTGCCTTCACATTGTCATGTCAACTTGCATTTATAACATAATTTGAAGGTGAAACTTTCTTTAATGATCACTTCAAAATTGCATTACTTTCTTCATATTTTTTGAGAAGGCTTTCCCATAGATTCAACCTCATAACCTGCCTTCACATTGTCATAACAACTTGCATTCATAGTAGTAGGCATTAAAACTATTAGATAGAAAGGATAAGCATTTGTAGGTATTTTTTGTTTTGATGTTCTTTCATTGTTGGATTAGTCTTTTAAATTATTCTATTTAATATTATAAAAAGTACAAAACTACTACATTTTATGAGATGTATGAGATCTAAAAAATACTTTGTTCTTTTTGTTCAGGTGTAAAAGAAATATGATTTAAAGGACAATGGTGGTGATAGTGGTTATTAAAGGAAGGCCTTAATATACACCTCTCAATCTACAGTTGTAGAGAGTGTTTTTGAATGGAAGAACTAGGTATTTGTATCATAAAAACCCTTAAAGTAATGTAAATATAGTATGAGAAACTAGTGGTGGTTGCTCAAGCACCACCTCCCTTTCCTCTAGGGCTACCTCGCACACCTATAATGACTCCTATTGCAACGCCAACTCCAACTCCAACAGCCACACGACCTACTCATTTCGTGTAATATTAACAAGTGGTAACTAATGTTTATGGTCAACACTCTAATGATACTTCAAATGCCATTGTTTTGAAAAGTTAACACAAGCCTATAAGTATTCCTCTCATCTAAAATTAGAGTATGAATGAATGCATTCTCAAAGTACGCTTCATCGGATTTTATTTTTTGAGATTTGTTTTAATGTTTAAGTCGAAACTTTCTTTACACTCTTGTGTAGAATATTTTTTATCTTAAGGTTTTTTCTTTTTAATTTTATTCTTTAAAAAAAGAATGACTTCTATAATTTAAAGTCTTTGTCTAACTAGGTTAAGGTGAGTTTTTAGAGTCTCTCAAGATTGTATGAGGCTTATTTCGAATAAGAGACATTTTAAATTTGTTGGAAGTGCATTTATTTTACTTTATATACTTTTAGTGATGTGTCTTTACATTACTTTAATTTTATATTTTTATTTAACAAAGTTTGTATATTCTAAAAAGGTTTCATCTTAACACCTTTAATATGAAATGTGTTTTAGGTTTCGTTCTTGTTGAAATTGAAACATTTGTGAATATAAACTATTTCGTCAAAGACTTATAGTAAAATAGTGTTCTACTCGCAACTCATTGTGGTATTAACAACAAAATTATAAATATAATTATTATAGTTATTTAAATTAAAATAAAGAAAGGTGTAATCTTTCAAGTTAGGGTTGCCTAATGATAAGATAATACATTTTGTCCTCTTGATAAGACAATGAAGGAGCAATTGATTATATTCACTTATGTGAGTTTTAAGAATATGTATTTCAATGCATTATAATTGTCATTGGGTAACGATTGACGACAATTGAGAACCTTTGTCCAACAATCTAGCATTATAGGTAAAACAACTTTAAAAAACTTACGAGTCAAAAGCATGTGTTCAAACCTAAAAATGTGTACAAGTAACATATATCATTTAACTTTTTTTTAGGGTTTTTGTTATCCATGTTCTTGTGCTTATACGTATGTCATGTTGTAGACTAACTTGTTGAAGGGGTCTACGAAGTGCACTCTTTACATGCATAGGTTGGAGTTTCAAATTACTCAAATGTAGCTATCAATTTAGGTCAAGATGAAATAAACAATGCCTAATATATATAGTTACACACAATTATGGTGATCCAAATCTCAAGCCAACCCTATGAATGCATTTATCCATGAGGCTTCCAAGTGTTCCTATTATAGATGTGCATCGACTTGAGCATAAACATACTATCATCGCAAGTAGGGAATTGAAAATTTTGTTCCTAATTTCCACTAGGGTTGATACCCTCGCTTAATATGAGGTTTAATTTTGTATGCTTAGTTGTGACCAGTATATTATTCGACAAAATTTAATGAATCAAGGTTGGCAAAAGTGTTATCAAAGACCCCGATAGAGCTAATTTCCACTAGGGTTGATACCCTTGCTTAATATGGGGTTTAATTTTGTATGCTTAGTTGTGACTAGTATATTATTCTTCAAAATTTAATGAATCAAGGTTGGATGTTATCAAGGACCCGGGTAGAGCTATTTCATGACTTTTTTTATTGTTAAATTTATAGACTTATTTTTTAAATTTTGTTTAAGCTATGATTTGGTTTTCGATGAATCTATCTAATCATTTAGCATTAACCATTATAGGTTTTCTTGAAAAAAAATACATCATATATAACACCAGGGACAAGTTGCTACATAACCCTTGTTACATTTGTTGTAGGTGAGTAATATAGAGATTACGTATGTGCAATATTTTTTAATTTTATTTTATTTTTATAAATTAAAATAAATAAATAAGTATTATTTAGAAAATGTTAATTGTAAAATATATTTTGAATTAATGATGTGTTTTTAATATATAACAATATTACTTGATTGAATTTATATAGATATACTAAATTTTAATTTTATAAGCAAAATGAATTGAGCTTGTTTCGTTGTCAAACTTTTGGTTTGAATGTATATCATTTATTTATTTATTTATATATATATATATATATATATATATATATATATATATATATATATATTTTTTTTTTTTTTTGCTAGAGAACAAGGGGTTGTACTCGGGTCTCCCACCCTTAACAAATCACAACTCTCTTCTTTAGATCTTTGAGAGTTTACAAATAGATTCACTTCTCATATCAATTGAGATGTTATAGTTAGAAATCTACATCATTTTACATAAAATGTTTGAATTCTTGATTTTTATTTTCTATATTTTTTCAATTTTATGTGTGAATACAAATATTCCAAAATTCAACATCCTTCTTGACATTTTCCTACAACAACCTTCACAATACCAAAACTTCACCTCTACTATTTATGCATTGCATCTTAGTAGAGTAATATTTCTAAAGCATTGCACTATCATAGTCTGCTTTACTAGATCTGGATTGCTAGTTTCCTTCCTGAAGCACAAAATCAACCACAAAAATTATAATAAATAGTTTATATGAAAGCACATTAATGTTATAAAATAAAGAAAATATTACCATGGAAAACATTAAAGTAACTCTTAATCATTATTTGATTCAGGCAGACAATATTTTCTTGTCATCTTGATCTAAACTTACTACTTCCTCTAACCATGAAAAGGATAATTTAACTTCACGATCCTCAATTAAAACCCCTCTATTGGCTAGCCTATCTACACATTTGTTTCCTTCCCTTAACATATGTGTAAACCTAATTTCTTCAAACTCTTTAGCAAGATCCTAAATTTCCACAAATATCTCTTGTATGCTCCATGGATCCTTTGTTTTCCTCAAAATTGCATTTATTATTGTGTGAATCACCTTCCATCCATACTTTGTTCCATTTCATTTATTTACATATTTTTAACCCTTCTAAAGCCACCCAAGCTTCAGCTTCATTAGTTGTCTTAAATCCATTATTGAAAGCATAATGAGACAAAATATCTCCTCTATTATTTCTAATTATTCCTCCTCCTGTTGGTCCTATATTTTCTTTAGATGCTCCATAAAAATTTAATTTGACCAACTTCACATCTGGCGGTTTCCACTTTATATTCTTTACCTTATTTTTATTTCTCATATACCCAACATCATAATTCCATTTGATGACTTGACTCCATCTATCAAGGCTCTTTGCTTCTAGATTAGGGATTAGGTGAGTTGATGAGTTTAGGTTAGACTCCTTTATAGCTAAACAAATATTTTGTTTCATTACATATAAATTGCTTTCCTTTCCTTTAAATATTATATCTTTTGATATATTCCAAATTGTTTGTAAAGCCTCACTTTTAAAAGTGCTCTACCATTGCTTTAACCATTCTTCAATTGTACCATTCATCACCATGCATTTACTAAACATACTAAGAATCCATTGCCATAGTTTCCATACTATTGAGCAATGTCCTAAGAGATGGTCTAAACTCTCCTCCTCATTTTTACAAAGAACACATAGTGAGGGGCCATGAAAACTCCTTTTCATAAGGTAATCCTAGGATAAAATTCTTCTCTGACCTACTAGCCAAACAAGCATTTTGACTTTAGGAATTATTGGGCTATCCCAAATCTCTCTCCATATTCTTGTGATATTACTATTTTGTTGGTGCTTTATATTATATCCAATTATTTTTGTGTATTCTCCTGAGTTATTCAACTCCCAAATCAATTTGTCCTTGGCTCACCTCGAAATAATCACTATTGTTATCTTTCTACTCAATTGCCTCCTAACATAAATGTCTTGTATACTTGTAAAAAAATCTTCTTTCCATTTGTATCTTCCTTCCTGATCCTCGTGCAAAATGTTTGAAACCCTATGACCATATTTATCTTGAAGTAATCTCATCCAAGGTTTCAAAATTGGATCTGGATTGAGTGGTTTTTTATCACACCAAGTATCCACCCAAATTAAAAAAAATCTCTAGTTCCCACTACCCATCTTAAAATTTTAATCACTAGATTAATTGATTTTTTAAATCGTTCTAAAGTGTAGAACCATTTGGTAGAGAGAATGCAATACAAATTAAGCTTGGGTCATTGGGCTCAACATACTTAGAAGAAATCTTACCCATTGTCTTAGACTCTCTTTGTACAGTCTCTAGATTACTTTCCCCTAAGAGCTAAGTTTTACATCTGTAAGAACTCTTAAACCAAGACCTCCCCTAGTTTTATCATCACACACCTATTTCACCAAAGAAAAATTCCTTTTATCATGTAATCCTAACCACAAAAATGATCACATAATATAGATGTAACTTTTTTCTATTGATTTTGGCATAGCATACAATGACATAATAAGATGGAATGGTCTGTAAAACTAATTTAATTAGCTGCACTCTTCCTGCTAATGATAATAATATACCTTTCCATGTTGGTAGTTTATTATGAACTTTACTTATAACTGGATTCTATAGTTCTATCATCATTCTCCCCTCAAATAAGGGCATCCCTAGATAAGTTATTGGTAAATTTGCCTCCTCCATTTGAAGTAACCTGCATATCCCTACTTTGCTTTTTGCTTGAGTGTTTCGGAAGTAGATTTTAGATTTTGTCATATTAACTTTTTGCCCTAATGCTCTTTTGTATGCCTTTAATAAGTTATTCAAAGCTTTGGCCTTGTTTATCCTCACCCTCCCAAAAAGGGTTGTATCATCTACAAATTATTGATGGGTGATATTGTCGATGTTATTACTAGCCTTAAACCCACTTATAACCCCATATTTGTTAGACTTCTTAAAGTTCCTATCCAAAACATCCACTATAATAATAAAAAAATATGGTGATAGAGGATCTCCCTATCTAAAACCTCTCTTGGATTTAAAATATTTTGTTACTAACCCATTGACCAACATTGAATATGAACTTGTAGATACACAAGCTTTAACCCATCTAACCTATTTATTTCCAAAACCAAACTTTTCTAATACTACAAAAAGAAAATCCCATTTAACCCTATCATAGGCTTTACTCATATCATGTTTTAAGACCATTACTTTATTTTTTCTTGAATTTGTTGAATGTATAACTTCATGAGCTACTATGATCCCTTCTAGAATCTATCTCTCATTCACAAATTCTCCTTGCTCTTCTAAAACAATTTTGTCTAGCAGTGGTCTTAATCGATTCACCATCTCTTTGGAGATAATCTAATATGCTATATTACATAGGCTTATGGGTCTAAATGAATCAAATAATTTTGCATCCTTATTTTTTGAAATCAAAGTAAGATATGTTGTACTTATTTTATAAGGTATGTATTATTTTACCCTACACAAATCCATTGCCATTAGTAAAGAATACTTTACTATATCCCAATTATGTTGATATAATGTTGCAAAGATCTCATCTAGACCTGGGGATTTATCCTTATTAAAAGAGAAAAGAGCTAATGAACTTCTTCTAGAGTAATAGGCTCCATCAATTTTCTATTGTCTTCATTTGTTATAACTAAAGGTACTTCTTGTAGAACTTTATCATTAAGAACTTCAAACTCCTTTGATCCTAGAATATTATGATAAAAATATCTTACCTCCTTTCTCATTTCACTTTGGTTTTCAATCCAAACCCCTTATAATGATTTAATTCTACTAATTCTAGATGTTGATCTCTACATTATAGCCATCATATGAAAAACTTTGTTTTCTTATCTCCTTTTAACCAAGTTTGTCTTGATTTTAATCTCCAAAATTTCTCTTCCTTACTCAAAATAATATGATCTCCACTAAGCAATTTCATTTCCTCTGAGCTTGGATTATTAAGATCACCTTTTTGGAATTTTGAAAGTTTATATTTTAGTTCTCTTTTCTCAAAAATATTTCTAAAAGTGTTATTGTTACATTCTTTTAATATAGATATCATTGATTTAGTTTGTTTTGGAAAGTGTATATAGCCCACCGTTTCTTGAAGAATTCCACATTTGTGTTATCATATCAACAAATCAAGGACGGTCTTCCCACATCTTCTTATATTTAAAATATTTTTTTTTTCTAATTCACTTACCACCATTTTAACTCTTATTGGCCAATGATCTAAAGCAATCCTTGTCAAGTTATTAATTTTAGCACAAGTCCCTTCATCTAGCCAATGATTTGAGAGTATGCAACTATCTAATTTTATTGTTATTAGGTTTTTACCTCTCCTATTTTTGGTCCATGTATAATTTTCTTCTTCAAACTCAACTTCCCATAGATTATTGTTTTGAATAAAGGTTGAGTAATCTCTCATACTTTGGGTTAATTTCCTAATTCCTCTAAAATTTTCATTCATCTTGGTTATGGCATTAAAATATCCTATTATCATGAATCGGGTTTCATGGTATTTAATTATCATAAAGGATTTAATCCCACTCCAAACTTTTAATCTACCTGATTGAGTTGTAGGTCCATAGACATTGATAAGGATTAAATGAATATCTGCAAAGTAGCATGTGACTAAAGAGGCTATCCAATACCTAATTTGAAGAATGGCTACACAATATATTCTAGTAGGATTCCAAAAAGTTAGAATTCCCCTTACCGCTCCTTTAGAATCCATAACATCCCATTCACATCTTGCCCATACTATTTTCATAGTTTTTGAAACTTCTTCTTTTGTAATTTTAGTTTCCTGGATACAAATAATATCAAGCTTATTACTTAAACAATACACCTCTACTTTGAGGATATATTGGCACCCCTTATATTCCATGATATGATAATCATGTCTCATTAGGGGCTACTAGCCCCGCCTATGAATTACCAATATCATTTTATTGTTTGGTAAAGAGAAGTTCAAGAAACTTAATTTGTGTTCCTTTTGCTATGTTTGCTCTTGCTTCCCTAGATATCGCTTGATAGTTTGAGGGTTTTTCTCTTTTTTCCTTGATTATATTAGGAGTAGGCCTTATTATTCTATTCCTCAATATTTTTTCACAATTTTATTTTTCATCAGATTTATCCTCTCCTGGATCTACTACAAAAGCTTTTAACTTGTCTTGCTCATTTTTTGGTATTTCCTTATTAATGGTAGAGGTATTAACATCTAACACTACATTTTCTTTACCAAATTTTTCTCTTGAATTGTGTATGGTACTTCAAGAGAGTATTCAATATTTTATGAGACATATTTCTTAGGTTCATCAAGAATGTTGATCCCTAAATTAGGATCACACTGAATAGACAATTTCTTTTTAATATGTTGAACCTATTGTATTGCGTCCTCTAACCTTTGATCTACTTTTTCTTCATAGGATAAAGCCTCAAAAGAGTTGGTATTTCTTCCAATATCCTTCCTTGCTAGTCTCCACTATTTATTTGCTTTAATATTTCTAGATCATTTTTTTGGAAGTTGAAAACCATCTTCATCCATATCCATTTGTAAGTTTCTCATACGGTTTTCTACATATGATTATATTAGTCTCTTCTTAGGGCATGATCTCTCAATATACCCCATCTCATGACATATTCTACATATAAAATTGTAGATACCTAAAACACGTCATGTTTAGGAGACTACTCATATGGACACCTCATTAGGTCATATGAATGATTTTGGACCTTTCTAAGACTTAGAAGTTGTTCTAACCACTCATTTGGGGCAATCTAGTCCTAGTCAACCTTAGCCACTAACGGTGATAGCAGTTAACTCCCTAGTTGTTGACGATGATAGGGGCTAGCTCCCTGGCTATTGAAGATGATAGCAGCTAGCTCCTTAGCTACCCTAGTCGAGAGCGGGTAGCTTTGTAACTAACTTGATCCTCGAGCCAAGCAAAATCTATTTGAAAGCATAACAAATTCTTGATCAGTTGGGAAAATAGAAGCTTTTGAAAAGCTCATCTCAACTGCTTGGGCATAAATAAATTCTTGTTCTTGGCTTCTCCATGAAGCTAGAGCAAGGATTTTGGGATTCTATTTAAGACCCCAATTTTGTTGAGAAAATCCTGGAGAAATTGATGTGTCAATCACGTAGTGAAGCTCTGCCAGTTTGAAGAGAGAATCAACATCCCTCTGAGGCATAGCGAAGCTTTATCCAATTGCACAATGCCATATGATTTTCCACTAATGGAGGCTGCCAAAGTTTGAAGAGAACAACCCATTGTCCAAGGATCAAATTTGAATGGAGCAACATCAAGTCCATCACAAAATCATATGCCAAGGTACAAGCAACCCTTGAACATAAATTATATAGCTAAATTGATCGATTTTAGGCCAGATATTTAGAGGGCATAATACTTCTCCCACGGTCGCTATCTTTGACAATGGCCCATAGGCTTAGCCGCTAAATTTGATAGCATCTAATAGAGACAGCTGCTCTGGGCAACAACGACTAGGGTTTGATTGGTCATTTCTTACATTTTAGCCATATATTTTATTTTCTTTGTATTGCAATTGCTTGTTTATCATAGATTACATGCTTTTCAATATTATTTCATGTTTTTATTTCAGTATTTATAAGCATTTTATCATTCTTTCATGCATTCCATTTTATATCTTGTTATCATCACAAAATGGCCTCATCTTGAGAGGTTAAGCTTTACTATTAATGTTTTGTGAGTCTTCTTGTGTGCAGGTGACAGGGAAAATCAAGGATCCAAGAGCATCATCGAGATCATATTCCTTGGCATCAAATAAGGAGGCATCTAATAAGCCCTCTCATATACAAAGTAGTGGAGATCTAAAGAGCTTTTAGAATGCATCTCCCCCATTTTGGGGCTCAAAACAATTGTAATCATGTATCAAATTTGGTATCCCTAAGAGGGAGGAATATGTAACCGCACTTTGAATTGACTAATACAAAGAAGGTATTTATTTTTTTCAATTTATTTGATTATACATTCTTCATAGCTTTAAATTTATTTTCATGTTGCAATTAGCTTAGATGTATGCTTTTTAGATCTTTACAAGTGGCGATCACGGTTGGACAGACCCTATTTTTGTATTGTTACCAATAATTTTGTCCTTTTCCTTCATGCATGTACAACTGCTCTAATTGACAATGGCTAACAGTACCAGCTACCATCAATGATAGCGCTTAGCATCATAGCCGCCTTGATTGAAAACAACTAGCAGAAAACATAGATAAAAATAGTCAGTAGTCTATTTCTTCATCAGATGAGGATTTTCTTATAAGTGATCCTATCTTATTTTTCTGTTTCATGCTTCTGTTGTGCTTCTAGAAAAGCAGTTGGGTTAAATAAATCACATAGAGAAATATTAAACAAGGTAAAAATAAATTTTCTGCTATGTTTCTGCTAGCTACTGCTAGGAACAACGACTAATTCTGCTAGCCACCCTAGAAGACAGCGGCTAGGATTTTTGCTACTATTGTCTATAGCAACCGAGACTGTGCATCGCTATTTACAGTAGTGGCTACTATTTAACCTAATGTATAGGTCTACCTACTTAAAGCTTGTGCAAAGGCTATTTCATATTTTAATTTGCATTCTCTAAAATGTATTTTCATCCTGCATTTTCAGAATATAAAACGCAAATTTTATGCATGTAGATGAAAAAGAGCATTGTATGTTGATTGATGCATTTTTTTATGCAAATTAAAATGAACCAATCACACACCACGATCCAAGGATAAACATTAGTGGTATTGGGCTTTCACATCCAACCCATTGATCAAGACCAATGGTGGAAGTCATTACCACTCGGTTGGCTTGTCTGACATTGTATCATCGTTACCCGTATGTGGCCAAGGTCGATTCAAGAACCGTCCCATCTATGGAAAATTGCACGTATTCCTCTTCATAGGGGTGTATCATTGACCAAGGTGTGCTAGGTGAGAATTGGTAGTACCTATACTCCCTGATTGGGTATGGATTTCATCTCCATATTTCGGTGGGTAGACAGCATGGATGTCATTACCGGGTTTTGTCGCTGCGAGTGTATAGGTGAAATTTTTAAACAATCTAAGAATTACATCAACTATTACAAACACGATAAGATTTCATATTGTATTCACAAAAAATTAAAAATGCACAAGATGAGTTCTTAGGAAACACATTAATATTTAAACGAGATAATCATTTTGTCTACTTTGTGTGTTTTTGTATTGTTTGTGTAATCAACATAAGATCTTACCATCCAATTTTGGACTAAAACCTAACCCTGATTTTTCAAAAAAGTGCTACTTTTGATTCTGCATCCAATGAATCAAAAATCGTTTAAATCAGAGCTATAATGAGAAAGTTATGTTGGTTTTATGATTACTCTATTTTGAGTGATTTTAAAGCCAAAAATAGGAAAAACAACCCTAAAAATGCCATAAAAAGCCCTAGATAGCTCCTAAAATTGCCAAATTTATTTTTTTATCTTAAGTTAGCCCCCTTTGCATGTCTCACAGAATATTTGACGTCTAGCTCCGCATTTTCCCAAAATTCCTCAAATTGGTCATTTTTCCACGAGCCCTGGTTGACCAAATATTCCCAAAATATAAATTTTGACCCGAAGAACACTTTTTAGAGTCCTAGACCATTATGAACATCTCGTTGCACTGATATTTCTGGTATATAACACCCACAACTCTTTTTGGAAGTCAAAATTTGCTAAAACAAAAAAGATGGTCGAGGGACCTCCCATAGTGAACAAGACCTCCAATTTAGAGAGGGAATCAGACTCCATAACTACCGAACATCTCCAAATCAGTCTAGAGGACATGACCATCCCTGAATGGCATCCCAAGTTTTATCATAACATCAATACCATCCATAGGGGGTCAAACCTTCGAGATATCCCTATTAAGGAAGTACCCATAGGTCCTCCAGGAAACCTTCCTAACTGGAACACCCTAATAGAATTCTATATAAGGAACAATCTTCCCACTAAGGGGATTAGTAGGTCAATTTTGTAGGTTCACATCCCAACTTGTTCTATACATCAATCGTAAAATGAACATGAGTACACTCTATGACCTAGCCTGGATGAGCAAACCACCCCATCTAATCGAGCAAGTCACCTCCCATACTCCTCATAGAGAACACTTTGCATGTGCATGTTGTGCTCTTATGTAGGCTAAATATAAGAAGCTTACATATGAATTGAATATGATTCATTTCTCATATATGAGGAAGAGGATCCAAGTCATCCTCCTACTCCTCATGAAGAGTACTCGATGCAACCATGTTGTGGCTCTACATCATCAAACTATATAGAGCCCATTCATAAACCAAAATATCAAGTCAATGCAACCTTTAGGGAGTGTGGAAAACAAGTAATAGATCCTACTAGGAGAAAATACATGACAAACCCATTCATATTTCCAATGCGAGGGTACATAGCCCCCATACAACTAAACAATAAAATCACACTCATCAGGAACTAAGGCCACAACTTAACCGAAAACAACATACGAATCAACTTTAGCTGGATCAAAAATAATTAAATCAATAATGGGTGGATGCACAACGAGCACAACTACAAAGGTTGTATCGACGAAAGATATAAGAACAACAAAGGATACAACAAGAGCAAGTACAAAATGAATTGCATGAAGTGGCGCTTACACCTAGCACCCAGAGGATGCAACAACGTGTAAGGTACCTAGTGCAATCTCAAAATCATCCCCCTTAGCCATGCCAAAATTGTGTTCAACATCAAAGGCCATTATTTGGTTATCATCAAGAACCTAATACTCAATAGTACCAAGATCAATACAATGAGGATCATATGAAGAGTCCCAATGGGAACATCAGGATCAAATAGATACCTACCTTGAATCCAGTTGTGCTGAGGTACCTAATGATTATACTTATCATCCACCTCAACATAAAAATTGGCCCCCACTACCTAATCAAGGGTGATGAGAGGAAAATCATATCATTTCATCAGGGCCATACAAAGGACTAAATAATCGGGTAAATTTATTAGAAAAAACAACTGCAAAGTTTGGTTTATCAAAAACCTACACTAAAGCAGCTTAAAAATCGGTCTTTGCATCCCTTAATATCATCATCGACATACCCATTGGATTTCAAGATGCTTAAACTTGAAAAAGTTCAAATATGATGAAGATGCACAAGAACACGTGACAATATTCATCAATATGTGCTTCCATTTTCAATACAATGACCCCTTGATGTTGAGAATCTTCCTTAAAACACTAGTTGGGGATGCTTTGTAATGGTATAATCATCTACCACACCATAGCATATACACCTTTGAGAAGTTGGTCAGTGCATTTTTGGAACGTTTTGCCTCTAGTGCAAAGAAAGCAACAAACTTGACTAACTTGTCTAGCCTTTGTCAACTTGATGATGAGCCAGTCATCGAGTATGACAATAAGTGGAGGAATGTGATGTTAAAATTACCTTTCACCCTACCCACAATAGAGCTTATTCAAAATTTTACGAGAAGTTGTTCGAAACAAATATTGCTTCTCTTGCAATTAGAATAGTATTAAACATTTGAGGAGGCCTTAGCATAGAGCAAGTCATTGAGGATATCAAGTTCTAGGAGGGTGATATTCAACTCCACAAAATGGAATGGACAAACAAGACTATTATAGGTGGAAACATGCAATAAAATGTGGCCCTAGTCATTCAAGTTGTTTTGGGTATCCTCGAATCCTCAAACCAGACCGCACCACCTCCACTGCCAGTGCAACAAAATTACCAAGTTCAGCCTCCTATGGCCCAAAATAATATGCAACAAAATCAAGGACAAGGCCAAAAACATCCTACACCATGACAATATACTGATTTTCCAGAGACATTTTCATCGATCTTTAATCGATTATGTGAAGCACAAAAAATCAATCTTTCAAAGATCTGTTTGTTGAAATCTAATAAGCGTAGATCAAAGGTGCGCAGGGAAAATCTATATTGTGTTTACCATTGAAAAAGGGGTCATGACATGTAGACATGTTATCCCTTTAGAGATTTAGTACAGGATATGATCGAAAGGTAAGAACTTCAGATAGGAGACTTTCAAGGCCCCTTGCCCATAGAAGCAAACACGACATCTGCCAATCAAGTTGATCAACCTAATCAGGTGCATATCAATCTACCTCCACAAGAGTTTGTGGGAACTATCAATGTTGTAACAAAGAAACAAAAATATCTAAATCGATCTACGCAACCTGTAACTTCATCCAATGCGTCATCTTCGCTCATCTCATCTCATTAGAACATTGGCATTACACAAAATTTCATGCCATAATAGGGGGATCAATTTTTTCAATTCCTCTTAGACAAGCCAATCATAATGCATCAAACACAATGCATATTGGGGATCTTCAAGGTGTCACAACTTCCCCATCATCCACATCATGATCAATGAAGCAAAGTGAGACCTCCAAAGGTATCACACCTCCCTCACTTTCATTGAGTGGCACACACACTGGGGGTACCTAAGGTAGCGTACCTTCCCCTTAAAAACATAAAAACAAACAAAAATCATAAAATATCAAAATACAAAAACATTCAAAACATTTAAAATTAAAAAACAATCATTAAATCATTAAAAATCCAAAAACAATTGAAAAATAAAAAATTTAAAAACAATTCAAAACATCAAAAACACAAAAAGATTTTTTTTTGCATTTAATTTTTGCATATACATTCATTTAATTTCATTGCATTAGGCATTTTCATCCATTGCACTCGCATCAGGTTAAGTTTTACAATCCTACAAATGACACCATGTTTGTATGCCAATCATGCATCCTGACATCATCATCATCCATCATCCCTGTGAGTAACTATGTTTTTCAACACAACCCCATCAGTTGCTATGAGGTATATACTAGGGTTTTTCGGTCATTCAACCATACCTAGTGATATTCTCAAATTTTGTAGAAAGATATCTTCACTTTGAGAAGATGAGGTCTAGTTTTTATAGTACCTTGCATATATCAAAATCCTATCACAATTTTAAACATTAATAATCCTAGTTTAGACAAGGAAAGATGAACACTACAAAGTGCTCCTAGTTCACCTTAAGTGAAAGGTTTTTACTTGCTCATCTTGTGATGCACATGGTCTAGGATTTTGATAATTGAAAAAAGGACAAGCTCTGGTAGGATACCTAGGAATAAATATTTAGGGATATATTATTATATTGTATAAGGGTTGGCATGGGCCACACATAACCCAAGATTGATTATATTATAATAAATACCACACATAACCCAAGGTTGATTATATTATAATAAATATATTATATTTACTATAATATAATCAATCTTGGGTTATGTGTGGCCCATGCCAACCCTTTTACAATATAAAAATATATTCTCAAATATATATTCCTAGGTACCCTACCAAGCTCCCCCCTACCCAAAGAAATCCCTTACTTTCATACAAAATAAGCAAAATCCCAAAATCAAAATAAATCCCTTGCTAAAAAAAATACAAAATAAACATTGATTTTCACCACTAAGCATAAGCAAGTATCCCAAGAAATCAAAATAAAAGAAGGGGGTGAAGAGCTTGAATCCCTAGAATGGTCACTACTCGAAAACCATTGAGTTGTCCCCATTATAGCAATGGACTGAATAAATCTCGCCTGATAATGAGGTAGTTCTAATAAATTTACAAATAAGCTAGCTTTAGGTGGCTTGTATTACCTAGTAGTCTAGTCCAAATGCATCCAAACCTAGGATCATGATGAAGATTTGGTGATCCTCATTACAACAATGGGCTGAATGAATCCCACCTAGAAATGAGGTAGTCTTATGCTTCATCAAATATATTCATTTGCACATACAAGTATAGTGAATATCTTGGTCTTCATAACAAAAACTTTTATCTTTTAGAAGTCTTGTGTAGTCATTATACATCTTTTGATTAGTCAAATAGGGTGTTTGAGTCTCTTGGAAAACCTCAAAAATCCCTTATAGCAACAAATCATCTCATCAATCATACACAATTTTCCTTGTGAACTTTTGTTTATTATGGGGTATTCATGAAATAGGATAGACACTGGATGGATATCAACAATGATATTTAGACAACCACTAACTATTTTGTGCATATCTTTTAATCTGCAAAAGCTTATAAGGAAATCCCATACATCTCACATCATCTCATTTCACATATGGATGCCTAAATGATTAATTCTTATGATAAGAATTACCATTTTCATTCATGATTTTCATACATTATGTGGTGTCATCCAATAGTTTGTTAAACACATATTAGATTCATTCTCTATGTTTTACGTGATTAAAGCATACAGGTTCATTTGCATTCAATCTATCCTCATATAATTAATGCATTTACCATACATCATTGCATCCATATATATGCATACATAATAGTGCACCTACACATCTAGATCACAACATCTAAGCATACATCTATCATCTAGCTAGTGCTTATCATCAATACATTGCATACATCTAGCATAATCACATCATCATTTAGGCATTACATCCATTAATGCATACATGAAAACAAAGAAAAATTAACAAAAAAATCAAAAATTTCAAATACACCTCGTATCCAGTTATTTACTCTCTACACTTGATGGTTGTAGTGACTTGCACTCCATGCAATATAACAAGATGAGTAAATTACCAAAAGGCCATTTGAACCAAATTATTCATTGATAAATTGAAATGTATTCACTTCACTCCCGAAGAAGGCCATGGTGACCGGACTACTCCAGGGGAACGAGGTATTCATTTCCTTTCTTCTATGAAATCTCATCAAAAATTTCAAAACTAACAAAAAAATCAAATAACACAAAATTTCTAGTTATTTACTCTATACACTTTGCGGTTGCAGTGACTTGCGCTCCATGCAATCTGACAAGATGAGTAAATTACCATAAGTTCATTTGAACCAAATTATTCATCATCGAATCAAAATGTTTTCACTTTAATCTTGAAGAGGGCCATGGAGGTCAGACTGCTCCACGGGAATGAGGTATTCATTTCCTTTATTCTATGAAATTTCATTAGATCATCGAACATAGTGATTCATCCCATGCTAAATTGAATTGCTATCATATTGATTCTCTAAGAAGTCCATTATGGTCGGACTACTCCACGGGATAGAGATATATAATTCCTATTAGTGGTTGAAATCATAGTTGTAATAGGACCTTCCCTACAACAACTTTAATCATTTTGAATTGTATATATCAGTCATCTTCTCACTTTCATCACTTGTCATTTCCTCATCGACTCGTCGCTTGAGGGGGTAGTCATAATAACAAAATTCATAATCGAAATTAACAATTAAACTCTCAATCATTGCTAAGTGCATTCGTTCAAGAATCATTACCAAAGATAATCATGCACCCTCCTTTCTTGGGGCAAATAAACAAAAGATCAAAAGCAAATTCAAGCAAACCAGTAAGCTTATCTCCTAATCACCACAAAGCTAGGATTAGACTTAATCTTATCTCCTAATCGCCACCAAGGCTAATATTAGACTTAAGCTTGTCTCCTAATTGCCACCAAGGCTAGGATTAGATTTAAGCTTATTTCCTAATAGCCGCTAAGGCTAGGATTTTGACTTAAGCTTACCAAAATTTAGTTTTTCAACTCATCTAAGGCAATGATGTGTCAATCACATAGCGAATCTTTATCAGTTTGAAGAGAGAATCAACATCCCTCTGAGGCATAGTGAAGCTCTATCCAATTGACCAATGGAGGTTGCCAAAGTTTGAAAAGAACAACCTGCTGTCCAAGGATCAAATTCGAATGGAGAAATGTCAAGTCCATAGCAAAATCATATGCCAAGGCACAAGCAACCCTTGAACATCAATTCCATAGCTGAATTGATTGATTTAAGGCCAGAGATTAGATGACATAATACTTCTCATGCAGTCGCTGTCTTCGACAGTGGCCTATAGGATTAGCCGCTGAATTTGATAGCGTCTAGTAGAGTCAACTGCTCTGGGTAACAACGACTAGGGTTTGATTGGTTATTTCCTATATTTTAGCCATAGATTTTATTTTATTTGTATTGCAATTGCTTGTTTATCATAGATTACATACTTTTTAGTATTATTTCATGCTTTTATTTTAGTATTTATAAGCATTTTATCATTCTTTCATGCATTCCCTTTTATATCTTGTTATCATCACAAAATGACCTCATATTGAGAGGTTAATATTTACTATTAATGTTTTGTGGGTCTTCTTGTGTGCAGATGACAGGGACAATCAAGGATCCAAGAGCATCATCGAGATCATGTTCCTTGGCATCAAAGAAGGAGGCAGCTAATAAGCCCTCTTATAATAAAAGTAGTGGTGATCTAAAGAGATTTTATAATGCATATCCCCCATTTTGGGGCTAAAAATAATTGTAATCATGTATCAAATTTGGTATCCCTAAGAGGGACAAATATGTAATCGATCCTTGAAATTGATTAATACAAAGGAGGCATTTCTTTTTATCAATTTATTTGGTTATACATGCTTCATAGCTTTAAATTTTTATCATGTTACAATTAGCTTAGATGTATGCTTTTTAGAGCTTTACAAAAATATATATTTTCATAATCTATGGTTTGGATCCACATCTTATCCCCATACTTAAGAATAATTGATTATGGTAAAGCTTTACTTATATCAATCATGACCAATATCCGAGCATAAATAGCCAAGAATCCATATTTTGTAGTTTTTAAAATCTTGAGGAGTTATCCTTGAGTGTTGTTTATTGCCTTGAATGTATCCATTTCCTAAAATTCAATGGGAAACCCATACATCCTAACCCAAACTGGTACTAGGGATAGATTTACATTTTTATGTGAAAAACCTTCATACCAATGAGTGAGGATTCTATCTCTTTATTCCTTAGAACAAAAAATGGCTAGGAAGAAACCTTTGGTAAGAAAGGATAGACTCACTGCTGAACACTTCCAACTCATATCATTTAATTTTCTCAATATTGAAACCCTTGGCCAATACCCATTAAATTTACCAAAAATTGCCCTATCTTGGAGCAATAAGGATCGATCCTCTATTGTGCACTTACTAACCTCTACTACTAGATATGATTCTAAGGATTTAGCCATAAATTAGTCCATGGGAAGGAAACTAAAACTCAAAATTTACTAAAATTTACCAAAATATCCTATAGCAGATATAATATTTGATAAAAAGATTATAATATTTCTATGCAAAAATTTTAAGATAAAAGAAGGAAAAATAAACTTAGCTAAAAATTTATATTATGAGAGAAGATGTCTAGCCTTTATAAAGCCCTATCCTTCCATTGCTTCTTCCATCATTTGAACCCTAGGTGACACATATTTGTAATTTTATTTTTTGCAGCTTGAAAATTTGTCACTACCATTATTTCGAATGGATGATTTCATAGGGTTGTATATCCATCAATATTTCTTGTATTCCTTCATATGACCACTCATTTTAAATCTATTCAAATTCTGCACAAATTGGTCCAAGAATCGGCTAAATTGGATAACCTTCGTGAAGATATGCCTCCTAAAATATGAGATATTTTTTAGAAATAAAAATACCCTAATCCTTCACAGGTTCAAAGGGTATATCATTTATATTGGAACATGAATAATAAGATATATTTGTTTAAGATAATTACAAGTAAATTTAGGAAGGGTGTGAAGATGCAAGTGAAGATTTAAGGCAAGAGGAGATTTACAGAAGAGGAGATTGCTAGAGGAGAATATTATCGACAAGATTACCAACAAAGAGAAGCAATTTGAATATTAATGCCTAAGATAAGTGATTTGAGTTTCAATTGCAATATCTTGTTTACCAATAAAATAATTTTCCAACATTATCACTACCATAGGGAAGAACCACACTGCCATAGAAGTAGTCCATGCCTCTTCGCAACAACAATGGTCTGTGCAATAATGTTGAACCCTTTGGAAGAGAAGCTTGGTAATGGATTAATGCAAAGTGGTAATAGACGATCACATTCCTTTTTATGTCAATTATATTGCATTTAAATTATTCTACTGGTGATAGCAAGGATTAGAGGAGTTAATTTTTTTGAAAAACCCTAGTTTTTTTCTTTCCAAATTCCTAGCTACTTTTAGGATTTTTTTGGGTTGAGATCATAGAGCTACTAATTTTCACAAGAAATTATGACATTGATGCTTGAGAATGGATGAATTTTAGATCTATATATTCTGGTGAGATTTTTTGGAATTGTAAACATTTTTATCTTTTAAAAGAAGCTTATGATTGGTGGGATATTCTTACTAAGAAAAGTTATGCTAAGGAAAGAATTTTGACATGGGATGAAATAGAGCATGCATTCTTGAGTCAGTGGAACCCTTATAAAAAGATAGCTAGTTTGAAGGTCACCATCAAAGGATATGAAGAAATTAAAAAACTTAAGAGGAAACTGAAAGAAATGAATAAAAAATATGCAATAGAAGGAAAAATATAGATGACCATTCAAAAGGAAAATCTTAAGCAGTAAGGTTCCAAGGAGAAGCAAGAAGCAGTTATGGTAAGGGAACAATTTGAATAACCATTAGAAAACTCAAAAGTTGAATTTATAGTAGCAACAATAATAGAATCCATGGAAGAAGCAACAACAAAGTCCAAGGAAGCTTTGTTAGAAGTGCATAAGGATGCACCAAAAGAAAGGTATAAGAGAAAATATTGTGAAGAAGAATTAAAAAAAAAAAAAAAAATTTGAAGAATCAAAGGGAACAAAATGTCAGGTCAAGGTTGCAGCATATCGACACCCACACCACCCTGAGCGATAATAATATTGGAGGCATGGCTTAAGGTATCAATATTTTAGATCTACATGGAGTTAGAAAGGCATCAAGTATGGCAATGTTTGGTAAAAAAATCATAATATTTTTGGATTTCAAAGGGGTGTAGCAACATCAAGGAACAATAGGACCAACCATTCAAAATATTAGAGCAAAGTAGAAAAAGCATGGAGCCAACAAAGCAATTATGAATATTCAAGTGGCACAATGGTAGCTTGGCATCATAAAAAACCATCACTAATTAGGATTTCACTTGGATGGATGGATGAACAAGATTGAAAATTCTCAAGAAAAAGGATGTTGAATATTTGTATTTAAAAAAAATGAAGAAGATCCAAAAAAGCATATAAAAATTCAGACTTTTTTGTGAAAAAGGATGTAGGTATCTAGTCATAGCATCTCAATTGAGATGAGAAATGAATAGGTTTGTAAACTCTCAATATTTACAAAAGAGAGTTGTGATTTATCAAGGGTGGGGACCCGAGTACAACCATTTTTTCTCAAGAAAAAAAAAATTAAAGTAAATGGAAAACTGTTGGTCATCAAATCTGCCTAGGTAAGGATTTTGAGTAAATGTATGCGCCCTAGACCTGGACCAACATTGAAAGGCCGAAGGGAAGAGATGCCCCTCGTGCCAATCTCCAGAGAAAGGTCGGCTCCTATGCTAAACTACTTGGGTGTTTGAAGATAAGAGTGCAGGAAAGAGATAAAAGGAGTTAGGGTTAGAGAAATTGGTGATGTAAGGTGGGAGAGAACAGGAAGCACGATCGCTAACTAGCAACTTGAATAGCAGCAAGGAACACCAAGGATAAACGAAAGAAATGCAATATCGATTTTCCTATGTATCCTTCGGGCGAGTTTCAGGGTACCTTCCCCGATCGCACACCAGACGCAGAGTTCAGCATCCAATATACAAACGAAGAAAGACAAAAGAATCAAGCACAGAAGGCAGCATAAAAGAAAGCCAATACAACACTTTTCTACTCCTATGTATCCTTCAGAGCGAGTTTTAGGGTACAGTCCCCGATCACACACCGGACGCAGGGTTCAGCATCTCGGTATACAAACGAAGAAAGACAAAAGAATCAAGCACAGAAGGCAGCATAAAAGAGAAGAATTGAGCTCAAAGCCTTTTAGTATTAATCGTAGGACATCAAGTTACAGCAGCTTTCTAGCAGATAGTTCCCCCCCTTTTCCATTACAATGCCTGGGTTTTTATAGAGGACCCGGGCCTCTGAATCATAATTACATAGCGAAGAAGAGTACGCTCTCGAGCCCTGAGAATTCGGCTCCCCGAGGCTCTCGTGACCGAGCTTTCAAATCTGTTACCAAAACTGGCAACTGCAACCGGGTCAACCATGGAAAGGTGCATTGATGAGCCGTCTGGACGTCCTTGGTCTCCGGGTGCGGTGCTCGAGTGGCCGCCATGCTCGTCGGGCTCTCCATCATGGCTTGATACTTCATTTTTGATTGCCAAAAATGAGCAACGGGCTTGCTGGGCACGAAAAATTGCATTTATGAGGCACTTGATCGCCTCGAGAAAATACCTGGCTTGGAACGCGTGCCCGTGAAGCGCTTCGCTAAGTTTTCATTCACCACTTCGCTTTGCAATGGTTCTGGGCCGAAGCAAAACTCCTCCTTGGATTATACTTCACAAAACTGAGCTTCGCAAAACTGCTTCGGGGTTGGTTTGTGCCGAAGCATATCTGCTTCGCAAAATGGTCTTCTTCGTCCTACTTTGTCGACAAAATTGCTTCGTCGATGCCTTGGAGAAATGCTTCACCGCGATCTTCTTTCAAAACTGTGGTTCGGGAAGATTTCGGCCGAAGCAATTGTCTTCAAAAGATGTTGCATCCCTTTACTTCGGGTAGAAGTACTTCGCACAAAATTAGCCGAAGCAAATGCTTCGCAATGAGCTTTTGGCGAAGTAAAAATGGTTCGCTGATGGAGGGGCCCGAAGTGAGTACTTCGACAACTTTCTGGCGAAGTACTTTCAATGCTCCTTTGAGTTCCGCTTCGCTAGTTTTCTGGCCGAAGTGACTGATGGAAATACTTCGGATGCGAAGTAGTTTTCTTGCCTTCTCCTTTGTATTTTACTTTGGCAACGCCGCTTCGCAGAAATCTCTCCCGAAGTATTTGCTTGAAGCGCTTCGGGCCCGAAGTTCTTTTTATTGCTATCCTTGTATTTTACTTCGGTGATACTACTTCGCAAAAAACTCCACCCGAAGCGGTGTTGAAAATGCTTCGGGTGCGAAGCTCTCTTTTCTTCTGAATGCCGCTTCGCTCAACTTTCGCCCGAAGTAGCTGCTGGAAACGCTTCGGGCGCGAAGTAGTTTCATTCTCTTTTCCTTGTATTTTTCTTCGACGAAAACTACTTCGCAAAACTTTTACCCGAAGTAGTGTTGGAAATGCTTCGGGTGCGAAGCTCTTTTCATTTTCCTTCGGCGAAGCTCTTTTCTCTAGCTTGTTCGGCAGCGAAGTTCTTTCTTTTCTATTTTTATATACAAAGGGGTGGCATTGGAAGCCAAAATTGCTGCAACTTTTCAAAATAAAAACAACAAAGCAAAAAACTTTACACAACACTGTACAAAATTTGTTTTCTTTTTCTACCCCTTAAGAAATGTGACAAAATTGTCAACATTCTTGGCGGCTCACGGGGCAACGAGCTCGTCTCGGTGGGAGGACCCTTTAACTTTGATCCATTGGGCCAGAGTCTTTTCCCGATCCATCTCCTCCTTCTTCTTCTTGGAGCGCTTCTACAGCTGGTTCTTGTTCTCCTTCTTCTGCTTCTTCTTCCTCCTCTGCTCCTTCGTCTGCTGGCGTGGCCTCCTGCTATGGTGATGGGACAAGACGGTCACGGATTTTCTTCATAGTTCGGCGAACATGAGCCCAGACCCCTTTCTAAAATGGTTCTTGGTCTTCGAGTGCCTTGACCAGAACATGGAATCGATCAATCTGCCCTATGTCGACGTGTTTGATTCTTGCACCTAGGTCATTCAGGCAAGCCACGATTCTGCAGTGTCTCAGGATGAAATCAGTGACTTGTCCCTCCGTGACTGGCTCTTCCCACTCATCGATTTTGGAGACATCACCTTCGAAATGGAGCCACGCCGGCTTAAGTTCTTCCCTGGTGAGAAGGTTCCCATCATCGTCTGTGAAACTCGAGAAACCCAAAGAAGAAAGGTCTTCGAAGTAACTCATTGATGTGCGCTGCTCCTGCTCAAATATATCAAGGAGGTCTTTCACCTTTTGCGCTTTCTTCACCTTGGAGAAGAAAGCACGAATAGTGGCTTGGGCAGTAGACCAATCCCTGGCCGTTCGACTCATAGCAACGACCTGCAGGTCTTGATATCTGATGCTTTGGACCTCAAAGGCAAGCTTGAGTCGCCTCTTGATTTTTTGGATCACCTCATCCACTATTGGTCCCTCTTTAGCAATGGCATGCTGAGCTTCGGTGACAAAAATTAAAATTGATAGGGCACTAGAGGCCCGAGATCTGAAACCTTTGAGTAGGTGAGAGCGGATCTCCTTGATTCTACCTTTATCAAACAGTTCTAGGTTTGCTTTTTCATACAATTGTTGTTGGGCCCGCAAGATCTTGCCCTCGAGCTCTTTGGCTTTTAGCTCATTTTTGGCCTGTTTTTGTGCTTGATGCTCGACCGAAGTCTGCAGTTGTAGAATTTGCTGCTTGAGGGCATGCGTTTCCTTTTTGAGCAATTTGCACTGCTTCTGCGAATCCTCCAGCTCGGAGCGGATCCTAGCCAGCTCTTCTTCCAACTTGATGTTGGCATTTTCTGCTTCAAACCTGCGTTGGTTGGCAATGTTTGCATGTGCTCGAAAAGTTTCAACCCTGACATGCATGGATGCGGATTCGTCATCTATGTTTAAATGCTCCAGGTCCTTGGTCTTCTCCTGGTAGTCGTAGTCGGCTGGAGTCATTTCATCCAGAGGCTTCTGGACCTTAGGGACCTTCCTAACCTTATGCAACTTTCCGCCCTTCAAGTCGAAAACTGCACATTTTTCAACTTGGGCCAGAGATTTCCCTCTTTTCTTTCTTGCCTCCTTTAGCATCTTCTCTGTATTCTGTCGAGCTAGGAGTAGCTTTTCAGCCAGGGGGCGCTCCTTTATTGAAGATAAGTCTATTTCAGAGAAGGCCGAATCTCCAGCCAAAGGTGTGAACAAATATAAAGAACTAACAGGGAAAGATTCCCCTGATGGCTCGAAGACTGGTGTGGCAGGGACTTCGACAAGCGGGACTATGCTTTGGGCTATGGGAGAGTGGGTTACGGGGCTTGGTGTTGGGTCACTACCTTCGCCTTGACTTAGGATTGAAGGAACGGTGGCATGGGTAGGCGAAGGAGTTTTAACGGGTTTATCCTGGTCAGATGACTCGGGAGGAGTGGGGCTATGCAGGATTGGACTGGCAATGGGCAGTTTTTGAGTGGGGGATTGACCTTGTGGGGGATGGAGAGATTGATGAGGGCTTCCACTCAGGACTACCATGGATGTGTCAGAGACCGAAGCGAAGGGAAGAGAGTGCGTACCTGCGTGCCCTCCTGGCAAAGCGGCTGTGGTAACTTCTTGCGTGGTTGGTTCTTGGCTCGATTGGGCTTCAACACTCCCGACCTCCACAACTTCTACTCCGGGGTCTTTCTCTTGTTGGAGGAGTTCCTCCACATCAATGATATCTATTTCGGGGACCGTCTCAGCACTTGGTGGCCCTACATCTTCAATATTTGCTTCGACCGGGCCTGACGCAGGGGATCCAGCAAGAGTACTTGTAGGCTTCGTGCGAGGGCGCTTTGGGTGGCTCGGAGGCACTTGAATTTGCTCCTGCCTTTTCCTTTTCTTCCTCTCCAATGGTTGCTCTACTTCTTCGGCCCCCACTTCCTTTTCTTCCTCCGAGGCATCCTTAGCTCCACCTGGGCTTTCGCCTGATCCTGGGGTAGCTGGGGGAATAAAATCTGCAAAGGATATAGACTTCCAGGTTTCGACATTGGTGTCATAAAGAATTGCGAAGTCTTTATCCGATGCTAAGAGTCCATAGGAGTTCATTTTTTGATGATGGACTCTCATTATCCACCATTCCCGAAGCTTTTCCTCGCTCCAGTATTTTACCTCCTCCTTCAAATCATCCCTTGCTTTCTTCCAAAATGTGGAGCTTGGAGTCGGGAGGGGATACTGATCAGGGTCGAACTCGACCTCCATAGGATAGAACTCATGCCATGGAGGCAATGTCCTCATCCTTTCTAAATGCCACTCCAGATCTTTTCCATTGGGGTTGTTCCTTTGTTCCACAACTTCGGGGTGAGGGCAGATGTGGAAGTTCTTGAATTTTAAATGATCCTTCATCACGCCCAAAGGATCGTAGAGCCACTGCTGAGGAATCTGGAGTAGGCCAAAATAGGCAAGCTTTTCTTCCAGGAAAATGCCCTGCTTTAGGGCAAAGACTTCGATTACGCCCATCCTGAAGGGGAAGTCACAGGTATGTGCCCACTTTCGGCCGTGACCGTATATTGCATTTGTAGAGTCGCTCTGTCGAGCGACTTCCAATGCGAACTGATATTCAGAGGGGTAGACTGGTAACAGGAAGGGCTTCCCAATGAAGCCGAACATGCGAATCACCAATCCCTGTGTCAATTGGAAGACGTCCCCCCTTTTTCCCAAGCACCACTCTATCTCTCAAACTGAGTGGTACCCGAGGACAAGAGCCTTTCAACAGGTGCATGGCGGGTCCCAAAAATTGTTGATTAAAAGAATAATAGGACTCTTCCTTCAATAGGAGGGGAGTCCATTGATACACTGGCAGAGGATTTCCATCCTTGCCGCTTGGAGAGATGGCGATATGGGGAAACCGCTTATGAACTTGGTAGAAGTACAACCAGACAAGAAAAGAACAGGGTGCGAAGTACTGGCCTGTTGCAGAATTCTTCATGCTGGAGAGCCTTGTATGCAGGGTTCGGGCCACCCATTCCGCCCAGTCAAAGAAAACTGGGTTGGTGTTCGGCCTTGAAGCGTCAAGGGCGTAAAACTCCCCTCTTGAAATGCATTCGGCCAAAGACACCTGCCAGGGCTGTACTGAAGCATCCGTTGACAAGCCCGCCACCCATGCAATGATGGAAAAAATATCGGTATTTTTGAAGGCCTCCAAGGGTAAGGGCATCTGGGGCAGCTTGTTTGAAGGCAGCCCGCTCTTGAGATTCTCTCGCAAGAATTTCAATATGTAGCTGTTGGAGGTGAATCTCTCCATTTGTTCGCTTAGGATGACATTGCGAACAGAATAGCCCTTGGGTGGACCCTACTGTGGAGCGAAGGTTGCTTGTACATCTTCCTTCAAGATGGAAAATAGTTTGTGTCCCGAAGCATCTAACACTTGCCTGGACGCAGGTTGGTAATTCTGTGCAATGGCGTAGATCAGCTCGGGACAATGGTGAGCAGGTGGGGTTAAAAACCAGTAAATCTGGGAGTAATATGCAGCAGCTCTCTTATTTTTTGGTGTGAGCCTGCTTGTCATGAACTCTATGGTGTGTCGAAGATCGGATACACCCTTAGAGAGCTGTGTGTCTCGGATCTTCTCCCACCCATCAATTGGTGGCTCCACAAGTTGTTCTTCTTCTGAGTCGTCCCCCTCTTCCATTGGCTACTTTTCGGGTCGAAGGGGAAGATTTAGCTTCTTCGAAGTACGCTTTTTCTCTTCCTTCCCCTTCTTTGTCTTTTCGAGGCCTGCAACTTCGGGCTCTTTCCCCTTCTCCTTAGAGTTCTTCTTTCCCATGATGCTAGTGATGGCGGCAGGGTTCTTGATACAAAGAGCTTTAATGTAAATGGCCAGATGCGAAGGACGGGAGGGTTGCAGAGTATCTTAGTCTAGCTCTAACTGATGGACAAATAACTTCCCTCTTGCCAGGAACTCGCTTTTATAGCCTAAAAAGGCAACCACCTAAATTTATGGCACCTACTAAAATTAAATTTGTACTTCGGATGAAAGAGGCTGTCGTATTCTCAAACCGCTTCTACAGCGACGTGGTACACAGGGCTGCATGCTTCGATGATTACACTTTGTACTGGAGACGCCACCCGCTGCCACCTCGTACCTTGGTGCGAGCTTTTCCTTTCCCTTTTTTGACTCGGTTACCTCGGGAAGTGCTCCACCACCCTTTTGCCTTAAATTCGTCCGCTTTGTACTCCTTTCAAGGCCATTGTTGGCACGTTCTTCGAGGCACGTTTTGAATTCTCCACCTCGCGCGTGTTCGGCTCGGCGAAGTTGAACTTTAATGCTGAAAAATGCTTCGCGATGAACCTTTGGTTCGGACTACTTTTTGATGCTTCGGGCCCGAAGTACTTCTTCTTCGTCGTGTTGCCGCTCTGCCTTACGAAGGTCGTCGAAGCTTTCCCTTTTGAAAACTGCTTCGCAGAAATTTTGCCCGAAGTAGCTACTGAAATACTTCGGGTGCGAAGCTCTTTTCATGCCTTCGTTCGAATTTTGGTTCGGCTTCCTTTTGGGTAAATGCTTCGCAAGGAGCCTCTTATAATTTACTTCGCAAAAATGCTGCCCGAAGTAGCTGCTAAAAATACTTCGGGTGCGAAGTTCTCCTTTGGTGCCTTTGGTAACCTTCTTCGCAGCGAACCTTCTTGTACTTGCTACTTCACATCAGAAGTCCCCGAAGAGGATTTGGAAGTGGTACTTGGCTTTTGTGATCTTGGAAGAGAATGTATATACAAATGCAAAATATATACAGAAGTATATATACACATTTTTTTTTTTTTTAAAGAAAGAAACCGTCTTTAGCGGTGAAAAGCCTTCAGGTGAAGACCATTGACAGAGATCGGCAGAACTTGACCATCGGCATCTTTGAGGATGAATGAATTGGCCGAGTTCACCTTCATAATTTTGAATGGCCCATCCCAAAAGGCGTCCATCTTGTCATGATTCCCAGGCTTGGCCTTCCAAGAGTCCCACTTCAATACCAGGTCTCCCACATTGAATGTGCGATCGGATGAATTTTTCTTGAACCAGTCTCGGGTGACCTGAGTATGCTTGGCGAAGTTCTGGTATGCTTCTTCGTGATCTTCCTCTAGTCACAGCAGCTGAGCTAACCTGTTCTCCATCGGACTAACTCCATCTTCTGCTTCTAACAGCTGCAGTGCAGGGATCTCAACATGGATGGGTAAGATGGCCTCCTTGCCATAGACCAGGGCATAAGGCGAAGTTTTGATTGACCTTTTGATAGAAATCCGATCGGCCCACAAGGCCCGATCTAGAAGGAGATGCCAAGTCCTTTTGTTTGTCTCTATGAGCTTCCTTAGCATCCTCAACAGAGTCTTGTTGGTGGATTCTGCCAAGCCGTTGCCTTGTGGATAATAATTGGAGGATACTTTATGATATATCCCATATCTGTAGAGGAATTCATTAATTTTAGCGCCTGTGAAGCCAGGGCCATTGTCTGTGATGATTGCTTTGGGGATGCCGAACCTGGTGATCAATCCTTCTAGGAAGGTGACTACAGTCTCTTGATCTGCATGCTTGGTGGGAATCGCTTCGGCCCACCTGGTGAAGTAGTCTGTTGCTTTCAGGATGAACCTATGTCCTGCGGAGGAGTTCGGTGATACGACCCCTATGAAATCCAACCCCCATTGCTGAAAGGGAGTTTCTACCTGTATCGGGTGAAGGGGCATCGAAGCATTTCTGCTTTGGCCGGTGAACTTCTGACACTGCTCGCATTTGCGGCAAACGACGAAGGCATCAACGAAGAGTGTGGGCCAATAATAACCCGCTTTGATAATCTTTAGTGTCGTTGTTCTTCCTACGAAGTGACCTCCAGATAGTCCTGAATGGAACTCTCCTAGGACTTTTCTTTTATCATCATCTTTGATGCATTTGAGAAGGACTCCATCAATATTCCTGAAGAATAGGCCTTCGGGGCGCAGAGTGTATCGGGAGGACCGCATCCTGAAATGCCTTCGCTGCGAAGCATTTAGATGCGAAGGACAGCTGCCAGTGTGGAAGTATTGAACTATTTCATCGACCCAGTCTTTCTCGCCCTCTTCCTGGTTAGCGAAGCATCCTTCAGCTGGTAAGCCATCCCACTGAGATTCTGTCACTTCGATCGTTGCGCTCTTTTCTAGTTCTTGGCATAATGCACGGCCGCGAACCAATTTTGTGGGCTTGATCTCGATGTCAAACTCCTGTATCTTGTTCACCCAACCAGCCCTTTTGCTTCCCAATTCTCCTTGGATGATGAAATTGTGCACGTCGGGGTGAATGACAAAAACTGTGACCCGACTTTGGGAAATGAACTGTTTGAATTTTCTGAGGGATTTCATTACTGCATGCACCTGATGTTCTATGAAATTATATTTCTCTTCATGGGGGTTGATCACCTGGCTCAAGAACGCGATGGGGTGCTCCTCGCCATCTTCCCCCTTTTGTGTCAGGACGGCAACATAGCTTTCGGGTTCCCCTATAGCATATAGGATGAAATCTCGACTGTAATCTGGATTGATCAAGACCGGTGCCTATGCGATTCGAGCCTTAATCTCTTCAAATGCTTCCTTTCTTTCTTCTGTCCAGCTAAATTCGATGCCCTTCTTCAGGAGTTGGGACATTGGCTTGATGACTTGGGCGAAGTCGAGGACAAACTTCCTTACGAAGTTAATCTGGCCGAAGAAATATTGAAGTCCTTTCTTGTCTGCTGGGAGTGGGAGCTTCATTAGAGCCTCGGCTCTGTCAGGATCTACAGCGAGGCCTTTTTTTGATATCGCATGTCCCAACAACTTTCCTTCGCTGACTGCGAATATGGACTTCTTTGGATTGATTGAAATGCCGAACTCTCGACACTTTTTGAAAACTTGTTGTATATGTAGTGGATGATCTTCCCTTCTTCGGGAGAAAATGGTCATGTCATCCAGATAGATGACGATGACCTTATTTAGAAGCTCACCAAAAGCAAGATCCATCACTCTCTGGAAAGTGGCACCAGCATTAGATAGGCCAAATGGCATTCGCTGGTAAGCAAATGTCCCCCACTTGGTGGTGAATGTTGTTTTGTGCTGGTCTTCATCCCTGACCCAGATCTGATTATATCCAGAAAAACCATCGAGCAGAGAGAAGCATTGAGCTCCAGCCACTGAGTGCAAGATTTGATCGATTTGTGGGAGAGGATAGTGGTCCTTGAGGGATGCCTGGTTTAGGTTGCGAAAGTCCACGCATAACCTTATATCTCCATTCTTTTTTCTGACTGGGACCAGGTTCGCTACCCATGAAGAGTGCTTGATGGGATATATGATCTTTGCCTCGAGCATCTTCAAGAGTTCGGCCTTCATTAGGACCTCGATCTTGGGATTCACCGGTCTTTGCTTTTGTCGGAAGGGTTTGACCCCTTCCTGCAATTCGATTGTGTGTTGAACCAGTTGTCGATTGTATCCCCGGAGATCTTGATAAGACCAAGCAATTATATCGGAAAACTTTCTGCACAGATTCTGTATCTATTCTATCTCTTCTGAAGTGCAGTCGGTTCCGACTTTGATTGCTTTTCCAGGCTCAAGCTCCAGATCTCGATACTACTTTTCATTGACTTTGATCATGTGAGAGAGAGCTCGGTCATTCTGATCAAAGAGGCTTTCAAGGGTGATTAGTCCCTTGGGAACGTGGTTATTCTTCAATTGAATCAACCCTTCATATTCTCCTTCATCAGAGCTTCGGTCTTCGACTGTGGTGGCTTCTTGGATCATGAAATTTACAATCTGCTCGTCGTTGTCAAACACTTGCCAATGCAGATCTTTGTCTGGGACAGAGGGTCTATAGATCATCCTCACAGCTCTAGGCTTGTGCACCATGTCTTCTACTGGAGAGTACTTGGCTGCGATGGATGCGAGAACATCGGCATGTCGGTTCTTCTCTCGTGGGATTGACTGCAGATTGAGAGATTCGAACTGGTCAAACAGGTCCCATACCTTGTTGTGGTATGACTTTAGATAATGCTTCTTTGAAGTACACTTATTTGTGACCTGGTTGCAAACCAGTTTGGAATCTTTGAAGATTTGGAGATGCTTTATGCCTAGCTTATCAGCTTTCTTGAGTCCTAGGCACAATGCTTCGTATTCTGTTGCATTGTTAGTGCAACTCCATGTCAATCGGTAGCAATATTCCTTTTGCTCTTCGAAGGGTGAAATTAGAAGAATCCCTACCCCAGTGCCATTTTTACATCGGGCACCATCGAAGAACAACTTCCATAGTTCTTCCTGGGCACTTGTTCTATTCCCTGGTTGGGAGTGTTTTTTAGGCTTAGCGATCGCATAACACCCTATTTCGGTCTCCACCATGGCGTTGAAGTCTACCAATGAAAATTCATCTTCATAACTTAATTGCACAAGAGATTCCTCGACCAGGTCTACCTGCTCTATTTCCTCCACCATGGCATTCACTGGTTCGCTACTTTCTTCTTCGGACATCTTCTGCACAAGAAAGGAAGAAGGATTTTCATTGTAGATCTTCACCTTCTTTCCTTTGAATGGAATCTCCAGATGAGAGTAATCCATAGATAGATATCCACCCAACTTTGTCATGAATTCCCTTGACAAGCACATACTAAAATATGGCTCCAAGTCGACTACCACCACCTCTTGTATGACTGTGATCTGAGGCATCTTATGTAGTCGGATAGGAATGTCCTTGATCACTCCTATAGTCTTCACTGGAGTACCATCCAACTGGAGTACACCTTGGCTGCTTCACGTATATTCCATCCCTATTTCTTCGTAGATTGCTCTTGGCATGACTGTTGTAGCGGCCCCAGAGTCGATCATGCAATTATGCACAATATACCCTTCCATTTGTAGGGACAGGTAGAATGGAGGTGGTCTATTCTTCCCCATGATGGATGTGGATAGGGTCTACACAAGAGCAAGCGGTGTCACCTTTTTTGCTTTAATTGTCTTCAATGATTCTTGCAGCAGGTCCACTTGTCCAAGAAGTTGCAGTGCATCGTACAGGCTGATCTTGGCCGAAATCTTCTTCAACTCCTCTACAATGTTGTACGCCAGAGATTTGAGTGCTTCGAGCTCCTTTCTAGGTTTGTATCTAAGTAGTATCTACTTCTATTGCCTTCTTCCCTCCTCTGGTAAGCACTGCAACAGGCTCCTCTTCGCCAATTGTCAGGTTCTGACTCATTTGTCTAATGACGTTGACTTGACCGCTATGACTACTGTTTGCCAGCGTTTGTACATAGTGTTGGTGCAGGGTGCAAGTATTCTCCTCATGCGGATCATTGCACGTAGAGCACCAATATACATAGTCAAAAGTGCTCGGAGCCTCATCGATTATAGCATTTCTCGTCGAAGCCTTCCCTTGCTGGACTGCTTGGTCCTTGGTAAGCGCAGGTGTAGGATAAGATCTTCTTGGTAGGAACTCCTATTGCGCTTGTTTTTTCTTCACAATGGTCATATCATTAGACAACATCTGAACTATAGAGTTCAGAGACTGCATTTCCTACAAAATTTTGGTTTGTATATCATTGGCTTCCGGGGCCAGTGGCAATGGAGCCATCGTCGGTATTAGAGGTAGGGCGGGGTGATCAAGGACTGTAGGAGTGATCAAGGTTTGACCCCTTCCTGCAATTCGATTGTGTGTTGAACCAGCTATCGATTGTATCCCCGAAGATCTTGATAAGACCAAGCGATTATATCGAAAAACTTTCTGCACAGATTCTATATATGTTCTATCTCCTTCGAAGTACAGTCAGTCCCCACCTTTATTGCTTTCCCAGGTTTGAGCTCCAAATCCTGATACTGTTTTTCATTGACTTTGATCATATGAGAGAGAGCTCGATCATTTCGATCAAAGAGGCTTTCAAGGGTGATTAGTCCTTTGGGAACATGATTATTCTTCAATTGAATCAGCCCTTCATACTCTCCTTCATCAGAGATTCGGTCTTCGACTGTGGCAGCTTCTTGGATCATGAAATTTATAATCTGCTCATCATTATCAAACACTTGCCAATGTAGATCTTTGTCTGGGACAGAGGGTCTATAGATCATCCTCACAGCTCTAGGCTTGTGCACCATGTCTTCTGTTGGAGAGTACTTGGCTACGATGGATGCAAGAACATCGATGTGTCGGTTCTTCTCTCGTGGGATTGACTGTAGATTGAGAGATTCGAACTGGTCAAACAGGTCCCATACCCTGTTACGGTATGACTTCAGATAATGCTTCTTTGAAGTACACTTATTTGTGACCTGGTTGCAAACCAGTTCAGAATCTTCCAAGATTTGGAGATGCTTTATGCCTAGCTTATCAGCTTTCTTGAGTCCTAGGCACAATGCTTCGTATTCTGCTGCATTGTTAGTGTAGCTCCATGTTAACTGGTAGCAATATTCCTTTTGCTCTTCGATGGGTGCAATTAGAAGAATCCTTGTCCCAACATCATTTTTACATCGGGTGTCATCGAAGAACAACTTCCATAGTTCTTGGGAACTTGTTCTATTCCTTGGTTGGGAGTGTTTTTTAGGCTTAGCGATCGCATAACACCCTATTTCAGTCTCCACCATGGCGTTGAAGCCTGCCAATGAAAATTCATCTTCATAACTTAATTGCACAAGAGATTCCTCGACCAGTGTCTACTCGCTCTATTTCTTCCACCATGGCATTCACCGGTTCGCTACTTTTTCTTCTGGACATCTTACGCACAAGAAAGGAAGAAGGCTTTTCATTGTATATCTTCACCTTCTTTCCTTTGAATGGAATATCCAGACGAGAGTAATCCATAGATAGATATCCACCCAGCTTTGCCGTGAATTCCCTTGACAAGCACATAATGAAATATGGTTCCAAGTCGACTATCACTACCTCTTGTATGATCGTGATCTGAGGCATCTTATGTAGTCAGATAGGAATGTCCTTGATCACTCCTACAGTCTTCACTAGAGTACCATCCAACTGGAGTACACCTTGGCTGCTTCGCATATATTCCATCCTTATTTCTTCGCAGACTACCCTTGGCATGACTGTTGTAGCAACCCTAGAGTCGATCATGCAATTATGCACAATATACCCTTCCATTTGCAGGGTCAGGTAGAACGGAGGTGGTTTGTTCTTCCCCGTGATGGACGTGGATAGGGTCTGCACAAGAGCAAGCGGTGTCACCTTTTTTGCTTTAATTATCTTCAATAATTCTTGCAGCAGGTCTACTTGTCCAGGAAGTTGCAGTGCATCGTACAAGCTGATCTTGGCCAGAATCTTCTTCAACTCCTCTACAATGTTGTACGCCAGAGATTTGAGTGCTTCGGGCTCCTTTCTAGGTTCGTATCTGGTGTGATACTGCTCCATGGCTTCAACTCTTTGCCGCTTACTAAGTGAAGGAAACTTGAGTTTTTCCTTAACCTGTTCCTTACTTTCTGCCTGAGGTGGTTCGGCAGAGGCCTTTTGAGCCTTTTCTTTGATTGGTGCAGGCGAGGGAGCCTCGCTCGGGGCCAAAGTAGATGGTTGTCCTTTCTCAGGTCAAACTTGCTCTTTTTAAGGAGCCATCTGAGTAGTATCTACTTCTATTGCCTTCTTCCCTCCTCTGGTAAGCACTGCAACAGGCTCCTCTTCGCCAATTGTTAGGTTCTAACTCATCTGTCTAATGACGTTGACTTGACCGCTATGACTACTGTTTGCCAGCGTTTGTACATAGTGCTGGTGCAGGGTGCAGGTATTCTCCTCATGCGGATCATTGCACGTAGAGCACCAATATACATAGTCAAAAGTGCTCGGAGCCTCATCGATTGCAGCATTTCTCGTCGAAGCCTTTTCTTGCTGGACTGCTTGGTCCTTGGTAAGAGCAGGTGTAGGATAAGATCTTCTTGGTAGGAACTCCTGTTGCGCTTGCTTTTTCTTCACAATGGTCATATCATTAGACAACATCTGAACTGTAGAGTTCAGAGACTGCATTTCTTGCAGAATTTTGGTTTGTATATCATCGGCTTTCGGAGCGAGTGGCAATGGAGCCATCGTCGGTATTGGAGGCAGGGCGGGGTGTTGAGGTGGTGCTAGCAGTACAGGGAATGTCGAAGTGACAGTGGGCTGTGGAGTTGAAAATATAAGGAAATGAATTTGTGGAGGGGTAATCTGAGACACAACAGGATTCGAATTCCAAGATGAAATTGGGAGTGCAGGGGTTGTGGAGATTTGTGAAGCGGCTGCGCTTGCATACTGGAACTGAAGGAATTCAGGAAGTATGGGCATAGGCATCCTTTGGGGAAGTTTACCCACAGCTATCAAATCCATTTCGACCCTCTTAGCTACCTCATACAACTCGAGAAAAGTATTAACATTGGAATATCTTACCATGAGACTGATATCGGGATTGAAAGCCCAAAGGAAATAGAGTGCGACAGCTTCGTCAGTTGGCCGAAGTCCAACTGGTACTCTCTGCCAGGTTCGAGCGAACCTAACATTGAAATCTATGATCTCTTCTTGTGGATGCCTCTTGATCGAAGTGAACTGGTGTAGAAGAGAAGTAGGATCGAAAGACTCGTTGAAGTTTCCCATCATTTGCCCAGCTAATTGGTCCCATCCTATAATACTATCTGGTGGTAGAGATCTGTACCAGTAGAGGAGTTTTCATCTAAGGGAAAGAACCAGAAGCTTTACCATAATTTGTTCTTCTATAATGTCATGGATCATCGCCAGAGATATTATGTCTTGGATATGCTCTAGAGCAGTCTTCCCAGTTCCATCAAATGTTGGGATCTTAATGGAAGCAGGTGGCACTTGCCCTTGTCCCGCTAGATTTAGTGGTGACAAAGAATCCCATGCTGGGCACAACCTGGGTAGTTGTGGCTGCTGCATTTGTTGTTGTTGTTGTTGTTGTTGTGCCATACTTGCTCCTAGATTTTGAGAAACAGGAATTCCCGAAGCTCCCCCTTGATTGCTAGTAGGATAGCTAATAGGAATGAAGGGACTAGGACGCTTCGATGAGTTGGGAGGATTGGGAGGAAAGCTAGATGTTGTACTATCAGAGGTTGAGCCTTGCCTGCCAACAGAGGATGCTCCTTGTAACAATGATTCGGGGGTGACCAACCTTGATTATTCCTCGAAGGTGTCAATATCTAGCTCAAATAATTCGGCTTCCTCTCCTCTATTCTTAACTCTCCATCTCGTTTGCATGAAGGCACAGAATTTTTGTGCTAGTCTTTATGACTTAAAGATTATCGGGTAAACAGAGTCGCCAGATGCTAAAAGTCTTTCAGTAATGAGGGCATCGGTCCCCACTACCACTAATCAGGTGAGACTGACCGGGTCACACCGGGAACAAGTTAGAACTATTGGCCCCGGTGAAGACGGGTTTGACGTTAAAATATGGGACCTTGACTGGTTATGGATCTTACTGAGACAGACACAGTCGGTCCCATCGGGCGTGCCAAAAACACTCCTACAGTCTTCACTAGAGTACCATCCAACTGGAGTACACCTTGGCTACTTCGCATATATTCCATCCCTATTTCTTTGCAGACTGCCCTTGGCATAACTATTATAGCAGCCCCAGAGTTGATCATGCAATTATGCACAATATACCTTTCCATTTGTAGGGTCAGGTAGAATGGAGGTGGTCTGTTCTTCCCCGTGATGGACGTGGATAGGGTCTACACAAGAGCAAGCAATGTCACATTTTTTGCTTTAATTGTATTCAATGATTCTTGCAGCAGGTCCACTTGTCCAGGAAGTTGCAGTGCATCGTACAGGCTGATCTTGGCCGAAATCTTCTTCAACTCCTCTATAATGTTGTACGCCAGAGATTTGAGTGCTTCGGGCTCCTTTCTAGGTTCGTATCTGGTGCGATACTGCTCCATGGCTTCAACTCTTTGCCGCGTAGTAAGTGAAGGAAACATGAGTTTTTCCTTAGCCTATTCCTTACTTTCTACCTGAGGTGGTTCGACAGAGGCCTTTTGAGCCTTTTCTTTGATTGGCACAAGCAAGGGAGCCTCGCTCGGGGCTGAAGTAGACGGTTGTCCTTTCTCGGGTTGAACTTGCTCTTTTGAAGGAGCCATCTAAGTAGTATCTACTTCTATTGCCTTCTTCCCTCCTCTGGTAAGCACTGCAACAGGCTCCTCTTTGCCAATTGTCAGGTTCTAACTCATCTGTCTAATGACATTGACTTGACTGCTATGACTACTATTTGCCAGTGTTTGTACATAGTGCTGGTGCAGGGTGCAAGTATTCTCCTCATGCGGATCATTGCACGTAGAGCACCAATATACATAGTTGAAAGTGCTCGGAGCCTCATCGATTGCAGCATTTCTCGTCGAAGCCTTCCCTTGCTGGACTGCTTGGTCCTTGGTAAGCGCAGTTGTAGGATAAGATCTTCTCGATAGGAACTCCTGTTGTGCTTGCTTTTTCTTCACAATGGTCATATCATTAGACAACATCTGAACTGTAGAGTTCAGAGACTGCATTTCCTATAGAATTTTGGTTTGTATATCATCGGCTTTCGGAGAGAGTGGCAATGGAACCATCGTCGATATTGGAGGTAGGGCGGGGTGTTGAGGTGGTGCTGGCAGTACAAGGAATGCCGAAGTGACAGTGGGCTGTGGAGTTGAAAATGTAGGGAAATAAATTTATGGAGGGGTGATCTGAGACATGACAGGATTCAGATTCCAAGATGAAATCAGGAGTGTGGGGGTTGTGGAGATTTGCGAAGCGACTGCGCTTGCATATTGGAACTGAAGGAATTCGAGAAGTATGGGCATAGGCATCCTTTGGGGAAGTTTACCCATAGCTATCAAATCCATTTCGGCCCTCTTAGCTAACTCATACAACTCGAGAAAAGTATTAACATTGGAATATCTTACCATGAGACTGATATCGGGATTGAAACCTCGAAGGAAATAGAGTGTGGCAGCTTCGTCAGTTGGTCGAAGTCCAACTGGTACTCTCTGCCAGGTTCGAGTGAACCTAACATTGAAATCTGTGATCTCTTCTTGCAGAAGCCTCTTGATCAAAGTGAACTGGTGCAAAAGAGAAGAAGGATCGAAAGACTCATTGAAGTTTCCCATCATTTGCCCAGCTAACTGGTCCCATCCCGTAATACTACCGGGTGGTAAAGATTTATACCAGTAGAGGAGTTTTCCTCTAAGGGAAAGAACCAGAAGCTTTACCATAATTTTTTCTTTTGTAATGTCATGGATTGCTACCAAATATATTATGTCTTGGATATGCTCTAGAGCAGTCTTCCCAGTTCCATCGAACGTTGGGATCTTCTTAATGGTAGCAGGTGGCACTTGCCCTTGTCCCGCTAGATTCAGTGGTGACAAAGAATCCCATGATGGGCACAACCTGGGTGGCTGTGGCTGCTGCATTTGCTGTTGTTGTTGTTGTTGTGCCATACTTGCTCCTAGATTTTGAGAAACAGGAATTCTCGAAGCTCCCCCTTGATTGCTAGTAGGACAGCTAATAGGAATGAAGGGACTAGGATGCTTCGATGAGTTGGGAGGATTGGGAGGAAAACTAGATGTTGTACTATCAAAGGTTGAGCCTTGCTTGCCAACAGAGGATGTTCCTTGTAACAATGACTCGAGGGTGACCAACCTTGATTGTTCCCCAAAGGCGTCAATATCTAGCTCAAAGAATTCGATTTCCTCTCCTCTATTCTTAACTCTCCATCTTGTTTGCATGAAGGCACAAACTTTTGGTGCTAGTCTTTACGAATTAAAGATTCTTAGGTAAATAGAGTCGCTAGATGCTAAAAGTCTTTCAGTAATGAGGGCATCAGTCCCCACTACCACTAATTAGGTGAGACTGACTGGGTCACACCGAGAATAGGTTAGAACTATCGGCCCCGATGAAGACGGGTTTGACGTTAAAATATGGGACCTGGACTGGTTATGGATCTTACTGAGACAGACACAGTCGGTCCCATCGGGCGTGCCAGAAACACTCCTACAGTCTTCACTAGAGTACCATCCAACTGGAGTACACCTTGGCTGCTTCACGTATATTCCATCCTTATTTCTTCGCAGACTACCCTTGGCATGACTGTTGTAGCAACCCCAGAGTCGATCATGCAATTATGCACAATATACCCTTCCATTTGCAGGGTCATGTAGAATGGAGGTGGTTTGTTCTTCCCCGTGATGGACGTGGATAGGGTCTGCACAAGAGCAAGCGGTGTCGCATTTTTTGCTTTAATTGTCTTCAATGATTCTTGTAATAGGTCCACTTGTCCAGGAAGTTGCAGTGCATCGTACAGGCTGATCTTGGCCGGAATCTTCTTCAACTCCTCTACAATGTTGTATGCCAGAGATTTGAGTGCTTCGGGCTCCTTTCTAGGTTCGTATCTGGTGCGATACTGGTCCGTGGCTTCAACTCTTTGCCGCTTAGTAAGTGAAGGAAACCTGAGTTTTTCCTTAGCCTATTCCTTACTTTCTGCCTGAGGTGGTTCGACAGAGGCCTTTTGAGCCTTTTCTTTGATTGGTACAGGCAGGGGAGCCTCGCTCAGGGCCAAAGTAGACGGTTGTCCTTTCTCGGGTTGAACTTATTCTTTTGAAGGAGCCATCTGAGTAGTATCCACTTCTATTGCCTTCTTCCCTCCTCTGGTAAGCACTGCAACAGGCTCCTCTTCGCCAATTGTTAGGTTCTGACTCATCTGTCTAATGACGTTGACTTGACTACTATGACTACTATTTGCCAGTGTTTGTACATAGTGTTGGTGCAGGGTGCAAGTATTCTCCTCATGCGGATCATTGCACGTAGAGCACCAATATACATAGTCGAAAGTGCTCGGAGCCTCATCGATTGCAGCATTTCTCGTCGAAGCCTTCCCTTGCTGGACTGCTTGGTCCTTGGTAAGTGTAGGTGTAGGATAAGATCTTCTCGATAGGAACTCCTGTTGCACTTGCTTTTTCTTCACAATGGTCATATCATTAGACAACATCTGAACTGTAGAGTTTAGAGACTGCATTTCCTATAGAATTTTGGTTTGTATATCATCGGCTTTCGGAGCGAGTGGCAATGGAGCCATCGTCGGTATTGGAGGTAGGGCGGGGTGTTGAGGTGGTGCTGGCAGTACAGGGAATTTCGAAGTGACAGTAGGCTGTGGAGTTGAAAATGTAGGGAAATGAATTTGTGGATGGGTGATCTGAGACATGACAAGATTCAGATTCCAAGATGAAATTGGGAGTGTGGGGGTTGTGGAGATTTGCGAAGCAGTTGCGCTTGCGTACTAGAACTAAAGGAATTCAGGAAGTATGGGCGTAGGCATCCTTTGGGGAAGTTTACCCACAGCTATCAAATCCATTTCGGCCCTCTTAGCTAACTCATACAACTCGAGAAAAGTATTAACATTGGAATATCTTACCATGAGATTGATATCGAGATTGAAAGCCCGAAGGAAATAGAGTGCGACAGCTTCAAGGAAATAGAGTGCGACAGCTTCGTCAGTTTGCCGAAGTCCAACTGGTACTCTCTGCCAGGTTCGAGCGAACCAAACATTGAAATCTGTGATCTCTTCTTGTGGATGCCTCTTGATCGAAGTGAACTGGTGCATAAGAGAAGTAGGATCGGAAGACTCGTTGAAGTTTCCCATCATTTGCCCAGCTAACTGGTCCTATCCCGTAAAACTACCGGGTGGTAGAGATTTGTACCAGTAGAGGAGTTTTCCTCTAAGGGAAAGAACTAGAAGCTTTACTATAATTTGTTCTTCTGTAATGTCATGGATCGCCACCAGAGATATTATGTCTTGGATATGCTCTAGAGCAGTCTTCCCAGTTCCATCAAACGTTGGGATCTTCTTAATGGTAGCAGGTGGAATTTGCCCTTGTCCCGCTAGATTCAATGGTGACAAATAATCCCATGCTTGGGACAACCTGGGCGACTGTGGCTACTGTATTTGTTGTTGTTGTTGTTGCTATTGTGCCATACTTGCTCCTAGATTTTGAGAAACAGGAATTCCCGAAGCTCCCCCTTGATTGCTAGTAGGACAACTAATAGGAATGGAGGGACTAGGATGCTTCGGTGAGTTGGGAGGATTGGGAGGAAAACTAGATGTTGTACTATCAGAGGTTGAGCCTTGCCTGCCAACAAAGGATGTTCCTTATAACAATGATTCAGGGGTGACCAACCTTGATTGTTCCCCAAAGGAGTCAATATCTAGCTCAAAGAATTCAGCTTCCTCTCCTCTATTCTTAACTCTCCATCTCATTTGCATGAAGGCATAGACTTTTGGTGCTGGTCTTTACGACTTAAATATTCTCGAGTAAACAAAGTTGCCAGATGCTAAAAGTCTTTCAGTAATGAGGGCATCGGTCCCCACTACCACTAATCAGGTGAGACTGATTGGGTCACATCAGGAACAGGTTAGAACTATTGGCCTCAATGAAGATGGGTTTGACGTTAAAATATGGGACCTTGACTGGTTATGGATCTTACTGAGATAGACATAGTCGGTCCCACCGAGCATGCCAGAAACTATTGGTCATCAAATCTGCCTAGGAAAGGGTTTTGAGTAAATGTATGCGCCCTAGACCTGGACCAACATTGAAAGGTCGAAGGGAAGAGATGCCCTTCGTGCCAATATTCGAAGAAAGGCCGGCTCCTATGCTAAACTACTTGGGTGTTTGAAGATAAGGGTGCAGGAAAGAGATAAAAGGAGTTAGGGTTAGAGAAATCGGTGATGTAAGGTGGGAGAGAACAGGAAGCATGATTGCTGACCAACAACTTGAATAACAACAAGGAACACCAAGGATAAACGAAAGAAATGCAATATCGATTTTCCTATGTATCCTTCGGGCGGGTTTTAGGGTACCTTCCCCGATCGCACACCAGATGCAGAGTTCAGCATCCACTATACAAATGAAGAAAGACAAAAGAATCGAGCATAGAAGGCAGCATAAAAGAAAGCCAATACAACACTTTTCTACTCCTATGTATCCTTCAGAGCAAGTTTCAGGGTACAGTCCCCAATCGCACACCAGACGCAGAGTTCAGCATCCAGTATACAGACGAAGAAAGACAAAAGAAGCAAACACAGAAGGTAGCATAAAAGAGAAGAATTGAGCTCAAAAAACCTTTTAGTATTAATCGCAGGACATCAAGTTACAGCAGCTTTCTAGCAGATAGTTCCCCCCCTTTTCCACTACAATGCCTAGGTTTTTATAGATGACCCGGGCCTCTGAATCATAATTACATAGCGAAGAAGAGTACGCTCTCGAGCCCTAAGAATTTGTCTCCTCGAGGCTCTCGTGACCGAGCTTTCAAATCTATTACCAAAATTGGCAACTACAATCGGGTCAACCATAGAAAGGTGCATTGATGAGCTGTCTGGACGTCCTTGGTCTTCGGGTGCAGTGCTCGAGTGGCCGCCATGCTCGCTGGGCTCTCCATCATGGCATGATACTTCATTTTTTATTGCCAAAAATGAGTAGCGGGCTTGTTGGGCACGAAAAATTGCATTTATGAGGCACTTGATCACCTCAAGAAAATACTCGGCTTGGAACGCGTGCTCGTGAAGCACTTCACTAAGTTTTCATTCACCACTTCACTTTGCAATGGTTCTAGTCCGAAGCAAAACTCCTCCTTGGATTATACTTCGCAAAACTGAGCTTCGCAAAACTGCTTCGGGGTTGGTTTGTGCCAAAGCACATCTGCTTCGCAAAATGGTCTTCTTCATTCTTGTTGACAAAACTGCTTCGTTGATGCCTTGGAGAAATGCTTCACTGCGATCTTCTTTCAAAACTATGGTTCGAAAAGGTTTCGACCGAAGCAATTGTCTTAAAAAGATGTTTTATTCCTTTACTTCGGGTAGAAGTACTTCGCACAAAATTAGTCGAAGAAAATGCTTCGCAATGAGCTTTTGGTGAAGTAAAAATGGTTCGTTGATGGAGGGGCCTGAAGCGAGTACTTCGGCAACTATCTGGCGAAGTATTCTCCATGCTTCTTTGAATTCCGCTTCGCTAGTTTTTTGGCTGAAGTGACTGATGGAAATACTTCGGATGCGAAGTAGTTTCCTTACCTTCTCCTTTGTACTTTACTTTGGCAATGTCACTTCGCAGAAATCTCTCCTAAAGTATTTGCTTGAAGTGCTTCGGGCTTTAAGTTCTTTTTATTGCTATCCTTGTATTTTACTTCGGTGATACTACTTCGCAAAAAACTTCACCCGAAGCGGTGTTGAAAATGCTTTGGGTGCAAATCTCTCTTTTCTTTTACACGCCGCTTCGCTCAACTTTCGCTCGAGGTAGCTACTGGAAACGCTTCGAGCGCGAAGTAGTTTCATTCTTCTTTCCTTGTATTTTTCTTCGACGAAAACTATTTCGTAAAAATTTTACCCAAAGTAGTGCTGGAAATGCTTCGGGTGCGAAGCTCTTTTCATTTTCCTTTGGCGAAGCTGCTTTTCTCTAGCTTGTTCGGCAGCGAAGCTCTTTCTTTCTATTTTTATGTACAAAGGGGTGTCATTGGAAGCCAAAATTGCTACAACCTTTTAAAATAAAAACAACAAAGCAAAAACTTTACACAACACTGTACAAAATTTATTTTCTTTTTCTACCCCTTAAGAAATGTGATAAAATTGTCAACAGAAACTATTAAAAGTGAAATGTATTTTTAAGAATATTACAAATGTAAAGGTGGTTAGGTAACTTCTAATTCATGTCAAATTGATTTGGAAAAAAATTGTAGCCTTTATATTGATACTACAAGGAAAAGTGATAGAGAATAGGTGTCTCCCACCCTTGAAAAATCACAACTCTTTTCTTTAGAGCTTGAAAGTTAATAAACATATTCAATTATCATCTCAATTGAGTTGATATAGCTCGAATGATTTTTATTTTCTAGATCTTTTTCAATTTTCTATGTGAATACAAATATTCCAAAATCCAGCATCCTTATTGACATTTTCCTATAGTAGCCTTTACAATACCAAAACTTCACCTCTACTATCTATGCATTTCATCTTAATAGAGTAATATTTCCAAAATATTGCACTTCATAGTTCACTTTACCAGGCCTTGATTGCTAGTTTCCTTCTTGAAGCACAAGTGCAACCACAAAAATTATAATAAATATTTTATATGAAAGCACATTAATGTTATAAAATACAACAAAAGTTACAAATGAAAAATATTAAAGTAAATCTTAATCATTATTTGAATTAGGTAGTCAACATTTTCTTGTCAGCTTCAACCAAACTTACTACTTATTCTAACCATGGAGAAGAGAATTTAACTTCATGATCCTCAATTAAAACCCCTATATTAGCTAGAGAATATGTGGTCTTTAATGTCATATATGAAAAACAATAGTGGAAGAAAAAATAACGACAACATAGATGTATGTTACGTATACATTTATTTTATCATAAAGAAGATGGTGTGAAGTACATGACTTATATTTGGATTTATCAACTTTGTAAAGCTTATTCTTTCTCTCTATTATTGTATTGATAAGAACAATAAAGTGTAATGAAGGTATTATGGAGTACTTAAAATCAAGAGTGTTTGATGGATTCTAAGACTAAATCAATGAAGGAATTTTTTTAACATGCAATTTTTTATGAAGGTTTGAGGATAGCAAACGATGATGATTATATTTTAAGAATATCATCAAATTTATATTTTCATGCATATAGGTAGTGAATTTTTTGCCAACCCTCCAATGTCAAATCTAGAGAAAAAACATATAGAAAATATAATGACATGGATGAAAATGAAAATTAACTATGATATATATACATGTATACACAACTCAATCAAAAAGTATTTCCTAATATCAAATTTATTTATATCAAAATTAGAATCAAACATGTGATGCAAAACAATATTTGCATAATCTAGAACAAATTTACACATATTATACAAAGCCTTTAAATGTATGTTATATTAATATGCTACTAAAATTTGCCTATTAACTTTCATGGTTCACAAGTTTTATAATAATACAATAATCAATTCCCATCCATAACTCATAATATAAAGCATAAATGACATACTTTATTTTCAAGTACAATATTATAGTGCAAGTTGCATTGATCCATATGTTCATGTTTTAAAAAATTAAATCCTTATTAACTCTTTGCACATAACCAAATACCTATAAAAAAATCTACATATATACCAATAATAAGCAACAATTCATCTAGGTGTAGCACTTGGTCCTAAAACTACACAACTCTTTCATTGCACCTTGGTATACATCCATCACATACATGCCAATGTGCATATTTATAACTTCTAGGGCTTAAACTAGAACTAAGAGTTAGCACAATTCTCTTTTATTTTAAAGGAAAATATTTATTTACTTAACAAAAAGATATAAGACACTCTTATTAGAGAGATCAGAGTGAGCAAAGCATTTGAGAAAACAAAACATGAAGACATAAAAGAAAACAAAGAAAGGCAACGTAACCATAAGGCATCAAGTCTGATAGGACATCATTATTTAAGTCCTTGTCATCCTTGCATACCACCCCTACCCTTCTGCTTATTAATGATTTAGTAGCAATAACCAGGGGTTGTATTCATAGCCTGATTCACTAGTGTGTCAGCCTCTTGGTTGAATTGCCTTATGTGTTTATAGGATATTCTGCCAATTATCCTACCTAATTGTCTGATCTTGTCTTGAATAATTTTTTTTTTGCTAGATAATAAGGGTTTGTACTTGGGTCCCCCACCCTTGACAAATTACAAATCTATTTTTTAGAGCTTGAGAGTTTACATGTAGATACACTTCTCATCTCAATTGAGATGCTATAGCTAGAAACCTACATCATTTTACATAAAATGTCTGAATTCTTGAATTTTGTTTTTAGGATCTTTTCAAATTTTTGTATGAATACAAATATTCCATAATTTAGCATCCTTCTTGATATTTTTCTAAAGTAGCCTTCACAATACCGAAACTTCACCTCTACTATCTATGCATTGCATCTTAGTAGTGGAATATTTGTATTCATACAAAAATTCAAGAAAGTGCTTTAAGAATATTTTGAAAAGATAGTGGATTTAAGAATTCAATGTTTTTAGGATCCTTTATGGCTAAACATATCTTCCTTTTCATTACCTCTAAACTTATTTTCTTTCCTTTAAAAATTCTTCTATACCTTTCTAGCCATATAGTCCAAAGTATTGTATCTTTTGATATATCCCATATTGTCTATAAAGCCTCGCTTTTATAAGTGCTCTTTCATTGCTTTAACCATTCTTCAATTTTGCTATTCATCACCATACATTTACCAAACATATTAAGAACCCATTGCCATAGTTTCTAAACTATTGAGCAATGTCCCAAGAGATGGTCTATACTCTCCTCCTCCTTTTTACAAAGAACATGTTGAGAGGGACCATGAAAATCCCTTTTCATAAGGTTATCCCATGATAAAATTCTTTTTAAAACCTACTAGTCAAACAAACATTTGACTTTAGGAATGCTTGGGCTATCCCAAATATCTCCCCATATTCTAGTAATATTACTATTTTGTTGGTGCTTTACATTATATCCACTTTTGTTGTGTATTCTCCTTAGCTATTGAACTCTCAAATCAATTTATCCTTGGCTTTTCTCAGAATAATCATAGTTGGTATCATTCTACTCAGTTTCCTCCTAGCATCAATGTATACCTGCAAAAAAATATTTTTACCATTTGTATTTTCCTTCTTGGTCCTTGTACAAAATGTTTGAAACCCTATGACCATATTTGTCTTGAAGAAATCTCATCCAAGGTTTCAAAATTGGCTCTAAATTGAGTGGTTTTTTATCACACCAAGTATCCATCTAAATGGATTTTTTTCTCTAGTTCCCACCACCCATCTTAATATTTTAATCATCAGATCAATAGATTTTTTTAAACCATTTCAAAGAGCAGGTGCATTTGGTAGAAAGAATGCAGTAAATATTAAACTTGGGTCATTGGGCCCAACATACTTACTAGAAGAATTCTTGACCTTTGTCTTTGACTCTCTTTGTACAATCTCTAGATTACTTTTCCCCTAAGAGCTAAGTTTACATCTGTAAGAACTCTTAAATCAATACCTCCCTTGGTTAATCATCACATACCTTGCTCTAATTCACCAAAGGAAAATTTATTTTATCATATAAACTTGACCATAAAAAATATTGCTTAATATAAATTAAAAAATTTTCAACTGATTTTGGCATAGCATACAATGACATATAATATTTTGGAATGACATGTAAGACTGAATTAATTAATTGCACTCTTCCTCCTAACAATAACCACATACCTTTCCAAGTTGGTAGTTTATTCTAAACTTTACTAATAACTAGATTCCATAATTCTATCCTCATTCCCCCCTCAAATAAAGGCATACCTAGATAAGTTGCTAGCAAAAATACCTCTTTCATTTGAAGTAAACTATAAATTCTTGCTTTGATATTAGTTGGAGTGTTAAGGAAGTAAATTTTGGATTTTTTCCTATTAAATTTTTGCCTTCATGCTCTTTCGTATTCCTTTAAAAAGTTATTCAAAGCTTTGGTCTCATTTATCTTTTCCCTTCCAAAAAGGTCTATATCATCTACAAATTATTGATGGGTGAAGTTTTTAATGTTATTACTAACCTTAAGTCCATTTATAAGCCCATATTTGTAAGCCTTATTTAAGTTCCAACTCAAAACCTTGACCATAATAATGAACAAATAAGGAGATAGAGGATATCATTGTCTAAGGCCTCTCTTGGCTTTAAAATATTCTCTAACCCATTAACCAACACTGAATAAGAAACCATAGAGACACAAGCTTTAATCCATCTAACCCAATTCTTCCCAAATCCGAACTTTTCAAAATTTGCAAAAAATCCCATTTAACCTTATCATAGGCTTTACTCATATCAAGTTTTAAGATCATTTCTTTCTCTTTTATTGAAGTTGTTGAATGTATAAATCCATAAGATACTATGATCCTGTGCAAAATTTCTCTCTTTCACAAATCCTCCTTGCTCTTTTGAAATAATTGTCTAACAATGGCCTTAATCGATTTACCATCACTTTGGAGATAATCTTATATGTCATATTACATAGGCTTATGGGTTTAAAAGAATCAAACAATTCAACATCCTTATTTTTTAGAATTAGGGTAATATATGTTACATTTATTTTATAAGGTATGTATTGTTTTACCCTAGACTATTCCACTACCATCGATAAATAATCATTCACTATATCCCAATTAAGTTCATAAAATTTGCAAAGAGCCCATCTAGACCTAGGGATTTATCCTTATTAAAAGAGAAAAGAGCTAAATGAATTTCTTCTAGAGTAATAGGCTCCATCAATTTCCTATTGTCTTCATTCATTATAACTGAAGGTACATCTTGAAGAAGTTTATAATTAAGAACTTCAATCTCCTCTAATCTTGAAATATTATGATAAAAATACTTTTCCTCTTTTCTAATTTCACTCTAAACCCCTTCTATTGATTTAATTCTACTAATTTTGGATGTTGATCTTTGTACTATAGCCATCCTAGGAAAAAACTTTGTATTTGTATCTCATTTTAACCAAGTATGTCTTGATTTTAATATCCAAAATTTCTCTTCCTTAAAATATTATGATATTCACTAAGCAACTCCCTTTCCTATGAGCTTGGATTATTATCATCACCTTTTTGGAATTTTGAAAGTTTATCTTTTAGTTCTTTCTTCTCAAAAATATTTCCAAAGGTGTTCTTGTTCCATTCTTTTAATCTAGATGTCATAGCTTTAATTTGGTTTGGAAGAGCATACAACCCACCATTACCTAAAGAATTCCACGTTTGAGCTATCATATTAATAAATTGATGATGGTCTTCCCAAAATCTGCTCATATTTAAAATAGGATATTTGTTTAATTCAGTTACCACCATTTTAAATCTTATTGACCAGTGATCTGAACCAATCCTTGTTAAGGTATTAATTTTAGCACAATTTCTTTCATTTAGCCAATGATCTGAGAGAATGCATCTGTCTATTTTTTTTGCTATTAGGTTTTGGCCTCTCCTATTGTTGGTCCAAGTATAGTTGTCTTCTTCAAACTCAACTTCCCATAGATTATTGTTTTGAATAAAAGTTGAGAAATCTTTCATACTTTGGGTCAATTTTTTAATTCCCCCAAATTTTTCATCCAACTTGGTTATGGCATTAAAATCTCCAATGATCATGAATCAAGTTTTTTGTTCTTTACTTCTCATAAAGGGTTCAATCCCACTCCAAACTTCTAATCTACCTGACTGAGTTGTAGGTCCATAGACATTGACAAGGATGAAACGAATATTTGTAAAGTAGCAAGTGACTAAAAGGGCTATCTAATACCTAGTTTTATGAATGGTTACACAAGAGGTCCGAGAAGGATTCCAACAAGTTATAATTCCCCCCTACCGCTCCTTCATAATCCATAGCATCCCATTCACATCTTGCCCAAACTGCTTTCATAGTTTTTGAAACTTCTTCCTTTGTCATTTTAGTTTCCCGAATACAGAGAATATCAGGTTTATTACTTAAACATAGGTCCCTAATACACCTCTGCTTTGAGGGGCATTAGCACCCCTTATATTCCATGAGATGATAATCATGTCTCATTAGGAACTTTTGGTCCCTCCTATGTATTACCAATATCATTTTGTTGTTTGGTAAAGAGAAGTTTAACCAACTTAGTTTGTGTTCCTTTCTCTATGTTTGCTCTTGCTTCCCTAGATCTTGCTTGATAATTTGAGGGTTTTCCTCTTTTTTTCTTGCCTATAGCAGGAGTAAGTCTTATTATTCTATTCCTCAATTTTCTTTCACAATTTTGTTTTTCATCATATCTACAAGCAAATTAGTTCATTTTATGAGTGGATCACTCTACAAATCCAATTGGTTTATTTTTTTAAGTGAATTGATGCTTGACCCACATTGGAAAGATCCAAATTTAATCAATTTGTAAAGTTTTGCTATTTTACAAAGTTGTTCTTGGATTTACAAAATTTGTTTTCTATAGATAATTATTTGGAATTAGAAGGTAATAGTTGAGATACTATAATTACATATTTGGGTAACATTTATTGAGATTAGAAATATCTTATAGGATATTCAATTAGACACAAAGCATTGAGAGTCTTGAGAGCTATAATCTTGAGGGTGGGATTTGCACTTGGGTGTGACCATCATAGTTTGAATTTGAGGGTGGACAAGTTGGGATTCAAGATGGGAAGGTTGTGGCTTAGCAAGGGGAACAATGTCATGGACAGGAGGATAAGAATTCCTAATGACTTTGGTATCTTTACCTTTACAATTTGATACTATAGTCCACTCATCCTTAGGTTATTAGCCTATGATGTAAGAGTTTGGACTGGTGAGGATTTTGGATTTAAATGACCATCCATTAGGGAACCTTCTCTAATTTTTTTAGATAAATATTGAAACCTCTAACAAGTGTTAAGTATAGTAATGTAAACCACTCACTACTAAAACTATGTATCTTCAACTTGGATATTAATAAATTTCTTAAGGTCTCAAGAGGGACCAATCTCAATGCATATATGTTTCTTAGGATAACATAAAACTTAGATTATCTAGGGCAAATAAAATTGTCAATGGCATCCACAAGGCTTTCCAAAAGAGGCCAAAGTAGTAAGGGGATATACAAGAATTCCATCCAAAATGATACTTTAAATGGAACATTCTTAGAGACTATAGAGTCTATAGTCCATGGATGGAATATAAGCAAGGTGTTATGAGCATACTAGGTAATATTATCAAGGATGACCACCACATGTTTTTTTTCAAGAAAAACTAAAATGAAAAAACACTTAGCGTGGTTTAAGATGGATTAAAATTTGATACCATGGGTATGTCATGCAGGCTAAACCTATGCATGGAAAATAATATCACTTGGAATATGACCCAAAAAATACCTAACAAGGGTATGGTGCTAAAAAAGTGATTTACATTATCAATATCATTCAAATAGAGAATAACATCAGGATTAGAAGTATTACCTCATGAAATATGTTTGTGATAAATTTATGTGAACACTTTTTCAAATCCATGGCTATCACCTACAACTTCAACAATAATTGAAGCATTTGCAAATTAAGATGTCATTTAATAAGACAAAAAGTATCCTCCTAAGGGCAGAGTAAATACTAATCATAGCAATAAATGTAGGCCAGCAAATGCTTCCCATTGGATTTCAATGAAAAATGTTTGAATTTTCGCAACATAGGGAGGACATGAAAATCTTAGCGCAAAGGTCTTTCTAGACTCAAATGCATACAAATTATGACCATGGATAATAAAATTATATTAAAGCCCTTTTGTTAAAAACAAAAACATGTCAAATTATATTGAAAAGGTCAAAAACAATTTCAAGTCTTAAATAAAGTCCCAAAAAAACAAGAGCAATCCCTAATCTTTGTGACCCTTTATCTCCAACTTTTACATGATCTTAAGAAGTTGGACTTTAATAACAAGTATTTGTTGCAAAAAATATCATTTGATTCATCTACAATGACATGGTTGTACTTGACCAATAATTATTTATATTCCTTAAATCATCACTATTTCATATGAAATATATGTACATACCAAACAACAATACCTTAAAGTGGATCCTCTCTTTTTTGTCTTCCAATTTTCCTCCAAAATCTCTACAATCAAATCTTTAATCTACAAGAAGGAGTTACGCTGAAGTCGTAGGGTTCTCACTAAGGAAGCATTACATTATGAAAATAGTTATAAAACTTAAAAAGACAAGTATGATTAACAACCAACTACTTGAAGCTATAAATACTTTTATCAAACTTGATAGCAAAGCCTAACAAAACCTTTTTTCTCTTAAGCTTACTACTAAATAAAACTAGACACCTTGCTAAGACACTGATCTAGACAATTTTTGTCTCCCTAAATCAAAAAGGATATTCAACTATCTTAGTTCTAATACAACTAATGAAAGCAAAAGGTATAATTGTTAGCTTTTGGAGCCTTAAAGTAAATGCAACCACAAGTATTGAAATAAGCATGCAATGTTATAACTATGATATGACAACTTAACATGCATTAAAATATGATAGAAAACTTGATACAATGATCTAGAAATGCTCATCTAATAAAGCTCATGAAAATTACAATGCTTCTCTAATGGAGTTTACAACCTCTCCATATTAACAAAATGGAGCTACACTGTGACTACGACTACTCTAACCTATGCACACAAAAAAATCCTTACTCAAACACTCACAATGAGACATTTATAGGAATATAGATTCCTTGCCTCTTCTCAACCCTAAGACTCATGTACATGTGGACTACATGCACATTTACATCATTGCACATTCTAACATTTGTGCATTTATTAAATTACTCTAATAAACTATTTATCTCCTAATATAATCCTTGTTGGAAATTTGAGGTAATTTGAGGTATTTTATGTTGTCATTGATGTCACATGGATCACATTTGGTTTTTGTGGCTAAAATATTTCATAAATAATCATCTATGATATTTTGGAGAGCATGGATATATACAGGGTTTTTATGAAAACCAAGGCAGGCAAAATAAAATGTTTTATTTAAAACCATGGTGGGCTTATGTGGAAAGGGATTTTCTTAAAAGCCAAGGTGGAATTTCATTTCATCGAAAAGGACCTCCAGTGATGAAGATATTAAATTTTAAAGCTTAAGTTTAAATTAATGGAGGGTCGACCTATGTGCAATTAATGGAGGTTGGCATATATATATATATATATATATATATATATATATATATATATATATATATATATATATATATATATATATATATATATATATATATATATTGTAAAGGTTTCAATTTATTTCAAAAATGGGACATATTATATATCGTCGGAAAGCTTATTTCGAGGGCTATTTGACTAACTTATTTAGAAGGACAAATAAGGTGTGTGTAAAGATATATTTCTGATTTTGCAAATGGGTTCCAAAATTGAAGTTTACCTTGTTCTTTTTCAAGAGGATTAATTATTTCATGAGGTGACAAGGTATGCAATATTGTGATTTATTTTATTTTATGGTATAAGTGGTTTTGGGAGTGAAAATGTTATGCAATGTTTTGATTTATTTTATTTTATGGTACAAGTGGTTTTAGGAGAGATAAGGAAGTTGTGCAATTAAAGGCCTTGGAGATGATTATTGAAAAGTGGAGTAATGTTGATTATTTTGTGATCTACTAACCCTTGTGAAGATTGGCAAAAGAATTTTGTGATTGTGGAAGATTTACAAAGAGGTTTTTTTTCATCTTCATAAAAGGTATGGGCACATTCTCCTATTGATTGTTTATGGTGGTTGATTTTTGAAATATCATTAGAGGGAAAAGGATTGTTTGTGGTTTCCTTTTCAAAAGTGGTTGGTTGAATGCTTCAAGGTTTTCTAAATTGAGAGTTGTGTTTAAACCTTGTGTTATAAGCATAGTTGTTGAAGCCCATTGGTTGTGAAAGAACTTGAGTTAGAAAATAACATGAGTATCATTGTTATGTGAGATTTGTTATGTGGTTGAGCATTGTTGGAAACATTTGAGTTGGTTGATACATACTTGGACTAGGATTTTGTGAGAGAGAGTTATCCCTTGTGATGATTGGTTGAGTTGAGTTGATTGAGCCTAGTCAAGTGATGTGTGAAGTGATTGTTCAAGTTCTATGAAACAAACTATTCCATCATTCTATGTTGATTTGAGATTAAGGTTAGAACATATTTAGTCTCTAACAATTCTCTTTATGGTTCTATAAGACTTGAGTTGAGTTGAGGTTGACTTGAATTGGATTGAGGTTGATTTTAGTTGAGAGTGATATTAGAACATATTGAGTCTCTAACAATTCTCTTTATGCTTCTATGAGTTGATTTGAGTTGAGTTGATATTGATTTGTGTTGAGAGTGAGTTTAGAACATATTGAGTCTCTAACAATTCTCTTTATGCTTCTATGAGTTGAGTTGAGATTGATTTGGGTTGAGAGTGAGATTAGAACATATTGAGTCTCTAACAATTCTCTTTAGGCTTCTATGAAGTTAATTTGAGTTGAGATTATCATTCATTGTTGAGTTCATTTTGATTACTACTTGAGCATGATTGATTGAGCCTTTGAGAAGGCCTTTGGGACAAATTTGAGGACAATTTTAGGACAACTTTGTGGACAGCTTTGTGGAAATATTTGTAGAGTAGATTTGGGCAAGTTCTTGGTGAGCTTGCTAGAGCAGATTTGGATACGTTCTATGTGAACTTGTTATTCAGCATTTGACAAGTTCTGTGTGAGTTTGTTAAGCAGGTTCTGTGTGAGCCTATTGAGCAGGTTCTTAGTGAGCCTATTGACAAATCTTTGGAGGTGACAGAGTATAGATGATAGAGTCTCAGTGGATAGAGATCCAGTAGCCAGTATAGTTGAAGATAGATCTGAGTGAGGAGTCTTCAAGTGGAAAGAGGTCCACTAGTCAGTGCAGCAGAGAGACAGAGTCTTCTAGAAGATCACATAGCAAGAGTAGAAGGGGAAAGAGTTCTCATGTGGAAGAGATCCATAAACTTGAGATTAGGGGATCAACATCTCCTTTGGACATAGATCCATAAACATTGTAATTGGGAGTGATTCTCAAAGAGATTGATTGAGAAAGTTTTAGTAAAATATTTTCTCCGTGGAGTAGCCCACATTGGGTGAACCACGTAAATTGTGGTGTCTCTCTTGTGTATGGTTTCTGTGTATTTCTTTGATTACTGCTATTGATACTGCTATCTTTACACAACATAATATTGAATTAGAAAAAAAAGTAAAAAGTGGTCTTATACTATTAACCCCCCTCTCAGTATAATCTTGTGTTCTTCAATTGGTATCAGAGCGGGTTCCTTCAAAAAGGCTAACAACTTGAGGGCTGATTCTATAAGAACACAGATGGCTTCACATAATGGATTATCTACAAATAAGGCTCCATTGTTTGATGGTAACAATTATGCTTTATGGAGCATGAGTATGAAGAACTAATTGATATCACAAGGATATGAGGTATGGCAAATGGTTGAAAAGGAGTATAGGGTTGAAGGTGATCCCGAGGAAGATAAGACTACCAAGAAATTGGTTGAGATAAATGCAAGAGAAATGAATTGTATTTTGAGTGGGCTATGTGAGATAAATTTTACAAATGTCATGGTATGTACTTTAGCTAATGAGATGTGGACCAAGTTGAGGAATACTTATGAAGGAGATTCCAAGGTAAATTTGGCAAAGAAATCTTACTACATTGTAGAAGCAAGTGATAATTCATATTACAGTGATAAAGATCAGTCAGATGAAGAAGAATGTACATTCTTTGGAATAAGTGAAGAAAAGCAAGAACACCTATTCCTAGGTATTGAAGTTAAAGAAGAGGATGTGCCTATTGAAGAAAGACATGAAGAGCTTGCCATAGCCATTGAGCAAGAAGATAGGTACAAGAAAGTTCTAAGGATACTAAAATGCTTCATATGTGGAGATTTTGGGCATATAGATGATGATTGCACATACTACATCAATTACAACAAGGAAAGTGTATTTGAAAAAGAAAGCAATAGTTCTAGTGACAATTCCAATAGCAATGAAAATAAATAAGTCTAATTTTTGGTAATAGAAAAGGAAGAGGATGAGCCAAGTAAACAAAAATAAAAAATCTAAAGGTTAAAAGAAGAATACAGGAATCTTGAAATAAATATTCGAACAAATGTCAAAATCAGAGAAGAACTACTTCAAATAATTAGTAATCTTAGAGAAGAGCTTCAAAATGCAAAAAGGATAGAAGAGAGGATGAGTGAAGAACTAACGGTAACAACGACAAGACATGATACATTAGATGAAAATATTCAAAAAGGAGTGGAAACTTATTTTAAGGTTGTATCTTACTTCCAAGAAAATTCACACTCAAAATAAAAGGAAGTTCTAAAATATGAAAGCAAGGAAGCACCTAAGATTTGTGAGGAAAGTTCCTATGGTTCCAAATATTTAGTTTGGTTCTTGTTTTGAGATAGGTGAATCAAGTTCAAAAGGAAAATAAATTCTTGAAGAGAAAGGCAAGGAAGAGGTTTTAGATGCTACAAAGAAGGTTCAAGAATGCAATGCACAAGTTGAAGATGATCATAAGGATAATGGTCAAGAAAGATATGAGGAACCAAGGCATGAACAAAGGGTTTTTCAAGGATATTGTTTTTCTTGTAATGGATTTGGACATAGGGCTATACATTGTAGGATCCATGGATCAAAGAAGTTTGATTTTGCTAGAAGAAACTTCAAGGGAAGAAGGTATGGTTTTCAGGGACATTGATTCTCATGCAACAGGATTGGTCATAAAGCTTTTCAGTGCAAAGGAAATGAGCAACATGGTTTTGGTTTTAGAGCTACACAATTCAGAAGTCATGGTCATAATGGTCATGAAAATAGAGCTTCACAATACAGGGTTCAGAAAAGGAATGGATATGGAAATTATTTCAAGAATAATTTCAGGACATGGGCACCAACCAAAGGCTACAATATCAAGTGTTTTAATTACAATAACTTTAGGCATATTGCAAGGTGGTGTAGGACTCGTTTCCAAAAAAGTTAAAGGTAAGAAAGTCAAACAGGTTCTAGACAAGAAGATCAAGTAATTCATCAAGAGAAGGATATCAAAAAAACATGGAATGAAGTTGATAGAGGAAAGAAACAAAGTGAGATGGGTGTAAAAGTACTCCTACCCAAAAATTAATCACCTCAAAATAAAAATGGAGTGAGAGGGGCTAAGCTTAAGAGTTATATCTTTTAGCCCCATAAATGTCCCTTTTGCCATTGATGTCAAAGGGGGAGAGATTTGAGTAAGGGGGAGAGTATTGAGTTAGGGGGAGCAGCCTCCAAAGAGAGTATTGAGTTAGGGGGAACAACCTCCATAGAGAGTATTGAGTCAGGAGGAGCAACTTTGATTCTCAGAGATGGTTTTTGCAGTGATTGTGGTGTTTGCATTATAGGTGTTGCCATCAATGATAAAGGGGCAGATTGTTGGAAATTTGAGGTATTTTATGTTGTCATTGATGTCACACGGATCATTGATATCACATGGATCACATTTGGTTTTGGTGGACTAAATATTTTATAAATAATCATCTATGATATTTTGGAGAGCATGGATATATACATGGTTTTTATGAAAACCAACGCAGGAAAATTTAAAAGGTTTTATTTAAAACCATGGTGGGCTTATGTGGAAAGGGCTTTTCTTAAAAGCCAAGGTGGAATTTTTTTCATCGAAAAATGACCTCCGATGATGAAGATATTAAAGTTTAAAGTTTAAGTTTAAATTAATGGAGGGCCAACCTATGTGCAATTAATGGAGGTTGGCATATATATATATATATATATATATATATATATATATATATATATATATATATATATATATAAAAAAGGTTTCAATTTATTTAGGAAATGGGGCATATTGTATATTGTCGAAAAGCTTATTTCGAGGGCTATTTGACTAACTTATTTAGAAGGAGAAATAAGGTGTGTGTAAAGAGATATTTCTAATTTTGCAAAGATATTTCAAAAGTGAAGTTTACCTTGTTCTTTTTCAATAGGATTAATTCTTTCATGAGGTGACAAGGTATGCAATATTGTGATTTATTTTATTTTATGGTATAAGTGGTTTTGGGAGTGAAAAGGTTGTGCAATGTTTTGATTTATTTTATTTTATGGTACAAGTGGTTTTAGGAGAGATAATTAAGTTGTGCAATTAAAGGCCTTGGCGATGATTATTGAAAAGTGGAGTAATTCTGATTATTTTGTGATCTACTAACCCTTGTGAAGATTGGCCAAAGAAGTTTGTGATTGTGGAAGAATTACAAAGAGGTTTTTTCATCTTCATAAAATGTATGGGCACATTCTCCTATTGATTGTTTATGGTGGTTGATTTCTGAAATATCATTGTAGGGAAAAGGATTGTTTGTGGTTTCCTTTTCAAAAGTGGTTGGTTGAATGCTTCAAGGTTTTTTGAATTGAGAGTTGTGTTTAAACCTTGTGTTATAAGCATAGTTGTTGAAGCCCATTGGTTGTGAAAGAACTTGATTTAGAAAATAACATGAGTATCATTGTTACGTGAGATTTGTGGTTGAGCATTGTTGGAAACATTTGAGTCGGTTGATACATACTTGGACTAGGATTGTGTGAGAGAGAATAGTCCCTTGTTATGATTGGTTGAGTTGAGTTGATTGAGCCTAGTCAAGTGATGTGTGAAGTGATTGTTCAAGTTCTATGAAACAAACTATTCCATAATTCTATGTTGATTTAAGATTAAGGTTATAACATATTGAGTCTCTAACAATTCTCTTTATGGTTCTATAAGACTTGAGTTGAGTTGAGGTTGACTTGAATTGAGTTGAGGTTTATTTGAGTTGAGAGTGAGATTAGAACATATTGAGTCTCTAAAAATTCTCTTTATGCTTCTATGAGTTGATTTGAGTTGAGTTGAGATTTATTTGGGTTGAGAGTGAGTTTAGAACATATTGAGTCTCTAACAATTCTCTTTATGCTTCTATGAGTTGAGTTGAGATTGATTTGGGTTGAGAGTGATATTAGAACATATTGAGTCTCTAAAAATTCTCTTTATGCTTCTATGAAGTTAATTTGAGTTGATATTTCCATTCATTATTAAGTTCATTTTGAGTACTACTTGAGCATGATTGATTGAGCCTTTGAGAAGGCCTTTGGGACAGATTTGAGGGCATTTTTGGGATAACTTTGTGGACAGCTTTGTGGAAAGATTTGTAGAGCAGATTTGGAGAAGTTCTTGGTGAGCTTGCTAGAGCATATTTGGGCAAGTTCTTGGTGAGATTGCTAGAGCAATTTTGGGCAAGTTCTTGGTGAGCTTTCTAGAGCAGATTTAGGCAAGTTCTTGGTGAGCTTGCTAGAGCAGATTTGGACAAGTTCTATGTGAACTTGTTATTCAAAGATTTGACAAGTTCTGTGTGATCTTGTTAAGTAGGTTATGTGTGAGCCTATTGAGCAGGTTCTTATTGAGCCTATTGACAGAGCTTTGGAGGTGACAGAGTCTAGAGGATAGAGTCTCAGTGGATAGAGATCCAACAACCAGCACAGTTGAAGACATATTTGAGTGAGGAGTCTTCAAGTGGAAAGAGGTCCACCAGTCAGTGCAGTAGAGAGACAAAGTCTTCTAGAAGATCACATAGCCATAGTAGAAGGGAAAAGAGTTCTGTGGAAGATATCCACGAACTTGAGATTAGTGGATCAACATCTCCTTTGGACAGAGATCCATAAACATTGTAATTGGGAGTGATTCCCAAAGATATTGATTGATAAATTTTTAATAAAATATTTTCTCTATGGAGTAGCCCACATTGGGTGAACCACATAAATTGTGGTGTATCTATTGTGTATGGTTTCTATTTATTGCTTTCATTAATGCTATTGATACTGCTATCTTTACACAACATAATATTGAATTGGAAGAAAAAGTAAAAAGTGATCTTATACTGTTCACCCCCCCTTCTCAATATAAGCTTGTGTTCTTAAATCCTAATATAAATATGTACCCATGATGGTTCATTAGTAAAGAACTAAATGATGTAATATATTCCAACACCCCTTTGTATTACATCATCTGGTTATTGAAGACATTAGTCTTCAATGAAATCTTTGTCTCTTGAGTGTTCTTCGTCCTGGTTTGATCTTTAATTCACCTTGCATTGTATTCCTCCACTTTATTGTTCCTCTTCTCCTTCCTTATTGTCTTTAGGTCCAACTTTTGTACTTTCATAGGTGGTTGTACTATCACTTGATTCCTGCACCAAGATTTTTCCTCTACCTTTATCTTTATCATTGTTATTCTTGTTGTGTACAAAGATTTATGAACAACCACTCAAGGCATCATGATAAGATTTTGAGTTAATAGAACCTGGAGTATTAATGCTCCATGATGTTTGAAACAATTTTTCTAGGAATGATTCATCTATATTTTTTTTTTATTTGAGAATATCAATTAATTATTTTTGCTTTACAACCACTTCTTTGAGATCTTGAAGTGAAAGTAAGGCCATATATAGAATTCTCCCAAACTCCAAAGGAACTAAAATGTATTTCTTTTCATTATCAACTGCTTCAATAAGCCTAGCATGAAGATAGCGTTCCATGGTAGTAAAATTATTTTCTATCATCTCACTATAGATAAATCTTGAACCAAGATCTAAGTTCTCAGTTTTCTCCAGTAGATTCTTGATTCCTGATTTTCTAACATTAACCTTTTCCCTTTTAATGGTGTTGTTCATATCATTGTTCACTTCATTCTTTGAGGTTTACATCTTTATCTTCCTTGAATTCTTATTCAACTTGTAGAGTCAAATTTGGAAGGACTTTTCAAACTTTTCTATAAAATACTCTTTTAACTTCAAGCAAATAATTGATTGATCAATGAGTATATTTAGCTTTCTAATATTGCTTTGTGTTGAATTCCTTTTGTCTCCCTAGTAATGAGTTAAATATTTTAGAATGAAATTCAATTCTAACACTTATAAATTTTTATCTCTTCTTGTAGAAAGCTTTTAGAAACACAATTTTAAAGATAAGAGTTCAATATCTTTAGTTGAATCGTCTATGTCCTAAATCAATCTTCCAACTATAATTTTGATGCAAGAAACATCTTAATCTCTTCACTTCCTTTGATCAATACTTATGGAAAATTATTAAACTTTTAATATGTAAATTTTGATGTAGAACTCCTTTTCTCTCCCAAGTTTAGAGGTTTTAGTAAGACCAAATAATTGCAAATCAAAGTTCACTTTTAAATCCTTGGTTTTAATAATTTGCAAATTTATAAAGCAATAATAATAAATTTTTTAATGTTTATAATTTCACTCTTTATTTTCCAACAATAATATGATTTCTAGGGTAACTTTGATTGCCTTATAACTCCTCCTAGATATCCCTAGATAATGAATACTTTGATTAATATAAATTGCAATATGTATAACCTTATAACTCCTTAATGCTTTGCAAGAATAAAAGACTTTAATATTACCTTGATAATACCTGTTGTTCACTGTGTTATGCGCTCATCCAATTCTGCAATCAACTCATTCTTCAATTCAATGGTCGACTAACGCTCTTTGCTATGATGGCTTTGCATTCTAACCTATGTTCCTCCTTGTGACAATATTTAATGTTGTTGCTATCTATTGTCACCAATGCTCTCACTAATGGGTTATTTTGTGCGCTTCTCAATATTTTTTAATGCTCCTTGACTTTGCTATGCTCTTCACTTTTTTTCTCCCTGTTGTGTGCATTTTAATATGGTTTTTCAATTTTGTGGTATGTGACAAGTGTCACGATATTTCCAAGGCTACAAGCGTTCTTTCCTGTTGGGCATTACTTAGTTGAATAAGACTCAAACTAAATGGTTCAAACCTTGCTCTGAGTGTGAATCTAAACTATTACCAACTTATGACAAGTGGCAATGGTCCTTGTGCAATGATCTTCTTCCTTTGAGATGTTACTATACTACATTGGTTCCTTTGAGTGTTACTTTGAATGAATGCACCTTTTTCCTGGTCGTGTGCATTATGATATGACTATGTTTCTTATACCAAGTGGTACTCTTTTCTGGCATGATCTTCATAGGTGTTCGATCTACTATTGCATGTAATTTCTAATGTAGAACTTAGGGCTTCAACGCATGCTCTTAGCCAACTATACTTGTTTACTTCGCCCTTATATAACAGCAAATTATGAGATACCTTTATTTTCAAACTTAGATGATTCCACGATGGCATGATCCATTATTTAGCTCTTCTATGATAGTGAATGCTTCATCTACAATAGAAAATTGTAAGATGATTTCTTCAACGTGGATGGCAAGCTATGCAATGGATTTCTCTACTCTTTGGTAATGAATACTCCTTTTCTTTTATACTTTGCTCTAACTATGAAATAATATGTACACCTTACTATCCTTTGTAGGTCTTTGTCATGGCAAAATTCTCTTATCACAATGTTATCCTTGTGTTGCTCGTTGCACCTTGCTATGGTGCTATTAAAATCTTGAGACGACGAATTCTAAACTTCTTTCAATGGCTTCTATTCCAAGCACTCTTACTATGCTTTTTCTCCTCGCTAATGGTGGTCGCTCAATATAATGTGTCCTTGAGACACTTTCTACCTTGTATTCTTCCAATATAGGGTACATGGCAATCTGATTTTCACTACTGATTAAAAATTTCCTTTCTCCTTCCAACGCTATTAACCTTGTCTCCCTTTCCTTGGAGATACTTTTTGTTTATAGCTTTCTTGAGTGGCTTTAATTAAAATACTATGCAAACATAGATTATGAAGGTATAAATGTTTGCCCCCCTGTATTATTAAACCGATTCTTTTGACCTCTTTAAATTGGCCACTTCCACTTCTTTTCAAAAATGAGATGAGTGGGATAAGACATGGTTCAATATTACCTCCAAATCCTTGGTAATGTTTTCCTTTGCTTGGCTATGTTTGCACTAATAAATCCAAGCTTTCAATATTGTATTTTGCACTATAGAAAATGCAAATACGTAGAGTCTTCTTTTACTTAGAATAAGCAATAGAATGATGATATGTTTCTTTCTCTCAAAATATATCTAACTTCTATTTTCAACTATTGTGGAGGATTGAACCTTGTGGACTATAACTTCTATACTTATCTTGAAGACTTGAAATGGATACTATCTTATGCAACTCTTTAAACCTTGAAACCGGTGCTTTATAAACTTTTAATAAGAAACCATATATAAAATCTCAACTAATGAACTTTTGCATATTATGTTGCATACCTTTCTATCTTTGTAGATGATGATGATGATAATTATTTTGATCACTTAAATTTGCTATCTTTTGTAGATGTTATTACAACTCTTCTAGGATGTCTAAAATAGCTTACTTGCTCACCTTTTTGCAACTTAAACACTTCACTAATTTGTTGCCCTATACTATAACTTGGTGGTTCAAATGCTTCTTCAGGATATACCTCTGAAATATGATCTTTAGCAGATACTAACACTGCCCAAATTGCTGCTTTTTTTTATCTTCAATTCTAAAAACATTTATATTGTAAAGAAGTCAATACCTTCACTGAAATTTTATCCTTGAATCCCAAAAATTTGGTAGGATAATCCTCCAAATCGCATTTGATATGTTCACTCAAGAACCCTTCAATGACGGTCCCCAAATATCTCTAGTTTAATGGTTCTTCTATCTCCTTTCTCTTGTTGAATTATGCCTTCAAACTAGATCTCCTCCTAGCAATCTTAAGATCTATTTCAAACTATCTTGAAATTTGATAATCTTCTTGCCAAATCTTCTCCTTTGGGCTTGTTGTCGAATGGTGATAATTATCCCAATTTCATAGCTATCACGAACTTATACCTTGGTAGTAAATATCTCCAATGAGTTCTTCTAGAAACTCCTTCAATGAGGTTCACCAAGCCTTCCTCTTGAGACCCCTCCAAGGTCTTCAATCTTGCAGCTTCAAAACCTTCAATAAGACCTTCCTTGGCCTTTTCACTCTTCAACTATGGAAGTTTTGTGGTGAGATCTTCTTCTAGGATCTCTTGAATCTACTGCTACTGAAATCTACAATAGAACATTTGTTAGTTCTTCTCGATGCTTAATCTTCCACTATGGAAGTTCTTCAATAGGACCTTCTATGAACCTCTTCTTCAATGTGAAGTTTTCAATCTTCAATGGAGATCATCAATCTCTAATCTTCACTAGGTCTCATCTCCTTGAGTCTCTTCTTCCTTCAATGGGGTCTTATTTCTAGGATCTCCTTCCTAGATTTACAATCTTCAATGTGGCTTCCTTGGCCACTAGATCTCTCCTCAATATTTCAACTAGGAGTCTTCAATCCGTAAATCTCTCAAAGAGACCTTTCTCCTTAGGCCTCCAAATCTTCAATATTTTTTTTGCAACAAAGAATTAATCCCTGCACGAGGAAAGTACATCAACTTTCAAGCAACGAAGATGAAGTTCTTCTCTATCTATTGTAGGAAGCTTCCAAACTTCTAAGAGTTAATTTTTTGCAATAAGAAAAACTTAGATGATAGTAACCCAATAATCTTTCTGAATCTTCTCTCTTTTGCAATAAAATATTATAAATGATAGTAAAAAGCTTATTTTATCTCTATAGAAAATAATATTCACTAGTTGGATTGCCAATCTAGTGGATGCAATGCTGAGTTCTAGTCTTCACAAATTTTTTGAACTCTGTAGAAAAAATCTAGCCAATAAATTCTCGAAATCTAAAAGTGAGATTTACAATATCCTCTCAATCACTCATGTGGATTTCTCTACTTCCTATTGTTCTACCTAGAGCTTCTTCTATCAAAAATCTAATTTTATGGTGTTCGCATGCAACGACACACAATGGTTGATCCGATTTGCAAATACTCAATAGCAATGGTGATCACTTTGTGGTTTCTTTTGGTCCACTGTGGCTTTGATACCACTGTTAGGTTTTGGAACCTTAAAGGAAATGCAACCACAAGTATTGAAATAAGCATGCAATGTTATAACTATGATAATGAAAACTTAACATGCATGAAAATATGATAGAAAACTTGATACAATGCTCTAGAAATGCTCATATAAGAAAGCTGACAAAATTACAATGCTCCTCTAATGGAGTTTACAACCTCTTCATATTAACAAAATGGAGCTACATTGTGACTACTACTACTCTAACCTATGTATACAAAAAACTCCTTACTCAAAAACTCACAATGAGGCCTTTATTTAGGAAGATAGATTCATTGCCTCTTACTCAACCCTAAGACTCATGTACATGTGGACTACATGCACATTTACATCATTGCACATTCTAACACTTGTGCATTTATTAAATTACTCTAATAAATTATTTATCTCCTAATATAATCCTAATCTAAATATGTACCCATGATGGTACATTAGTAAAGAACCAAATGATGTAATATATTCCAACAGTAATACCAAATTCTTTCACAAAATAATAGTATTATAATATAAACTTGGTTTAGTTTAAAACATTTTATATTTTAATGAACATTTTATAACAAAAAAAAATATTGATAATGCAATTTGTTATAATTTAAGTTCATAATATAATTCATTCAAATAAATTATAAATATAATTAATCTCTTAAGGGGCCTGGCAAATGGTATGGTGCTTTAACGATCAACAAATCTAAAGGCTAAAGGAGCGTGGAAGGTTGGAGGTTGAAGGTGCATGGAAGGTTGAATGATGAGTTGAAGGAGCATGGAAGGTTGGGTTGGATGAAGGAGAGTGGAAGACTGAGCTAGCTGAAGGAGCTACAGTGAAAGGTTGCTATGTTGGGTGGAAGGCTGGGATGGTTGAAGGAACATGGAAGGTCAATTAGGTTGAAGGAGTGTGGAAGGTGGGGTCGGCTGAAGGAGCAGCAACAGAAGGCTGGAATGCTAAGAGGAAGGTTGGGAAGGCTGAAGGAGCGTGGAAGGTTGCTTAGGTTGAAGGAGCATGGAAGGTTGGCCTTTGTTGGGTGGAAGGCTTGTTTGAGACCGGATCAGTTGAGGGAACCACAATAGTAGGTTGGGTTGTTGAGTGTAGTCTAAGTTATCAAGTTCAAGTTCGTGTTCGAATTCGACACTTTTAAAATTCAAAATAAATTCGACATGTTCAAAAATTCGGAATAAAATTCGACATAAAGTTCGATATATTATAAATGTACATATATCCTTTTTGTATATTATAACATGTCTCGCCATTTCCATTTAACTTGATTAGAAAAAATAAATTTGTTCCTTCAGATTCAAAATAGTAGGATGGCCACCCTTTTCTTTGTTAGTGCTATTTTAAAATTTCCATTTAACTTGATTAGAAAAAATAAATTTATTCCTTCGATTCAAAATAGTAGGATGGTCACCCTTTTCTTTGTTAGTGCTATTTTAAAATTAATTACACATGTAATAAAATTTACTTATAATTAAATAATTTTTTTAAATAATTATTAAAATAATAAAAATGTAAAATTACTAATTTATAATTATAATAATTTAAATTATAATTTAAACTTTTATATTTAAATATCTTTTGGGCGGCAAATTCTCACTTACTTTTATTGATCTGCTCCGAGCTCGAACAATGAATAGGGGACGTCGATCGGGATCTGCCATGGAGGGCTAGGATTCTGCAAGAGCATGATCGAGCTCGAACAATCAATAGGGGACGTCGATGGGGATCTGCTATGGAGGGTTAAGATTCTGCAAGAGCATGATCCTGCACAGGCCCTCAGCCAATGAGAAATATAATGGTCACGCTATATAAAACCAAATGATTTACGCTCGTCAAAAACATCACATCCCTGTTTAGCAGAGTTTGGCAGAGTTTGAGGAATTTGTTGTTTTCAACGTTTTCTTGCATTGTTCGACGAAAACGGCAGAGAAGAAGGCCGAGGAGAGGAAGACCGTGGGAGAGAAGACCCCTTCCACTCAGGCGGAGAAGAAGCCCAAGGAAAAGGCCCCTCCCAAGGCCGGCAAGAAGATCGCCAAGGATGGAGGCGAGAAGAAGAAGAGGGCCAAGAAGGGAGTGGAGACCTACAAAATTTACATCTTTAAGGTTCTCAAGCAGGCCCATACCGACATCGGCATCTCCAACAAGGCCATCTCCAACAAGGCCATGAGCATCATGATCTCTGCAATGTTGCTTACATAAAAGCATGAAATAGGCTAAATTTTAAGGATGAACAGTCGAAAACTTCATCCTTTACCTCAGGATCACTTCCTGGACAATGGAGAAAATTTTCTATAATTATAAAAATTTGAGCTATGGTTGAAAATATTTTTTCCTCAACTGTTTTGAGCTCCTTTTAGCGAATTTTCAAATTCACTGAAAACAATTTTGTTTTGAGTGTTTATTGCCCTGTCAAACCAGCCAACCCAGACCCTGTATCTGGGTCCGGACTTACGAGTCACAACAATTCTTTCCATGAAAAAAAATGCATTGAGTTTGTTTAACTATCAAAAATGTTGAATTTTTAAATAAGACTTGAAAGTGAAGACACAGAGACCCAATCCCTCTGACTCGGCTTGCATCTCGGTAAGTTTTAAAAAAATGAGTTAACTTCTCTCTCTATCTTAATTTAAAACTTAAAAAAAAATGACTCAAGCTGCAGGGATCCAATTTATGTGACTTGGCTTGTAGGTCAGCCCAATCGGCAAGGCCATTTTTTGAGAGTACTTTGCAACTCATCAAAAACTCAGGCATATAAAATGAAAATATTTATATTCATTGAAAAACTTTTATTGTCAAAAACATGGTGAAAATCGATAAATCTTGGCAAACCTGACGAAATCTGAAAATCGATAAATCTTGGCAAACCTGACGAAATCTCGTTCCAGACCAATTTCTGCTCAGATTTGGCAAGGTCTTTGAAATTACATGCAAGTTTTCCTGTGAGTTGTTTTGGCGAGTATTTCGCAAAACTCAAAGCCGCGTTTGGTACCCCACTTTCCTCCGGCAAAATATCTAGTCAAAATTTTTCACATAATTTTTTCCCTTCTTGCGGATAATTTTTTCACTTGTTTGCTGCTAATTTTTTTTACTATCGAATTTAAGTTTAATTCGGCGGATAAATTCGTCAAGATTTTAAATTCGACGAGTTTCGAACCGAATTTGATAACTAAGTGTAGCAACAAATCGAGTTGTTGGGTGAAAGGTTGGGTCAACTAAAATTCTTTGTTTTTATTTTTGGTGTGTTGCATAACTTTATTATTATTAACATAAACCATTCACAAATATGCAGAAATATCAAATCATTCATTCACAAATAATTATCCACAAATGAGATAAAGATAGATAATACCCTTAAAGGCAAGGAAACACCAATAATAATTCTTAAGGAAGGAATAACTCCACACAATCTTCCAATGTCAGAGGCCACTTCGTAGGCATGGACGATTACATAAGATTCTTCTTCAATGATGATTACAATGATAAATATCTTTTCCTTATATACTCATATTCTTATTCTACTTTGGAGAGCCTACTAATAATATTATATTATATTATAATATAATAATATATTATAATACAATAAACCTTGGGTTGTGTAGTTGTGTGACCCATGCCAACCCTTTTACAATATAATAATATATCCCCAAATATCTATTCTTAGGTATCCTACCTGTGTGCCTATGTATTGGGGTGTTTTTTCCCTCTTCTTTACAATAAAAAATGTACAAAGGATTATGATTTTTTTTAAATATGTCGTCTTTAAAAAGTCATATCTTCGTGAAACCTGATTCAATTGATTCGTATATCAACTTGTGTGAAATTTGAATAGCTTTAAAATAAATGGTTAGCTTTAAAATAAGTGGTCATATGCAAGAATCTGAACAATATTGAGGGAGATTTGATCTTGTGAAGTCAACCATTCAAAACGAGGGCAATGATGATTTTTCAAGTCGTGAAAAATAAAATTGTAAATATTTGTAAGCTAGGGTTTGAATGATGGTAAGAGCAATGAAAGACTAAGACTTCAGTGAGGAAGAAAACTAGCAATCCGGATTTGATAAAACGGACTATGATAGTGCGATATTTTGGAAATATTATTCTACTAATAGATAATAAAGATGAAGTATTGACATTGTGAAGATTGCTATAAAAAAATATCAAGAAAGATGCTAAATTCTAGAATAATTGTATTCATACAAAAAAAATTGAAAAGATCTAAAAAAATGAAAATAAAAAACTCAAACATTTTATGTAAAATGATGTAGATTTTTAGCTATAACATCTCAATTGAGATGAGAAATATATTTATTTACAAACTCAGCGGTATAGAAGAGAATTGTAATTTGTCTGGAAGACCTAAATACAACCCCTTATTATCTAGAAAAAATATATATAATTAATTGTTAATATTTTTATCGTCATTATATTTAAAAAAATTATTATTTAAATAAAGGTTTTTGCATATTTATCAAGTTATAAATGGAAAAAAATATTTAAAAAAAAAAAAATATATATATATATATATATATTTTTAAATATATATAAAAAATAAATAGATTTATTATAAAAAAGGTTATAAATAATCACGACTTTGGGTGACAAGATGCTTCTCAACTTATTTACTTATTTTCTTAAGTTTCCATCATTCCGTGTCTTTAAATGCACGGTTTTTGACGCTTCTATGACTTAAAGCTAGAAAAATCATTACCAATTGTATGGCATCTCAGCTATAGGCTTGTCATATGTCACGTACAAATCAAATATAGTTGATAAATTTGATTCAAATTTGACGAGCAGTATCTATAAAACCAAAAGATGTATTATAATTAAATGAAATAAACAAATTAAGTGTAAAGGCAATAAAAATAGCCATAACGAAAACATGTGCTAGAATTAAATAAATTGTAAAGTAATAAAAATGAGATTCAAGATAAGTAGCGGAATTCATCGATCGGAGCTCTCTTCCCCCCGGTGGAAGCTTCCGGGTGTAGACGGCTTCAACAACAAGTTGGCTTTTTTATCTAGAATTCTTCAATCTGTTTTAATTCCTTTGGTTATCAGGGAGGATAGAATTATTTGGCATAGCACTCAAGATGGTCTTTTTTCTGTTAAGTCCACCTATGACCTTCTTACGTCTGGAAATGCTATGGATATCCGGTGGAAGGCGGTTTGGCGGAAAGGGATTATTCCTAAGGTGAATTTTTTTGCCTGGATTGCCTTTCATAATAAAGCCCTAACCATTGATATCTTCATAAGAGAGGCTTTGAAATTCCCAACAAGTGTTATCTTTGCTTGGCTAATTGTGAATCGTTGGATCACCTATTCTTACACTGCCCCTTTTCCCAATCGGTTCTCAGCTTTGTGTTGTCATCCTTCCAAATCCTGTGGTGTTCTCCCCGATCCCTCAAAGACGCCTTCCTCCAATGGCCTAGCCCTTTCAAGAACCCTAAGCTTCGGTTTTTGGTTGAAGCCACTTTCCACCACTCCGTTTGGCAGATTTGGCTCGAGAGAAATGGGCGTATCTTTGGCAAGCCCCCCAAGATGGCGCTCTTTGTTGCCCAAAGAGCCTTATCCTTTGCTATTGAGAATTCAAAAATTATTCCCAGCTCTCGCCCTCACCTCCCTGGGGAAGAGTTTATTCTCAAGAGGTTGAATATCTGCCCACCTTTCGAGGTCGATTCTGTGTCTGGACGGAGGGATGTCGTTTGGTCCAAACCTCTCGTGGGGTGGATCAAACTCAATTTTGACGAGGCAGCCAAAGGCAACCCAGGGCCCGCAGGTTTCGGAGGCATTGTGCGAGATCATGATGGTAAGCTGATTTTGGCTTATTGCGAAGATTTGGGGCTTCAGACGAATCATTTTGCCGAAGCCCGAGGTGTTTTGAAAGGCTTGCAGGTCCTATCGGATGATCCCAGGCCTCTCATTATTGAAGGCGACTCGTTAAACATCATTAACTATCTCCGTGGCTCCAAAGACTCGTCTTGGCGGGTTTGCAACATCATCCTCAAAGCTAGAATGCTCCTTTCCCGACGTGCCAGGTGGGAGGCAGGGCACATTTTCAGAGAGGGCAATCGGGTGGTGGACCACTTGGCCAACAAGGGCCTTGCAACCACGTGTCCGGTGATCTGGCGATCTCGTTTCCCACCCGAGCTGGATAGCTTGGCCAAGACGGACATTACCCCATGATGATTGATTTGTATCAGTTATTTTTTCTCGAAGTGTCTAAAGTTCGGGAGGTGGGCCCTCTCAACCTCGACGTTCGCACTCCGTGTTTCAAAGATGGTGATTCCCATGTTTTCAAGGCTCGTCTGATTTGGTGCAACAGTGGTTATCGACGCTCCCTTCTCCTCCATGATGAGGTAGTTGTTTCCCCATGCTCCTTGCACTCCTCTCCTTCGTCCGGAGCCTTCGGGCTAGCAGCAACTCCCTGTTTTCTCCTCATTCTGATTTACGTTCACAGCCGTTTGACATGAAACATCATCTGGTTATGCTGTTTTTGTATATAAGGTTTTGGGATCCTCTATAAAAACCCATTATTAATTAAAATTAATAATTACCAGAAAAAAATGAGATTCAAGTTTAAAACCTGCGTTTTATTCTAAAAGATTTTGTCTTGTGAGGGATGTTGTAGTGGTATGTCTTTAGGTTTTCATTCAAAAGATCCAAGTTTAAACTCCAGTAGTAGTATGTTTTTAGGTTTTCATTTAAGAGACCTAAGTTTAAACTCCAATACAAGGAGTCCAAAATACCTTTTAAAAATTGTACTTTACCCTAAAAATTTATCATATAAAAGATATTGTGGTGGCATGTCTTTGGATTTTCATTTAGAAAACCCAAAGTTCAAACCTCAATATAAGATATTAAGACCATTTCAAAACCCATGTTATAGCGGTTGAGGGATTGCTAATAGGCTACCCCAATTCAATTCCCTACATAATCGATGTCTCGTAACCCGTCGACTTTATCTTTACCTAACATACTAATTTTTTAATCACTAAAATTTTTTTTAAACCAAAAAAAATTATAATAAAAAAATTTAAAGTGTCCATGCTTAATGACGATATCCTCTTCAATTTATCTTTATCTACTCAAAAATTTTTTATGGCCCCAATTTGTATCTAAAGATTTTAGGTGACAACATGCTTCTCATCCTAGTCCCTTACTTTCTTAACTTTTCATCGTTTCGTGTAGACGGTTTTTGACGCTTCTATGGGACGTAAAGCCATGAAAAATCATGACCAATTGTAGGACTTCTCAACTGTGGGCTCCTCAAATGTCACATACAAATCATCGTGCGCTTTATCATATGTCAAACTCAAGACACATCGAAATCACATAATCACATAGATTACGAAATACATATAGAATGAATAGTTTGGTAGATTGGTTGAGGGAGTTGTTACCTATTAGCTGGCTAGTTGTTAGAATACATTATAAACATTCTTACATATATTCATTTTACATTATTAATAGATATTAATGGTAAGAGTTTGGTAGGACTTCAAATTCTTTTGGTAAGATAAGAGTTTGGTAGGACTTCAAATTCTTTTGGTAAGATTGTACCTTAGGTTTTAATTTAATGGTTTAAATTAAATAAATAATAAATAACTGTATTAAATAAATAATATTTTTTTTAATAATTTTACATAGTTTATATGGTTGGCTGATGTTAAAATTTATTATACTTTTAAATATAGTTGATAAGTTATTGTCGGAACATTGTAATGATAAAAGCACTGTGTCTTTAATGGTTTAAAGTTACACATTTGATAATTATATAAATATATATTAAATAAATAATATTCTCTCTAATTATTTCATATGGTCTAATGGTATGGTTAACGTTAAAATTTACTTTACTTTTACCTTTAAATATAGTTGATAAGTCATTGTAGGACATTGTAAAAGCATTGGGTTCTCCTTGCGAAGACCTGAGTCTCAGTGTGCCCTCAAGTGTATGCTTTGACTGTTATTGTATGTTTCCAATTTAAATTTACTTTACCTTTACCTTTAAATATAGTTGATAAGTCATTGTCGGGACACTGTAAAAGCATTGGGTTCTCCTTGCGAAGACCTAAGTCCGAATGTGCCCTCAAGTGTATGCTTTGATTGTTATTGTATATTTCCATATATATACAACAATAATGAACAAAATAAACAAATTAATTGTATTGAAAATAATGAAAACATGAGTTAAAATAGTCTCGGGGATAGTATAACATATTGGTTTAGGCTTTAGCTCTTCTTTGGGAGGTTCAAGGTTCAAACCGCAACGTGAGGGGGTGTGTGTATGGATGTGTGTTTGACCCCTATTGATAAGTTTAACTCTCACCCTTATCAGAGGTCATGGTTGGTATGGGAATGCTTAGCCCTAAACGTAGGTCTTAGGGGTTTCTCAAACTAACCTAAAAAAAAATGAGTTAAAATTAAATTAAAAATAAATTAATTGTAAACGTAATTAAAATGGCAATAGACGATGGGTGAATCATGAAGGGGTACAACAGGAGAGTGTAAAACCTCTAGAAGCAGATGTAGAGGTTAACCCTATTGACACAATTCTTATAAATCAGGACAGGTAGGATGAAGCTGGAAAAGCGTTAAGGGAAGATAAGCAAATCCTAAAAAGATAGAGGTGAATGTTGTAGCTCAAATACGAGAGGATTCTAGTTCAGAGGAGTTTTCAATGACGTCCTCAAGGGTGAGTAGCAATCAAGCAAAGAGAACTTCCCTAGATGTTGGCAAGCAAAACATTATAGGTAGATCCCCTTTAACAGAGGTAAGAAAGAGGGAAACAATAACAGAGATAGCTAGAGGAACACAAACCATCATCAATATGGGCGAGGGAGAAAAGAAATCAGCTAAATCTAAAAAATGAAGATTTTTTCATGGAATGTACGAGGTCTCAACGAGACTAGAAGACATAGATCAATACAAACGTTGAGAAGAGATAATCACCTAGACATTTTACTATTACAAGAGACAAAGGTGGTAGAAGCAAACTTAGAAATGGTTAAAGATAAAATTTGGAGAGGAGTGAACTTTGTTGCTCAACCCTCAATGAGCTCCTCAGGAGGAATGATACGTATTTGGGACCCAATTAAATTGGAAGGACAAAAAATTATCTCAAATGATAGATTTTTGTGCTATCCACTTCTTTACGAAGGAGGATAATTTCCACTGGATCATTACAAATGTCTATGCACCCACTATTGTGGCTGGAAGACGAAGATTATGGAGGGAATTGAGTTAACTCAGGCATGTCTTTGGAGGAATCCCATGGATCATTGCAGGGGACTTCAACAACCTTCTGTATCTATCTGACTGAGTTTGGTGAAAGTATAAATTTAAATGCTTTGATGGACTTGGAGCTTAGACAAACAAAGTTTACCTATACTAATAGGTGAATGGGGAGTCAATTGATTTAGATTAGAATGTATAGGGTGTTGAGTTCTCAAGAGAGATTAGTGTTGTTTGGGGACACTACTCTCATGACCCTCCCAAAAACTAGCTCATATCATAATCCTTTGATTTGGGAAACATCGGATAGGAGAAGGCTTTTTGCTACCCCTTTTCAGTTTGAAAAGATGTGGACCTTCATTATGATTTAGAGAGCAAGATTCAATCTTGGTGGTAGCAATATTTTTTCGGAGATAGATTGAATCATGTAACAAAGAAACTGATATATATTAAGCGAAACTTACCCAGGATATTTGGTGGTAGCAATATTTTTGTATATATGTTAAGAAATTATTGGTCAAATATTTGCCTAAAATACAAAACATGCATTTGTGCACCCTAGATATGGCCAACATTGAAAGGTCAAAGAAAAAATGTTCTTCGGGCCAATATCCAAAGAGGGTTGGCTACCTTATTATTCCTACACATGATTTAAGCTTAGATTTGCAGGAAAGAAATGAGAAATATAGCCATAGGCCAGAAGATGTAGGATTGGGGATAAACTAGCAGTAGGAATTCAAATCAAGTGTTATAGCAACATATAACAGAAAGAAGGTAAAGAATCCACTTACGATTTCACGGAGATAACTTCCAGAGTTGCATTCCAGTACTCACTCCCTCACCAGCAGTGTTCAAATCCAAATGCAAAATTTAAACTTAGCAGATAACATACATGAATATAAAATAGAAATGATTAAAATAGAAAGAAATCACACACAAATCATTTGCAAAATCAAAAGCCAGGTCCTTTCTATTTACGTAAAAAAATTGAAGTATTTTTTTGCAGAGTGTCTATCCTCCTTCATTACATCAAAATGCTTAGTATTTATAGAGGGTTGCACCTCTATCATTAAATGCACAATACAAAAAAATGTTGACTGGTCAAAAATCATCAGCAACAATTCTCTCCTTGGTAATTGCAACACTTGAATCAAATCATTCTTTAGGAAGCAGTGATCCCTCTTTCATGAAGAGTGCCTAGGAAATCGGTAGGATTGGACGATGGAAAATCATCTCAGATGTCGATGCATTGGAACACAATAATGTCGCACGAAGACCAAGAGCTTGGATATTAAATTATGGGCACCATTCCATCACTTTACGCCTCAAAATCTTACCCTCACCAGTGGATATCCAACGAAAATTAAATTTATTTTGAAAATGGGCAATATCAGTGGAGGACGCCTCGAAAATAAATAGAATCTTGCAAGAAGGGAGGCAAAAATTATGGATTTCACCCCTGAGAGGGGCGAAAATCATTTTTGCCCCATCTTAGGGGTGACGTTGACTCTGATCGCCAGGAAAATCTGCTATTTCTAGGATTTTTGCCTCAAGATGCCTTCACTTGGAATTTCACCCCGAAGGAGGGTGAAAATGATTTTCGCCCCTCCTGAGGGGTGACTTTGACTTTGACTTTCCTATCATTGCCTAGATGACATCATCTTCCCATTTGTGCTCCGAAACTATCTTTTTTTGGGATTTCACCCTTGAGAGGGGTAAAAATGATTTTCGCCCCTGTTGAGGGGCGATTTTGACTTTGATTGCGCCCAACATGTTCTTCATTGTATTTTCGCCCCCAAGATGCTTTTAACTAGAATTTCGCCCCAAAGAGGGGCAAAAATTATTTTTGCCCTAGGGGCACTTTTGACTTTGACTAATCTCATCACTTGCAAACTTTTCCTTCTTCTCCTTTATTTGGATGAAATTGTTTATCCAGGCGGTTTTGCCCCAAAAGAATGGCACAAAGGATTTTCGCCCTAAAAGTGCCCAAAAATGGATTTTCGATGGTACATCTTCCCGGAGCCATAACTTTTGATTCGTTGACCCAATTGTCTATTGTAATATATCGTTGGAAAGCTTGGGAAGAGATCTACAACATTGAAATCATTATTCCATCCATTTAATCCAATTTTCATCCCTCCATGGGGCCTCTAAATTATTCAAATTATATTTTTAAGCTGTGCTGGAGAAATTTCACGGGATGAAAACTTTAAAATCTCTCAATCCATTCAAGATATTGGGGTGATTCTTTCATCTTATGTCTAATTTTTTAATTCCCCTGCTTTGGGTAAATGTTCAAGTCCATACGTGTCTGTTTAGGTTGATTTCCCAAAAATGGTCGCTTCCCGATTTTCGTCTTTTTTGAATTTTGACTGGAGTGTGGCAAAAATGCCAACATGGAAATAAGGAATAAAATGGCATGAGTTTAATTAATTGAATTTTTAAATTTAAAAAATAATACCTAGTATGATCTTGATTTAGGGATGAACATTCCTGCTAAACCTAAGGAATGTGCCTCATTAGATTTAGAAGACTCTCTTGAAGTTCCATGCACCATTCAAGAGAAGGAAAGTGGTAGAGAAAACATAGTGTTAGATGTTAATACCTCTACCATTAACAAGGAAATACCAAAAAATGAGCAAGATAAGTCAAAAGCTTCCTTAGTAGAGCCATGAGAGGATAAAACTAATAAAAATGAAAGTTGTGAAAGAATATTGAGGAATAGAATAATAAGACTACTCTTGATACTAGCAAGACAAAAAGAGGAAAACCTATAAATTATCAAGCGAGAGAAAAAGAAACAAGAATAAATATAGAGAAAGGAACATAATCTAAGTTGGTTGAACTTCTCTTTACGAAACAACAAATTGATATTGGTAATTTGTAGGCTAATGAGACATGATTAACATCTCATGGAATATAAGGGATGTTAATGCCCCCCACCAAAGTAGAGGTGTATTAGGGACCTTTGTTTAATTTTCCAAGAAACTAAAATGACAAAAGAAGAAATTTCCAAAACTACAAAAGCAATATGGGCAAGATGTGAATGGGATGTTATGGATTCAAAAGGAGCAGTAGGAGGAATACTAACATGTTGAAATATAGTTAGAACCTCCTATAAAACCATTCATAAAACCAGGTATTGGATAGTCTTGTTAGTCACATGCTACTTTAAAATATTCATTTCATCCTTATTAATGTCTATGGACCTACATATCAAATAGGTAGATAAGAAGTATCGATTGAGATTGAAGCCTTTATGAGAAGTAAAGACTAAGAAACTCAATTCATGATCATAGTAGATTTTAATGCCATAACCAAATTGGATACAAATATTGGGGTAATTACGAAAATAACGCAAATTATGAAAGATTTCTCAACTTTTATTCAAAACAATAATCTATGAGAGGTTGAATTTGAAGGGGACAACTATATAGGGACCAACAATAGGATAGGCCAGAACCTAATAACAAAAAAAATAGACAAATGCATACTCTCAGATCATTGGCTAGATGGAGGCACTTAAGCTAAAATTAATATCTTGATGAGGATTGGTTCATATCACTAGCCAATAAGAGTTAGAATGGTGGTAAGTGAATTTTTAAAATATCATATTTTAAATATGAGTAGATGTAGGAAGGCCATCCTTAATTTGTTGATATGATAGCATAGACATGGAATTCTTTAGTAAATGATGGGTTGTATACACTTTCAAAACAAATTAAATCAAGGACATCTAGATTATAAGAATGGAACAAGAATACTTTTGGGAATATTTTTGAGAAGAAAGAATAACTAAAAGATAAAATTTTAAAATTCCAAAAAGTTAAGCACAATAATCCAAGCTTGGAGGAAAGAGAGTTGCTTAGTGAATATCATAATATTTTGAGTAAGGAAGATAAATTTTGGAGATTAAAATTGAGATAAACTTAGCTAAAACAAGATAAAAACATAAAGTTTTTTCATAGGATGACAATAGTACAAATATCAACATCCAAAATTAGTAGAATTAAATTAGTAAAAGGGGTTTGGATTGAAGACCAAAGTGAAATGAGGAAGGGAGGAAGGCTTTTTTACCGGAATATTCTAGGATCAAAGGATATTGAAGTTCTTAATGATAAACTACTATAAGAAGTACCTTTAGTTATAACAAATGAAGGCAATAACAAACTGATGGAGCCTATTAATTTAGAAGAAGTTTATTCAACTCTTTCCTCTTTTGAAAAGGATATATCCCTAGGTTTAGATGGACTCTCTATAGCATTCTATCTGCTTAAGTAGTAAATAGTGAAGCATTATTTATTGGTGGTAGTGGAATAATCTAAGGTAAAACAATACATGCCTTATAAAATAAATGCAACATATCTTACCCTAATTCTAAAAAATAAGGATGCAAAATTGTTTGATTCATTTAGGCCCATAAGCCTATGTAATATGGCATATAAGATAATCTCCAAAGTGATGGAAATCAGTTAAGACCACTTTTTTAGAAAGAAAAAAATCAAAATAGCAAGGAGGATTTGTTAAAGGAAGATAGATTCTAGTCAAGATCTTAGTAGCTCATGAAGTAATGCATTCAACAACTTCTAGAAAAGAGAGAAAAATGATCTTATAACTTGATATGAATAAAACTATTATAGGGTTAAATGGGATTTTCTTTCTGTAGTATTATAAATATTTGGATTTAGGAAGAAATACATCAAATGGATTAAAGTTTGTCTCTACAATATAATATTTAGTGTTGGTCAATGGGCTAGTAACATAATCATTTAAATCCAAGAGGGGTCTTAGATAGGGAGATCCTCTATCACCATATCTATTCATTACTAAGGTAAGGGTATCTGGAAGGAACTTGAAGAATGCATACAAATATGAGCTAGTAGGCAGACTTAAGGCTAGTAATAACATCAACGACATCACCCATAAACAAATTGTAGATGATACAACCCTTTTTGGGAGGGCACAAAAAAGCAAGGCCAAAGCATTGAATAACTTATTAAATAAATATGAAATAGCGTAAAGCTAAAAGTTAATAGGACATAATTCAAAATTTATTTTCTAAATACTCCATCTAGAATCAAAGCAGGGATATGCAAGTTACGTCAAATGGAGGAGGAAAATTTATCAGCAACATATCTAGGGATGCCCTTATTTTAGGGGAGAATGAGGATAGAATTATGGAATCCAATTATAATTAAATTTTAAAATAAACTACTAACACGGAAAGGTAGATGGTTATCGTTAGCAGGAAAAGTGCATCTAATTAAATTAGTCTTACATGCCATTCCAACATATTATATGTCCTTATATATTATGCCAAAATCGGTAGAATTTTTTTTAATATATATTATGTGGTCAAAAGTACATGATAAAATGAAATTTTCTTTGGTGAAATGGAGTAAGGTGTGTGATAATAAAACTAGGGAAGGTCTCAGTTTAAGAGTTCTTACAAATGCAAACTTACCTCTAAGGGGAAAAGTAATTTGGAGATTGTACAAAGAGATTCAAAGACAATGAGTGAGAATTCTTCGAAGTACAATGATCTCAATGACCCAAGCTTAATATTTATTGTATTCTCGCTACCAAATAGTTATGCACTATGGAACAATTTAGAAAAATCAAATGATCTAGTGATTAAAGGTCTAATATGGGTGGTGGAAACTAGAGAAAATTTTATTTGGATGGATACTTGGTATGGTAAAAAAACCACTCAATCTACATCCAATTTTGAAATCATGGATGATATTACTTCAAGATAAATATGGTGATAAGGTCTCAAATATTATGTATAAGGATTGACAAGGAGGATAGAATGAAAAGAATATTTTTTGCACGTATTCCAAATATTGTTGCTAGGAGGCAGTTGAGTAGAAAGATAACAACAATGATTATTCCAAAGGAAGCTAGGGAGAAGTTGATTTGAGAGTTGAATAGCTTAGGGGAATACATAGCGAGAAGTAAATATAATGTAAAGGATTAACAAAATAGGAATACCACAAGAATATGTAGAGATATTTGGGATAGCCCGAGCATTCCAAAAGTCAAAATGTTTTTATGACTGGTAGGTCATAAAAATGTTTATCCTAGGATAACCTAATGAAAAGGGGTTTTCATGGCCCCTCACAATTTGTTCTATGTAAAAAAGAAGGAGAGTATAAACCATCTCTTGGGATACTGTTCAATAATTTAGGAACTATGGCAATGGATTCTTAATGTGTTTGGTTAATGCATGGTGACGAATGACATAATTGAATATTGATTAAAGCATCAGTAGAGCACTTTTACAAGCGAGGTATTATAGATAATTTGGGATATATTGAAAGAAATAATACTTTGGAGTGTATGGTTGAAAAGGAACAAAAAATTATTTAAAGGAAAGGAAAGCATTTTAGAGGTAATGAAAAGGAAGAATTGTTTAGCCATTGAGGAGTCTAAACCAACACTATCAACTCACCCAATCCCTAATCTTGAAGTAGAGAGCCTTGATAGATGGATTCAAGTCATCAAATGGAATTATGATGTTGGGTATAGGAAAAAAAAGGAAGGCAAAGAATATAAAGTGGAAACCATCGAAAGTGGAGTTGGTCAAACCGAATTTTTATGGAACATCTAAAGGAAATCCAAGACCAACAAGAGAACTAATTAGAAATAATAGGGGTGAGATTTTATCACATTACACTTTCAATAGTGGATTTAAGATAAATAATAAAGTTGAAGCCTAGGTAGCTTTGGAAGGGTTAAAAATTTATAAACAAATGAAATAGAACAAATTATGGATGGAAGGCGATTCGTTAATAGTAATAAATGCAATTTTGAGAAAAGCAAAGGTTCCATGGAGCATACAAGAGATCGTTATGGATATACAAGACCTTACCACAAATTTTAAAGAAATTAGGTTTATACATACATTAAGGGGAGGAAATAAATGTGCATATAGGCTTGCTAATAGAGGGCTTTTAATAGAGGATTGTGAAGTTGAATTCTCTTTTCTATGGTTAGAGGAAGTAGTAAGTTTAGTTGAAGCTATCAAGAAAATGTTGATTACTTGAATCAAATAATGATTAAGATTAATTGTAAAGTTTTTTGTTGGTAATGTTTGTTGTATTTTATAAAATTAATATATTTTCATATAAAAAAATTATTATAGTTCTTGTGGTTGCACTTATGCTTAAGGAAGAAAACTAATAGTCCAAATTTGGTAGAGCAAGCTATGATAACATGAAGTTTTGGAAAGATTACTTTCCTGAGATGCAGAGTGTAGATAGTAAAGGTGGAGTTTTAGTATTGTGAAGGCTACTACAAGAAATTTTCAAGAAGAATGATGCTAAATTTTGAAATATTTGCATTTACAAAAAAAAATGAAGATGATCTAGAAAATGAACATTAAGATTTTAGACTTATTATGAAAATAAATGTAAGTATTTAGCTATAGAAACTCAATTGAGATGATAATTAAATTTGTTTGTAAACTCTCAAGCTCTAAAAGAGAGAGTAATGATTTGTCAAGGATCGAGGACCTCAGTACAACCCCTTTTCTCCAACAATAAAAAAGAGAGGTCTAAGATGGGTGGTGGGAACTTGAGAAAACTTTTCTATTTGGATGGATACTTGGTGTGATAAAAAACCACTTAATATAAATCCAATTTTAAAATCATGGATGAGATTATTTCAAGACAAATATGGTGATAGGGTTTCAAACATTATGTACAAGGATTAGGAAGGAAGATACAAGTGAAAAGAAGTTTTTTTTACAAGTGTTCTAGACATTGTTGCTAGGAGGCAATTGAGCAGAAAGATAACAATGGTTATTTTGAGGGGATTTGAGGATACTTTAATTTAGGACTTGAATAGCTCAAGAGAATACAAAGCAAGAAGTAGATATAATATAAAGAACCAATAGAATAGAAATACTATAAGAATACGAAGAGATATTTGAGATAGTTAGATCATTCCAAAAGTCAAAATATTTTTATGGCTAGTATGACATAGGAAAATTTTATCCTAGGATAACCTAATGAAAGCTTACATGGCCCCTCATAATGAGTTATATGTAAAAATGAGGAGAGTATAGACCGTCTCTTAGGACACTCTACAATAGTTTGGGAACTGTGGCAATTTTTCTTTATATGTTTGGTAAGTGCATGGTGATGAATGACAATTGAAAAATGATTAAAGTAATGACATAGCACTTTTACAGGTGAGGAGTTATAGATAATCTAGGATACATTGAAAGATACAATACTTTGGACTGTATGGTTGGAAAGCAACATAAGAATATCAAAAGGAAAGAAAAAAATTAGAGGTAATGAAAAGGAATATTTGTTTAGCCATAGAGGAGTCTAAACCAACCCTATCAAGTGATCCAATCCCCAATCTTAAAGTAGACAACCTTGATAGATGGAATCAAGTCATCAAATGGAATTATGATGTTGGGTATAGGAGAGACAAAAGGAAGACAACTAATACAAAGTGGAAACCACCAAAAATAAAGTTGGTCAAATTGAATTTTGATGGAGCATCTAAAGTAAATCTATGACCAACATGAGGAGGAGGAATAATTAGAAATAATAGGGGTGAAATTTTTTCACATTACACTTTTAATAGTGGATTTAAGACAAATAATGAAGTTGAAGCTTGGGCAACTTTGAAAGGGTTAAAAATATGCAGATAAATGAAATAGTGTCACAACCCGCCCCGTAGGACCTTAGATGAGGAAGACTTCATAATCAGACTTGTTGTCTTAAAGCCTAACGTTGTTGGTGCTATGGCTATGCAGGGGTATGATGCATCATTTGGTTGTGATTTATGCGTATGACACTGCTATACCTTTATGGTATTGTAGGGCTAACAATGCTTGCATGTGGACGATGTCAAGAAATCAATCGAATAAAAGCATTGATAATACCTTTAAATTGATCAGCAAAAGAGTTGAATAAAGGTATTTCTTGCAATGGTTTTTGATTAAATTTGACTAACCATTTAAATGGCAAGTTACAATTTGATATCCACCTTGACGAGACTTTAAACGGTTATAGCAAAGAATTTTTTTTAATAATGTCTTGAATGTATAATGGTTAGATTTAATGATTTGTCATTGCATTACATTTAGTTGGCAATTTAATATTTGTTCAAAAAAATGCTTTGATTTAATTAAGCAAAAAGGAGTTCATAAATAATTGTTTTATTGCAATGATGGCTTCATTAATGTGGCATGCTCATGAGTATTTAAATATCTTTTAAAAATGTGTGAGCCTCTTTTGACTTTCCATATGAGGCAAATGTACAATCTTCTCTTTTCAAAAGGATGGCCATTTTGGTGAAAAAATGTGTGATCTCAAGCCAATTGGAACTAAGTTAGGAGGTTTCCATAATGGAGCTTTGCCCTTCCTCTACCACCTGGAAAAAGGTGCAGGTCTCCTTGGAAAAAGGAGAATGGCTTTAAGAGGAAGCCATTATGTTGAAGGGGGAGGTGTAGGTTTCTGCGAGTTGATGGAGGAGAGCAGCCATGGTGTGGGAAGGATATTGGAGGGAGGAGGTTTTGTAAAGGAGAATCCATCGAGCAAGGCATCTCAGGTCGAAATTTCTCAATCTCATAATCTAGTTCTTTATCATTTCAGTGATTTGATTTTTTTAGGGCCTTTATAGTCAGTTCGATGAGGCATTGTTTTGTGTCAAACGACCATAATGTAGTTAGATCTGCAAAGAATTTCGTGTTTGGTCTATGTAAGACCTTTATATTTTTTGACCCTTAAATATTTTATGTGACCTTTAAAGCGTTTATTTTAGTAAGAAAAATTTTAGGTGCCTTGTTTTTATTTTTTGCATCGACTCTATTTTTATTTACATGGATGTGCTATTCAAGGGGGTCATTGCTTGGATCACGATAATTTTATTTGGAAGAGGTAAACCTTAGTATATATCGTCTATAAAAAAAGGGGATTATTTCTTTTAGTCGAATGGAGGCTTACCTGTTTTATTAGTTAACTTTCCTTGTGATGTTTGAGAAACTTGGGTCCTACAACTTGCCTATAGTTCTACCTATGCAGTTTATCGTTGCCCACATAGCCTTGCAATATTTTTTGTGTATTGCGAGTGATAGCAATTGGTTTAGAATTCCTTTTGCACATTGAAATCAGGTCTATCCTTTTTCTCTTGTTTAGACTCATGCATATATGAACTTCCCCATGTTTTGTTGTTGAACACCTTTAATATTGTTTGACCTCCTTTGTGTGTTTTGTTTTGGATTAGATGCCAATAATAGGGATGCCTCCCACTGTTGTTGGTTGACACCAGTGGCTTCTGGCTATTTTAGAACAGATATTGTGTTGATGTTTTAAAATCTAGGCTGCTATGTTTTACTGGGATGTTCATCGCATGATTATGCTTTTATCATAGACGTCATTTATAACTTACTTTTGTAAGCCTTTTTTTTCCTCTACTGGTGGCCACACTGTGTGATTAAGTCCCTCCTCCCAATTGATATATGTAAGAGAAAACCATGTCATTGTTACTCGTAAATTCTTTATGGGTGTTTGTGTTGCAACAGTTGCAATTACCCCTGTTGTGTGATCATAGGTGGAGGTAGTTCTCCCTATCCTAGTTACATCCAACGTATAGGTGTTTGGTGAGGAATTTTAAATAGAATATTTATATCATCACCGTTGGGTTGGAGGTCAACTACTCCTAATATTTTCTTTGCCTAAGGTAACACATAAGTTTTAGATTTAATTCAATATCTTTTCCATCGTTGCATTGTGGTTTTCAGTTTATTGCCACCACTACATGGACATTATTTAGCAAGGTTTCCTAATGTTGGTTTTTAGAATGTAATAATATAATTGCTTTTGACCACTTTGTAACCCTCCATCATCGTGCATAACATTGCCTCAAATTTAATTGGGAACCATAAGGTTTTCCTAGGTATTATTCCTAAATTTTTGGCCTACCATCATGACATCGTCACAGTGACATCGCATTGCGGTGCCTCTACCTCCGAGAAGTGGGGTTAAAAGGAAGGCCTCTTAGGCCTTCCTTATGCTTAGTCCCATATTTTATGTGGGAAGGGCACGAGGTCCACTTAAATTGGCCCATGCATCCTAAGTCATTCATCCAGGCTCGCAGGCCATGGCGGGCCTAGCATCAGATATTTGGATCTGTGATCCATCAAACCCTTGATTAATTCATTAACCCCTCCTTGTCGATTCTTAGTTGGATACATGGCTATATGTCTTGGTTATGTGATATTTTCTGGTCTAGCTATGTGGTAGTTTGTTGTAATTGTGGCTTGAGTTATTGGACACATTATTGAATCAAACCCTTCTTGGGTTAATTTTAAAAGGGGTCCGATTGATATTAAAATAAGGGGGTCGTATTAAATTTAAATGGAGCAAGTAATATTATTAAAAGGGTTGTTTAATTTAAATGGGGCAAGAAATGTTATTAAAAGGTGGTTTAATTTAAATAAAGTGGAATATTATTATTTAATGGACCATGGAAATTATTACAAGGTTGTTTTCAAAAATAAAAGGCTCTTGAATTGGACATTAGATGATGACTTAGATTAAAAAGACCGTAGAGGCTTTAATTGAAAAAATAAGTTGTTAATTGTGTGTTTAGCAGACCATGAAGGTAATGTCTAAAACAAATATGCTTTTAAGCTATGTTTAAAAGGGGAAGAAAAAAAATGAGATTATTAGACCTTTGAATTACCATATAAAAGGAGGGCTAATGTTGAATTAATAAGACCCCTTTTGAAGGATTAAGAGGAGAGTTTATTTGATTTTATGAAATGATTTCCCTTATTAAATAGCAACCTTGAATGGTGAATCTAGGCCAATTTGTGAAAAAATAAATGTTAGTTAGGAAGGTAATTTTGTAGAGAAATTGCTTGACAACCATAGGACAACTTGGTGGAAAAATTGAATGTTAATTTCAGGTCAATTTCATGGAGAAATTGAGAGATTGTTGGGTCAATTTTGTGGAGAAATTTAGTATCTAAAATGGGGTCAGTCTTGTGGAGAGTTTGAGGGTTTTTTGTTTAATCGAATTTGTGAGGAAGCTTGATGAGAGCCTCAACTTTTAGTTTTGGAATCTAGCGAAGGAATGCTTATTGATGTTAAACCTTAGTCAAATGAAAGGGTTTAATTGGATTGTATGAGTTAGAAAATATATTAGTGGATAATGAAAGGGTTCCATTTGATTTGATGTAATAATGATCAAAAAGTACTTTGAGTAAGTAGGAGAAGGTTCCTCTCCTACTTGGTAAGCTAGTATAGGAACTCATTTGAGAGGATTATGGGGTCCTCTCTAATGAGTTGATGTATGCAATGCTATAGTTGATTTGCGACTACATTGGACTACTAGAAGGAGATGTTTCTTTGAGTTGGACCAAGGGGAAGAGATACCCTTTGGAGGATGAACATGGAGTTCATCCGAAGGAATTATGGGGTTCCCTCATAACTTTGTAACATGAATTAAAGGATCTATTTATGTAATGGGAACTAGGGAAAACATGGGATCTTTATGTGTTTATATTGATAATGATGATTGAAAAAAGGAGAATGAACGTGGAGTTCATTTAGGGGGGGATTATGGGGACCCCTCGTTGATTATGTTATGTGAATTAAAGGATCAATTCACTTTGTAGGGACATAGGAACCATGGGGTTCTTATGTGCCCATGATTGTAATAACAAGGGATTTATATGATTCCTATAATGATTGTATTAGAGGCAATTAATTTAATGAAAATAAAAAGGATATTTTAAGGTTGGGTTTTTCCAAGATACATAATGAGTCATATGTGTGATGATTATGTTATTTCATGATTTGATTTCTTAATGCTTTTAGAGATGGCTTGTTATGGTTTTGTTGCTCCATTTAAACAAGGATGATCATGATTATGAATTTATAATGAAACACATGTGAATGATTTATATGTATGTATAATCCTTGAAAATCATAATGGCTATGCTCATGGGTTATTTAACTGGAAGGAATTGTATAGAGAGAGAGAGAGAAATATGGATGACATATTCGCAATACGCTTAGTGCAACTATGTAGATGGAATTACGTATGGTGTAGGGATAAGTGTACCCCCTTGATAGACTAAAAGGAATAAGCTAGCTCATCATGGAGATGAGATAAATGGCTTATTTGTGTTATGTTTAGTGCACTTGCATAGAAAAACTTACGCAAGGTGGGGATATGTGGACCCTTAATGAATATTAACAAAACAAATTCTCTCTCGAGTATGTTGATTTTAGTTGTGTTGCTACAAATATAATAGAGTATAGATGGATGATTCACTAATAGTAATAAATACAATTTTGAGGAAAGAAAGTGCTCCATAGAACATACAAGAGAGCATTGTGGAAATACAAGACCTTGCTACAAACCTAGAAGAAATTAGGTTTACACATATGTTAAGGGAAGGGAACAAATGTGTATATAGTCTAGACAATAGAAGGGTTTTAATAGAGGATCATGAAGTTAAATTTTATTTTCCATGGTTAGAGGAAGTAGTAAGTTTAGTTGAAGTCAATAAGAAAATGTTGATTGCTTGAATCAAATAATGATTAAGATTTACTTTAATATTTTCCATTGGTAATATTTATTGTATTTTATAACATTAATGCATTTTCATATAAACTATTTATTACAATTCTTGTGGTTGCACTTATACTTTAGGAAGGAAACTAGCAATCTAGATATGGTAAAATGGACTATAATAGTGTAAAGTTTTGGAAATATTACTCTACCAAGATGTAGTGCGTAGACATATTTGTATTTAAAAAGAAAATTGGAGAAGATCCAAAAAAAGAAAATCAATAATTCAAAATTTTTATGAAAAATAATGTAGGTATCTAGCTACAACTAACCATTTGATGACTTGATTCCATCTATCAAGCTCTCTATTTCAAGATTAGGGATTAGGCGAGTTTATAGGATTGGTTTAGACTCCTCTATGGCTAAATAAATCTTCTATTTTCTTTACCTCTAAACTGTTTTCCTTTCCTTTAAATATTCTTTTGTTCCTTTCTAGCCATACAATCCAAAGTATTGTATCTTTTAATATATCCAAGATTTTTTATAATGTCTCACTTTTAAAAGTGATCTACTATTGCTTTAACCATTCTTTAATTTTACCATTCACCACCATGCACTTACCAAACATATTAAGAATCCATTTCCATGATTCCTAGACTATTGAACAATGTCCCAAGAGATGGCCTATACTCTCCTACTTTTTAAGTAGAACACATTGTGATGGGCCATGGAAACCCCTTTTAATTAGGTTATCCCAGGGTAAAATTTTCCTGACCTACTAGTCATCTATACATTTTAACTTTTGGAATGCTTGGGCTATCCCAAATATATCTCCATATTCTTATGGTATTCTTATTTTGTTAGTGTTTTACATCATATCCACTTCTTGTTGTGTATTCTACTAAGCTATTCAACTCCCAAATCATCTTATCCTCAACTTCCCTCATAATAATCATTTTTGTTATCTTTCTTCTCAACTGCCTCCTACAACAATGTCCGATATACTTGTAAAAAATTATTCTCTTCATTTGTATCTTCCTTCTTAATCCTTGTAAATAATGTTTGAAACCCTAACATCATTTATTTCTTAAAGTAATCTCATTTATGGTTCCGAAATTAGATCTAGATTGAGTGGTTTTTTATCACACCAAGTATCCATCCAAACATTTTTTTTCCAATCCCCACCACCCATCTTAGACCTTTAATCACTAGATCAGTTAATTTTTCGAAACTATTCCATAGTGCATAACCATTTGGTAGTGAGAATGCAATAAATATTAAGCTTGGATATACTTAGAATAATTCATGTGCATTGTCTTTGCCTCTCTTTGTACAAGCTCTAAATTATTTTTTCCTTTACAACTAAGTTTGCATTCGTAAGAAATCTTAAACCGAGACCTCGCCTAGTTTTATCATCACAGACCTTTCTCCATTTCACCAAAGGAAATATCCTTTTATCATATAATCCTAGCCACAAAAATTACTGCATAATATAGATTAAACTTTCATCTACCAATTTTGACATAATATATAAGGACATATAATATATTGAAATGGTCTATAAGATTGATTTAGTCGGTTGCACTCTTCCTACTAATGATAACCATCTACCTTTCCATGTCGGTAATTTATTCAAAACTTTACTTGTAATAGGATTTGAAAATTCTATCCTCGTTCTCCCCTCAAATAAGGGCATCCCTAAATATGTTGTTGGAGAATTTGCATCCTCCATTTCACATAATCTACATATTCCTACTTTGATTCTTTCTAGAGTGTTTAGAAAATAAAATTTGGATTTTGTCCTAATAAATTTTTGCCCTGACACTCTTTTATATTCCTTTAATAAGGTATTCAAACCTCTAGCCTTGTTTTTCCTTGACATCCCAAAAAAGGACTATATCATCTACAAACTATCAATGGGTGGTGTTGTCAATGTTATTACTAGCCTTAAGTGCACTTATTAGCCCATATTTGTATGCCTTTTTCAAGTTCTTTACAATACCTTTGCCATAATAATGAGCATATATGGTGATATAGGATCACCCTATATAAGACCCCTCTTAGATTTAAATGATTTTGTTACTAGCCCATTGACCAACACTTAATATGATACTATAGAGACATAAGATTCAATCCATTTGACCCATTTCTTCCCAAATTCAAACTTTTCTAATATTGTAAAAAGAAAATACCATTTAACCCTATCATAGGCTTTATTTGTATCAAGTTTTAAGATCATTGCTCTCTCTTTTCTAGAAGTTATTGAATGCATTACTTCATGAGTTACTATGATCCCATCCATAGTCTATTTTATTTTCATAAATCCTCCTTGCTCTTCTAAAATAATTTTGTCTAATAGTGGTCTTAACCAATTTGTCATCACTTTAGATATTATCTTTTATACCATATTACATAGACTTATGGGTCTAAATGAATAAAAAATCCTACATCCTTATTTTTTGCAATTAGAGTAAGATATGTTGCATTTATTTTATAAGGTATGTACTATTTTACCCTAGACTGTTTCATTGCCATCAATAAAGAACCCTCCACTATTTCCTAGTTATGTTGATAGAATGTTGCTAAGAGCCCATCCGGACCTAGATATTTATCCTTATCAAAATAGAAAAGGAATGAACTTATTCCAGAGTAATATGCTCCATCAATTTGTTGTTGTCTTCATATGTTATTACTAAAGGTACTTGCAGTATTTTATCATTAAGAACTTAAATCTCATATGATCCGAGAATATTCTAGTAAATAAGCCTTACCTCATTTTTGGTTTCACTCTAGTCTTTAGTCTAAACCCCTTCTACTGATTTAATTCTACTAATTCAGGATGTTGATTTTTGTACTATTGCCATCCTACGAAAAACTTTGTATTTTTATCTTCTCTTTTAACCAAGTCTATCTCGATTTTAATCTATAAAACTTCTCTTCCTTACTCAAAATACTATGACATTCACTAAGCAACTCCATATTCTTTAATCTTGGACTATTGTGCTCACTTTTATTAGAAATTTAAAATTTTATCTTTTAGTTATTTCTTCTCAAAAATGTTTTTGAAAATGTTATTGTTCCATTCTTTTAATCTAGATGGCATTGATTTAATTTGTTTTGGAAGTGCATACAACCCACTTTTTATTGAAGAATTCCACATCTACACTATCATATCAACAAATTGAGGATAGTGTTCCCACATCTGCTTATATTTTTTTTTGAAGTAATACAAAGTACAATCGAACGCACAAATGGGGGCCACCCTCCTCATGATTCAAACTTGGGTATCCTGGATGAGATTCCAATGATATACCACCAGGGTATCCATAGGATCATATTTAAAATAAGATCTTTTTTGAATTCACTTACCACCACTTTAACTCTTATTGGCTAGTTATTTGAACTAATCATTATCAAGGTATTAATTTTAGCACAATTCCCTCCATCTAGCCATCAATTTAAGAGTATGCATCTATCTATTTTTTTGTTATCAGGTTTTGGCTTATCTTGTTGTTAGTCCATGTATAATTATCCTCTTTAACCTCAACCTCCCATAGATTATTATTACTATTATTTTAAAGTAGATTTTTGAAAGGGTTACCCTTTCCCTTTTACATAGTTTTTAGTCACATTGAGCTATTTTATGTTGTTGATATTGAACCTTGGTGTGGGATACAACAACTATTTATCCCAAACGTTGAACCAAGGACTCGTTGACAACCTCCCATAGATTCTTGTTTTGAATAAAGGCTAATAAATTCCCATACTTTTGGTTATTTTCTTAGTTCCCACAAAATTTTCATCCATCTTGGTTATAACATTAAAATCTCCTATGATCATGAATTGAGTTTCTTGGTCTTTACTTCTCATAAAGGATTCAATCCCACTCCATACTTCTAATTTGCCTGATTGAGTTGTAGGTCCATAGACATTGATAAGGATGAAACAAATATTTACAAAGTAGCATGTGACTAATGAGGCTATCCAATGCCTAGTTTTATGAATAGTTTCATAGGAGGTTCTAACTTGATTCCAATATGTAAGAATTATTCCTGCTACTCTTTCTAAATCCATAGCATCTCATTCATATCTTGTCCATATTGCTTTCATAGTTTTAGAAACTTCTTCCTTTGTCATTTTAGCTTCCTGTAACAAATATTACCATACTTATTACTTAAACATAGGTCCCTAATACACCTTTGCTTTGAGGAGGCATTAACACCCCTTATATTCCATGAGATGGTAATCATGTTTCATTAGGAGCTATTGGCACCTCTTGCAAACTACCAATATTATTTTATTGTTTGGTAAAGAGAAGTTCAACCAATTTATATTGTGTTTCTTTCTTTATAATTGCTCTTGCTTCCCTGGCTCTCACTTGATAATTTGAAGGTTTTCCTCTTTTTGACTTATCAGTATTAGAAGTAGGTCTTATTATTCTATTCCTCAATATTCTTTCACAACTTTATTTTTCATAAAATTTTGACTTATCCTACTCATTTTTCGTATATTCTTGTAAATAGTAGAGGTATTAATATCTAATACTATATTTTATCTACCACTTTCCTTCTCTTTAATGGTCCATGGTACTTCAAGAGAGTCTTCAAAATTTGATGAGGCACATTCCTTATATTCAATAGGAATGTTCATCCCTAAATCAAGATCAAAATGAGTAGACAATTCCTTGTTAATACTATGATCATGTTACAACTGCAATATTACTGTAGTGGTAAGGGATTTGGCCTCTGTTTGAGAGGTCTAAGGTTCAAACCCCACTTGGTATGAGGGGATCAAGACCCTTTATTAAAACATGTGTAAACTCATTGAAAAATATATTATGATCCTGTTATACCATATCCTCTAAAATCTAATTTGTTTTTTCTTCATAGGCTAAAACCTCAAAAGAAATGGTATTTATTCCAATATCCCTAATTACTAGTCTCCACTATTTATTTACTTTCATTTGTCTGGATCTACATTTTGGAAGTTGAAAACCATCCTCATCCACATTTATTTGTAAGTTTATCTTGTGGATTTCTACATATGTTTATGCTGGACTCTGTTTAGGGCATGATCTCTCAATATGTCCCACCTCATAATATATCTATATCTAAAAGATATTTTTTATAATACACAACCTACCCCATACTTAAGAATGATTGATTTTGGTGAAGGCTTATTGATATCAATCATGACCAATATCTAGGCATAAATAGACAAGACTCCATATTTTGTAGTTTTTGAAATATCAAGGAATTCACCCAGAATGTTGCCTATTGCCTTGAAGGTGTCCTTCCCATAATTCAATAGGTAACCCATACACCTTGACCCAAACTAGTACTAGGCATAGAATTACATTTTTAGGTGCAAAATCTTCACACTAGAAGGTAAGAAAAGTCCTACTCTTCCCATAAACCAAGTACCCCCTTTTAGGATTCTATCTCTTTACTCTATAGAATGAAAAATGGCTAGGAAGAAACCTTTGGGAAGAAAGGATAGACTCACTTTTAGATACTTTCATTTCCTATCAATCCATTTTCTTGGAGTCGAAGCCCCTAACCAAGATCCATTAAATTTATCAGTGACTATCTTATCTTTGACCAACAAGGATCATTGCTCTATGAGGTCCTCCCTAACCTCTACTACAATGGATGATTATAAGGATTTAACTATAATTTCATCCATTGGAAGGAAACCATAACTTAATATCTACTAAAATTTACTAGTTATCCTATAGCGATTATATTATTTGAAAAAACCTACTATAATATGTATGCAAAACTTCTAAGACAATGAAGGGATAAATGAAAATTAGCTAAAAAATTCTATGAATAGAAAAAATGTCTCACCTCGCTAATGCCCTAGCCCTCCATTACTCCTCCCATCATTTGAACCCTAGTTGAGGATATTTGCAATTTCATTTCCTGTGACTTGAAAATTTATCATTGATGGTTGACTTCATAGGGTCATATCTCCCTTAATAATGCTTAGACTCCTTAATATGACCACTCATTTAAATATCTTTAGATTCCACATAAATTAGTTCAAGAATCATCTGAATTGGACAACCCTTCGCAAATATATGGCTCTTGAAAGATGAGACTTTGGGTAAGGAAGAGTCATGATATTTCCATAAACCAAGGATCCCCTTTAAAAAATTATATCTATTTCCTCCCTATAATAGAAAATGGTTAGGAAAAAATCTTTAATGAAGAAAGGATAGACTCACTCCTAGATATTTCGATCTCTTATCAATCCATTTTCTCAAATCCAAAGCCCTTGGCTAAGACCCATTAAATTTAATAATGAATGTTTTATCTTTGATCAATGAGGATCACTACTCTGTGAGATCCTTCTTAACCTATACTACTAGGTATGATTATAAGGATTTAGTTGTAAATCAATCCATGTGAAGGAAAATATAACTAGATATCTACTAAAATTTATCAGTCTATCCTATAGCGATTATATTATTTGAAAGTAAACCTACAATAATATGTATGCAAAACTTCTAAGATAATTAAGGGATAAATGAAACTTGGATAAAAAATTCTATGACTAGACAAAATGTCTTACCTTGTTGATGCCCTATCCTTCCATTGCTTCTCTCATCATCTACACCTTGATTGATAGATATTTGCCATTTCATTTCTCACAACTTGAAAAATCATCTCTGTCTTTGTTCTAGATGGCTAACTTCATAGGATTGCATCTCCTTTAATACTACTTAGATTACTTCATATGACCACTCATTTTAAATCTCTTCAAATTCCACACAAACTGGTTAAGAACCATCTGAATTGAACAACCCTTCACAAAGATATGGCTCCTAAAAGACAAGACTTTAGGTAAAAAAGAGTTTTGCTCTTCCCATAAACCAAGGGCCCCTTTTTAGGATTCTATCTCTTTCCTCCATGTAATAGAAAATGGCTAGGAAGAAAGGATAAACTTAATCCTAGAGGCTTTTATCTTATATCAATCCATTATCTTAGAGTTAAATCCCTTGGTCAAGAACCATTAAATTTACCAATGATTCCCTTATATTTGAGCAACAAGGATCACTACTCTATGAGGTATTCCCTAACCTCTACTACTAGGGATGATTCTAAGGATTTAATTGTAAGTCGATCCATGGAAAGGGAACTATAACTCGATATCAATTGAAATTTACCAGTATATCCTATACGAATTATATTATTTGAAAATAAAACTATAATAATATGTATATAAAACTTCTAAGATAATGAAGGAATAAATAAAACTTAGTTGAAAAATTCCATGACCAAACATAATTTTTTGCCTCACTAGTTCTCACCCCTCATTGCTCCCCCCATCATCCGAACCTTAACTGATAGATATCTACAGTTTCATTTTTTGTGACTTGAAAAATCATCATTGTCTTTGTTCTATATGGCTAATTTCATAGGGTCATATCTCCTTCAATACTGCTCATTTTCCTTCATATGACCACTTATTTTAGAGTCTTCAAAAATTTATGGCTCCTAAAAGATGAGACTTCGGGTAAGGAAGAGTCTTGCTCTTCCTATAAACCAAGGACCCCATTTTAGGATCCTATCTCTTTCCTTCTTGGAATAGAAAATGGATAGGAATAAGTCTTTAGGAAGAAAAGATAAACTCACTCATGGGAATTTCCATCTCCTATCAATTCATTTTCTTTGAGTTGAAGCCCTTGGTCAAGACCCATTAAATTTACCAATGACTACCTTATCTTTGAGCAACAAGGATCGTTTTTATGTGAGGTCCTCCCAAACCTCTACTACTAGGTATTATTCTAAGGATTTAGTTGTAAATTAATCCATAATAAGAAAACTATAACTTGATATCTACTAAAATTTACTAGTATATCCTATAACAATTATATTATTTAAAAATAAACCTTGCAATAATATACGTGTAGAACTTCTAAGATAATGAAGGGATAAATGAAACTTAATTGAAAAATTCTACGACTAGACAAAATGTCCTGCCTTGCTAATGCCTTAGCCCTCCATTGCTCCTCCTATCATCCAAACCTTGGCTGACAAATATCTACAATTTCGCTTCTCATGACTTGAAAAATTGTCATTGTCCGTGTTCTAGATGGCTAACTCAACAAGATCATATCTTCCACAATATTGCTTAAAATCCTTCATATGACCACTCATTTTAAAGCTCTTCAAATTCCACATAAGTTAGTCTAAGAATCATCTAAATTGGACAACCCTTTGCAAAGATATGACTCCTACAAGATGAGACATTTTTCTAAAAAAATTTGCCCTAACACTATCCTTGTTTTGAATGGTTGTCTTCACATGATCGTATCTCCCTCAATATTGGTTGGATTCTTTTGTATGACCAATCATTTCAAAGCTCTTCAAATTTTATACAAAATAGCATAAGAATCATCTAAATTAGACAACTCTATACAAAAATATAGCTCTTTAAAGATAAACGATTTTTTTGAAAAAAATTACTCTAAACTCTATTAATTCATATTTCTTTATAAAAAAAACAAACTAAAATATATAACCTTTAATAATTTTGTTTTCATATTATTTGATCTAATATATAATATATTATAATTATATATATATTTTTGATTTGGTTAATGTGATAAACCCCTACTACCAACGCATAGGGTTGAGTCCGTTCCCTTAAGTCCGCTCCCCCAACCATGACCCCTCTTAAAGCCGAGAGCTATGCTTATCAATAGGAAATTTAACACATAGCCACCACACAACCGCCCCCTCATAATATTTAAAGTATTTAAACAATTGACCAGTAAGGGGTTTTTTTTTAAATTCCCCGTTCAATTAAATTTGTATGAAGTAAAAGGTCAAGGAAAAATAATTTTTAGTAGATATGACTTAATGCCACCCACTTAGTTTATATTTTAAGTTTGGCATTTTTTTAAGTTAAATTTGTTTAGACAACTAATGTCAAGTTTATTATTATAAGTTGATTATTGACTAAAAGAATAATTACTAACTTTTTTTTTTTATATTGAACATTGTTTACAAATATTTACAAATACCAGTGCTTGTTCGATAAATCGACCTCACACCCACATGGATGATAATAACTAGACAACTGCCATTACAACAAATGCCATTCAATTAATAATTACTAACATTACTTCCTTATTTTAGTTTTAATATTTTTTATTTTTATAAGATATTTGTAATGTCATGTTGCATATTTAGAATTATCTTGCACTTTATTATTTATATTTTTAAGTGTATTGTGTTGTGAGTAGATAATCCTATGCTGATTTAAATGTAAAACTTGTATGGTTTGTAGGAGTTTTTTTTAATTTGGTTATTGTGAGAAATTCTTATGACCGATGTACAAGGTTGAGCAGTCTATTCCCAATCACGACCCTTCCTAAAGTTGAGAGCTATACTTATCAATAGGGAATTTAACACAAAGCTATCCACACACCCACCCACACCATCATTTGAACTTTGGACCCCCCGAAAGAAGAGCCACCTTGAGCAGTCTATTCCCAATCACGACCCTTCCTAAAGTTGAGAGCTATACTTATCAATAGGGAATTTAACACAAAGCTATCCACACACCCACCCACACCATCATTTGAACTTTGGACCCCCCGAAAGAAGAGCCAAAACCCTAACCATTGCGCTGCACCCCCAGGTGCTATGGTTTGTAAGAGTTATTCCTTGTTATATTTTTTGTTAATAAAATATTAAGTTTAAAGGTGTAAGTCTTTGGTTTTGTAGTAGCCTTTTTAATCGAAGGCCACTTCTTAATAAGTATTTTATTTCGCTTTAAAAGATAAAAGAAATTTGTTTCCTTGACAAGCTTTGGCCCCTATTTGGGGAGGTCCAAGGTTCAAACCATGATGCACCCAAGAGGGGATAGGTTGGATGGTAGTGGCTAAGTGTTTGCTCGGTTGGTTACCATAATTTAATGCCTTTGAGTGTCAAGGGTTCTATTGACTTCATCTAACCCATTCGACTAAGGTTTATAATGACAACACGTACTAGGAAGAGAATAAGCTAAATGGTAGTGGCCGAGTGTTTATCGGTTGGCTACCCTAGTTCGATGCCCTTGAGGGTCAGGGGTCCTATTAATTTCATCTAACCCAACCAACTAAGGTTTATAATGGTAAACATCCAATGGTGTTACTGATTCCTCTCCTCTATGTATTAATTTCATCTAACCCAACCAAGGTTTATAATGGCAAACATCCGCTCATGTAGAGGAGTTGGAGAGCAAGTGGGTCTCGCGGACGTAATTAAAATCTTTCATTCATTCAAAAAATAATCCTATTTCAATTCTATATAACAATTTTAAGAATTATTAATAAATTTTATTTTAGTTTATAATTGAAAAAACAAATTTTTATTTGACATAAAAGATTAAAATGCTTTTCTACCTTATTGAAGAGTTTAGTAAATCTGTTTGTTGTGGTGCAGTGGTAAATGCCCTGGTACTGGTAGAGGCCGACCCAGGTTCCATTCCTCTTGTCTCCATCCTACAGATATATGGTATAGTTAGGAATGTCCTATGTGCTGGTAGAGATCGACAAGGCTCTATTCCTCCTATGCCCAACCTGTTGAAAGTGGCACCCCGAAAGGAATGTTTTCCACTATAAATTAATACTCCTGCCTCCTTGGGTCTTACTCGAAAATGACATCCCTTTTGGGATGTTTTCCACACACAAAAAAGGAGTTTAGTAAAAACTTCCTTTTAGATAAAAAGAAAAGGAGCCCTTCAACTTTAATCCGAGCAAAAATATCCACAATGCACCTTGGTCAAATGGTAACACCCATCTATGAGATTGAAACCTTCCATTAAGGTACAAATTCCCCATTCATTAGTACTTACCTCAAATCTCTTAAACATTAACTTATTTAAACTTATAAATATAAATAAATAAAATATAAAATATAATGTGTTTGAATTGAAACCTAATCTTACTATTTAACTTAATTTTAAATAAAAAATAAGTCACTACTGTTTAAATTAATTTTAAATAAAAAATAAGTCACTACTATTTAACTTAATTTTAAATAAAAAATAAATCACTACTGTTTAACTTAATTTTAAATTAAAAATAAGTGACTTTCAATTTGAAGGGAGTTTTATAAAAGTATTAACATAATATAAATATTTGGAAATAAATTTCAATAACAAATCTAATTGATCAACCTATAAATTGAAAAAAAAAATGAAAGATTGAAGAAGAATATTTGCATCATAAAATAAATATATGAAAATTATAGGATTGAAAGACCATCTAGATTTTATTTAGATTAATGGTTGTAACCAAGATGCTTGTTTTGTGGTTGTGAGGCATGACCAACAACATTTCAAAATTAAAATAAAGAAAATCCAAACAAATCTGATTAAACAATTAAAGAGGTGGGGTAGGGGGTTATTTGCATGTATAAAAAAAATATATTAAAAAAAGATTGATAACTAAATCTTTAAATAATTCCGACAAGGACACTGCAATGGTAAAAAGAGTTGGGCTCTCCTAATGAAGACCCAAGTGCAATTCATGCGAAAGGGTGGTTGTCATTTTTCAACCTATTTTAATAAAAAAAACTAAATTTTTAACATAATTATGATTTTTTTTATAACAGAGAGTTGGTTTTTGTTTGATTTTCTAATAGAGCGTTGGTTTTTGTTTGATTAAAAAATTGAAAAAGATTTTAACAAATGAATGAATGTAAATAAATGTGACTAAAATATGATTAAATAAAAGTATATTAAATAAATAACATGGCCAATAGTATATATACCCTTACTACAATAGCTTGGATATTATGTTGTATAGTTTAAGATTAGAAATTGGAACTGAATTTTCTCCTTAAACGATGAGGAATCTACACGGTTGAGATAAGATATCTCATCCATTCATGTTTATGTTAAATTTAAAAAAGGAAATTATCTATCGTATCAATAATCATCCATTAACATTAAATTTAAAAAGAAAATTATGAAAAATCATTACTTTAAAAACATAAAATAATATTTCAATATTTGATAACAAATCTTTAGTGTTCAATAGACTGTTGGCTCATAAATGTTGAAAGCCTTCTGTTTTTTACTATACTAATTTGATCAAATCATCTATACCAATCTAATATTTCTCCACGAATGATTCAAAACACTCATTGATTCATCAGTAATCCATTAACGCTTTTACTGGAAAACCAGATTTTATTGCATCAATAGAATTGCAAACAAAGGCTAGATCGTAAAGAGGCACAATCACAACAGCAACAACAACTTTAAAAAAAAAATATATATATGGGTACCTACCAAATTGTATCTACAGAGCGAGCATTTATTCCAACCGTTCTTTAGGTAGTAAAGAAAAATTGATCATAAACTACTTCTCCTCCTTTCTTGAAGGTGTTTTTAATTTTTACTTATTGAATGAATGAATGAAAGATTTTAATTACGTCCGCGAGACCCAAATGTGGTCTATGGGACCTCAAATATGGAAGTACAATTACTCAAATCATATCATATGATCTTTAATATCTTTGAGAAGGTTGTTCCTTCTCCTGTTGATTTGTGTTAGCAATTCTCCAACTTTTTTTATTTTCTTGTCTTCAAATAAATCTGTAATAAACTCGTTCCCAAGTGTTTCTTTGTATTTGTCACGGATATCTGAAAAACTCGGGCATTTATAGATGAAGTGTTCCTCTGTCTCTACTGCCCCTGTGCTGCATAGAGTACATATCCTTTCTTCCCATTGTTCTTTGGGCGTTGTCCATCTCCCTGTTTCACATCTAAGCCTATGAGAGCTAGTCCTTATCTGAGCAATGAGTATTTTTTCCTTCCACTTGATTTCAGCGCCTATATCTGAGCAATATGACGCTGGAGACCTATGTAAGACTTATTATGACTCTCTGGAGACCTATGTAAGACTGGGCCCTGAAATTTAAGTGAATGATTTGCAAGTGGCTGATGATTAGATATTCCTCGACGCAGGGACGCAGCGGGAATCGGAACCGGGACCATATCCAGATCACAGTCACTCAGAAATTCTATTTCACCGGGATTCAACTCCTATGTGTGCTCTGAAAACACAGTTTGGACTGCAAGATCACATGGGAGCTTGCAATCACAACGACGAAACACAGATCTCAGAGCAAACAGAGGTCTAGCAAGCCTAAAATGTGAAGATCTGAATGCACTTTGAGGCTTTTACGCTGTGCTGAGTAGGTAGCCAAATGGAGGAGGAAGAGGAACGAGAGAAGTTCTTGGAGTCCCAGCATAACAACAATGGAGAAGCAGCAGATCAGATCAAGGCCGTCCGGGCTACATTTGAGATGGACGAACGAGAAGAAGAAGAAGAATTGCAGAGCAGAAGACCCAGAACAAGAAGGAGAGGAATAAATCTGAAATCTATCGATAAGAGGTATTGGTATGCGCTTGGTCTCCCCGCTTTGCTTCTCCTTATTTACATTACCACTAGTTTAAACAGCTGGTTTGGTTCCACATCCGATCTCAAGGTCGAGTTTAACCCAGAAGAACCCAGAGAGGCAGAATTGAGGGCCCTCTATTTGCTGCAGAGACAGCAGAAAGGCCTTATTAATCTCTGGAATAGCTACATCCACATGGACAATCTGACACCCAATACCACACCCAGTGGGAAAAATTCGACAACCAGGGTGGAAAATTTGACACCCAATGCCACTTCCAATGACGGGTTTTCTAATACTCCTTTCAATGCCAGTTCCAATGCATCTGCCAATACCAGTTTTAATGCCACTGCCAATGCCTCATTCAATGCAGCACCTCCTAGCGCACCTTTACTCAATGGTACATCAAACCCAAGCTTATCTGGGGTTTTGGCCACAGAATTGCTTGCTCAGATTAGGCTAAACCAGGAGATTCAACAGGCATTGTTGTCGCCTTACCGGTCTGGGAATGTTTCAGATTCGGGGCAAGTGGATGTTGATTCAGTAGTCAATTACTATGGCGGTGCTTCCTCTGATAGATGTAAACCGCTAGACCTCATTGCAAAGAGAAGGACACTGAAATGGAAGCCACGGAAGGATCGGTATCTGGTGGCAATCTGCTTATCTGGGCAGATGTCAAACCATTTGATTTGTTTGGAGAAGCATATGTTCTTTGCAGCATTGTTGGGTCGAATTTTAGTCCTCCCTAGCCCTAAATTTGATTACCAGTATGAACGTGTTTTAGATATTCAGCACATTACAGACTGTCTGGGAAGGAACACTGTGATCACATTTGAGGAGTTCTACAGTAGAAAGAAGGAGCATTTGCATATTGACAGGTTGATCTGTTACATGGCTACACCACCTTGTTATATGGATGATGATCATGTCAAGAAGTTTAAGGCTATAGGGTGGTCTGTCGGCAAGACTGAGGTTGCTTGGCCTGAAGACGCTGGTCGTAAAGGCTATCCTTCGCATCCACATTCGGAGGAGATTGTGAAAAGGTTTTCGGTTAACGATGAAGTTATTGGAATTGGTGATGTGTTCTTTGCAGATGTTGAGGAGAAATGGGTAATGCAGCCAGGTGGGCCCCTTGCACACCATTGTAAGACGATCATCAAACCAAATCATTACATTGTTTTGACTGCCCAGCGTTTTGTGCAAACTTATCTAGGAGCAAATTTTATAGCTCTGCATTTTCGTCGATACGGTTTTCTACAGTTCTGGTCAGTAACCGAACCTTTCAAGCTCTCCTTAAAAAAGATGGAAAATATGTCCAATATTCAGTATTAGTTGAGAATTGCTTCTGTTGAACAATTAGTTCCTGTTCTGGTAGATAATAATTGTTAAATATTGGCGTTAGAATTAACATAGCATCAAAATTCTTGAATTATCTAGAAAATATACCACTCCTATGCGATATGCATTGCACATTTTCATTTGTTGGTTTCAGTACACCCGAAAGCAAGGATATTGACATTGATTAATTCCATAAGCACTGCTGGTTGCTATTAGTAGTTTTTCAATAAGCATATTTTTGTTTTTCTTCAATTGGTTATATAGGACTGAAACAGGCTCCACCTGCATTACATTGTCATAACGTAGTAATTCCATAAGCACTGCTGGCTGCTATTAGTAGTTTTTCAATAAGCATATTTTTGTTTTTCTTCAATTGGTTATATAGGACTGAAACAGGCTCCACCCGTATTACATTGTCATCATGTAGTGGTATTGCAACAGCTTGGATGTTATCTATGTATCACTTGACAAGATTTGAACCTGGGTCTCCTTCTTGAAGCTTAAGGAATCTAACCGGTTGAGTTAATGCCTTTTGATCTTTCGATAAGCATATTCGAATGCTTTATTTTTAGTGTTTTTACTCATTTGTCGGATATTTGGCAGGAATGTATTTAACTTTTTGCTTTACAAGCTTTATTTATTTGAAAATAAATCAAGAGAAGACACTTAATCTTTCCATATCCAGAGCAAATCTGTTTATCGAGAAAACTCTTGCCCAACAATGGAACACTAGGCATTTTAAGTAGCCATTTGGAAGGAAAAGAGAATTGTATTGCCAAGTTTATTTGTACAACCATCTGGAAATAATAAGTTTTTCATTTTATAGAAGATTATTTGCAAGACACTAAATTTCCTTGTCTTTCAACATATGACAGCGGGCAAGGTATGGATGCCGATTATACAGTAGTTTTTCTTTTCATAATTCTTGCTTAAAAGTAAATTAGTACATTTTGTGTATCCTTATTTTATTTGTCCATTAATCTGATATGTTTGGTGTATGCTGTGCTTAGTGATCCCGACTATCCCGAGCATCATATGTTATCTTGACCTTGAAACCAACATTATTAGGGGTAATAGTGAATATTCATCATAAACTTTAAAGTTTTGTGCTTGGTTTGAGTCTCATTGTCCATGATGTTTCATGCATAAACCCTATTGAATCCAATCTCTATCATCATTTGTCACTTCATGGTCAGTTGGGTTGTATATACTATAAACTCATTATTCCTGTAGTTCCTTGGCTGGGCTGTTTTTCTTTTTCTCCTGGCAATTCTAAAATAAGAAACACAAGCTCTTTTTGAATGTACCATGATTTAAACTCTGCATTATCTTGTATTGAACCATGTGACCTTGTGTATTGTACTATTGCAAGAGTTGCAGTAATATCTTTTTTTGCTTAATTCTTGATACAGAGTAAACAGCTTTAGAAATCTGTAACTTCGTAAAATTTAAAATTATATAATGGGAGGTCATACTTCGTATACCATTCTATCTAATTGATGTGTGTTGGACTATGTTTTGCTTCATGAACTGAGTTAAGCACCTTATCAATAGTTTTTCTTTGTTACTCTAATCCTGCATCAGTATGGGGGGTAAAACTCTTGGATAACCACATTGGCTCATAGGGTCTATGGCCATGTGGCTGTTAAAAACTACTTTACTTTTTTACAACAGAACCGTTTTCAATTCCATCAGTATGTCATTTCTTGCAGAATATTTCTAACGAAACAACTTCTAGATAAGATAAGATAATTCTATTAATGTCCACAGATGGCCAAAGTAGGCCAATGGGACTCATTGAAAAGAGCTGTTACAAATTACAATGCATTGTAGTAACCACAAAGTACTACGAAAATAAGCTAAACTAGAGTAAAGAATCTAGTGTAAACTACTCTAAAGTGGAACAACTGTATGGCATAAAATTACAGCCTCGAGGGTTACCCAAAATGGATAAACCCTAACATGCTAAAAGTAATGATTAAGAGAGATCTAGAAGTTGAGGTACAACAGAGATAGAAAGGAGCTCCAATGGATCCAAGCGCCAACATTAATCTATAGTGGGATGTAAAGTAGAAGCACAATCGTTGTCATCACCAACTATCCCAAAAGGGCCAACACAGGATCTAATGATGCTCCTAGGAGAATGGCTAGGACTAAGAGGGCCTGGTTGGATAATCTTGGGAGGACATGGAGTTCGACCCCTCAAGACTCTTCTAGCATCCATGGTTGTGGAACCAATAGAAGAGGACAAGAAACTAGTAAGTTGCGTCTGTCTACAACTCCTTGGTATGTGAGGGGTGGCTAAAACTTGATGTCGAAGAACTGCAGTCTTGTCTTGTCGCAAGCAAGAAGAAAGAATTGAAGCCCTAGTAGCCACTCTTGTATGCAGACAAGGGTGCACAGATCTGTCATTAATATTTTGGATAGTTGTAGCTTCAAATGAGCGCTTATTACTCTTGATTGTAGAGATAGGGTGAAAGAATGAGGTGATTAGTCGAGTAGTAGTTTGTCTCCCTTGTAATAATTGATGTCGAAGAGTGATAGCTTCCTTGAGGTAAAGAGCCAAGCATCTTTGGTCAGGATAGCTGAAAAAAGTGGCAAGTGATCCACCTGAGTCTCTATACAAGCAATAGTACCTCCCTCGAATCTCATAATAAATAGGACACTTGAAGATGAAATGTTCTTCAGTCTCCACCTCTTGAATAGAGCAAAGACGACATACCCTATCCTCTCGAGGAATATGGTGGTCCGTCTCCACCCACAATTGATGTGAGCATACTTTGAGTTGACCAAGAGGAATCCTAAGGCTGTGTGTCCAATGTCGCTTGACATAATTAGGATGAGTAATAATGCCATTCTTAATCCTCATGAAATGCTTAGTGTAGAAGGCCAACTTAGGACTAAGAGGTTGAGATGGAGCGACCCAAGTGATCTGAATATATTGTCGATAAACATCATCTCTGATTGCTTGATTAATTACCCTCTTATTAGGAAGAAGGTGGGGAGGAGCATTTAAAGAGTATTTGAAAGGAGGTAATTGATCTATGGAGATGCCAATTGATTGAAGAAGAGAAATAACTTCTGAGTACCATCCATGATGAGGACCAAAAGAGCCCCTAGAGGTAATGCATTCTGAGGAGCAAAGCGCCAAATATGGGTATCTCTCTCGGCTTGAGGTGTAGTCACCCATGGATCTAAGGCGATGAAGCTGAAAAATAATTCTGAAGATGCTCTCAAGGTGAAGAGGATGAATGCCAAACTCAGCTTGAACAATACATTGGGGAATTGTTCTTTTACATCGGATAAATCGTTGAAGCAAAATAGTTTGGACCCTCTCAATGCGAGCCCAATCAACACACCCTAGACTTGGACCCCAAATCTCAGATCCATAAAGGACTGTGGGTTTGATGATGCAATCAAAGAGGTGCATCTTTGTAGGTATGTCTTGAAAGTGTTGTTGGAAGCATTGGCGTTCCAAGACTGAGAGAGATGTGTATCCCTTGCAAAGACGTGATTGTGAAGCTGGCCAAAGATTAAGGGAAGGACTTGTAAACTGAACCCCCAAGTAGGTGTAAGCAGTGGTGATCTCAATGGACTTGCCCTTATAGAAGAACTGAAACTTAGATAGGGTACTCTTTGATGTGTTAAAGATCATCACCTTAGTCTTGCTAAGATTGACTGCTAGCTGTTTTAAGTCACAAAAGCGAGCAAGAGCATCCAATTGTCTTTGTAGGCCCTCAAGAGTATGAGCAAGAAGAACATCATCTGCAAAAAGCAATATAGCTATCAAGACATGATGTAGAAGGCAACCATCATCAACATGTGTGTATTGATGAATAAATTCTTCAAGCTCATCAATGTAGATCCCAAAGAGTGAAGGAGAAAGAGGACAACCTTGTTTGACGCCAATGGTGCTTTGGACATCCTTTGAGAAACCAAAAGTTGTCCGAAAATGGCCAACAACTACCTCATATAGTCTCTTGATGGTAGTGATAAAGAGCTTCGAGATGCCGATGTCATGTAGTCTTTGAAATAAAAGATGCCTGGGAACGGTGTCAAAGGCCTTTCTAAAGTCCACAAAACAACATAACACTTTAGAGGACCATTGGCGAGCCTCCTCAATAATAGCTTTGAGAGTGAAAACATGATCAATAGTCTGATGATCCCTTCTAAAACCAGCCTGCCCTCTTGCTCTAAGCTTGCCTTGATCCAACAATTTTGAGAGTTTCATATTCAAAATTGTTGCATAAAGCTTAGCAAATGTGTGCCCAATCATGATAGTTCTGTAGTTATTCGGATCTGAATAGTCCCCAGATTTGTGGATGGGGTGGATAATATGTTGTGACCAGGAGGCAGGGAACCCAGAACAAACAACCTCATTGAATAATTCTGCAATGGGATAGCCAAGAGCTTCAACACCATACTTCAAGAACTCAGCCTGAAATCCCTCAAAATCAACAGCCTTGCTAGTGCTTAATTTATGTATAGCTCTTTTGATGTCCCTTGAAGAGAAGAGGTGACATGATGTTGGGGGAAGAGATATGAATGGTGGGCTGCCTTGGGATATCATATAAAGAATTAGCATGGGAGACCTAGGACTTGTCATTGATGCATATGGGATGGGGCTTCCTAGGAAGAAGAGTGCGCCAAAAGGCTTTGGGAGAGTGATGAAGAGCATCTAGAAGCTCACAATGCATAGCGACAAGAAACTCTTGCTTCTTATGTTGAATGAGGCATTTATATTCCCTTTGAGTGGAAGATATAGTTGTAGGCTCATGGATAAGAGCAAAATGGAGCTTCTAATGCATGGACTTACATTCCTCATCATACCAACGATTCATGGGGCAAGCACCAATGTGACGAATAGGCTTTGGCTGAGGAAAAGTGTGGGGAAAGGAGTCAAGGGCTGCATCCCATAATGTATGAGACAAAAATTCATATTTGGTTGTTGTTGTGGTGGAATTAAGAGAGTAGTATTGGGACATCAATTGGGAGAGACAAGCAGCATAATCATTGGCCAAACATGGATCAAAATGAATCATGGGATGGTTGGTAGGATTGGGCGATGGAGGAGGAAAAGATGGAGAGGTAAAAGAGGAGGAACTTAGGGAGAAAGTCAACATTGCATGATCAGCCAAGGGAAGCTGACTAGATACCTGAAAGTTATGAATATCAGAAAGCAAAGTCTTGTTGGTGATGACATAGTCAACCACACTCGCACCTCCCACATGTGGAAAACAAGTGAACCTGGAGGAGTTAGGAAATTGAGGAATCCCATTGAGAACCAAGAGGCCATGTGACTCGCACAATTGAATCAAGTGTTTTCCATAAGTTGTAATAGGATGCTTCTCATCTGTAGAGGTCCTAGTGAATGCAAGATCCTTGGGGTTGAGTTCGAAGAGATAAAACTCGTCCTCTGTAAGATCATGAAAAGGTGCTTGGTGGGTCCTAGTGCGGGCATTGAAGTCACCTAAAAGAATGACATCACCCATTGATGAATATGTAGAAATCTCTAGGTAGAGATCCAAGTATGGGTCACCATCAGAGTGGATGGCAAAAGTTGATGCTAGAGGAAAATAACATATTGCTATGAAGATGTCTCTAAGAGGGGGTGGGCCCCTCTTGATCTGAAACCACATATATTTGGAGTGCTCATCTGACGTGACCAATGACACATGTTGATGAAGGCAGTCTCAAATGAGGCATGCCACACCACTTGAACCGTGAATGCCACCTGATCGACATGTCTCGTGCCTGAAAGCAGAAACACAAAAGTAACCATTGATTGGTGGAAGAGATTGTTTCGGGCTCTCATGGGTCTCTGTGATAAAAACAAGATCTTGTGAAGAAATAACATCTTGGAATGTACCTGAGGAAGACCATATCGCCCCATTACAGTTCCAACAAGCAACAAAGAGGCTATTGTTACCTATTGGGACTCGAGAACACCTTCATTTTATAGGCCAAGGACGTGACCACCATGAAGGAGGGGAGTCACGAATCACAACTTTTGGTCATGAATAACTGCCCACTTGTCCTTTCGAGCAACTATCACTTGTGCACGTGCTTTTTGTAGTTCCTCCATTTGAAGATGTGTGAGGTCCTCATCCAAGTAAATTTTTGTGGACAAAGTAAAAAGTTTCTTCTTGGCTCTTAAAGCCCTCAAACGTTCCTCAGATGAGTGGAATTGGATCAAAAGAGTGCCATCAGGGGCTACCCAAGCCCGATCAAGGATAACATCCTTGATATCCAATGTGTTATGCAAAAAATCATGGCCTGCCTTTAAGGGATCAGTAGGCTTTGGAAGACCTCGAACTCGAAGGTTGAGTTCTTTGGCTTGATGTGCCCTTTCCTCATCAAATTTGGCTTGCATTGCTAACTCCACAATGGGAGAAGTCTTTTTCCCCTTAACCACTTGAACCCATGAATTATGTTCTTCAACTTGTTTTTGAAGAGACTGTTGATGAGCATTTGTCTCGTTTTTGAGATTCTCATGTTGGACAAGGATCTCTGTTTGCTTATGTTGTATATCATGAATGACCTCTTGAAGATGGTGAAGATCATCAGTTGGAGATGCATGAGTTCATTCAGATTTTTCTATTTTGACAATCTTTTCACCTTGTTCTTGGACTTGACGTTGTAGGGCCTCAATGGTAGCGTCCTTCATGCGAAGTTGGTTTTGGAGTTGTGATATTTGTCGTTGAAGCTCAATGCCAAAATGCTCGACTTCTGCAATCCATTTGGTGAGGCGATTGTACTTGAGTTTGGGAGTTAACATTGTTTGGAGAGCATGCGAAGGTGGAGTTTCCATGTTAGATCAGAAACCCCAACTCTAGTTAAACCTTGGCTCCAATTTTCGTTGGAGAAGCAAACCCAAAAACCCTAGCTCCGGTTTCCACTAGAGAAGCAAACCTAGAAAACCCTAGCTCTGGTTTCCACTAGAGAAGCAAACCCAGAAAACCTTGGCTTTGGTTTTCTTGGAGAAGCAAACCCAAAAAATCTTGGCTCGTTTTAGAGAAGCAAACTGAAAAACCCTGGTTTGGTTCTTGTGGAGAAGCAAACTCAGAAAACCTTGGCTTTGGTTTTCGTTGAAGCAAACCTAGAAAACCCTAGCTTTGGTTCCGTTGGAGAAGCAAACCTAAAAAACCTTGGCTCTGGTTCCCGTTGGAGAAGCAAACCCAAAAAACCTTGGTTCTTGTTGGAGAAGCAAACCCAAAAAACCCTGGCTCCGGTTCCCGTTGGAGAAGCAAACCCAAAAAACCCTACCCGGTTCCCACGGGAGAAGCAAACCCAGAAAACCTTGGCTTCGGTTTCAGTTGGAGAAGCAAACCCAAAAAACCTTGGCTCCGGTTCCCGTTGGAGAAGCAAACCCAGAAAACCCTAGCTTTGGTTCCCATTGGAGAAGCAAACCCAGAAAACCCTGGCTCTGGTTCCACTGGAGAAGCAAACCCAGAAAACCCTGGCTCCGATTGGAGAAGCAAACCCAGAAAACCCTACCTTGTTCCCATTGGAGAAGCAAATCCAAAAGACCTTGGCTTCGGTTCTGACTGGAGAAGCAAACCCAGAGTACAATGAAGGCATATCTTTTTAGTAATGGTAGAAGGAAGGTTTGGAACAAAACGAACTGGTTTGGTTCAGACTTCAGATTGAATTAGGTACAACCAAACCTGGTAAAAATTTATCTCAATGCAGAATAGAAAAGCATACACTAGAATAGAATTCAGATTTGACAACATTGAATCACAAATAAAGTAACAGATCTAGATTTCAAGTCATTGAACAATCCTAGCCACTAGGAGAGGGCAAAGTCTCTTATGTGCATCAAAGGCGACAAAAGATTACAATATCAATGATGGTTCAACTATAACAAAATCATCTATTTATAGTCTAATCAATTAACAAACCCGAACCCTATTGCTCAAGGTTTGACTAACCTAACCTAGGGCCCAAGCTCATAATACTAAAGATAGACGACGTGGCTATATTGGAGCTGTTACAGGGCTTCCCCCCTCAGAAAGTTTTGTCCTCAAAGTTGTATAAGACTGGAGAATGGTCATTGGTTCCCATGTCACATTTTCATTCGATAGATCATGCCACTTGATGAGGAACTCTTGTACTTGGCGAGATCGTAAATTATGGTCCTTGGCTGTAAGACTACCTCCTATTGTAGGTCAACCTGTCCCTCTTCATCCAGTACTGGAAGTTTTGTCTGGGATTACACCTTTTGACCAATCACCTGCTTAAGACAAGAAACATGAAAATAGGGATGGATTTTGGAAGTAGGAGGAAGCTCCAACTAGTATGCCACCTTTGTAATTCGGTGAATCACCTTGTAAGGACCATCGAACTTGGGTGCCAAATTTTGACTGGACTTGGTCTTTAATGAAAGCTGCTTACAAGGCCAGAGCCACAAAAAAACCATATCATCCACCTCAAATTGCCGCTTTGAGTGGTGTAATTTTTGTTCCTACATATGGTTTTGTGCCTAACAAAGATTATCTTTGAGGAGTTGGAGGACAATCCGTCACTGTCGGAGGAAATCGTCGATCTGTGTCATTCAAGAGGAGCTCAAAACATTGTTTGCCACAAATGGAGGTTTTTTGGCCAAACAATGCTTCAAATGGAGACATTTTGAGGGAAAAATGATAAGAAGTATTAAACTACCATTCTGATAAGGAATGCCATTTAATTCACAGATACTGTTTGTCTTGGGCAAAGCATTGAAGGTATATACTCAAACACTTGTTCACAATCTCAGTTTGTTTGTTTGATTGAGGGTGATAAGAATGGCTCATATAAAGCTTAGTACCATTGAGAGTGAACAACTCCCTCCAAAATTTGTTGGTGAAAATAGGATTACAATCACAAACAATAGACTTGGGCATACTATGTAATTTGAAAATAGAGTCAAGGAATATCTTGGCTGCCTTGCGGACAGTGAGTGGGTGTTGTAACACACAAAAGTGGGCATACTTTTAAAGGCAATCCACCACCACAAAAATCACTGTTTTGTCCTTTTACTTGGGAAGACTCTCAATGAAGTCCATGGAGATGTGTTCCCATTGGCGATTTAGGAAGGGGCTACAACAAGCTTGGAGATTTAACAGTTTTCCCCTTATTCCTCTGGCACACCTCATAGTTGGCCATGAATTGCTTAGTATTTGCTTTCATTCCTTTCCAAGAAAACAACTACTTCACCAATTAATAGGTTTTAAGAAACGTAGAATGCTCGACCAATGATAAAGCATGTAATTCTACTTCACCAATTAATATGTTTTAAGAAACATAGAATGCTCGACCAATGACGAAGCATGTAATTCTTGAAGGATGCTGTTCTTAGCAATGGAAGATTGAAGGAGATAAATGCGGGCCTTCTTCCTAAGAATCCCATCAACCCAAGAGAATAAGGGAGTGGGTGGGTTACCGGTCTCTACATCATGAATCACACATATAGTCTTAAGATCCAAATGCTACTGAAGATGGAAGAACCACTCAGGAATGGGGCTGGAAATAGCATTGATAGGGACAAAATCCTCATATTTGCGAGAAAGAGCATCCACTACCACATTCTCCTTCCCCTTCTTGTATTCAATTGGAAAGTTGTAATCCGACTTGGTGAACCATTTGTTCTGTTTTGGACAAGAGAGACGCTATTCCAAGAAGTTCTTTTTAGCTGCACAGGCCAAACGCTCAGCATCATGGAGGGTATAGGATCATGTATATCCACTTCCCACTTGATGTCGTCCTTGAGTCCATGATGAAATGCCAAAACTACCATGACTGGAACCAAATTATATGTATATGTGAGAAGCCTTATGAACTCAGTAAAATACTCCTGTCATGTTAGTTTGTTTCATTTGCCTTAATTGGACCACATAAGAGGTAGAGGAACCCTTATCAAACTTAAGTAGGAACATTTTCTTGAATTTTGGCCGTGAAAGATGACAACCATGGCACCTCAGTTCCGAAAGAAGTCATTGATGAGCATGGTTACCCAACTTAAAAGCAGCCAAAGTGAGCCTACTGTGTTCAGGAACTCAATGGAGGCATATGAGGCAATCCATCTTGTAAATCCAATTACAAGGATCTTTGCCCTCAAAAATTGAGATATCAATTCTAGGAACTGGAATATCACGAGACCAATCAAGCAAAAATGCAGCACCACCTGTAGTGGAATCAATATCAGTTGCAAACTCTAAATTAAGCTCACCTATACCTGAAGAAGCTTTCTTGGCGGCTTGGGTATGTATGTGTGTAGTGCGAGAGCAACCAAGATCTTGCTTGAAAGGCAGCTGTTGGCAGAATCCTGACCCTACCCCATGGTTGTGCGTTGGTACTTGGTAGTACCCTAGATCTTGATGCTAGAAGGGCCTTGGATCATTCTTGTAAGGCAGTCATTGGAAGTGTCCTAGATCCTAATATTGAAAATTTGTGACAGATGGATGGTTGTCCAAAGGAATCTCAGGTCCCTTTTACTTATCTTTCTACTTCTCAAAGGATACCCATTGGAAGTTGCATTTTAATGAGCATTTAGTGTGGGGAAAGTCCTAATCACACTGTTTAATAAACTGATCCAACGTTGTTTCGATGTGGTGGAGAGTCGTGGAGCAGCTTTTTTGAGAAGAATTGAGAGTACGGATGTGTTCCTTCAATTTATTGTACTCAGCCAACAAAAAGTCATGTAGCCCAGATGGAAGGTTTGAGGTGGGATTGAGGAGGGAAGGATGTTCCTCAGGAGGAGTGGGAGTACTTATAATATTGGTAGCAGAATAAGTGAGTGTCAAAGCTGTTGATATGCTCCGGTATATTGTGAAGCTTGCCTAGGTTTCTCGGCAATTTCATCTTTTGGCTCATACAAACATCATTATGCAAATTTTTGCGCTGCAAATGCTCGTTGACTCGTTCCCAACCAGAGGAAGTTGAAGGGTTGCACATACACTATTAACTGATGACGAAACCTGAAGATTTTGCCAACTGCCCATAAAAAAGTGTTACTGAAGATATATCTTGTTTTGATTAACTCGACAAGACAATCAGAATGAGACAGGTCTCCCACAAGGGTCTGGACGCCTCCAATGGTGGGGAATGCGAATGGTTCTACCTATATCACAATATTACAGAAGAAAACTGCATCAGAAGTTGGTAGCAGAAAAGGAAATTTGACAGAAGACACTCAACTTGGAAGATGCAAAGCTGGCCGAAAGAGGTTCTGGAACAACTTGCTCACCCCTCTTGCTTTTTTGCATCGTCACATAGAGCCAAAATCGTTGCTCTGATACCACTTATAATGAAACAATTTCCAAAAACAGTAAATACAGCAGTAAATATCAGGAATGCATAATAGAAAAGCATACACTAGAAATAGAATTTATATTCGACAACAGTAAATCATGAATAAAGTAATAAATCTAGATTCCAGGTCTCAAAATAATCCTAGCCACTTGGAGAGGCTGAAGTCTCTTATGTGCACTGGAGGCGACATAATATTACGAGTATGAATGATGATCCAACTACAGCACAACTCATTTACTTATAGTCTAATCAGTTAACAAACCCTAATCTTAATGCTCAAGGGCTGACTAACCTAACCTAGGGCCTCGAGCTAATACTTATAAAGATAGCCAATGTGGCTATATTGGAGTTGTCATAATATTGCTTATAATATGGGTTTCACTTTCTCCATCCCCATGCAAAAACATCCATTGTAATCCTGGGCTTTTACCCTTCACAGGCACAAAGCCTTTATATTTAACAAACAACCAAATAATTATGCAATTTTCAAGAATCCTACAACTAGTACTTCTTGTGTAAAGGTTCATTTGTCATTATTGGAATTTGGAAATGCAAAACAGAAGACCAAGAGGTAGGAATAAGAATTTCCTTTGTCTCTGCTACAAGCCTACAACTTTGTTTTGAGGCGTTGTTAACACAGCCTCACCCTAGACAGCTATACCACATATTAAAACATCAGTATTTTGTCTTGACCAATAATGACTGGTGACAGTCAGGGTGAGCCAGAGGCCAAAGGGGCTATCAGCATTAAGAAAAGCCTACTGCTGGATCTTCATTTTCCTGTAACCAAACAGGTTAGCACTTATGATATCAAGCAATGATTTTCTGGGGATATACTGTCTTGGCATAGACCAACCCTTTGCTCATTTCATCTGCAGCGTGCCACCTGTAAATTTGGTTGGAGGAGGGTATTCTTTCAGAGTTTGAAACAAAGGAAAGAAAGTTAACAAACAGACAATCTGTTGCAGTTCAAGTTTTTGTTCCTGAAGGGTTTACCCTCAGGTCAAGGAGGTCAAGTTCATTATGAAGATATCACAGAGCCCTGAAACATATAGTTTTCAAAAGTCTAGTCAAGAAATTTTCATTTGTTTATGGCATGTCTATATTCAGAGCCAAGAGTTGGGAGTTGTAGGCAAGAAAAAAATCATTGGTCCTTTAAGGGATTTTATGCTGCTGCCAAAGAAAGCATTCCTATTGATTATCTGAATATGTCCCCAAAGATACTATTGTTAAATATTTGGGTTCAAAGTCGACCAATACTATTTAAGATACTTTTGCATAAGTTTTGTTATAAGTAAACTCTTCCTCAATCAATCAAACATTAAAGCACTGTTTTTCTAGTGAGAGAACTGATTTTAATGCTCTGTTTTACTGTAAGAGGCTGACTTTTAGGTTGTGATGAGCATTATTGACAAATATTAAAGTTGATCTGATAAATGACTTTGTTACAATAAAACATAGTAAGAAAACTCGCAACTTGGCACCCCAGTTTTGGAGATTTTCTTGGCAACTAGGCTAAGAAACATCAAAGAAAATAACACAAAATTTAGAGAGCCAGGAGTCCATTTTCTATTAACAAATAAGAAATCAACAAAATACAACATACTCAAGCAATTTTTAAACTGCTTTATGATTTCCCTTCCTTGTCCTCGAATTTGATTTATTTAGAATTTAAAATTTACAAAATATTTATAAAAATAACTTTTCTCCCAAATATATGTTTGGCTCTATTTGGCATCATTTTCTCATATTGTGCATCAATTTGTCTTATTTTAGTATTTTCTAATGGAGCTTGCTCACTCTGGTATCATTGACTAATAATATATGGTATACACTGAAGGATTTAATTCTATTTATGTTTCTACTTTCTGTGTTTATCGACAACTACAGGCTGTTTTTTATTCAATTGAAAGTGTTTTAAACCAGAAGCTAGTGACTTAAGTGACAACATTTTGTAGTCATTGCCAGATTCCATAGGACTTCTGAAAAAACTCAAGTATTAACATTTCAGGAAACATATTACAAGAATTGCCAAAGAGAAGGTCAATGTGCAGGTAATCTAGACTGTGGTTGGTCTCTGAAAAGTTTCATTCACGAGCAAAATGGGTTTTTTCCCCTTTTATTCCCACTTGCCATGTTATGGCTGTTCGGACGCAAATTCTATTGAGTTTTTGCCAAGAAATTAGCAATTTTCTCGGCGATTTCTCAGCACCGAGAAAATGGTCCTGCTATCTCGCTGACCCTATTTTCTTGCAAAAAAAACGAGATCTCACAACTTCTCTGCAAGTTTTCCTTCTATGCAATAAATCACACAATCTTGTGCTATGAGGACTGGTCTGCTGTGATAACAAATTTCAAAAGGGGCTATTACTGCCCAATGATAGATAATCAAATGCAAGTTTGTACTGTCCATGGTGGGGGTTGGAGATGGCCATATTGCCAAGATGTAAAGTTTAGATACATCCTGTAGGATTTACAGTCTGAAATCCAGCAATCCTGCCAATCTTAGATGTTTCCATCTGCCTTTCCTGTGCGCACTTCACATATAAATTTCAATTCCATATGCTATGTCGAATAGTCTCTGACTCAACATGGCAGTGATTTTTTTCCTTTGATGGAGTCACATGTCAACAAAGTGATCGATGTTGAGTTGGTAGTATGAATATTTTAGTATTTTGTGCATTGTTAGATTCACTTCTAATTTGAGCAAAATACCAATCTTAATTTAGTGTGTGGATCAGTTTTGGGCGTGTCTTTGTTCCTATTTATTTTGGAGCACAAAGACCAAAAAGTTTATTTGTAATTACTAATATCATGCTTTTGCTGGCCTTTAATGACAGTAATTTGAAAGAAGAGAGTTGCTTCTTTCCCATTCCACAGGCTGGAGATTGCATTCTTCGGAAGGTCCAGATGTCCAATGCACCTGTTATTTACCTGTCAACTGATGCACCAGAAAGTGAAACTGATCTTTTGCAATCTTTTATAGTATCAAATGGTCGGACCATTCCACTGGTTAAGAGACCATCTCATGATGGGAGAGCAAAGTGGGATGCATTGCTTTATCGACATCATCTTCATTCTGATGATCAGGTTTGTATTTGACTATTTATTTTATAGCTATTCTAAAGCTAGTTTTGCAGTATATTTCAGTGAACACAGTGTTTTGAGGATAAAACTGAAGAAAATTTACATTTTCTTTTCTTTTCTTTTTCTTTTGAGGTGTTTTGTATTAACTTCAATTTCTGGTCCGATTAGCAAATATTGAATTCTAATTATAGCATGACCTCCTAGTTACAACTTTTGCATATATGTCTTGATATCTATGCCTTACTTGGCACTTGTCCATTGGTATATCTTCATATCATAAACATTACTAGATAATAATATTTCATATATAGAATTGTTCTTTTATAGAAGTATGGACAAGTCAGAGGCTGGGGGGAAGGAAAAAGTTATTGGAGATTGCTTCCCTTAGAAGAGCATCCAGATCTCACAATATCAATGGACCTTTAGTGTTGAAGTAAGTTGAAGCAATCTTAAAGGATCTGGAATACCACATGGCACTTGTATTTCACAATGGACAATGGACAATGGACAACTACACCCTGGAATGCTTTAAGAATTCCTAGGGAGGACGAAACTCTCTCACAAGTAGAGGAAGAAATCCAAGAGGAATAAGAATTCTACAACTTTGAGTCATTCTATAGCAGGAGCTTTGTTCAAAGATGTCAACAGTATTTGCATTGTTGGTAGTATTATAGGATGTCTTAATGTGGCTATTGCTTTGTCTATTTCAATAAAGGAGACTTGATTATTTATATTAACACAAGGGGATTTCTTTAATCATATTTAAGATCACTACTGATGTTATTATCAAGAGAATTGAAGTGGAATTAGAAGAGAGGAACTTCTTCACAGAGTCAACCAAGCTTTAGGAAAAATGAAGATTGCACAGGGAAATTGGCAATGCTTTACAGATTGCTGTCAAGAGGAAGGTTAAGACTCAACATTCCTGGCATTCTTTTACTTAAGAAGACCTATGACATGTTTCCCCACAAGGCTTTATTTAGGAAATTGAGTGTTGGAGTGAAGAGGAAGGACCTTTGCTTCATCTACTCAGTGTATAATACCTCAATTGTTTGAGTGAGATATAAAGGGTTACTTTCCTCTCCTCCCCTAGTTGGGAGGCGAATGAGATAGGGAAGTCTGACCTGCATAACTATTTTCAACATCTTCATTAATGTTGTCATGAAGTATCTTCAAGGATAGAGTCAACATCCCTGGCTTGGCTGAGCTTATTGTTTTGTTTGTAGATGATTTGTTTGTCTTTGCAGAATCGATTGATTAGTTGAAGGAGATACTAAGGAGAATCCATGCCTGGGTAGAGGAATGGGACATGGAGTTGAATGTAAAGCTATGCCTGTCTTTCACAATCATGAGGAACTTGGAAGCTATGATCCCAAAATTGGAAATTACAAGGTTGGAGTGTGTGCTAATTTTAGACACTTTGCATGAAGACAAATTCAAAGCTTTCAATCAAAAGGACCATAAAGGAGCTGGCAACAACATGAAATTTGATTCTACATGCTTGAGACGGTTATTGGCATGTAGAAGAGCTTCCCTAGTCCAACTTCAATGCTTTTAAAGATTTGATATTTCTGATGCTCACAATTAGTGCATCAGTGGTGGTAAATTGCAACTGTTTTATGCCAACATTCAAAGCCTGCTTCAGACAGTGGTGGTGGATGGAATGAAATGGACTTTTGAAAATTCTTCTTCTTAATCAAGTAAGAACGACTGGCATGTATGGAGAAGTCAACATATGTCTTATTCTTGTTTGTAATGTAGGTCAGAGAGTGTGAGTGTTAATGAAATATAAATCCAACAACATGGATTACTGATTTGGTTATTAAACATCTAATATAGTAATGTCTGTAAAATGTTATATTATCGAACACAACACTAGCCCTTTTTGAGATGGGAAACACTTAAGGATATGTCACTATGAATATAGGATGCTAGTCAGTATAATTGCTAACTACTCTAGTTCCTCCAAGTATAAATTGTTGTAATCATCAATAGTGCTATTATTATTATTATTGCCACCCATAATGATTAGGCCAAAAATTAGGCCCATATTTGGCTCATAATTTAAGAAGGCTTATATTATTATTTTCTATCCTTTTAATCACATATAAATGGGGGTGCTATTGTATGAATTACCGAGTCTTCCATGTGGTCTCTTTGCTGTATAAACCCTCCTCTTTGTTGAAGTATTCAATGTAATTGTTTGGGGCATCTTTCTAAGATTCCTTAGAGTTTCATTTGTATTTTTCCTTCATCATGAATAGGTACTTCAGTTTGTACATATATTTTGTTCAATTATCTTTCTAAGCAAGATACATGAAAAATGTTATGAATATTAGATGTTTAAGGTAGCTCAAGAGCATATGCTATTTTACCAATCATGTTTAGTACTTCATACAGTCCATAAAAAAGATCTTAAGTTGTTGTTTCCTTTAATGTTGGGTGAAGTCTGTTTATAGGATTGTACACACAATTAATCTCCTGCTGTAAATTGGCATTCATTTCTCCTCTGATTGACCTATTGTTCCATTTTGTTTTAACCATTTTTAAATTATATTAAAAAAGACAAAAGATCTCTTTAGTTTTAGTCAAATGATCATCCGTTGCTTGTACTTTTGATGCTCTTGATAGGTAACTCTTTCTACTAGGAGGCTTGTATTCATATAGCCTGGAATAAGTCATTTTTGTGCATGTATGGTAAATGGTATATGTAACTATCCTTCTAAGCATGTATTGAGAACTTTCTATTTGTTAGTCTGTGGATAGCAGGATGAACTCATACATAATTTGTTGTTGAGTATTGTCTAAAGTTTCTTCCAGAAAATATTCACAAATTTATGGTCTTGATCACTATTGATCTTTATATGGACCCTATATAATTTATGTACCTTCTTAATATATGTATTCACAATTCCACTATCTCGACTTTTTTATTTACCACACAAAAGTGTGCATGTTTTGTTAGCCTATCAATAATTACTAGTATGACATCTTTCCTTTCCTGATTTAGAAGTCTGGTAATTATATCCATTGAAATTTCCTACCATCTTTGACTATTGACTGTATAGGGATTTTAGAGACTCACTGTGTAAGTTCACTATCATGATCACCAATGCTTGGCTTATTCTCCTAAAAGTCATCACTTTTTGGCCTAGCGTATTGTAGGAGATGTTGAGGTCCCTCAGGTTGATCACTTTCATCCAACCTACCTCAGTTCTTGATGGCATAAAACTTGCCCTTGATGCTATCATACCTCTTGTAGTTGGTCACAGATCGGCAAGACAGCGTTCTTCTTTAGCTACTACCAGAACACCACCCTAGTATCTCTGCTTTCAGTCGAAAAGAGGTGGTCTTGATTGGCATTGACTTCAGAGCTTGCTTAGACCCTTTTAGTGTAGATTGATCATGACTAGATTTCTTCCCACTAGTAGATCTTTGACTTTGCATGGTAGGAATGACATCAGGGGAAGCACCATACAACCCACTCAGCTTGGTTGTCTCAGATTGGGATAGGATGAATACATTGTTACAGCAATTGATGAGTGACATTGCCTCTCTGCTGTCTCCCAGCTTCATTTACACTTGCTTCTGACTCACCTATGCTAAGGTGTAACCCTCTTGGCTTACCTTTCATTCTTTTCAATTCCTTCTTCTCTTTCATAGCTTATTTGTTTTCATAAATTCCTATGGTTCTCTTACCTAGTACATTCTACTGTATTCTGATATTTTTTTTTTGTCCTGTTGACCTCCTTTGGTCATTCACAGACATTAATATAATTTTATTTCATACCATATGAGCATGGTGGGTCACCATAGCAAAACTGTGTTTACTTGGTTCAGAAAGATGAGACTAACAAGCTGATAAAGACTGGATTAACAATCCTTCTTTTTCAGTCATGTTACTTGAGACTTCAGGGTTCCTAATTTCCATTGCATCACGTCTTTAGGTCTCTGAAAAACCGCTGTATCCATATTAGTGTATATGGATATGTGTCCCTGTAACCTAATTTCCAATCTCGATAATGTCTTTTTTTGTTTCTTTAATTGCTTTTGGTAGTAATGCTTTGTTGGTATCCAGACCAAATACATTTGTTCACCTCCTTACCTTACAACAATAAGCATAAAGTGACATTACTATCTGCAACTCCTTAATTGCTCATTTGCTATAGTGTGCTATCGCTTGCTATTGTAATTTTATTTCTATCCTTTGCATTTTTCTCATGTTTTGACATTCAATAATTCATATTGATCACACTATAGTGCATACTGGATATGCTAATTGTATACATATTCCAACTCCTAAGCAGAGGCATGACTTATTTTGGTCTTTCTTTGCATTGGTAGATTGACATCATTTTGATGTTTTTCCAAGATTATTGCAAGTAATTGTAATAACAAACTCTGAACTGATATCTATGCATGTGAAATTGTGAAGGTATATGCGATGCTTGACAAAACAATTTGTGCATTAGCAAGTGTATTCATTGGAACATCTGGATCCACCTTTACTGATGACATACTCAGACTGAGAAGAGACTGGGGAACTGCCTCAGCTTGTGATGAGTATCTGTGCAAAGGGGAGAGACCAAATTTCAAAGCAGACTTGCATTGAGAAGGAAAATGATACACTGAGAATACATGTATTGACAGCACTTTTTGTAAGCCATTGGGCTCTTTTTCTAAATTTGTTTACTGGGCTTTTTTCTGTGAGAGTGCAAGGTATATCTTATGAACACTGAGAATTGCTATTCTTCTCCATATGTTGTATATTATTGCTTTCAGTATTAATTCATTAGCAATAAAACACAGTATTTTTTTAATTTTTAATTTTTATGGTGAGCAACATTGTCAATTTTTGAAAAAACTAGGATAAATTGTCACGTTTAAACAATGAAGTAGATTATCTCAGCTGGCTCACAAATTTCACAAAGGACATCTTCAAAAACACACATGGCATTTGCAAATATGCTATGTACCAATTAAGTTCACGTTCAGTTGGTAACATAAAACTCTTATGATTGGAAATTCAGACATCTGCTAAACTTTTATCAGTAAAAGAGCTAGCATTTTGTAGAACTATCTTCAGACTCCAATTTCATATGAATAAGATGTTACAGTCTATTCTTGTTATATTGTCATTTGAAAGTTTCTGATGTTTTCTCATTTCCATTTCCAAAGAGTATGTTAACTACCAAGACTTACTATAATTGTAACAAGAATATCATCTAGTCACACATGGATGAAATGCAATCTAACTAAGCTATCTTCCAGTTGATAACAATTGACTAAAACAGGCAATTACCCTGCAGAATATCTAATCTAATTGGTTTTATGTTCTGTCTTTGGCCATATTTTTTAATGTGGAACTTGCATAATGCGGATTTTCTTAAATTTTTTTTTTTTTAGATGACAATTTTTTTCAAGTATTATTTTCAGACATAACCCTATCATCGTTGTGATTGGAAAGTTATACATATTGGCATGGGTTTGTTTTATTTTGATTGTAACGATTCTTTACATTGTTGTTTTAATTGCTTAAAGTCTTCTTAGATTCTTTGCTTGAGTTTGATCTCTTTCATTTGCTCTGAATTCTGTTTTGATGATTCCAATTAGCATTCAGACTGTCATTCTCACTTCGTGTTTCTCTCCATATGCCTTACATAAAATATCCAGTCATTTTTAGCTCCGTCTTACATTAAATCTTATTGTGCTATATCTCTTGTAAGAAAAGCAGTGACACACATGTATGCTTTCTCCCTATTCACTATGGAATCCACAATATAAAGTGTTCAGCTGTGAAGGATGGTGATGCCTTTTGCATAGGAAATCAATTTGAATGTATCTGTGCCTTTATATGAGCTGATGATTAGAGATCTTACAGAAGAAGAATTTGGAAGTACTATGCTGTGCTTTAAGATTTGTGGGAATTTCATGTCCAATTATGCTAATTTGAATTTTCACAAGTTGTCTAGTGCTGTTGAATTTTCACAAGTTGTCTACTGCTGGAATGTCCATAAGACACGAGAAGATTAAGATCTTTTCTGAGTTTCGAAGTATTAATGCTCTGTTTAAGATGTGAGTATTTCATAACCAAATATGCATCATTTGAATTTCATAACCGATTATGTTTCATTTGAATTTCATTACTAATCATGCTTCATTTGAATTTTCACAAATTGTCTACTGCTTAAGTGTCCATAAAGCATCACAAGGTTAAGATCATTCCAAATCCCACTCATATCATCCCTAAATTTCACTCCCTTATAAGCCCTGAATATGCAATAATTTGTCATACATGTGTTCCTTTTACTAGTATCTTATAGCTTCCCACGTTATTTAAGAGAGATGTCATGAGCTCTTGCCTAGTGTCTGAGAAGGGATGCAGTCTAACAGGTCAACTGTGCAATTATGCTTGCATTTTCATAGTTTTAGTGCAGACACTTTTGTGAGCTTCAACAAAAGCTTATTGTCCACATAACCCCATTTAATCCGTACTTACCCTTCAGTTTGGATATACAACTAATAAAATATCATAGAGATTAACATATGGCAGACATTTCTCTTTTTTGAGATCAACTTCTTTCCTATAGCTTTCCATGCTAAGAGTTTTAATCATCTTTTGGGTATATAAAGCCACATCATGACTGACTTGTACTAAGCACAGTTTCTGCTGTTTTAGCTTTTGAATGTAGTTTCTAGTTGCTTCTGCAAAGTCCTGTCCAAACCAGAGCAAATAAAGAGCTTTTAGGCTCAATATTCTAATTGCCTTTAATTCCAACCATCTGTTTGAAGATAACAGTTCGATTCTGTAAAGGACCATTGGCTGGTCATTTTTTTTTGGTTGAAAGTGACTTAATCTTATTAAATAAAGAATAATAAGAGTACACAATTCACAAAAAAAGGGTGGTATGAAAGCACACCCCACAAAGCCTATGCAGTAAACCAAACCAGGACCAAAAGGGCCTGGAACAACTATAAAACAGCTAACAGTTCAACAAAATGAAAGGGCAGAAGGCCTGCTAACAATCAGGTTGCCATAGGGGTAGAACCAACAAAGGGAAGGGGATCCTTATCCGCAGGATTGCCCCATCCAATGGGAGGATCAGGATCTGTTGGAGTCGGCTCCCATCCAAAACCCTCGCCTTGCAACTTAGGAGTGTCGCCCGCAGTCTGAGGAAGGAGCTCAGCCCATCCTGAAGAAGAGCCCCAATCTTGGTATTACACGAGGTGTTGCGAGGAGCAGAATCCATCTTTGGTATGTCGGTCCTGAGGGCGAGGGCTGCGAGTAGTTGGAGTCCTACCTCGGGATCTCTTGCAGCCCCAAGCTCTTTGCTGAGAAGAGGAACTCCTTTGGTGAGATGGGGAGGGCGGAACATGAGCCACAGTGCAGGGAGCATTTGCCCAATGATCCAACAAAGTTAGCAGATGTTGAACCTCAAGGGCAACCTTGTTTGCCTGTGCTTGAATCTGAAGTAAAACATTGGAGCATATTAGAGCTTTTGAATACATGGAAAAAGTTGGACATGTTGTAGAGAAAAAAAATGGTATTGCGGCTTTTCCATAAGTCAAACATAATCTTGGCCCTAAATATATGCCATATCTGCTAAATGTTTGTTGGCATTTGGGTTGTATCACCAAGAAAGATCATGTGCTAAGAAAAGGGCTTCAGCTTGAACGGTTTGAAAAAATCATGGATCCAAGTCTAGGTAGCTTGGGCTCTGGGACAGTACTAGAAAAAATGTTTAATGGATTCCCTGCAATGACAAAAGGAGTATTTGGCAATATGCAGCCCCAAATGAAGAAGGTGTTCTCCTACAGTTTGCCCTTGAAAAAGGAGACACCAAAGAAAACGAGCCACTTTAGGCTCTAGAACAACATCCTAGAGAGTGTGGAAGCGGTTTTGCCAATCTTTGCTGGTTGATTGGATTCTCCATCTCTCATTCAACTTGGAGACCATTGGTAAATGTGGTGAGAGCCATAAGTACCCTTTGCAAGGCTTATAGTTCCTAAAAGGAGTGTTAGGATAACATTTCCAGTCCTTCCACCACGGGCGTAGGGTTCGAACCCTAATTTTATGAAGCATTTTTGGTGGGACTGTGTTTTGAATCACCTAAAATGTCTCCTTGTCAGTCTTAGAGAGACAAAACTGCACTTTAGCTTTTGTCCATGAAAGCCAATTCTTGGTCCTTTTGGAAAAAAGGTCAGAGATGACCTTGATGCCCTTATGTAAAAATCGAAGGGCTCGGACCCAAGGGACTTTGGTCAATGACTGATCTTGATAAGTGAGAATGGGGGACCACCAGAGCGCATTGTTGATTGATGGAGAGCCCATTGTTGAAATCATTGCCATTCCAAAGTAGCTAGAGTTGGACACCTTTCTAGGCTTTCCAAATACTTTCGACAACAAAGGTGCCTAGACTTTGAATCAACACCTTCATCATCATCATGGATTGAAGTCTAAGCCCCTTCCAGGCTTTTCTTCCATGGGGACACTAGAGGCTATGCAGTTTTAGAGCAAAAGTTTCCAAGCCTCATTGCCTTGAATAACACGAATAACCCATTTGGCAAAACAATGCCTTGTTGAATGGTATCAAGCAACCCTAGCCCTCTTGAATCCCATGGGAGACAACATAAGTTCCACACAACTATGTGGAAACCTTGTTTCTTTGGTGAAGATTCCCACATAAAATTTCGGAGAAGCTTATCCAGTTTGTGATAGGAGGCTTTCGGGGGCACCTAACAAGATGAATACTAGACATGAGTGGCAACAAGGATCGTAGAGCAGACTTGGAATTTCCTTGCTAAAGAAAGCGGTTTGGGAAGCTAATTTTGAAGTTTCTTTTCCACTTTGTTAAGAACATATTGCTAGAGGGTAGAGGACGAAGATTGAAAGGCGAAAGGGATTCCAAGAAAGCAAAACATTTCGCCATGTTGAATCCACTTCCACCTATAACAGTTGAGCTAGGAGGGTGTGGGCAGAAAGTACCTGTAGCACTGGGTTTTTTGCCATTGAATACTCGATCTAGAAGCTAGGTCGAAGGTGTCCAAGCATTGAAGGGCCTACGCCATAGTCTTCTTCTTCAATCAGGGTGAGAAAAGAGTCATCGACAAAGTGGCCATTGACCAATTGCTCTGAAGTGTCGGGAAGTGAAATCCCTTTTATGCGACCCTTGGAAATAGCATCAGCAAGGAGGTACCAAGGGCTTGTAATATGGCCAAAATGAAAGGCCACTCAATCCTATCATAGGCTTTGGCAAAATCAATTTTAAGAAACAAGGCTTCTGTTGAGATTGCCTTACTCATTCCATTCCCTCCCAAAACAAAAATGTTGTCTAGAGTGTATTTGCCCTTGATGAAGCCTGTTTGTTTTGGCCAAATGATGAGGGGCAAGAGGTCTCACAGATGGAGAGCAAGGGCTTTAGTAATGATCTTGGAAGAAAAATTGAGTAAAGTGATTGGCCGCCAGTTGCAGATGTCCTTTGGATCCCTAGCTTTGGGTATGAGCTTGATATAGCCCTTGTTAATTAGCTGGCCTAGGGAGTGTCTTGAGAGCTTTCAAATAAACTTGATGCAGTTCTGGACCCACTGTGTCCCATAGGACCTTGTAAAATTCATAGGGGAATCCGTTTGTGGTAGGAGCTTTATCATTGGCCATAGAAAAAGTTGTTGCTTTAAGCTCATCGTGTAACAAAGAATTGTCATAGAGGGCCTGTTGGGAGGTAGAAAACCAACAGGACACCACACTTTCAGACACTACTGCAGAGCAAGGTCTTGAGAAGGGGAGAGATGTTATGCGGTGAACGCTTGTTGATAGTGTTGAACAAAGGCCTGCACAATGTTTGAGAGGTTTGAAAGAATCCATTGTCCTTCTCAAATATACTTGATTGTTTGAGCTGGTTCATGGCCTTTGACCCAAAGAAATAATTCTTTGGACACTGTCTCCCCATTTGAGCCAGTGAAGTCTAGCCATGAGTTGGGCTCCTCGGGTTGCATAGGTGTTGGCAACCTGTTGTTGATGCCTCAAATTGGCCACCTCCAATTGGAGAGAGGTGGAACAAGGTTGGGCTTCAAAAGCCATGGTGGCTTTTTTGAGCTTGGAGGAGGTGGTTGCATAGGACCGGTGGAGGAAGAGGGCCAGCTAGTGATCGTAAGTGCGAAGAAAACACGGGGTGCGTTCAATTGCATTGTTCCACCACTCAATCCAACCGTCCTTAGAAAGAGGACATTGCACTAAGTTCCACACATGGTGAATGTGGGCCAAATAGGGTGTGGGGAAAAGCAATGACGTGTTGAAGTAAAATTGACTATTTAATGCAACCTGCCCACTATTCTGCTATTCAATGCGGAAACGTATGGGGGAGTGGTCTGAGACAATGACCTCGGGGAGAGGTTCCATCGGGAGGCCAAACTGGTTGCCAAAATTAAATGTAGGTTGACCTAAAAAAATCGCCCAATCGAGCCATTTGAGGATCTTGTCAGGACTGACCCGCGGATTGGACCGCATGAACCAAGGAAGATGTGGCTGGCATCACCTAGTATTGGGATAAAAAAACCCCACTTTTTGGCTCATATAGAACCAAGCGACCCTTTCGCCAACTATCCAGTGCATGTGGTGCCCACCTTGCTTGTTGGAGCCATCTTCAATCATATTGAAGTCAACACATATGACCCACGTGGCGAAAGCTAGGGAATCCACAATCCAAAGACAAATATGGGACCTTTTTCTAGCATCATTGGAAGCATATACATTTTTTAACCTCAAGTGCATGGTTATTAATGTGGAACGTGGCCCAAAATGATTTGTTGGTGGAGTCGCAACCATGGTCCAACAGATGGGACCGCCATCGTGCCGCCACAAAGGTGGCGATGCCACCTCGGCCTGGTTCATGGTCGCTATGCAAAAAAAATTTGTCTGTCCAGATGGTGCTATAGATTGAAGACAACAAAAAATTTGAAACTTTCACTTCCTATAGACACATGAATCCCAAATATGGAAAGTTCTAGTAGACTTTGTGAATTGCAAATTTGTGTTTAGAGTCCGTTAGACCTCGAACATTCTAGGAAAGGAAGTTCATTGGGGGAAGGAATCCAACGACATATCCTCACCGCCAAGGTACTCCAACATGTTGTAGCTGTTGGAGGATTCAAGAACATAGATGGCTATCTGAATACTGGACATATGCTAATATTCCCGTACCCTGCGAAGGGGGACCATAGGTTGGTCATTTTTCATTTATTTTTTGATGAGTTTTTGAAATGTTTATTCTCCAATATTAGGATTTTTAGGAATAACACTGTTTGTGCGGAATATCCTATGAAGTTCTTTGTATCTTCTTTAATTTTTAACTTATAAGATCCAAAAATTTGGATGGTTACTAAAGTAGTGCATTTTAGAATTTGCCCCGAGCATTGAAGCATTGGATTGATGATGTTATCCTATTTTTTGTAATACAAAATATTGGAAAACATTCTTGGGAATGTTCATGGGCTTTTCAACTACTCGAGACATTGTATGTTAAAGGCTTGTTTCTGTTACATTAGAAGAAATTTCATAAAATTGTAGAAGGTATCTTTGTGCAAGACATATACCACAATGGATTTCGTCTTGTTTGACTTTAGCAGAATGTTCTAAGAATTAGGCATGTCTCAAGTAGACAATCACACTGAACATTCTTTCTCTCTCTCTCTCTCACAAACACACAAGTGCATATATATGTAGTGATCACCTAACTGAGGTAGGATGCCTATATTATTATAATGATCTAAATTTTGAACAGAAATCATTTAGAGGTTTTGATATATTAATAATTACATTTTATAAAAAATGCTTACTATATTTATTCCATGATTACAACCATATATGCTTTGCTCATTATTATAATTCACATTTCAATTGATATGGGATAGATGTGTAGATAACATCAATGTTTTGACTTTGTTAGTCACGGACTTGATATAAATATCATCATATTAGTCTTAATGTAACATCTGCACTTTTTAAGCTTTAGCATCATGCTCAAGCATTAAACCCAACTCTCCTTGGCAAGGGATCTATCCTTTCTCAAACACATGTTTTCTTTGACACATCAAATCCACGTGTATATGATATGATTTGTCCTCCAAAACAAGCATAATTGACAATTGACAATGTGGCACAATTGGTCAGTTGATACCTTGATCAAGGACTTATGTATAATGTTCTCTCTTTTGACTCCAAATTTAAAGTTTGAAATGCTTAATATTTGACAATACTGCACTATATGGGATGCTTAGATAATAAAGTTTTAAACTTCAAAATGTATAATTGTTTAAAAATTATATTATGCACATGCTCTTCTATTTGCGAAGTGTTTCAATATCATGCTTCTCCACAAACTTCTTCTTAGCATCTACCAATATTTGTACTTGTTGACACAACATGGTCTCATCCTTACCTTTATAAAGGTTCAATGAGTATGTCTTTCCATTTTCATCAACATAAACTTTTGCAATCTAGAAATGAAAATTTAATCTAGGCCCCAAAAAATGGTCTTCCCATCACTAAACATATACATAGTAGTATACCATCACACTCATTTTCATTTAAGTACTTCATTGTTATAGATAAATGGACTTTATATTAATGGATGATTTACATCTCGACATTGTTGTTGATCCAACCCTTGGTAGAAGGGTGTAGTTGCCTAAATGTCTTCAATCTAAAAGTCCTGAAAAGTGTTCTTGAGATGAAATTCCTTTGCTTCATGCAACAAAAGTAACAAACTATACTCAAATACATTGACTTAAACCTTAATATGGAACAATCTCTTGATTTCATTCGACACCTTTATTGATTTTCCATTATCCTCGTCAACAAAGTTTTATCTAATAAATTACATTTTACCTTGATCTTCCTTGTGTATTCTGATACAAATATACTAATTACACCTTACTGCTTTTGGTGTGGACTCCATAGAACTAGTATAGTGTAATGAATCTTAATTTGTTGGCCTATCTTTCATTGTCATGGTCTTGGTTAATATAGTTTGCTTGGTTTAGTTTGATGTAACTCTCATTCTCAATGCTAGTTGTGTAACTCTTTCTTCATTATTGTTTTGTGAAATTAGAAAATTTTCCTGATTGTTAGTAGGGATTAGTTGTGTGTATTGCACAACAATATTCATTTTACATTGCTTATAGATCTTCATATGCTTAGCATCATATTTATTATGTGCTACTGTGTAGCCTATATAAGATTGTGTACTCTTTTTTTTTGGTAATTATTTTAATATATTAACAATGGGTTTTTATAGAGGATCCCAAAACCTTATGTACAAAATTAGCCATATTTCTAATGATGCATCATACCTCTTTGCTGTAACAATAAGCCTAATTGCAAGTAAAGCCATCCTAATGCTAAAGACTTGGAAACTGTAAAAGGGCTTTTAGGCCTGGAAACCCAACGAAAAAGAAACAGGACAAAACCGAAGGAACACCAAGTAGAGCCCGAAGAAATGAAATGAGGAAAGCAAAACAGACAAGACACCATGGACAACTAAGTAGACAAAATTGCCACGCCACACCAAAACTCGTCGGAGGGGGCTTTCCAAAAACTGCGCAAGGAAAGCATCATGAATGGATGTCTGCTCTGGCCAACCTTTCCACCTCGGATGGGAAGCGAGACCGCCACACGACCGGACACGTGGTCGCGAGCCCTTTGTTGGCCATGTGGTCAGCCACGCGATTGCCTTCTCTCAAAGTATAATTTGCTTTCCACATACCACGATAGGAGAGAAGCATTCTTGCCTTGAGGATGATGTAGACTTTCCAAGATGGATTTTTGGTGCCAAGAAGGTAATTCATGATGTTGAGCGAGTCACCCTCAATAATAAGAGGCCGAGGATCCTCAGAGAGTATCCGAATACCTTTCAGAGCGCCTCGGGCTTCGGCATAGTGATTTGTTTGGGAGCCCAAATCTTCACAATAGGCCATCACAAGATTCCCATCATGATCTCTGACAACACCCCAAGCACCAGCGGGCCCGGGATTCCCCTTAGCCGCTCCATCAAAGTTTAATTTAATCCACCCCACGGGGGTTTGGTCCAAACAATATTCCTTCGATAGGGCCCTTTAACAACCTCCAAAAACGGCCAGAGATTCATCATTTTGAGAATCGCTTCTTCGCTCGAAAGGTAGGGACGGGGACTGGGAACAGCAATAGAATTCTCGATGGCGTAGGACAACGCCCTTTGAGCAACAGAAGGGGGCCCTCTAGGAGCTCTGCCAAAGATTCTAGCATTCCTCTCTAACCAAATTTGCCAAATTGAATGATGGAAGGAGGCCTCGAGGAGGAAGCGGAGTTTGGGATTCTTGAAAGGATTAGGCCATTGGTGGAAAGCATCTCTGAGGGAACGGGGAAAGCACCATAGGATTTGGAAGGAGGATAGGACAATACTAAGAACAGAGTGGGAAAATGGGCAATGCAAGAATAAATGATCCCTCGTTTCGCAATCTGCAAGACACAAGTAACACCTGTTGGGGAAGGAAAAACCTCTCTTATGAAGGTTGTCAATTGTTAAGGCTTTGTTGTGGAAAGCAATCCACGCAAAGAAGTTGATTTTAGGGACGACTCCTTTCCTCCACACAGTATTCCACCTGTAGTCCAGAGCAGTCTTGGTGGTAAGAAACTCATAAGCTGATTTAACAAAAAAAAGCCCATCCTCCGTACCACTCCAGATGATTCTGTCATTCCTCCTGGTAGAATGAATTAAAACTGATTGGAGGATATTTGCAAGAAAGGTCACCTCATTATTAAACCCCTCCACAACTGGAATCTTCCACCAAGGAAAACTGGTGCTCCGGTCTATGAACTCTGCCACCCTGATTTGGGAGTTAGGGTTAGTCAAACCTCTCAGCCCAGCGAGATCCGCCCTCGACCCAAGGGCTTCTTCAATCGCCCACCTATCATTCCAAAAGAAAATGAGGTTGCCATCACCCAAAATCCAGCGAGCTCCCAGGCTGATCAAATGCCGGGTTTGGAGCATAGATTTCCAAAAGGTCGACGCCACGGAGGAGGTCTCAGCATCCAAGAAGGAAATGGGGCCAAGATACTTCTTTTTAACCAGCTTAACCCACTCCACCGGGTCGCTAGATAGAATCCTCCAAGCATGCTTCGCTATCAGAGCCAAATTCATAAGTCTTGATCTTCTCAACCCCAGACCGCCTTGGTCTATCCTCGAACACACCTTGTCCCAGGCAAAAAGGCGGAGTCTAGATTTCTCTTCGCTGCCAGACCATAGAAAGGTCCTCTGAATCTTCTCAATTTTGGAGTGAATCGCAATCGGAAGCATGAACACCGACATGAAGTAGGTCGGGATCCCCCGAAGACAAGCTTTGGTAAGGGTGGCTTTTTCGGCTTGCGACAGGAGTTTGCCCTTCCAAGTTCCGAGTTTCTTGTGAAGGCGCTCAAGAATCATGTTCCACATATCCCCACTCGCCCGCCCGCTATAAGATAGAGGCAACCCCAGATAGGACGTAGGCAGGGAATCAATAGTGCATTCAAGAATTCTAGCAATCCGAAGTTTCCTGCGTAGGGGAGTGTTAATAAAATAGATTTTGCTCTTGATGTAATTGACCTTTTGCCCTGCAGCTTGCTCATAACAGGATAGGATCCGCTTGAGCGATTTGGCTTGGGCAACGGACGCCCCAATGGAGATGAGGGTGTCGTCCAAAAATTGCTGATGAGTGACAGGATCAACTCTAGAAGTCAACAAAATGCCAGAAATCTTGTTCTGACGAAGAGCCTCTTTCATGGACCAACTCAAAACCTCCGCAAAAAGAATGAAAAGGAGGGGGGATAAAGGATCACCCTGTCTGAGGCCTCTGGCGCTTTGGAAATACCCAGCTGGGGACCCATTGACCAGGATAGAAAAAAAGGGAGTGGATATACAACTGTAGACAAGGTCAATCCAAAGTGGGGATGAAAGCCGAACTTGAGGAGGACTGCACACAAAAAATTTTGATCAACCTGGTCAAAGGCTTTGTTCATGTCGAGCTTAAGAAAAAGAGCAACATTCTTGGAGCGATAAGCGGAATGAAGGGTCTCATGGAAAGTGATGACACCATCAAGAATGTTTATGCCTTTAACAATGCTTCCCTGACAAGGATCAATTAGGATGGGGAGGATTGTTTTGAGTCTATTGGCTATAGACTTGGTAAGAATCTTGTAAAAAACATTGCACAGGCTGATGGGCCGATAGTCAGAGAAACTTTTGCAGGCGGGAGACTTAGGAATGAGGGCAAGAAAGGTGGAATTGAGTTTCGGGTGGATGGATATGGAAGCTTGAATAACCCGAATAGCATCACACACATCCGGACCCACGACCTCCCACATGACTTGGAAGAATCGAGGGGGAAACCATCGGGGCCAGGGGCCTTATCTGGTTGCATGGAGAACAATGCTTCCTTAATATCGAACGAGGAAAAAGGTTCCAAAAGCTTAATGCTTACCTCATGGGGGACTTTAGTCAAAAAATTGGCGAGCAGAGATTTCTGGACCTAAAGGTTGCTGTCTAGAGGAGTGCCAAGCAAATCCTAAAAAAAGTCAACCGCTTCGCTCCTGATTTCCTCTATCTCCCTGGTAATGCGCCCATCCTTACAAACCACTTCTCTAATCTTGTTGGCCCCTCTGTGCCTCATAGTAGACGCGTGGAAAAACCTCGTGTTGGTGTCTCCATTCTTCAACCAAAGGTCACGAGATTTTTGGCGCCAGAACATTTCCTCCCTAGCGAGAATAGAATGAAAGTCCACAAAAAGACTCCGCTCTTCCTCCCTGAGACCCTCAGTGTAACCTTCGAGTTCCATCCTTTCCTCCAAAACCTTCAGGTTCTCAGAGATGGATTTTTTGGACTTAAAAATGTTGCCGAAAACCTCTTTATTCCAAACTTTCAACTTTTCTTTGACCATTTTGAGCTTTAGAGCCACCCTCTTAGGAGCATTTCCTTCCACCTTCAATTGCCACCACGTTGAAACAAAACCTTTGAAGTCCTTGTGAGAGATCCACATGGATTCAAATCTGAAGGGGGTTTTAAAAATAGACCCATCATCCGCATCCAAGAAAATAGGGTTATGGTCAGACCCAATCCTTGGAAGAGCCGAAAGGATAGCCCCGCCAAGGATAGGAATGGCTTCTTGGGACATAAAAAATCTGTCGAGCTTGACTTGAATCAAACCGCTCCCAATCCTTCTATTACTCCAAGTGAAGGAAGCCCCTTTGAGTTCGATGTCGAGCAAGCCATTAGTAGAGACAAAATCCCTGAAGTCCTCCAAGCTGCGACTGAAGTGGTCGGATCCTCCTTTTTTTTTCGAAGGATGAAGGGGACAATTGAAGTCACCCCCTAAAACCCAAGGAAAATTACTAAAATTCTCCCTCATATGAGAGATAGCTTTCCACATTTTTGCTCTCTCTGTGGCAGAATTTGAAGCATAAACGTTGGACAAAATCCAGGAAAAATTGGTGGTTTTGGACTGGAACAGTACATTGATCATTCTGTTGGAAGTTGATAGCAAGTCTGCCCTCAAACCTCGAAGGGTCCCACAGAACCATGAGTCCTCCCGCTGTTCCCACTGCAGGGCTGGACAGACAATTTGCCTTGGCCCAAATGGCCTTCGCAACTTTATTAGAGGAGATAGCATCGACCTTGGTCTCTTGCAAAATAAGGATGGAAGGATTAGTCCTCCCATGGAGATCAGCCACTAACCTTCGTTTGGCTACACCATTCAGTCCTCTCACATTCCATGAGAGGACTTTCATATGGACAGTTTGAGGTTTTTCTTGCCTCCCCTTCCTTGTTGAGGGGGAGGTTTTGATGCATGCGCTTCGTCCGTCTGAGCGCCACAGTCATCCAGAACTAGCAAATGCTGGGTTCCATTTGCAATGTCATTTGCTGTCTCTTTTTCCTGCCTGTCTTTGTTAGGAGGATGGCCCTGCTTCCTCTCACTACCAAAATCCACACTTTGCTTTCGGCTCCTCGTGTTTCGGGGGCTAATGTGACCGGATTGTTCACCTCTCCTTCCTAAGAGGTAATCTTCTAGCATTGTTTGCGACTGGCTAAAATTGGGATGACCCATATCTTGGGGCAGAGAAACAATTTGAGTCACAATTTGGGATGGGGTCCGTTCCTTCTCTTCCTGCGATTCACTTTCCAAGTGGGAGTCTGCTCCTTGCTGATTGTCAGCCTCAAGTTTCTCGGGGTCCGATTGGAGAGTGGGATTCTCTTCAAGCTGAGAGAGTCCGACGCAGACTCTAGAGGGGCATGGAGATTCATGACCCTTTGCATCTGGAAGATTTGACTGCTTCACCTGACCTTCCCCATGCTCCAGGGGGTTGCCGTTTTCATGCTTTTGCTTACCCAATTTTTGAAGAGGACACTGGGATTGGAGGTGCCCTTGGGACCGACACTGGGGGCAGAAATCTAGTCTATTTTCATAGACAATAGCTTGTTTATGAATAAAGGTACCTCTAGACCGAAGAGTGATGAAAGTTGGGAGTTCCACCTCCAAATCTGCCAGAACGCAAAAATGGGCTTGGACAAACCTTGTTCGAGCTCGGGTGGGTGGGTCAATGGTGACCAACTCCCCAATGGAGTGCGCAATACCCCTTATGACATTTTCATGCCAGCCAAAGAGGGGAAGATTCGGGAGCCTAACCCATATTGGGGCAATGTTGATGTTCTGGGTATCAGGACTGAAATCCATGTCCCACTTCCTAAGGAATAAACTTTTGCGGCCCAAAAACCATGGCCCGCCAGCCATAATTTTACAGTAATCCTCCTTATTGTTTAGTCTAATGGCAAAAAAACCTCGGGATAGGGCCGCTAGCTCCATATGACCAGAAGTCCTCCATTTGCTTGCTGCCCACTTTCGGATAGTTTCCATGTCAGGACGGCCGCCAATGAATTTTCCTATGAGGGTAAATTTCTCAAACTCCATGAAGCTTGAAAGAACTTTCGTCGAGATGTCCAACTCATCCCCAACCGAAAACAACTCTTTGGTAAAAAACCCGTTTAGGGTTTCTAAGGCCGTTGCCTGGGCATAAGACTTTTGAGCCCCACCACCCCCTTTGTTTGGTGGGTCCTTACCTCGACTGACACCGTCAACAGCCCGGTCTTCTTCAATGGGTCCAGATGCTTCTGCACCTCTGGATCCCTGGTGCCCTTCGATTGCTCCGCTGCGCCCAAGACACGAACCATAGCCGCTCCCGGGATCCCCTGCAAACGACTTCTCGCCCATTGACATCTCCTCCCTCCCCGCACTTGGAGACTGCTGCTCCACTCTCCTACTGTTGGCGGCTGCTGGTTTCACCCTTCTGCTACTCTGCTGGTCGAAACCCTAGCTCTGCGGCTGCCCTGTGCTCGCTATTCCTCTCTGCTGCTCTCCCTAATGAAGGAATTTGTTTTCAAAATACCATGTCCTTAATTGTGATTTGTTGCAGTTTAAATTGGAAGAATGTTTCTTGAGATTTTAAGTTGAAGAATCATAATATTGTGTACTCTTGACATAGGGTGATAGTGTTAAAATTGTAATATCTAATTTTCTATTTATTTTTTGATATATACAAGTCTTTAGTTTGCTTGTATTGTTAATATTACTAGAAGACCTAATGAGTATTAGGCTGTGGTTGTAGACAACAGTGAGTGCTTTCCTGAGACGAGGGAATGACAAAGCTTAGGGAAAGAAGGAATGGCAATACTGATTGAAAGACATGATGTTATGACTATGTTGTCTACCACCCAAACGACTATATTAGATTGATCAGATAGCTGATTGATAATGGGTCACCAAGGACAGATGATGGGTTATCCTATACAAATGTACTAATATGGATGACTAATAGGTTGCTGATGGATGGATCAGTCTCAAACATATGGGCTCAAGACAAATGGTCTAGATGGATGAGCCCAGACATATGCATTTAGACGGATAGGTCCAGACTGATGATTGAAGGCTTATGATAGATAAGCCAGATGGATGGCTTATGTCGGCTTTTGTTCGTTGGGTATCTTGCAATCAGTTACTTGTTCTGCAAGTCTTTAAGCTCTTCCTTGGATGCTCCTCACTGCAAATTTGCACAACATATAACACATACAACATTCGCAATACAAGTCTGATACAAGACTATTCCATGGCATTCATCACGAAGTTAACTGCAACACAAGACTATGTTCTTCTCCACGCAATGAATTTGCACAACAATGGATTATCTCTCATTGATATGTATGGATCGATGATTACAAAAATGAAAGGGGGGTTGTATTTATAGGGTGGATCTGGTGGTTATTGTAACCAACTAGGCCCCAACGTCCCCAACTACCCTTTCGTTACAACACTTAACTAATCAGTATGGAAGTAATCCACCTATAACTAATCAGTCCTTAACACATTAGTTTGGGTCTAACTAATCAGTCCTTAACAATGAGACTAACTAATCAGTCCTTAACAAATATGATGACTGATCACACATATGTCAATTTGCATTACAAAACATGTTGAACAATGTTATTTGAATTTTCCAATTTCCTATTTAATTACATTGCATTCAATAGACATTTTGTCAAACATTGTGGCATATCATTTCTTTTTGGAACTGATGTCTACATATATCCTCCCCTTTAGAGTAGTTGATGTCCTCAATGAATTTCTGTGTTGTCCTGTGGGATTTTCAACATCCTTTGGCTCAACAGCCCGGAGTCCTTCCAATTCCTGCACCTAGAGCTTGAAGGCTTCCCGTTTATTGCAAAGTCTCTTGGCATAAATACTTTGCCCATCCTACTCCCATATAGTTGGCCCTATCTTCCATTTGTTGCAATTTTGACAACCTCGATTTGCGTTGAATAAATATTTAATTCATCTACTGCGGTGTTAGGGTTGAGGAAGATGGTTTCCTTTGTTCCATATGATCCTTGAGAGCTGCTTCGTGTTGTTGTGATTGAATCATTTTTCTACGCAATGCCTCTAGTTCATTCTGCCAAGTACTCTCACTATGGTTTTTTTGGGTCACTAATTATGCATTCTGTTGCAAAAGCAATTCCTTGGTTGATTTTTGGCGCACCATTTCTTCTTCCAAGGTAATAATAACTTGGTCCCTGTCACTTAGTTTGCTATGAAGGTTCAAGAGTTCCAAATGTAGGACATAATTTGCTAATTGTTGTTCTTTTTCATGTAGTTGTGCCTTCATAATCTATAGGTCCTCCTCAAGATTTTGCCTAGTCATATTCAAGTACTTGATCCCTTCAACTAACTCACACATCAAGTGCGCTACAAAATTAATCTGGCTGTACATCGATAGTAACTTTGATACCAACTCCATCTGCGGCCTTTGTTCTGTGGTGCATTAGGAAGGAGGATAAGTACCATTCCGAAGAACATACACCTTGATTGGCTTCAAAGAAAGGGTAGGTGTCTTGTCCAAAAATTTCAACTCCTTCCATGGTCTTTAAAGACTCAGTAGGTAGATTCCATGATTGTTCTTGGTAAATGCTGGAAATCTCTGCTTGCCAACCTCCCTTTTCATCCCATTTAACCAACTTATCTAGCTCTTCTTCTGTCATTAACTGCCATTTCTTCCATTGCCCCACACAACCTGTGTAAAATTGCATCCGCAACCTATCCATCACATGGGTTAACTTTGTGAAACAAGCTACCACTTGATGGTCAATACGTTCACCCATATCTGGTGGATCTAAAAATATAGGCATTTATAGTAGTATGTGTTTGTACCATTCGTCCTCAGTTTCCTCATCTTACCTTATTTCAAGGGGTTATTTTCCTTTCCCTGAAAGGCCAATGGGCTTCTTAGCTGCTTTCCCTTCTGTGATCATTGGCTGTTTTGTAGGTATCTATGATTGCCTACTTTCTCCTACTGCTATTACATCCTAGTGAGGTACATCAGTCTGTTGTGGGTCCTTTTCATGCACCGTTCTTGTCTCTTTCTCTTGAGACACTTTCGCTTCCACTAAAATATAATGTTGTGTTTCTTCCAACAAATTTTTAGTAGCTTTTTGAATGAGTGGCGATTATTTATTTTTTGTACCTACTGCTACCTCCTGTGTGGTGCCTGTGTCTACAGACCATCCTGTCGCCTTTGATTCCGCAGCTACGATCATATCCTCAAATGAGAAGGCCTGTAGGGTGTCTGTAAAGGGAGTCCTCGCAAAATAGGATTTTGGGGGTGCTTCAGGTGACTCCGAACGATCCCAAAATTGAGCTTATACCAAGAATTTTGTAGGCCCCACATGTACAATAATATTGGGTCCTAATAGTACATCTTTGAGAACAAAAAGGATTGTAAAATCTACCTCCTATGTTTCTATCTCCTTGGTTTGTGACCCCATTTGTGCTTTCTGCCACTGTTGCTCAATTTCACGGGCCACTGCTTGACTTTGAGCTATTTTCTCTATTGTTATTCCTTCCACCAATTTTGGTGACTATGATGGTGATGGTAATTGAAATTCCCTCCTCTTCCTTGCCAATGGCACAACTGCTTTTTTTGGTGGTGCAATTTCCTGTCTTGGGGCGCATCCTCCTCCCCTTCTGATTCCTCCATGGGTCCTTCCTCAAGTGAAGTTTTACTAAACCGTTACTTGACCCGCTGCTTTTTTATCGGAGTGCGCTTATTTACTTGGGGTTTAGCATTTATCCATCATAAAATTGATGGGGCTAACATAGGAAATTCCTTGGGAGGGTCCAATCCTAGAATCTGCACCCTTGCTCTATGCACTGCATCTAGAAACATACCTATTGCGTGGAAGACCATTGAGAAGTTTTTGGTGGTCCTCATCAGAAAATTCTGGATGTGGATTGCCAAGTAACCTGCCCAATCGTAGGCAACTCCCTTCTAAATGCCTTTTAGGTATGGAATCAACCAGACTAGCAAATTCAATGTCTATTGTTCTCTTGACATCCTGGTCATCAACACATTCAAGATACACTGCAACCCTGTATTTGACAATCGAGTCTACTTGACCCTCAACTACCATGTGCCAATAGGGTGTCAAGCTCCTCCTCCTTCAATGTGGTGATACTCTGAATCAACTATGGGGTCTTATTGGGATCCACATGTTCATTAAGTACATGTTGTCCACCTTTTGGTAATCCAAAGGTTCTCCTAAACTCTTCGATTGAAAAATCCTCTTCTACAGTCCACTTGCACCTTAATGATATTTTTTGCCATGTCATAAATCAGCAACATTTGTATCAGGTATTCCTTGAAGAAATCTTTGTCAAAATTAGGGACCTTCAAAATAAAATTAACTCCAGTGTCCTTAATCTTCTGTTTGAATTGGTATTTTGATGATGTTTGTTCCCACCATTGTCGGTGAAAATCCCCCGTGGTGCGAGTCCACGTGAATTTATTAATGGGTATTTGATCTTGCTATCCTTGAGTTCACCTTTTCTCAGGTGTACTTGTCCGCATATTGCCCCTCTAGTGCTGGAATGTTCCTAGTGATGGCGGAGCCATTTCTATGCCACTAACTTTGGAAAATCTTCCTTTCTCAGGGTTGTCCTTGTTCTCTCCCCTCTCGAACGTTCGGGCTCATTGATCTTAATCTACCCTGACCTATTTTGACACATCCTTCAATGATGATGACAATCATCTTTTTTGATACTTGAGACAGTCTTGACTGATCCTCTCCTCCAAACAACTATAGGCAAGACGACTCCTGTTTGATGGCTACAGGTGTAGATGACTCCTTCCCAGACGACTACAGTCCTGAGGGCTTCTTCCTAAAATGACTGTAGTCCTAATGAATTCTTCCTTAGACAACTGGAGTCCTGACAACTTTTTCTCTTAACGACTATAAGACTAGATGGCTCCCTCATGTTTGACGATTGTAGATCTAGACATATTCACTTGGTGGACTGACTGATGAAATCGTTTATTAGCGTGACTGATGGAGCTAGCGGTTCGAGGCTTCTTACAGTATATATGGGTTGTCTGGTGTTTTCTCTACAATTCATCAACTACGTCTAACTACGAAATTTGGATAAAAAATGCCTTGCAAATGCATTGTGTTCTATGAAATTTTCATGAAGTCCTGTAGAATTGCCAACTAAATGCAGTTCTTTGGCTTTGTCTTGTTTGCAATATGTTGATGCAAAGGTTGTGCAACAACAAGCTCTCTCCTTCTTGGCTATCTAATTTATAGCCTCTTCCTTTGGCCATTGCTACCCATGCAACTACTCTTTAACTACCACTTCTCGCCTTGACTGTCGCATGTGCGCCACCTTGCCACCTTTGCATGTGATTGTCGTCCTCTCCCTATTTTGTCTTTATATATATATATTTAAACTCTTATTTCACCAACGTCTCATGAAGATCATGACAATGCCAATGTAGACTTCCAATGTTTTCGATGACATTTCCTCCTGTTGATGACCGAGTCCCTTGACTACTAAATTCATCATCACCATACACTGATTTTTTTTATTGGTGATTTCAATGATTCCCTTGGCTTTGGGGGGTTTCCATCTGTGGTTGTTCCTCCCTCCTAACGTTCCCAATCCTTACAATATGCAAATCTGATCTATCTTAAACTTTTAGATGACTTCTTATTTATGTTGGCGGTTGATGAAAATCCCATAGATCTATTTTGCTACCAACATCCTGATGGATTCCTTGTCAAACATCATCCTAACTGATCCTGTTAGTCCATCCCTCTTTGTGACTGATTTCATCAGTATTGCTACTTCCTTGACTGATTCCACTAGATTTGCCATAATTAGGATGACTTAGTTCTATTCTGCCATTTGCATGATAGATTTTGCCCTTTGCATGACTGTTGCCATCATTAGGATGGATTCTGCCACCTTCCTAACTGATTCTATCAGTACTTCCATCCTCAAGATAGATTCTACCACCTTCATGACTGATTCCATCAGTCCTTCCATCCTCATGATATATTATTATACTGTCATCAACGTAGAAAAATTCAGTCCTATTTTGCACTTGATGACTATCTATCCTCTCGTTCGGATGGTGATTCCCTTATCTTCCATTATTTTGATGAATCCTTTGTGCAACTTGTCCTTTGCCTCAAAGTCCACCCTCTTGCCTTCTGGAATTCGCTCTTTCTTGGCATATCAAATTGTGAGCTATATTTCTTGGAGGCATTTTATTCCTATTCCTAAATCCATGTCTCCGTCAAACCAGATCGAATCTTCGTCTCCCTTTGTCTGGTAGGATATCCCTTATGTTGGGCTACTGTACTCCTAGCTGCTCGAGATTCAATCGGCCCCTTGGTCACTCATGACGATGTCTTTGATTTATATGAGCTCACTGAGGTAGACTTGATGGTATATTTTCATGAGTTCATAGTTGTTGGTTGGTTCGAACTATGTTTGCAGATAGCCCTTACGGTCCATCCTGTGGACTAGTCGACCTATGGGTAGCAAGAGGGGAATTTCTTCCTATTGAGCTATCGCGAAGGAGACCAACCAACCCCCCCCATTGGTTAGGCACACTTGGGTTGCCCATAAGTCTTGATGAACTTCTTGGGTTACACAATTTGCCTTTATTTTTGGCCTGGTCAATGAGTTCCATTCTAGTTTTTTGTTTTGTATGATCTTGGGTTTCAGGCATCAACTACCTCAAAATCCTCAATCTTCTATCTGCTCTTATCAATATTCTTCTCCACCTCATTTCTTAAAAGCATCCTTAAGGTGCACATTGAGATAAGGCTTCCCTATACTGGTATGAGAAGGTGAAATCCATGCTTGAATAATTCCTTCTACAATATTTATTGGCCAATTTGATGTTTCCTAAACCCTTCTTTGCAATCATCTAACTTTTTTCCTTTGTCTTCGTAATTTATATGTAGCAAGCTGATACTCTACTACCTCCTGACGTTTCGATGGTCTTCTGATTGACTCATATTCACTACTTGAATGATTTTTTATTCTTCCTTCCTCTTCCTCTTGAGGCATTAGTGGTTCATCATTTTCAATCACTTAGACTATTTCAAGGAATCAGACTCCTAATTGCTGACTTCGAACTTCATCCCTTCGCATTCTTTGTTCCAGATTGGGACATGGGTAGGGTGTATTAGGGTCCCTAGAAATATTTTTGTCACTACTTGATTCTTCCAACCATTCGCAATTCCTAGGTTGTTCAACAACTTTTTTAACATCCCTCCACAAAATTGCAACTGTTTGTTCCTTGCTTACTTGATGTCCTATATTATATATAAGACCTTGTTGCAGTTCTCTTATCATTTCTTGTTTTGGTGGCCTTATGGTATGTTGTCTTCTGGAATGTCTTGTCAATGGTTTAGTGCTCGAAGAGTCTTCAGTATTCAAAAGGATTCTTAGTGTTTTTGAATATGAACTACTAGAGCCCAAGGAAAATAAGCTACTTTTGAGGGTACTTCCTCATTGCCTTCTGTGCTTCCCCTTAACTCCCCTTGTTTCCTCTCCAGTTGTTCAAATTCATCCAACTCGGCTCTTCGTACTTCTTCCCATTCCTACATTCATTGCATGGTCTCATCCAACTCCTAAACCACTTGTTCTCACAATCTTGCATTATGCATCCTTAAGGTTTCATATTTTTCCTGCAACCTATGTGTTCCCTAATCATTTGTTGAAAAACTCTTAATTCCTCATTTCCCTCTTCTTCCACTTTTGGTTCTTGCTCTTGCAATGCGACATTCGTGAGGGTCCGAAGTCGTTCTTCTCCTTCATTACTTGGGAATCTAACATGAACTTGTAATCGCCTTTGTTCTCCTTCTTGAGGTTCCAACTCTCTTTGATCGATTATAGGTTTTATTTCTACTTTTAACCACTCTAGGTTTGTCTATTCTTCCTCCCTAACATTCCTACTTGGTTCTCCATGTTCATAGTATCGTATTCCTGGTCGTGATTCTTCTATTTTGTTCTTCCAAAAGTTTCTCCTGATGCTTCTAAGCTGATAATATTCACTTGTGCCTATGCTTTGTACACTTTCAACTTAGAACCATTTACATTTTTGGGGAAAACTGTACCATACAATTTCTTTAACTGGACAACCCCATTGTCAAGTACTTAAACCTGAATGGTCCAAGCCATAGGGTATTCAATTTTCTTGGCTTGATTTCTCGCTTCCCATCATACTTGAGTACTAGGTCGCCAGTATTCAAGTCCAATTTTTGAAGATGCTTATCATGCCAATACTTGTGTCTTCGTTGGGAAATCTCTATCACTCACTGTCCCATTACCCTCTTTTCTCCCAGGTGTATGAGTGTTGTGAGCCTTTCTTCCATGCTATCTTCATCACTCAGGCGATTCTCTATTGCTATTATCAAACTTGGGACAAGAATTTCCATTGGCACTACCGCCTATTGCCCATACATCAATTGGAAAGGGGTATGATTTGTGGTTGGTTTGAAGGTTGTCCTATATGCCCAAAGGGTTGCTGGTAACTGTTCTTCCCAATAGGTGCCTTCCACACGACATGTTTTATACATTATAGAGACCAAGACTATTTGTTACCTCTACCTGCCCTTTCACCCAAGGGTAGTAGGGCTAGAAAATGAGTGAAAAATCCTAAATTCCTCTGTTAAGTTTTGTATGATTTCATTGATGGAATGGCCTCCTCTATCACTTTTTAGTTGAAGAGGAATTCCAAACCTAGTGATAACTTGTTCATAGAAAAATCGAGCCATGCTCCTTGCAGAGTTATCTGGTAAGGCCCTTGCTTCTACCCATTTTGTCAAATATTCCATTGCCACCACAATGTATCAATATTTCCTTCTTTTGCTTGTTCATAATGGTCCCACAAAATCCAATCCCCACCTTTCAAAAATTTCTTGAGGTTGGTAAGGGTGCAATGGCATGAAGTCTCGCTTTAACGACTTTCCTGTTCTTTGACATGTATCACAAGCCTTTACATATTTTCTAGCATTGTGATAAAGGGTAGGCCACCATAGCCCAGCCAACAAAATTTTCCTAGCTGTTGCATCTAGTCCCATATGGCCTTCTACCAATCCCTCATATGTCTCTTTCAATATCTATTTTACTTCCTCTTCCATAACACATCTTCTTAGAATGTGGTCTTCCCCCATATTGTATAACAAGCCTGCAATCAATGTGAAGGGTGTTGACTTTACTTTGATCTGCTGTCATCATCTCTTTTGGAAGCTCTCTTGTCGATAAGTATTCCTCGATATGCTTATACCACATAGGTACTACACTTATCATGAATAAATGTGTGTCATGGAACTCATCCTGTATTCCCCCTTCTGTAGGTTCTCCCAAGCAAATCCTTGATAACTTATCCACTATTACGTGCTTCTTCCTAGGTATTACTACCACTTGAAACACGAATTCTTGTAGTGTGATAAGCCATATATTTACTCGTCCATATATCATCGGTTTATTGATTAGGTATAGCAACGCCTGATAATATACATAGAAAGTGAATGAGTTGGCTAGTAGATAATGGCTGTACTTTTGCACTGCATATACCATCCCCAATGCTTCTCCTTTAGTCATGCTATAATTTTCTTTGCTTTGGAAAATAACTGACTCGCAAAGTATATGAGCTGGTCTAATCCAAATTGTCCCTCTTGAGCTAAGGCACAACCACTTACAAATTTCGAAGTCACTATGTGAACATGGAATTGTTTCTCCCAATTTGGGTAAACTAGGATAAGAGCCTTCACCCAATGTGCCTTTAGGCCCTCAAAGGCCTCTTGGTGTTCCTCTACCCATTTGAAAGGAACACTCTTATGTGTAAGAGCATCTAATGGATGAGATATTTGTGCATAGTTTCTTATAAACCTCCTATAGTAGCCCACTGTCCCTAAGAAGGTTTTTATAGAACTCATGTTGTGTGGTTCTTCCATCAACAATATTACTCGTATCTTGTCTAGGTCTGGTTTCAAGCCTTCTTGACATACGATATGTCTTAGCAACTTCACATATGACACCATTAAGACACACTTCCTTGGGTTTAATGCAATTTGAGCTTTCCTACAAAATCTCATGCATAAATACCATTTTCCACTATGAAAGTGGTCTTCAACTTATCCTCCTCCGCAATGCTGATTTGATTATATCCTAAAAATCCGTCTAAAAACGAATAAATTTCATGGCCGGCTACTTCCTCCAAAATTGAATCTATAAAAGGAATTGGAAAGGGATCCTTTATGGTTATGTAATGTCCCTTTCCTAGCCAGTCAGTGGATCACATGGAGCTAGCCTACTCTTGGGTTCCCCTAGGTTATGTCAGGTGTTGGGAAGCCCATTGGAGGGATTGCAGTCGTCTTCAGTCTTCAAAATGCTTTTAGTTGCCAGCTTTTTGGGTCAATCCGAGCCTTGGAGTATGGACTTACTATTTTTAGTAAGTCAGTGGATTAGGGTTTCAGACATATTGGATAGTAAAGTGAGACTCTTTGGCGAAATGGGTGTCCAAATATACTTCTAGTTTGTGGATTGGAGTGGCAGAGGTTAGAGTTTTTAATGGACAAAGTTTAATTATATTAAATTAAATTAAATATTTAATTTAATATAGTTTACTTTAATATTTTTATAAAATGGAGTTATGAGGTTATTAAAAAAGTCACTTAAGTTATATTATAATGTTATAAAGTGACTTATTTTCCTAGCAAAAAAAAGGGATGCCACTCATATGAATCTTATAATGTTTTATTATGTAAATAAAGTGAAATTAAAAAAAAAAAACATTATTAATTCATATTTTACCCACCAAGGAGGTCGACCCATTGGAGAAGTTATAAAAGCACATCCAAGGCTTCATTTTGGGCATTCTTGGCTTGTTATTTACTGGAGCAAACATTGTGGAGACTTGCAGAGTTTTCTGGCAAGGGTTTTCAGCTTGTTCGGAGACGAAATCCTCCAGCAAGGACATCACTTTTGGGATTGGAAGACATCCTCAAAGTGATTTAGAGCATTTTCGTGATAGGGAATGTATTGTGCTTTGATTGTAGGTGATTCTTGAGGGTTTTAGAGGAGCAAACATCAGATTAATTGTAGATACATTTTATTGGCATCATTTCAGCAAAGGTCATACCTTTTCAACCTATTTTTAGAGCATTTCATTGGGATTCGAGCTAGGGTTTGTGAGCATTAATTTGGGTGCCATTCTCCTATAGACCTAGCATGGATTTTGAAGTTGGTTTCAAGGGTTTTTAGGTAGATTTGAGTATCATCTTTGCTATTGTACTTTTCCGGTACCTATCCGTACAGTTTTAGCAATTAATGTGAAAGTTTTGGGGCTGAAAAAACACCATTTTGCATGTGGGTATTGACAGAGTTGGAACATCAACAAATGGGTATGTTTAATTTGATATTTTGAAGATATTTACCCATATGAGTATTCTAAATAATTGTTGTAAACTTGTAGATTTGAAATTATAAGATTCTTGATTGAGGGTTTCCTCAAGAAAGCTAAATTTTCAGTGTTTATGCTATTAAACCTATTGCATGTTTATGGGTATTGCATAAAATTGATTATTCAGTGCTTAAATCATCTGAGTATCATTGCATGTTATAGTTATGGTTTCTACTCACCTGGGTATCAATGCATGTAGCAAATTAAGTCATAGTTTTGCAAGACAAATCGAAACACAAAAAAAAAAATTATTATCCAGATTTGGGGTGGAATATTACAGTGGTATTAGAGCTCAGCCTATTCTGCCATCCTGTTGGGTAACTCAAAGATTTGAAATTTCAGTTATGTAGCATGGCATCAAATAGTGAAGAAGAGTTGGTCAAAATATTGTTTAATGCAGGGGTTAAGCTTGGGCACCTATCTCAGCCCAAGGATGTTCTTCTCAGCACTTTGAGTGAAGTGGAGGATTGTCTACACATGGTAAATCAGTCACCTTCTAAGGTGATACAAACAGCTATAGCTCCTACAATGACTTCCTTAAAACAGCATGAATGGTTGAGACATACAGATAAGGAGGTAAGACTCATGGTCACTTCTTGCTTGAGTGAAATTTTGAGAATTTCAGCTCCTAAAGCTCCTTATGATGATAACACTTTGAGGAAGATAATGCAGCGGTTAGTTGATAGTTTCAAAAATTTGGGAAATGTCACAAGTTCCCATTTTTCTAGGAGAGTTACCTTGCTTGAAACATTTGCCAACATTAGATTTGGTAACATCATGTTAGATTTAAATATGAATGATTTGATTTGCCAAATGTTTCATCATTTCATTGCTACAACTAGATCAGAACATGCTGATAATGTTATTGCAGCCATGAGAGATATTATGGTTTTGATCATCAATGAAAGTGACAAAATTCCTCAACCACTTTGGACTATGTTAGTGGTTGTTTGGAGGCAATATTTGGTTGCTTCTCCTGTTGCTCATGATTTGGTTGACAGTGTTGTGAAAGGGTGTGAGAAGAAGTTGAGACCTTTCTTGGACAACGAAGAGGTTGGGAAAGAAGAGGAGTTCAAAACCGAAATGTTGTGTGAAGACAATGACACTCCACAGGAGGTATGTATAATTGAAACTCAGATTGATTTTAATAACATGCATGCACTCATTGTTGATGAAACTGAACAAGGGGAAAAGAACACTACAGTAAACTTTGTTGCTGATTTAGACCACTCAAAAGGAATCTCTAAGGTTGACCAATGCTTTGATGGCACTATTAGAATTAGTGCTAATGATGACAAATTTGTTCAGTTTACTAATGCCAATGCAGAGACAAAGAATGATGAATTTGTTACAACAGCTTATTATGATGAGTTCACTAATGCCTTTTCAGATGCTAAGCATGTTGAAGGTGATATAGATTTCCAATCAGCACATGATGACACTTCCCTATCACACTTCGGTGATGATAGTACAGATGGATGTGGGTTTAGTTTCAAAACTAAACCTATGAAAGTAAGTGTGCCGGGTAACTTCATTTTCTTTGATGATCTACAGAGCGATTTACGTACTGAGATAGACATGCATGATGAAGCAAAATTAAGAGATCAACTCTCAGTGCCTTGGGATCCGGGTGTGTTGACACCTAATACTGTTGAAGAAATGCTTGGGAGTGAAATTCCTCTTATCCCAAGTAAAGAACAAACAATGGAGCATATAATGTGCAAAGAGGAAACCCCAGTAGATGTTGATTTTGCAGAATATCATCAGGAAAATAATTCTGGAAACTTAATGTATAAATCTGATTTTGATGTCAGAACTAGTGAAGACATAATTGTTGCTGCATTAACTTGTTTTGATGACACCCACAAATTCATTGAAGAACTATATTGGAAGGTCCAAATTGAGAAGAGGAAGAAGGGTGTTGAAGGGTTAGTCACTATTGCAGATTTGAAGACATTAATAGCAGCCTTGGGAACTATGAAATCAGATTTCATGAACATACTTGTAGACAGGGACCATTATATCAGGCTTACTTAAGAGACCCATAGTGCATTAAAAGGAAAAGAGGAAGAGGTTGATAGGCTCACTACGGAGCTTAAGTCTTCTAGAAGTTCTTTGTCATAGGCACACATTTCATTGCATGAAATAGAGATGAAACTTGCTGCTGTAATAGATTCCACTAAACAAGAGAATCAGGAAAGAGCCAAGGAGATTGGGCAGTTGGTTGAAGAGCTTGATAGCATTCATGAGGACTTTGAATTAGTCCACTGTCCCATGAAATCAGAAGACACTATTTTAGAGCAGCAGGTTGATTGGTTCGAGCATGAGGACAGTAATGAGATCCAGTGGATTGGCAATCTATTATTTGAGGTGGATAGTGAGACAACCTTTAACAATCCACTCTTTGAGATGCATCATGATGATGATTTACTTCCTTTGACGGATCATGTTGGGTCGAATATTTGTGACATGGTGTTGAACCTTGTGGATTCACCACAGGGAGAGGAGATTAATAAAGATTCAACAGCTGATGTGATGGAGAGGCTTTGTGATGTACCAGCAAACATTCCTAATTCCTATATAGATGACATTCATATGATGTTTGGTATGGTGCAGCCTCAGTATGTTAGAGCCTTTGAGGAGGTGAATTTCTACACCCAGGATCGCATGCTGGTGTTTCTAGGCATTGAGAACGATGGAAGGTGCGTGCCTTGGGAGTTGGTTAGCCAAAAGAGTGAAAGGGATGCTGTTGTTTGCTTTTTGAATGGCTATATGGATTGGAGGGAGATTCTGAAGATGAACTAGAGGTTTGTTGGATTGGTGACTCTCTGAGAGGCTAATTCAGTTGATGGTATGATCAAACTTTGCATTCTATTTGGTAGGTCTCTATTTTGCAGCAGTTATGCTTCTCATGGAACGCTGATTCTTCTAAAATCAGACTTTGAGATGCAAATTTCAGACTTGGACAGCTTTAGTTTTGATCATTTTCGGGTCATTCAGCCTTCGGGTAAGAATTTTTTCAGTCAACTCATGTTGATAGATTTCCCAATTTTTGATTCTGCTTTGAGATTCATTGTTGTTCGAGTGTGTGGTTACTCCTGGAATGAATATATGATCACTTGGAGGTTGAGTAACAACTTGATGTTCTCAGACCTTGTTAGTGGAAGCATTCCCGAGATGCTTATTCGTAGAATTGACATTGCAACCCACTTCTATATCAGCTTCTTGTTGGAGATTGATCAGTGCTTTCATCGGTTCACCGAGGTGAGAATTGCAGAGCAACATGTTATTCTAATGAGCAGATTGCATTCTTGGATGCACAATACCATGTTGGACAGTGGGAGCACTGGAGTTGTTCATACAGAGATACTTTGGCATGATACTTTTCATGACATAGAGCTTGGCCGCTACAGGAAATCCAATTCAGATTTTGAGGATGAGTATATTATTTGGTTGTAGGAGCAGGGAGTGCAGTTGGTGCACAATGGATTTCTTGTTGAGATCAGAGTGGTGCAGCGTCAGCATGGTGGATTTCTCCTAAGGATTGTTTGGGATCCTAGTATTTTTGTGACTATAGCCAGGAGCAGATATTTGACTAGAGTATATTGGAGTATTGCTTGAGGACAAGCAATCTTTGGGAAGGGCGGACTGTAATGTCCCTTTCCTAGCCAGTCAGTGGATCACATGGAGCTAGCCTACTCTTGGGTTCTCGTAGGCTATGTCAGGTGTTGGGGAGCCCATTGGAGGGTTTGCAGTCGTCTTCAGTCTTCAGAATGCTTTTAGTTGCCAGCTTTTTGGGTCAATCCGAGCCTTGGAGTATGGACTTACTATTTTTAGTAAGTCAGTGGATTAGGGTTTCAGACATATTGGACAGTAAAGTGAGACTCTTTGGCGAAATGGGTGTCCGAATCTACTTCTAGTTTGTGGATTGGAGTGGCAGAGGTTAGAGTTTTTAATGGACGAAGTTTAATTATATTAAATTAAATTAAATATTTAATTTAATATAGTTTACTTTAATATTTTTATAAAATGGAGTTATGAGGTTATTAAAAAAGTCACTTAAGTTATATTATAATGTTATAAAGTGACTTATTTTCCTAGCAAAAAAATGGGATGCCACTCATATGAATCTTATAATGTTTTATTATGTAAATAAAGTGAAATTAAAAGAAAAAATATATTATTAATTCATATTTTACCCACCAAGGAGGTCGACCCATTGGAGAAGTTATAAAAGCACATCCAAGGCTTCATTTTGGGCATTCTTGGCTTGTTATTTACTAGAGCAAACATTGTGGAGACTTGCAGAGTTTTCTGGGAAGGGTTTTCAGCTTGTTCGGAGACGAAATCCTCCAGCAAGGACATCACTTTCGGGATTGGAAGACATCCTCAGAGTGATTTAGAGCATTTCCGTGATAGGGAATGTATTGTGCTTCGATTGCAGGTGATTCTTGAGGGTTTTAGAGGAGCAAACATCAGATTAATTGCAGATACATTTTATTGGCATCATTTCAGCAAAGGTCATACCTTTTCAGCCTATTTTTAGAGCATTTCATTGGGATTCGAGCTAGGGTTTGTGAGCATTAATTTGGGTGCCATTCTCCTACAGACCTAGCATGGATTTTGAAGTTGGTTTCAAGGGTTTTCAGGCAGATTTGAGTATCATCTTTGTTGTTGTACTTTTATGGTACCTGTCCATACAGTTTTAGCAATTAATGTGAAAGTTTTGGGGCTGAAAAAACACCATTTTGCATGTGGGTATTGACAGAGTTGGAACATCAACAAATGGGTATGTTTAATTTGATATTTTGAAGACATTTACCCATATGAGTATTCTAAATAATTGTTGTAAACTTGCAGATTTGAAATTATAAGATTCTTGATTGAGGGTTTCCTCAAGAAAGCTAAATTTTCAGTGTTTATGCTATTAAACCTATTGCATGTTTATGGGTATTGCATAAAATTGATTATTCAATGCTTAAATCATTTGAGTATCATTGCATGTTATAGTTATGGTTTCTACTCACTCGGGTATCAATGCATGTAGCAAATTAAGTCATAGTTTTGCAAGACAAATCGAAACACACAAAAAAAAATTATTATCCAGATTTGGGGTGGAATATTACAGGTTACAACATTAAGACTCCAAAAATCCACACAAATCCTAATATTATTGGTTTCTCTTTTCAGGGTAATATGTAATGTCCCCTTCCTGACTTATTAGTCCGACAGATGAGATTAGCCTACTCACGGGTTCCCGTAGGCTAAATTGGGTGGATGGGAACCCATGGTGATCATATTGAGGCCACTTTCAGTCTTTAGTTGCCGGTTTCGGTGGCTTATTTGGTAATTGGGAGGAAACTTACTATTTATAGTAAGTCATTTTGCTAGGGTTTCAGCCAGAGCGGACGGTACGACTGGATTGTTCGGCGAAATGGGTATCCAAATCTATGTTTAGTTGGAGGTTTGGTGTGGCAGAGCCTAGAAATTTTAATGTCCGAAGATTTATCTATATAAAATTAAATTAAATATTTAATTTTATATAAGTCATTATGTTTTATGAAAAGGTTATTTAGAAGTCACTTAAATAAATATTATTTCATAAAGTGACTTTAGTTGTGCAATAAGGGGGGATGTCTTAATGATGGAAAATAAAGAATATTCTAGAAGCAAATTTGAAATTGAAGTTTTTTTCCCTCCAAAGCCATCGACCTCTTTGGAAGACTCTATAAATTGGGGTTTGGGCATTCATTTTTGGGCATCCAGATTTGAGAACAAGCTTTGGCATTTTGGGAGACCACTTGCAGAGGAATTTGCAGGAGTCGAGCTTATTGGGGACGACAACCTCCAGTAAGGGCATCCACTTCGGGTATGAAAGATTACCCCTGGCGGATTTATTGTGGTGGTTTCATCCAGAAATCACACTAGGGCGTTATTGTGAAGTTTGACAGAAAAATTACAGAGAATATTGGAAGGGTTTGTGGCTCCATTCTTCATTGTTATTAGCAGCAGCCATTCCCTCTCTGGCCGTACCATGCAGGGCCAAAATACTGGTGCGATTCAGATTGCATACATCAGGGTTTGTGTTGCAAAGCCTTGACATCTTTATAGCAGGCATAAGGATCAGAAAACGTGGCATTCTGAGTGGAGATTCTGCAGAACGTTGAACACACAGCCCTTGACAGCCGTACTGTACCTGACAGGAGCTAGGCGTGACAGTCCTGGACTGAATCGCTTGGGTTTGGGAATGATAACTGTGTCAAGAAGGGGCGGTGGCTAGTAAGGAGGACTCAGCAGTGCATATCAAGTGGGGAAGCCTGCAGATTAGTCAATATTAATCCTTTTCAGTCCTTTCAGATCGTCTGGTAAATATCTGATGTAAATTTCAGACAGTTATAAGTGTGAAATGTTTAACTTCAAACTATATTCCTTGATGGGTTTTGAGTATTTATGTTAGTATCCTTCCTTGTCCGAATTTCTGGTGTGTTTGTTGTATAAATCTGAAGTATTTGTGAGTTTGAGTAAGCTGATTAAGAGTTTCAGTTTCTTCCTAATTATTTTCAAAAAAAAAATACAAAAAATCATATATTGCAAAAACACAAAAAAATTAGAAGGCAGATCCGGGTGGGTTGTTACATGGTATCAGAGCCACGTCAACACTGCCATCCTGTGGGGATTTGTGCTTTTCATGAGTGAAAGGGACAGAAGAGCAGCGGAAAGAGAGAAGAAAAAAGCAATCCAAATGGGGGAACGAATTAATGAAGAGCCAAGCCTCATAAACGTATTAAATGCTCTAACCAGAGCACAGGTTGACATGCAAAGAGAAATGCAGAGAAATCAGCAAGCCATAGCTGAAGCTTTGAGGGAGGTAACATCAAGTTTACGAGGAGCTAATATTGGAGGACAAAATGGAGAAGCCAGTACATCACACCAGCCATTGACAAGGGGAAGCAGTAATACTCCTAGACCTACACAACCCTCTTTCATTCCGAGAGAGGAACCCCTTGAACAAGAGCAGCAAGTGATATCAGATGAGACCATGATAGAGTGGTGGCGTCAGTATGAAGCTTTTCCTGAAGGGCTTAAAGCTAATTTGTCTTTCGAGAAGTATTGTGCACAAAAACAAGGAAGAGCAGAATTTGGAGGTAGACATCAGGATCACCGAAGACAACCAGCTCCGAATGACCTTCAGCAAGCTCTGAACAAAATAACCATTCCTCATTTTGACGGAAGTGGAAAAAGTACAGCAAGGGCTTGGGTTGAAAAACTGGACAGCTTCCTATCGCTTAGGCCAATGCCAGAAGAAGAGGCAATCAAATTTGCCACATTACACTTGGACGGAGCAGCACATGACTGGTGGTTTCACGGACTCACCACATTGGGTCATGGGACAATCACTACATATGATGAGTTTACTAATAGACTCATTGACCGTTTCGACAAGAAGGATCCAGAACTGCACTTCCGGGAGTTGGCTCAGCTGAGGCAGAATGGATCAGTTGATGCTTTCATTGCAGAATTCCAGGGGCTATCAGTTAAGGTGCAAGACATTTCTGAAAAAATATTGGTAATCCTCTTTGTAGAAGGCTTGTCCGAGCCACTTCGTGGATGGGTGAAGGCTTTTGAACCGCAGACATTACAGGAAGCAATGAAGAAAGCCCGCAATATGGAATTTGCTGTTCCGAAAAACAAACCTTCATTTAAACCATTTCAGGGCAGCAAGGAAAAAGATAAAAAATATTTTCACAAACATCCTCAACAGCCAAAGGTGGAGCAAAAGAGGTTAGGGGATGAGGAACTCAATGAACTAAGAAAGAAGAAATTATGTTTTCACTGCAGGGAACCATGGGACTTGTCACATAAGTGCTCTCAGAAGGCTCAGGCAAGGAAAATGGCACAAAAGGAGTACTTTGAAGTAGAAACTTCCGAATCAGAAAAATCAGACCAGCAAAGTGATTCAGATGACAGTGATGATGAGAAAACAGGAAAAGAGCCTGAAAAGAGTGAGACAATAGCTCAGCTATATAGCTTTCAGAAGGGCAGTTCATTCAAGGTTCGGGGGGTCCTGAATGGGCAACGAATAATCACTCTTATTGATACAGGAGCGACACACAATTTCATTGATGCAGGGCTGATCGACAAGAGGGGAATAGAGACTGAAAAATTTGATGGATTCAGAGTTCTAGTAGCAGACGGATCAGCAATTCAGTGTGATCGCAAAATCTCTAATCTACGGATCAGATTAGGAGAATATGATCTTAATGATGAATTTTATGTTGTCAACATCGGTGACACCCATGCAATCCTGGGAATGCAGTGGATGCGATCTCTTGGAGAATTCACTATGAATTTACATGCCATGGAGATGAAGTTTGAGGTTGCTGGAAGGAAAATTGTCTTAAGAGGAATGTCAGATGGAGGACCAAGAGTTGTGTCTATGAGACGTATGGAAAGATTATTTAGACATGATGAGATTGAGTGGGCAGCAGAATGCCTTATCATGCCAGCTGGTAAGGAAACACAGGTAGTCACCTACCATCCGGAGATACAGAAGATTTTGACCAGACATGCCAAGGTGTTTAGTGACATACCACCTGGGAGGCCACCAGAACGTGGAACAGAGCATATCATAGAATTAGAGGATGGGGCGAAGACAGTCATTACTACACCTTACAGGCACCATAAGAGGCATAAGGACGAGATCGAGAAGGCGATCAAGGAGCTCTTGGACATGGGGCATATTCGACCGAGTAAGAGTCCCTTTGCTTCCGCCGTTGTGTTGGTTAAAAAGAAGGATGGCACATGGAGGATGTGCGTTGACTATAGAGAGCTGAACAAGAGGACAATAAAAAACAGGTATCCTATCCCTCGCATAGATGAGCTTATTGATGAGCTCCACGGTGCCTGCTACTTTTCGAAGATTGACTTGAGGTCGGGGTATCACCAAATCAGAATGAGGGAACAGGATATAGAAAAGACAGCGTTCAGGTGTCACCTTGGCCACTTCGAGTTTTTGGTTATGCCATTCGGCTTAACCAATGCCCCAGCGACATTCCAGTCCTGTATGAACAGGACTTTCAGCAGACAACTCAAAAAATATGTTTTGATCTTCTTCGACGACATCCTAGTTTACAGTCGCACTTGGGAGGAGCATCTGCAACATCTAGATGAGGTATTGAGCATATTAGAGCAGGAATATTTTTATGCTAAGGAGTCGAAGTGTGATTTTGGCATGACAGAGCTTCTCTATCTAGGACATATCATTAGTGCCGAGGGTGTACGCATGGACCCTGAGAAGATCAAGGCCATTATGGATTGGCCAACTCCTACGAACCTCACTCAGCTTAAGGGGTTCTTCGGATTGTGTGGATTCTACCGGAGGTTCGTGAAGGGTTTTTCGCAGCTAGCTGCTCCGCTCACCGATTTAACCAAGAAGGGGGCATTCTCATGGTCAGATACTGCACAAAAGTGTTTTGAACACTTCAAACAGGTCATGTGCTCGTGCCCAGTATTAGCTATACCAGATTTCTCTCAGCCATTTGAGCTTCAGTGTGATGCCTCGGGAGAAGGGATTGGAGCGGTGCTAATGCAGAACAAACATCCGATAGCCTTTGAGAGTCGGAAGCTCCAAGGGGCTGAACGGGGTTACTCGGTGTATGACAAGGAAATGTTGGCCATTATGCATGCATTGGCCAAGTTCAGACAGTATTTGGTAGGAGGTCGATTCACAGTGAAGACTGATCATAACAGTCTTCGATATTTTCTTAACCAGAGGGATCTCAATGAGAGACAGCAGAAATGGGTTAGTAAGCTACAAGCTTACGACTTTGACATTGAGTATGTCAAAGGTAAAAAGAATATTGTAGCAGATGCATTGTCTCGGAGACCGTATTTGGGAGCTATGTCAGAAGTCTCTGCAGTTTGGAGAGATGAAATTTCTGCTGACTATGCTAAGGACCCTTGGACATCTAGTTTGTTGGATGGCACTACCTTAGATGACAGATATACAGTGGTTCAGGGGCTGATAATGTACAAAGACCGGATCTTCCTACCGCACAATTCCAGTTTTAAGAAGAGGATTCTACAGAACTTCCATGATGATCCCACAACAGGACATGCAGGATTCTTCAAAACATACCGAAGCATCAGGGAGCGGTTTACTTGGAAGGGGCTCAAGAACGAGGTCCTTCAGTATGTGAGAGAATGTGCCATCTGTCAGCAGAATAAAGATGAGCACACGTATCCCGCAGGGTTATTGCAGCCATTACCGATTCCTAACCAAAAATGGGAGGGAATTTCCATGGACTTCATCACTGGATTGCCCAAGGTGCAGGGCAAAGATTGTATATATGTGGTAGTTGACCGGCTGACAAAATTTGCACATTTCTTTGCAATTTCAGCAACGTTTACAGCAGCTCAGGTGGCCGAGTTGTTTTTCAGAGAGGTGTTCAGATTACATGGGATGCCTAAAACAATTGTCAGCGACCGAGATAGTAGATTCCTGAGCATGTTTTGGCAGGAGTTATTCAGACTTGGGGGCACTGAGCTGACTCCCAGTACCAGCTATCACCCTCAGACCGACGGTCAGACAGAGATAGTGAACAAGTGGTTGGAGGGCTATCTTCGAAATTATGTCTCGGGTCAACAGAATGCTTGGATCAAGTGGTTGCATCTCAGTGAGTTCTGTTACAATACTACCCACCACATGACTATAGGGATGACTCCATTCAGAGCTTTGTATGGTTATGAAGCCCCGAGCTTCATAGACCTGTTGCTTGGTGACAACAGAGTACCCAGAGCGAAGGAGGTGTTACAGGACAGCCAGGACATCATGAGGGCCCTGAGGGACAATATATACCAGGCACAGAATCGACAGAAGATGTATGCCGACCAACATCGGGTAGAACGTAGCTTTGAGGTTGGTGATATGGTATACCTCAGTTTGCAGCCCTACAGGCAGTCCACTCTCAAGAAGAGTGGAAAGGAAAAGCTGAAGCCGAGATTCTATGGGCCCTTCAGAGTCATCAGACGGGTCGGAGAGGTAGCATATGAGTTAGAATTACCTGCAGGCAGCAGAATCCACAATGTCTTCCATGTGTCCCGCCTCAAAAAGGCCCTCGGTCACAATGTCACTCCTTCTACAGAGCTACCACCATTAGATGAGGAGGGGAAGTTAGTTTTGGAACCTGAGGCCATCATCAGTTTCAGAGAGAAGACGCTAAGGGGGAAAGTGATTACAGAATACTTAGTCAAGTGGAAGCACCTGCCAGAAGAGGATGCTACGTGGGAAAGTGAAGAAGTATTACAGCATCCAGAGTTGAAATTGCTTGAGGGCAAGCAATTTCGGGGAGGGCGGACTGTAATGTCCCCTTCCTGACTTATTAGTCCGACAGATGAGATTAGCCTACTCACGGGTTCCCGTAGGCTAAATTGGGTGGATGGGAACCCATGGTGATCATATTGAGGCCACTTTCAGTCTTTAGTTGCCGGTTTTGGTGGCTTATTTGGTAATTGGGAGGAAACTTACTATTTATAGTAAGTCATTTTGCTAGGGTTTCAGCCAGAGCGGATGGTACGATTGGATTGTTCGGCGAAATGGGTATCCAAATCTATGTTTAGTTGGAGGTTTGGTGTGGCAGAGCCTAGAAATTTTAATGTCCGAAGATTTATCTATATAAAATTAAATTAAATATTTAATTTTATATAAGTCATTATGTTTTATGAAAAGGTTATTTAGAAGTCACTTAAATAAATATTATTTCATAAAGTGACTTTAGTTGTGCAATAAGGGGGGATGTCTTAATGATGGAAAATAAAGAATATTCTAGAAGCAAATTTGAAATTGAAGTTTTTTTCCCTCCAAAGCCATCGACCTCTTTGGAAGACTCTATAAATTGGGGTTTGGGCATTCATTTTTGGGCATCCAGATTTGAGAACAAGCTTTGGCATTTTGGGAGACCACTTGCAGAGGAATTTGCAGGAGTCGAGCTTATTGGGGACGACAACCTCCAGTAAGGGCATCCACTTCGGGTATGAAAGATTACCCCTGGCGGATTTATTGTGGTGGTTTCATCCAGAAATCACACTAGGGCGTTATTGTGAAGTTTGACAGAAAAATTACAGAGAATATTGGAAGGGTTTGTGGCTCCATTCTTCATTGTTATTAGCAGCAGCCATTCCCTCTCTGGCCGTACCATGCAGGGCCAAAATACTGGTGCGATTCAGATTGCATACATCAGGGTTTGTGTTGCAAAGCCTTGACATCTTTATAGCAGGCATAAGGATCAGAAAACGTGGCATTCTGAGTGGAGATTCTGCAGAACGTTGAACACACAGCCCTTGACAGCCGTACTGTACCTGACAGGAGCTAGGCGTGACAGTCCTGGACTGAATCGCTTGGGTTTGGGAATGATAACTGTGTCAAGAAGGGGCGGTGGCTAGTAAGGAGGACTCAGCAGTGCATATCAAGTGGGGAAGCCTGCAGATTAGTCAATATTAATCCTTTTCAGTCCTTTCAGATCGTCTGGTAAATATCTGATGTAAATTTCAGACAGTTATAAGTGTGAAATGTTTAACTTCAAACTATATTCCTTGATGGGTTTTGAGTATTTATGTTAGTATCCTTCCTTGTCCGAATTTCTGGTGTGTTTGTTGTATAAATTTGAAGTATTTGTGAGTTTGAGTAAGCTGATTAAGAGTTTCAGTTTCTTCCTAATTATTTTCAAAAAAAAAAATACAAAAAATCATATATTGCAAAAACACAAAAAAATTAGAAGGCAGATCCGGGTGGGTTGTTACATAATAACTATCGGTGACATCCACTCGGTTTTTGTAACTTTGAATATGATGTTTGCATTGAGCATTTTCTCTATTTCAACATTCATCAGGGCTACGTACTTTGGATTCATTCTATATGGCTGCCTTCTCACTGGTTGCAAACCTTCAATTAGGGGAATCTTGTGCACACATAACTCTGGTGGTACTCCCTTAAATCCTTGTATATCCAAGAAAACATGTCCTTATATTCCATGAATATCCTGAATGTTGTTGCCTTATGTACAGGGTCCCAATCATATCCACACTTAATAATATTTTATTTGCTCTCTTTGCTCTCTTCACCAAGGTTAATTTGAATCATTCTTGGTCCTTCATACTTGATGGACTCAGGTTCTTTTACTGCCTTCAGGACGTCAATGGGATGAGCTAGTTTATCTTTGATCACTACGTCTCCCATTGTGTATTCTATGAAGTTTCTTGGAAATGTCCATTTCTCCAATTCTTGGTCCTTTTCTATTGTTCACTTCTTCTTGTTGATTTCTCATTTTTTAATTCTTTCTTCCCATTCTCTTGGTTGTATTTTGCATGGATCCATAGAAACTGAGGTGTGAAAACTTCATAATATTCCATTTTTTTGTTCTTTCTTCCCATATTCTTGGTTGTCTTCTACGTGGATAGATAGGCACTCAGGTGTGAACACTTCATAATATTCCATATACCAATGGAGTAGGCATTTATCATAATAATTATCATATTTTGTACATTCTTTTAGTTGCAACACTCCGTCCGGTTCATACCCTATTTCGCTATTAGATGATGAACTATTTGATTTATCCAAGGTTGCAATATCTTGGATTACTGCCCGATTCTTCAAGTTAATCATGTATTTATGTTGGCTTTTCTTAAAAGTGAAGTTTTCTTCTCCTAGTTGTGGTTTACCTTTGCCATACTTACCCATACAAATCCAAGCAATGCATCATATGCATGTTTCTGCATTTCAATCACTACAAAATCCAACATAAAGTCCTGTTTCGCTATCTACACTATTTGGTTCATTAGTACTTTTGTTTCTATGCCATACTGATTTGCTCCATATAACCTAAAATTTGGAGATCTTAATTTGGGCTGGCCAATATTTTTCCATGTTTTCTCTGGCATCATATTTACGCTTGATCCTCCGTCTATAATCACTTGAGTCAGTCTATGATCTAATATCTCCATATGCACCAATATTGGCTTTTTCTTGGCTTCGATCATTAATACCGTTGGATCAATGAACAATTCTTGTTTTATGTTAGCTACATCTTGGACTTCATTTATTTTCCTTGTATTTATCATTTTGCCCACTATAGCGTACAATTCAAGTACTGAATTAAGTAGACTTGATATATTTACTTCCATAGTTGTGTTGAGTACCTGTACCAGCAACCATTCCATTGATGCCGGGTTTTGTTATGATCTCTGTTATTTTCAGGGCTTTTTCTTGGAGTAGCCTTTATTTCTTCTCATTCTCCAATTCTTCTTTTATCATTTCTTGAGCTACCTGCCATCGATATTTCTTCTTGGCAGGGTTTGGATACTACTCCATTTTCTTAGCATGAGATCTGGTCATAGCTAGAACTTGTTTTTCTTTCTCATCCTCATTACTAACTTTAATAATGTCAATTAAATTGACATTCTACGTGCCACTCGTACTTTATTTTTTTAGGTAATTTATCTCTTTGTGATTGCCTGGTCCACACCATCGACACATCTGGGTAACATTGTTACCATTGGTATTACCTCCATTATGAGGTTTGGGGCAATTTTTTGTGAAATGTCCCCATTCTTGGAAATTATGGCATTGGATAATTGGTATTCCTTCAGATGTCCACCTTGTATTCCAACTCAGAGGTTATTTCCATATCCATCGCTTATTGCACTTTGTCCATTCCTCACGATGATTGGTTGTTCTTCCTGTTGTACTGTCATTGTTTGATGTCTTGATCCTATATAATTAAATAGAAAGTTTGCAATAGGATGTCCTACCACATCACATATATTGCAATTTTCATTCTTTGGATAGTTGATATTCATGCATCCTTTCAATTTGCACTTTGAACACCAAATGTATTTTGGTCCTTTCTCACTTCACCTTTAAATTCTTTCATAATTTTCTCAAATTATTTTCAAAAGGAATGTATAGCGCTCTAGACCTTATCTTCTGCATTACTGTTGGAATCATCATTCCTTGGATGTCCTATGATTCCAAATATCATTTGTTTGGCTTCACTCTCCATTTTTTTTTATTTTTCGAGAGCTTCCTCATATGTAGAGGGTAATGCCTTCATCTTCTTCTTATACTTTGGCAGAAGTTCATCTATAAACCAATATTTGACCAGTTAATCTGCTAGTGGCATTTGCATCTTGTCAACCAGTTGTTTTAGTCTTCTATTATAATTTTTCACATCTTCATTTGGCTTTTGTTTTGTTGCATAAATTTTAGTTATAATATTCGTATCATCTCTTAATGGTCTAAATTCTTCTATAAATGCATCCCGCATAGCATTCCATTGTGTAAAAGGTTGGGTACTCTATTTATTTAAGTACCAATCTATAGCCATTCCTCGTAAGGTGGCCAAAAATAATTGCAACCATTCTATCAGTTGCGTTATGCCATTCGCTCCCCAAATTGTAATACAAGTACCTATGTGGCATGTTGGGTCTTCTTTCCCTTCTCTAGTAAAGGGTGGGCATTTTTGTTTTCCCGCTTTGTTGGCAATATTTTCCATTGGAACTCTTCCAATATCCGTGTCACTTGATGACGACTCTTGTGGAGTTCTATTCCACTCCCTCTTTGTTGTAGGTGGTTCAAATTCTCGTTCAAGTACCTATTCAAATAGCCTTCTTCCTAATTCATGTACGTAACTACTTTGTGACCTTCTTCGTGAGTACACGAGATGCAATTTTGGTCTTCCTCCCCAAGAACCCATGTGTGGTTTCTTAGATGAAAAACTTTGATCTTCTGCACCCGTTGGCCAAATATTCTTCATTGGATCAGGTGTTACAATATGCTCTTTGATTATAATGTTAGGTTCAACTAAATCCTTAATATATTCCTTTTTTATTTCATTTTGTACTTCGTTATCTGTTGTCAATAATAATGTTTCCCACATTTCTTGTTTTGCTCTTGTACTCTCATCATCCAAGGGATTCCACACTCGTTCCACCTTTGGTTGTGAAACTTTGTCTTGAATTTGCATTCTCTAGTTTTCCAACCTCATACTTCTTCTAAGTGGTATTTGATTGCTTCCTTGTTGGCTTTGTATCTTGGAATCTGTCATTCACCTCCTTGCCTTGTCAAGTTTAGTTCTTCCTTGAATCAAAGCTGATCTAGGCAACAATGCAAAATGCAGACAACGATGAGTGATTTCTTGAGAAGAGGGAATGGAAAATATTAGGGGAAGAAGGAATGACAATGTTGATTAAAAGACATGATGTTATGACTATGTTGTCTACCACCCAAACATTTGTATTAGAATGATTAGACAATTGATTGATAACGGGTCACCAAGGATGGATGACAGGCTATCCTAGACAAATGACTATTAGGTTATTTACGAATATATCAGTATCAAATGAATGATCTCAAGAACAAATGGTATAGATGGACGAGCCCAAATGAATGCATTCATATGGATAGGTCTAGACTGATGACTGAAGATTTAGGATGAATAAGCCAGATAGATGGCTTTTGTGGGCTTCTGTTCATCGGGTATCCTACAATATGTTACTTTTTATGCAAGTCTTAAAGCTATTCGTTTGGCACTCCTACTCGTAACTTTGCACAACATATAACACATACAAAATTTGCAATACAATTATGATACAAGACTATTCCATGGCATTCATCACTCCCCACAATGAATCTGCACAACAGTGTATTATCTCTCATTGATATGTATGGATCAATGATTGCAAAAATAAAATGGGGTTGTAATTATAGGGTGGATTTGGTGGTTGTTGTAACCAACTAGACCCCAATGTCCCTAATTTCCATTTCATTAAAACACTTAACTAATCAGTCTAGAAGTAATCCGCCTATAACTAATCAATTCTTACCACATTTGTCTAGGACTAACTAACTAGTCCTTAACAAATTATATAATTATTGATTACACATATGTCAATTTACATTACAAAACATGCTAAACAACATTATTTGAATTTTCCACAGGGTTATGCATAGCGGCTAATCATCGTTAATTAATGAATATTTGGATTTTTGAAATTTGGAATTGGCTAATATTGGGGATCATTGACCAGGGCCCATTAGCCAAAAAATTTTAGGTGCAAAAAAATGTTTGGGTCGATTCGCCTCAATTTTATAATAATTTTACCATTTTAAGTTTAAATTTCCAACATAACCCCTAATAATAGTGGACCTTCTATATGAGTTTGGAAATTATTCGCTTGGATTTTGAAACTAATTTTCCCCATTTTTATAAATAGATTTTGATGTCGATCCCTTACGCATAACCTTGCTTTTCCAATTTCCTACGTAATTACATTGCATTCAATAGACATTTCATCAAATATTGTGGTATATCATTTCTTTTTAGAACTGTTGTCTACAATGGTGTCCTTGGGATTTGCGACATGTATTGTTGGATTGTATATATACCTCCATGTACAACTAATTTTATCACTATATACTTGTTTGTCTCTATTGATTATTGAAGTATTGCTCTATATTTACAACTTCACTGCATCCATATTTCTTATGCTTAATGAATATGGATATTAACTTAGTTTTATTCAATTTTCTCTTGTGAATTTCTTGTGAAATTCTTGATGGTATCAATGTAAGTGCAAACCTATTGATTTTGATCTAGTATTAGGCACCTTAAAGTTGCATAATCACAAAGGCTTAATCTCAAAGGGTGAGAAAAAAGGTGAGGTTATGGTGGAGGGTACTTTTCAATGGCCTTTTCACATTCATGGTTACAAAGAACTCTTAGATCTAAATAAACATTGCCTTTGCATTCTTTCAGCCATCTTTGAAATCAAAAAAGAAATATTTTTGTTCTTATACTAGGAGCTCAAGCTTTGAAACCCAAGGCTTTGAAAGTAGTGCAAAACCATTGAGGATCCGTAGTAGTACTCCATGAAATTTTTAAATAATCTTGTGTACCATATATTTTTCCTAGGGCCCAAAAAAGGGTATAAAAGAGTTGTTTCCACATTACTCCAATTCTAGTAGAACACTAAAAAATCCCAAACATGAGAAACATAAAATTTCTCAAAATTCACATAATGGTTTTATAGGGTAAATTTTGAAAAGCTGTCTTTATTTTTTTGAATCTATGCAAAACAAAAAAGGGGATGCTAATTATATACTTTCTATGTATTCTATGCTTTAGCACCAAAAATTGGAGGTCAAACACCAAGCCCTTAAAACACCAAAAGAGGAAACATAGCAATAAAATTCAAAGTTATAATTTTTTTTAAGGTTTCGGGTGTGAGTCGTTTTTGCTTTGAGTTAAGATTTCCTAAGATTTTCAGGGGTTTTCCATGGCCCCAAAACCATGGAGAAGGTAAATGACAATGGCACCCATGGAGTGTCCCAAGAAATGGCTTTTGATGGAAAATCACGAGGTAAGTTCATTGTACCTCTACCTAAGTTTGTTAATGCTTATCAGTGGTTGGAGTCTGTTACCATGGTTGGGTATTTTGTGGGACACATTCCCAATGAAGAAATGCTATGGTCTTGGGTTAGATTGAATTGGGTTCCTCATGGAGTCAAGCTCTAGTTGATTTAGAACTTGAAAAAGGGTTTTTGCTATTTTGGTTTGTAGATGCTACTCATGCAAAGGTAGTTTATGAGCACGGGCCTTGGTCCATGAGAAGCTCCTTGGTGGTCTTCTTTCCATGGACTCAGGATTCATGACGACCTAGGAAACACCTCTTTTAAACTCTTCACAACTCTTTGCATCACCATCCTATGACTGTCATGGGGTATGACTCTCTTGGTTCATTGGATTTGTGGGTCTTCCTCAAGGGAAGTTTGCACACTTTAATTTTTAAGCAAGCATTCAATTCTTTTAAGAAATGCGTAGAGGGTAATGAACACATGACAAAGAGGTATTGGGTTAATGTGGTAGGTTGCATGATTTATGTGACACATTTTTAGCACAATACCCTAATATTTCTATTAAAATAACCCCATGTCCAATTAGGAAATAATGTGTATCATACATAGATTTGCCTATTCCAAATTCATGAATAGTCAATAGCATATGTGGTGAACTATAATTTTCTCAAGGATGAAATTGATGGAATGAATCAAGGCATACCACATGGCATAAGTAGGTTTGAAGACCCTCTTTAAACCTATTTTATTAGGCTAAATTTTGGAGGCTATAACTTTTGCATACAAAAGTTGAAAAAAATCACATGTTTTTTTGAACTTTTATGTATTATTGTAATTAGAACAACCCTATTCTATTACTAGGAATTTTAAACATTACAAAAGCCAAATGGACTTTAGTATCAACATCAATAAGTTGCACAAATCAACCTGTGTTCTTTGGAATGACCAAATTACAACCTTGCCTAAAGGTAAATGCCTATGCATGTACATGAACCCCTTAAAAGATCACTAAATGTCATTACTAAAGAAACAAAAGAAAAAAATGCAAATGATGATGTTCACAAATTAATAATTGTACATGTTGAGCTTGACTTGATTCCCCATATTTATGATAGTAATAAATTTTTATGACAAAACAATTTGATCTTTTTGCGAAGGTAAAAAATACTTAGGTCAACCATGAATCACCTCAAGATAATGACCAATACACCTTCAAGCGTGTTATCCACATGACCTTGCAAGTCTTGTTCATAATAATTTCATTAGTGGGTCACAAATACACATATGAACAAATATTTATATTTCTCTATGATAATGATCTTTATAAAAGGGATAACATGTTCATCTACGATAACTTTGCATTACAAGTTTTAGGATGTGGTGATGCCCACATTGATATTGGAAAATTTGAGGAAGTTCTATGTTTCAAGGGTTAGTTCCAATATTCTATCCATAATTTATCATTCACATAAATAAGAAAGTAGGATTTAATCCAAAATAATATTGAGTAAAGGATATCGATGATCCTATTGTTGAGTTAGATTATATATACAAGCTTGATGAAGATTTTGATTCCATGTATCGAAAGTACTTCTTTCCTATGGTTGAAAACATGGACAACATTAATGAGGTATGGAATAAATTCCCAAGTCACAAATTTTGATCCATGAGACATATAAGCATGAATAAGGTAGTTATTATCTTCCTCCCATTGAGCCTCCTAGTGATACATGTGAAAGATATGTCAAGGAAACATCATGAGTGCTTACTCAATGAAAAATGACATCATGACTCACAACCTTTCTAGTTTGTACATAATAATAAATATGATCTAATGGCCAAACCCTTCCTATAGAGATTAAAACATTTCTCATGTTCGTAGATGATTTATTCCATATTTCTATGGGTTTATTATATGAAGATTAAGAATGAAGTCATGAATTTCGATGTCTTCAAAGCTCTTACAAAATTACAGTGGGACACATATTGAGTGCTTATAAATGGATACGAGGAGAATGCATTGGTAAGGATTTTAAGAAATTATGAAGAAATTTCACGTTTATGTATGGTATTGTATGTGAAACAAATAATTGGCTACACACCAAAAAATGGATTTATTCAGTAGAAAAATAACACCATTATGGAACTTACAAGATGCATGATATATCAAATAAATAGATTTTAATCTATGGGGAGAGGCCTTCCATGTGTTCCCAATCATCAATGGGAATCCTACTTGTTATATAGAAGGTATATCTCCTTTTGATAAATGAATTAGTAACAAGCCTTCTAATTTCACACTTGGGCACAAATTCTTGATGAGAAGCAAAGCATATTTGAGTCTAATTCATAAATTCATTTTGTTGAAATATGTAACCTATTCTCATTGAACAAGTTTAACATTAGATGATGTATAGTATTTGTGCAATCCTATAACCTAACAAAATATAGTGTAGGATGGGGTTTATTTTATAATATTATGGGCCCATCATTCACCTTGTAAAGTGACATTTGTGACTTGACCTAGTAATATGTTAGACATTTATTAGGGTTTATATAAATTTTTAAGTTATTTATACACCTATTCCATTTATCCATTGTATCAATGTGTGATCATTTGTAATCATTAATGTTAATATGCCTAAGGGATTCCTATACTTCATGTCCTATCAATCTCTATTTAGTTTATTTATTCCTCTTTTAATATGTTGAGTAATGTCATTTATATTTATTTTAGAAATATAATGAATTCCAACACATATTTGTTGGGTTCAATGAAGAATCAAAGTATAGAAGCTCTTCAATACAACCACCAACATGATCACATTATGAAGAGATGTTACTAATATCTCTTGGGATATCAAGATATCTTCTATATTCTTGAAGATACTAATTGATTTTCCTATGTCACTATTGATTCTACACCCATCCTAGATGATATCATTGTTGAACCATTTAGACCAATTTAGGTTTTTTATAATTATTTTGTTGATGTCACATCCTATAATCCTATTGAAAGCATGACTCCTACCCTTGGATTCACTATCGTACTAATGACATGTTTCATCATATATCATCTAATTCTAGTATAGAAAAAAAGGAAATTCCAAAATAGTACTAAAGCATATTTAAGATTGCTAAATCCACACTTTTTGCTTTAGAGAAAGTTATGATTAAGGGAAGGTCAAAAAGCATTCAAGATTTCAATATTTATATCTACAACCAAGCAACTTTGAATATAAAGAATATGTAAAGGTTGAATATATTTTATTTACGGAGGACAATACATGAGACCCAGTGCCCAAGATAAAAGAAAAATATTATTGGGTATAAAATAAAACTATGTAATTAATGGGCAAATGGAAAAGTATAAAACTAATTTTATCGCAAAATGTTTCTATCAAAAGGAAGATGTTGAATCTCTCTCTCTCTCTCTCTCTCTCATTCAAATAGATATCAAGGATCCCTTTATCCACGTATATTTGTAACTATACATCCACCAACCACCCAGGATTGTTCAACATGAACCCTTGCCATTGATTTGCAAACTCAACAAATTGTTATACAACGTCAAATAGACACCCTATACATTGTATAAGAAGATTCATAAATTCTTTATTAGTTGGTACTTTCATTGTTGTGACTGTGAACATGACTTATCGATTATAACTCATAATGATCACATCTTCATTTTTTTGATAAATTGATCATAATTAGTAATTTTCCTTCCTTGATTTAGGATATTAAGATGAGGCTTTAAGAGAATCTAAGATGTTAAACTTAAGCTTTAGTCCTTTAATATAAATTACTCAATCCAATAAAATATTATCCTTTTCCATCTAAAACATAAACTAGAATTTATTGAATGATTTAAGAGGGGGGATTGTAAGCCTACTCTCATTGTGTTGGCATATGGAGTAAAGATTAAGGTTAAGTGTTCTTATTTAGTTGATTCTACTCTTTATGAGTCATTTGTGGGCAATACTTGTTACTCGAATAATACTAGATAAAATATCATTATTGTTGTTAACCTTGTATCCAAGTATATGTAAGAGCCTCATGTGTGTCAATATAAATCACCCAAGAGGATTACTTTCTACATAATAGGTACTCTTCACATGGGTGTTAACAATATTGAGGATTTACACCTCTCTTATATGGACATTGAGATGTTTGTGATGATAAAAAACTCACATATAAAGACTTATTTTAAATAGAATATGGTATTACTTTTTGCTCATCCAAGAAAAAAACATCTATTATCCCATATAGTATGAAGGAAAAGTAACATAGCATTATGATAACAAAAAAACATATCAAAAGGAAAAAAATTATTTAATAATAGAAACTTTTATCACAAGGTCCCACTATAATATATAATGAAGTATTTTTCAAATGGCTTTTAATCTGTATGATTAGAAAACCAATAACATTGAAATTCATATGCACTACATTAGGGAGCTTGCAACAAAGGATCAATTTGAGATCCATATGTTATTAAAGGAGCAACTAGAAAATATCTTCACCAAAGTTCATGCCCAAGGTCATCTTCATTAGGATGCATGATTTGTTTGGCATGATGAGGTTGACACTAAAAAAGTATGTTCAATAATGTGTCCTTCTCCTACCCCTTATTAAACTTGAGGGAGAATGTTTAAGCTATTTATAATATTGAAATAAGATGATCATGTTGATATTCATAATATTATATTATAGTATTTATTTTTGAGGACCACAATCTCTAGTTTCCTTGTATTTCTATTATCATTAAACTATACCATCTATTATCGGAGTCTGTGCTTACCTCAACTCAATTTTTTAAAATCGTGTGTTTATTTTCCTTTGTAGTGAAGTATCGATGCCCATCAACATCTTAATAATATATTTCTCCCTCTCTTGTATTGAATAAATGCATGATTTTATTCATGGTTTATTCACACCTTTGAATATGGATAAGTCTCATTGGATCCTCTCATTTTATTTGTAAAATTCTTCAAATTGGTATTCAAATTCTTTGCCTTATTATCCTTATATCAAGTATATCCAAATGATTAAGTAATTGTTTTTAAAGCATGGTTAGATGGGTTTGGAATGGGACTCACCCATGGCATTAAGTTTCATTTGATCCTCTCCAACATTGTTTGTGAAATTCTTCAACCTACTTGCATTTTTTTTTCCTTCTTATCTTCTCTTGTTATTTTACCTTTTAAATTGGTTATATGGGTTGTAATAGGCTCCACTAGTATTACACTTATTTTAAACCACAACATGGTATTATAACAAATCATATTATCGTAAGCCTAATTTTCATAAGAATGTCCATCATAATACAAGGATTTTTAACTTAGGTTATGCTTAAATTATTGCAACATTTATCACTCCAAGATACCTTGGATAAAAGTATTTTCCCTCTTTATATCAATACACATGATATATATATATATATATATATATATATATTTGCTATTCAATAAATAATAGGGTTTTGAAAGGGACCCTTTCCTTTTACAACTCTTGGAAATCCAAGAAAAACAAATGAATCAATCCAGGCACAAAAAATAACTTATCTTCTTACAAATCAAATTCTACATTTTTTGAACAATACAACATTTTCTAACCAAAAGTGCAATGACAAAAATAGTAATAGTCTAAATAGACCGCTATACTGCTAGTTATAATTTCCCATCGATAATAGAGAATTATTAAATTTAGTTTGCAAATCATGTGAAAAAAATGGAAATAAACTTGTCATTAATCTACAAACACTGTCCCTCCAACCACTTTAGATTCCATAAAGTCCATAGCTGTTTTACAAATTGAATTCTTCACCTTCTGAAAATTGGAATTATCCACTTTAGTCTCTTCTAATAAAAGAATATCAACCCTTCTCTCTTTTCTTAAATCTCTAAGCACCCTATGTTTAGCTGGAGCAATCATACCTCGAATATTTCAAGATAGAAAATTCATTCAAGTTGAGGAAGTTTTCCTCCTCCTTTGCTTCCCATCAACTACATCCTTAGCAATGACTCTGATTATCAATTTTTGAAGATTGGGACTTCCTTGAGAAACGAAAATTCCTAAATCAACCTTCTTCGATTTTTGTCTACTTCCAACATAATTTTTTTGGATAACCTTTTCCTCCTTTTCCAACTTTGAATCACTAGTAGAAGTTAATTTTCCTCCATCTTCTTCATCCTCAGACCCATTCTGAATAATGTTAATATTTTTATTTTTTCCTCCCATAGCCCATCAATCATATTTTGTTGAGTGGTTTCTACCGAAACCCTTGTGTCTATGCTCTTTTTATTTAGCCCTATTGTAGAGTGTGGCTCTTTCTCAATATTCTCTTCTACATGCAAAGAAGAATTCTTTTCCTTTTCAATCAAAATCCTTAGTCACCGGTTCATTAATAGCTCCAGGTTGAGTTTGTGTAACAAACTCTTCTCCTCCAACAATGCCATATCCATAAAGGGTAGCAAGAACATCAACGCTATTTGGAGATGGACCCTTACTACTTTCACCAATTTCTTTCTGCCCCTAAACTTCTCCTTAGTTTTTTTTTCCTCCAAAACCCTCAAATATTGTCTAGTTCTATTATTCATAACTTTCTCCTTAGGATATATAAGGCATGTTTTCCAAATATGCCCTACCCTTTTGGAAAGCTTACAAAAGTGAATGAGATTTTCATATTGAATCTCTTGTTCCCATTCCCTATAATATGAAACAAGCCTAATAGATTTAGGCAATGGTTCAACCAAATCTGATTGTACACAAAAATGGTCTGCTATATTTTTGGTCTAGGATTTAGTAGTTGAATCAAAAGTAATTATTTTTCCAATCGCTTTAGTTATACCAATAATAAGAATATCATCCCAAAAATCCATTGGAAGCCCTAGTAGACTCACCCATAAGGGTGCTGATTGAAGAGTGGTTGTGGTTGGATTAAAGCCCTAGCTCCATTTTTGTAAAAATAACCCTCTCCTCCCAAAAAACCATGGTCCCCTCAACAAAACATTTATCATATCCTTCGGATTTGCAAATTTAAACAAAAAAAAATTATTAGGTAAACCCACCACTGCTTCTTGTTCCAGAAATTTCCATTTATCCCGAATCCACTTATTGTATCTAAATCTGGTCTGTTGCCCAAAAATTTCTCAACCATTTTTTTTCCCTTTCTAAAATCACTTTGTTAGCCATAATTTTTGGGACATTAAGATTAAAACCCTTTCATCCCAATCCAAAGATAGAATAAACCCTTATTCTTGCGAATATTAATCTCTCTTCAAAACTTGCACCCAAAAAGCGCCTCCCTTTGACCTTTTTGTTGTGTCTAATTCAAATTGATTGCTCCTAGATCCAATGGGTTAGAATATTTCCTATGAGCATCCTTAGGGGATTCTACTATAACAGAACCCTCACCTATTGCCTTTATTGCTCCTCTTGTCCTTGATCCTCCTTTAAAATATATGTGTTAGCTTTTGGAGCCTTAAACATAAAGGAAATGCATTCACAAGTATTGAAATAAGCATGCAATATTATAACTATGATAATGACAACTTAACATGCATGAAAATATGATAGATAAATTCATACAATGCTCTAGAAATGCTCATATAAGAAATATCATAAAAATTACAATGCTCCTCTCATGGAGTTTACAACTCATCCATGATATCATAATGGAGCTACATTGTGACTACTACTACTCTCATCTATCCCTAAGACTCATGTACATGTGGACTACATACACATTTACATCATTGCACATTCTAACACTTGTGCATTTATTAAATTATTCTAATAAACTATTTATCTCCTAATATAATCCTAATCTAAGTATGTACCCATGATGGTACATTAGTAAATAACAAAATGATATAATATATTCACCATGTATTGCATTATTTGATTGATGAAGACATTAGTATTCAATAAGAATCTCATGTTTATATTCAATATGAATTTCATTTTGATGCTTTAGTCCTTATTTCTTCTTTGCCTCATTGTGGTGGTTGACAACATCAGGATGTGATTTATCATCTTGCGTCTTTGTTTTGCTATGATTTACATCCATTTTGAGTATGCCTTATCTTATATGCATTTTCTTGTTGTGCTTCTTTTTCCTCCTTTTATATCTATGGAATTTTGTTAGTGAAACATCTTCTTCATGATGGATTAGTACATCATCACAATAGTAGTGACTAGAATTGTTATTTTGCTCCTTGTTTTGAAAGAACAAAAAAAAACAATGATAAATATATCATCAAACATTATTTTGTAGTTAATATGATTGCACTTTGGTTGTTCCACCATGCTTTGAAAGGTACTTCATGAAGAAAACCAATTAATGTCTTGAAGTTTTCTTCTTTTGATTCCTTAAGGAACATTGAGAATCTATTCCTTTTATCAGTAGATAGGTGTTTGTATCCTTCAAATGTATCTATTAGATTTTGAGAATAAAATTCCAACTCATGCAGTAGTTCCTCACTATTGAATGCATTCTTCACAATATCATCCATATTTCTCTTAAATAATCCTTTGAGTATGAATTCCTTATTGCTCACTAATGTCTGAAGTATGTGAGTAGAGTCTAGTATGTTTAAATAGAATCTTGAAAGAATCTCCTTAGTAAATATATTTACCACTTTTCTTTTGCTTTTCAAGTATTTTTAGACTATATTTTGTCTTTATAGTTGTAAAGTGTGCTATGAATATAGTTTAACTCTATTTCTCACAATCATCTATTTGTAGAGAGCTTAGTAACTTTCAGTATGGTTAGTTGGATTGTTTATGTCCCTTTCCTTAAGCATGAGACTAATAAATAATATTTCAACTAATATAGATGTAAGCAATAATCTTCACTTTTTTTAATCAATGCTATAAGAGATTTTTGAACTTCTATGATTTGAATTTGGTGTAGGATACCTTATGTCCCCAAGTTAGAAGTTTCAAAAATACTAAGTATTTGAAAATTAAGTTTTACTAATCCTTTTATCTCCTTGACTTTAAAATTTGCAAATATTTTTAAGCAATAGAAATAGTTTAGATGCTTCAAATTTTATCTTCTTTATTCATGTAATCAATAAGCATTCTAGAGATTCTTTCAACACCTTATTACTCCTAATGCTAATATCTCTAGAGTATATAATGTACTTGATATCAAACTTGCAATATGACTATGAATATTTCTCACCTTCTTGATGCTTGATTCTGGTTTACAATTTGCTTGGAATGTATGTTGTTTGCAAAGGTTGATAACTCTTGTTACTTTTTACCTTGCTTGTGCACTTTCTCCTCCTTGTAGATAAGTTGGTTTTTATTTCTTTCTCCAGCTGAGTGCTCATTGAATATATGCTTTAACTTCATTCTTTATCCTTGAATATTACGTGCGCTATATGTGCCTTGAATTCACTTCAAATCTAATCTTCCTTCGATGGTTAGTAGTGTCTCTTTTGCTGGTTTTCCTATCACTCTATGTGCTCTTCAAAAACAACGACTTTCTATTTGCATTCAATATTTTTTTGCTCTTTCAATGACTACATATGTGGGCACATTCTTAACCTTGATGTATTATGGAATGGAAGTGCCAAGTGGTGCTTGTCTTTTCCTATATTCTTAAAAACTGTTCTTATTGCACCTCCTCCCAATGCCTATGACATGTGGTGCTTGATTCCTTCCATTTTGGTGATTGCTCTTGTTATCAATGCTTCTACCTCCTTTCTCCACACTGGGCACTCATATATGAAGTTATAATATGATGCATCACTTACTTCTTATTGTTGGGCGTTATTTGATGGATCAAACTTAGGATAAATGATATCCTGTTGAGTGCTACATCTTCTGGTAGGTTATGACAAGTGGTAACAATCTTCTTCTGGACATTACACTTTGTATGGAGCACTTCCTTTTGGAAGTTACACTTTGTATGAATGCTTCTTTTGGTGGTAAATATTATAAAATGATTCCACCTTGTGCCAAGTGGCACTTTATTCCTTGCAAAGTTTGTCAAGTGTCTTCTTTCACTTTTGCATGACCTTTGCCTCCAAAGATGGCTTGAGAAATTTGTCCTTGCTTTTGATCAACTATTCCAGCGCATTTCTGAGATGTTATTTTGATTTGGATGCTTCAAGGATGGCCCTATGTGAATTCTGAGATGGTTTCTTCAATGTGGATGCAATGGATTCCTCTACTTTCATTTATACTTTGCTCTAATGTTGATATACTATGTTCACCTTGCTATTTTTTTGGTTTGACGTTGCTATGCTCATTTGGATATGGTGCTATCCGGAATGGTGAACGTTGAGCTTCTTATCCAGGACTCTAAATGTGCTTTTCCTTTTTGATAATGGCTACTTGTGGTAAGGCAATGGTGCTTTTAGAAATACGATTTTTCACCACTGTTTTAAAGTTTTCTTGCTCCTTTAAAAACCTTATCGCTCTTTTCCTGCAATTGGAGCCTTTTTTATGGTGGACATTTTGAGTCCATAAGAGTTGTCATTGATGTCAAGATAGAAATATGGCATTGTTGATTTATGTCAAAACATGAAGTTGTCATTGATGCCAAGAAGCGAATCACCACTGACATCGAAAGGTTGAAACAAGTGAAAAGACATCATAACACACCTTGCAATATTATGAATGACATATTTGAATGGTTTTTATTAAAACCAATGGTGGCAATTTTAATGGTTTTTATTAAAACCAATGGTGGCAATTTTAATGGTTTTTATTAAAACCAATGGTGGTAATTTTAATGGTTTTTATTAAAACCAAATGTGGCAAGTTAAATGGTTTTTATTAAAACCAATGATGTCAAGTTAAATGGTTTTCATTAAAACCATGTGGGCAAGTTGCAAGGTTTTTCTAAAAATTGAGGATGCCCTAAAGTTTGGTTTAATAGACCAAAGCCCATTTAATTATTAAATTATAATTAATAAATTCTCCAAAAGAATTTAATTTATTATATATAATAAATTAAATAAGCTAAAGTTTGGACACTTTAATAAAGTTTGGGCACATACTATAAAGCTTGAGTGTCAGGTTATTTGTGGGTAAGGTTTACCCCTCTTTCACCGACGTCATTGCGTTCTCACTACCGACGTGAAGAAACAAAGGCACATGGTATATAAATACCATAGCATTCTCAAAGGTTAAGCATCCTCTCATATGCCAAAATAATTGATCTCCGAGCTTTGCAAAATTTCTCCTCGTGAAACAATAGTTCGTGCGAAGACTTAGGGCAGCATGAGAGAAGAAGCCAAGACGTGGCTTGTGGAAATCAAAGGGTGCAAGGGAGTGGAGGCTCCAAGGAAGCATGTGGCTCCACGTCATTGGGAGCCAAGGTGAAAGTGCTTAAGGAGAGAAGCGCTTCGTGCAAAGCCAAAGTGGTAACATTATTTTATTTAATATTTGATTTTTTGACTTAGGCTAAGGTTAGACTTAGGAGAAATAAGGAGGTAAATGGTTTGATTAGTGCCTAAGTTAAAAAGGAGTTTTGTGGATTTTATAAAAGTGTTAGGTGAAAGTTTAATTGGTGGATAAAATATATTTTACCTTAGAAAAGGAAAGATTAGTTATTGCATTATTTATTAAAGGTTTTATCTTTAAAGTGCAATAATAAAATAGGGAGTCATAAGTAGAAAAGTAGATTGATTTTATGAGAATAAAATTCTGAAGTGGCTTATGACAAATATGTTTGATTGAGATCAATTTGTGATGTCATAGGGTTTTGAGAAGTGAACATTCAAATTATTGTGGTGTTGGATATTATTTTAAGATTGGAGTAATAAGGTGTATTCATGAATTATTATATGCCTTGTCTTGTTAACTAACCTTCTTGAGCTCGACAAAGAAGTGTTTTTATTATTGTGGCAGTTTCTTGAAGTTACTTCATCATCAAGAAAAGGTATGAGAACATTCTTCCATAGTTGAGTTGATTGATTGGTTTTATGAAAATAAGTTTGGATTGAAAAGGACTTGATTAAAGTTTCCTATTGAGTATGCTGAGTTAGTGCTTAAAGGTTTTCTAGAATAAAGAATTGTTGTTAAAACCTTGTTTGTTAAGCATTGTTGTTGAAGCCATTGGTTGTGTGAAGAACTTGAACTAGGGTTTGAAAAGAACATGAGTATCATTGCTATGTGAGACTTGTTTTATAAGCATTGTTGTTGAATCCATTGGTTGTGTGAAGAACTTGAACTAGGGTTTGAAAAGAACATGGATATCATTGCTAGGTGAGGATTGTTTTATAAGCATTGTTGTCAAAGTGAGTTTTTGAGCAAAGAACTTGAACTAGGGTTTGCAAATATCATGAGTATCATTGTTATGTGAGATTGGTTGTTGAGTATTGTTGGAAATATTTTGAGTTGGTGTTCATATGCTTAGACTAGAGTTTGTGATAAAGGGGTGTTTCATTGAGTGATTGGTTGAGTAGAGTTGGTTGAGCCTAGTCAAGTGGATGTGTGAAGTGATTGTTCAAGTTCCATAAAAAAAATTATTCTATATTCTAAATTGAGTTGAGAAAGTAATTGAGAATTGAGTTGAATTTGAAGCATATTGAGTCTCTAACAATTCTCCTTATGTTTCTAAGAGAGTGATTGAAAGTAATTGAGCATTGTGATGAGTATAGAGCATATTGAGTCTCTAAAAATTCTATTTATGTTTCTATGATATTGGACAAGTTCTATGTGGACTTGTTGAGCAGATTTGAGGTAAGTCTTTAAGGAGACTTGTGGACTGATTTTGTGTGAGCTTTTGTGGAAGCTTACAATAAAGATTTGGATAAGTTATTGAGAGGAATTATTGAGTATATTTGAGCAAGTTCTAGAGAGGACTTGTAGAGAATATTTGAGCAAGTTCTAGAGAAGACTTGTAGAGAAAATTTGAGCAAGTTCTAGAGAGGAATTGTAGAGAAGATTTGAGCAAGTTCTAGAGAGGACTTGTGGAGCAGATTTGGACAAGTTCTAGAGAGGACTTGTGGATAGATTAGTGTGAGCTTTTGTGGAAGCTTACAAGGTAGATTACAAGTCTTTGAGAAGACTTGAGAGAATTGTGATTGATTTGTTCAAACCTTGAGTTAAGGTTTATGGCAAATCCAACAGAGTTGAGTCAAGCCTTGAGTTAAGGCTTGAGGACAGAGATTGAGGACAGAGTTTGGTGCAGATTTGAAAATAGGTTTGTGCCAGAATAGATATAGAGATTGAGCAGATTTGTGCTAGATCGAAGGACTGTGTTTAGTGAAAATTTGAGGATAGAGTTTGGTGCAGATTTGAGGACAGGTTGTGCTATACCAGAGACAAATATTGAGAAGATTTGTGCTAGACTGAAGGAATGTGTTTAGTGTATATTTGAGGACAGAGTTTGGTACATATTTAAGGACAGGTTTGTGCCAGACCAGAGATAGATATTGACCATATTTGTGTTAGACCGAAGGACTATGTAGATTTGAGATAGATCTTTGGAGGTGATAGAGTAGAGAGGATAGTAGTCTCTAATGGATAGAGATCCATTAGCCAGGGCAGTGAGGACATGTGTTTTGAGTGGGGACAAGAGTATTTAGTGGAGAGAGATCCAAAAACCAATGCATTCGAGGCAGTAGTCTTCTAGAGGATCACCAGCTAGAGCAGAGGAGAAGGAGTTCTCCTATGGATAGAGATCCACGAACTTGATTTAGGGGATTGGTGTATCCTTTGGACAGAGGTCCATAAACATTGTAATAGAGAAAGGATTCCCAAGAGATTGATTGAGAAAATTTTAGTGAAATATTTTCTTCGTGGAGTAGCCCACATTGGGTGAACCACGTAAATTGTGGTGTCTCTATTGTGTGTGGTGATTTGTGCATTGCTTTGATTATTGTTGTTGATATTGCTATCTATACATTGTATGATATTGATTTGGAAAGAAAAGAAAAAAGTGGTCTTATACTGTTCACCCCCATCTTAGTATAAGCTTGTGTTCTTCATTTTATTTTCCCCAAAAACTTGTTATACGAAATGTAAGATGTGTACATTTTTCTCCCTATGATCTTGAACTAGTTCTCCTTATATTTTTGTAATGCTAGCTGGGGTAAAACCAAGTTTTGCTTTCAATGTTTGGCAACTCCTTCCTTGCTTGGTTACTTCAATACTCACTATCCAAGCTTATTAACTTTATGTAATCTGTAGTATTCTTTTTTTTAGAGTAAACAATAGAATACTGATAATTTTCTCTCTCAAAATGTACCTAACTTCTATTTTTATCTTATGTGCAGGTTTAGACCTTGTAGATGATACCTTCTGCACTACTTTTGAAGACTTGAAACAAATCCTATTTATGCAACCTTTAAACTTGAAACTGGTGCTTAATAACCTTAATGAGAATCTAGATATAAAGGCTTAACTAATGATCTTTTGCACCTTTTTGTTGCATACCTTTTTCCTTGTAGATGATTATGATGATGATAGTGACTTTGGTCACTTAAATTTGCTACTTTTTCTAGATGTTATTGCAACTTTTCTAGGCTATCAAAAACAACTCACTTGCTCACCTTTTCACAACTTCAATATTTGACTAATATACTTCCCAAAAAACTATAATTTGGTGGCTTAATTTCTTTTTCAGAATGTACCTCTGAAATCTGATTTTTGGTAACTATTAATGCTGCCCAAATCTCCTTAATTTGCAACTATTTTCTTCTCCAAAGGCTATCCAATTTTTGTGGAAGTTGCAGCTTCCAATGCTGCCCAAAAATCAGCCTTCTTGCTGCCTAAAAATTCTGAGTTTTGTAGCTTTAATCCTCCTTTTGAATACATCGTTATCTCCTTCAATTTGCTGTCCAAATTTTATGAAACTTGCAACACTAAATGCAATCCTAAATGTTGCCTCTAAATTATTCAATTTTTTGCCTTTTTGTTGTCCATGAACTCTATATTTTTGCAGCTTTAAGTGCTGTCAATATGCTACCTTTTCTTTGTTCTCAAATATGAAAAATTTCATATTGTAAAGTAGTTAATACCATCACTAAAAAACTGTCCTTGAATCCTATAAATTTGGTAGGATCCTCCCCCAAATCGTAATTGAGATGTTCACTCTAGAAATTGTTGGTCAAAAATCTGCCTTAGGTATGGAATGTTTCATCCATGGGCCCTAGACCTGACAAAAATTGAAATGTCGAAAGGAAGAAATGCCTTCCGTGCCAATATCCAAAGATGGGCTAGTTCCCTTACTATTCTAACTTGGGGATTGAGATTAAGGAATAGGATATAATTGAAATGACTGAAAGGGATGGGAAATATGGCCTCAGGCCAAGTAGAACGAGGGTGATGGACAAGTAGCACGATAACTTAATTGCATGCTAAATCAATAGCACTCAACACAGAAAATGTAACAAAAATTAAAATCAAAACACCTTAAATGTGCAATTTCCAGAGTTATTCCAGTGTTCACCCTCTATCAGGAGCTAAATACAAACATAGAATTATAACTCACAGACAAAGTAGAGAATTTAATAGAAATATAAGATAGAAAACATACACACAAACAAGAATTCAGAATTAGAGACAAGTATTCTCTGTATTGATAGCAAAATTCATGTACATCAAGTCTCTAGCAAAACATCCATCATATTACATTAGAATTGTTTGCCTTTATAGAGGATTCTACCTCTGAGACATAAATGCACACCTACAAAACATCACGATGGCAACAAAGATTGAATTTAAGCACTTATCAAACAGTAATGAGGAATGGCCTAAAACTGATGACTCATTGAAATGCAGTTGCACATCTTCAATGTGTTGATATGGTTAGCTTGCTGGCACCATATCCTTTCTTGTTGGAACTACCTTAATGAAAGATAGTGTACGATGCTAGAATGCATGCACCTTACTATATTTGCATCATAATATCAAAGATAAAGCAAGAAAACATACAATGACAATGAATTAAGAAAAATGTAAAGGCTCCTTTTATTAATTCATGATGAAACTCAATTACATGTACATCCCTCTTAGGGATACTAAATTTTGATACAATGAATACAAATATATGAAGCCCCAAATAGGGGTAGTGCAATTCGCATACCTTCTAGATAAACACAAATTGATTGAGGGCTTATTGATGACTCCTTCTCACTCGTTCGGAGGAAATATCCTTCGATGTGGTTTTATCCTTTGTAGATCCTATCACCTGCACACAAAGTAATTACAGAACACGTTAATAGCATATGAAATCTCTCAAGATGAGGTTTGTTTCAAGAAATTAGATGAAATAACATGAAAGCATGATGAAAGCACAAAAAGCATAAAGGTAAGGAAAGATGTGTAAATAAATTCTAATCAACCGTACAAATGCATTAAAAATGATAAATCTGCTCTAATATAAGTTGATAAAGAAAAAATAGATGGGAAACTACACTAAGAACTGAGGAAATAATGCATCAAACTCTAGCCGCTGCTGTTGTCGATGATGGAGGCCTACGAGCCACTGCCAATGACAACGACCGTGCACTGTGTCTTTACCTCTTAAATCAGGGATTGCGATACATAATTCTTCATCCAAATTGATGGTCAAGGATCTCTTTCTTGTCCAGATATGGATTGACATTTGAATTCATTGGGATTCATGTTATATTGATGTGAATTTGCGATGTGTGCTTCTTAGTCCTTTGAAAGCTCCATTGTTGATTTCATGTGTGTCACTCCACAAATGGACAACATTTCGACTCTCCTCAAAGGCTATGAAGTCACTATCCAATCCTGTAGAGCTTCACTACAATAAAATTGGGATTATAATTCATTCAAGGGAAGTCCTATAAATAGGCTTCCCAATTCACAATCTTGGCTTCTTGGAGAAGCCAAGATCAAGAATTATTAGCCTGTGGCAGTTGGGAGGAACCTTCCAAAATATTTGCACCCATTAACTGCCCAAATTAGTTAGAAATATTATTGGCACAACAGATTTGGCTCGACTCACCAGGCTAAGTCAGAGCTAGCCACTCTCACTCAGCGCGACTAGGATCAAGTTGCTTCTAGCAACTGTTAGCAGGTGAGACTAGCTTGTAGCTGATGTTAGCAGGTGCGGCTAGCTTGGAGCCATTGCTAGCAGGTACAGCTAGCTTGTAGCCGCTTTTAGTAGGTACAGCTAGCTCATATCCACTTTTAGCAGGCATAGCTAGCTCGTAGCCGCTTTTAGCAGGCACGGCTAACTCGTAGCCACTTTTAGCAAGCACGACTAGCTCGTAGCTGCTCTGAGCATCATCGAATGGGTTGTAAGCCACTCTTATGGTTAGCGACTGAGCCTACATAGGAGCAAACTACCTTAGATGAGTGGTTAGAACTACTGCTATCTCTTGGAAAGATCTTGTTGGTCAAATATCTGCCTAATCATACAAAACTGCGTTTGTGCACCCTAGACACGACCAACATTGAAAGACCGAAGGAAAGAGATGTCCCCCGTGTCAATCTCCAGAGAGGGTTGGTTCCCTTACTAATTCTAAAATGGTTGAAGACTAAGGATGCAGGAAAGAAATCGGAAAATGCGTAAAGAAATGGGAAATATGGCCACAGTCGACTGTGTAGGATGGGAATAGATTGATAGCAGGAATTCACACCAAGCTGAAAATAGCATGCAAATAGATGATCAAACAACAGAATTTCCGTACAACTTCGCACATGTAATCTTCAGATCAACACTCCAGCACTCACTCTCTCACTTGCAATATTTAAATCCAACTTGCAGAATTTAAATCTAACAACAAATAATAAAGTTAACTGTGTAAAAGAAGTGCGTAATATAGAAGACCACAATACACCAAGTCATTTGCAAATCCAACTATTTTGAATTCACTATTACTGCAGAGAACTTGAAGTGTTTTCTCGTAGGAATATCTATTTTTTCCAACCCCTTACAATGAAATTTTTCTTAGTATTTATAGAGGTTTGCGCCTCTTTCATTGAATACATCAAATGAGTCATCATTTCTTGGAAATCTTCTTTCGGTAGACACGATCCTGAAAATGGTTTGAGATGATAGCATTCAGACACCGTATCATTAAATTTGAGTCACCTCCATCTTCTTAGAAATCAAACACGAACTTCAACAATTTACTCCATATTCAATTTGCTTTGGAGAGGGAGTAAAACCTTCGAGAAGATGTTCTTGAAAATGACAAAAATGCTTCCACTTCGTCACCAACATTAAATTGCAGCAGTTACCCGAAGAAAATATTCAACTGGAAAAATCAAGCTCTAAAATTGTCGAAGATGATGGCAATTAATAATTAAAATTTACCCCATTTAATTCTACTCATGCCTCTGGAGAAATTTAATCACATGTGCTAAAAAATAAACAACATTCACCTTCAAAATATCTTCGCCGCATCTATCATGACGTTCGCCCCTTTTACCTGAGTGTAAGGGTGAAAACCATTTAAAAATTATCATCGCCCAAACTTTATCTCTCCATGCCATTCACCTTTAAAAATAATGAATAGATCCATCGTGAATACTTTAAAGTGACCATGACGCATATTGAAATCATGTTCGCCCAAATGAGGGGCGAACACTACGTTCACCCCACTTAAGGGGCGAACGCGATGCGTTCTTTTTATTCTCCCTTTTGTTTGGTGCATTTCTATTTTTGGGGCGCGTTCGCCTTTCCAATGGGCGAACGTGACGTTCGCCCCTCCAATGAGGCGAACGCATTTGCATTCTTCACTTAGCCGATTTTCTTTTGTCTTTTTTTTTTATTTCTTTGATTTCACTGCCTTCAATTTCTTACTGCCACTTCGCCTCTGAAGTGAAATTATTTTTTATCTTTTCAATTGCTGCTGTGGATAATTTGACGAAGTGAATCCGAAGCGGATTTCCAAGTCACAATTTGGGGTTAATTTGTTTATTTTCAGAATGAAAAATTACATAAAAACTGAAATGACTGCAATGTTTTTAAACATTCTGAGCAAAATGTGAAATCATGAATTTTTTACATTACAATCAATGATTTATTTAAAACCAATGTGGCATGGTGCAAAACTGCCAATATTTCTGGCGGCTCTCGGGGTATCCATCTCGCATGGATGCAAGCGATCCCAGGCCTTAATCCATTGGGCGATTTTGAGTCTTCTTCCCAACCTCCTTGGATGATGCTTTTGATGTAGATGCTTGATGATGCTCCTCCTCTTCATTTGCTTTCTCAGCGGCTTCTGCTTCCTTTTCTGCCTCTGCTTGTTCTTTGAGGGCCTCAGAAGTAACCTCATAAACTGCAACCACGGAATCCCATGCCTGTGTGGTAAACAAAGAAGGAGTGCTCAGGGACTCATATACGAAGCACAAATTTTGAATATCTTCTAAACTCAGGCGCCTTGCTCGCTGGGCTAACTCAAAAAGTGAAAGCTCCATACGAGTATACTTCTGCATGAACGGTAAGACCTGAACATCTGTGATTGGCTCTTCCCACGCATCAATCTCCGAAGAATCTTCCATGAACTGCTTCCATGCTGCTTCCAATTGTGCTTGTGGAAGAGGTTCACCTTGTTCATCAATAAATTCTGGAAAACCCATGTCACGTAGAGCGTTAAGATGAGTCATTGAAATAGTATGTTCCCGCTCTATAACATTGAGAATTTTTTGACCTTCTCGCATTAGATCCATCTGCTGAAAATAACTATGCAGTGTGACTTTTGCAGCTGACCAGGAATGATCCATTGTGCTCAAAGGTTTCACATACATGGTGGAATTCGCCAAGGCCTATATTTTTACTGCCATCTCCAGATGTGGCGATAATAACTCCTCCATGTTATCAATTATTTGTTGTCCCATTTGTATGTGTAGATGAGCCGCCCACAGATAGCGCAACACTTGAACTGCTTCAGGAGCTAGTTTCTCACAACTGTGTGCGGAGCGAAGGCGCATTTCCTTGATGTTATTACGAGAAAAACTTGTAGCCTACGCAGCTTTCTCTGCCAACTGACTCTGGACAGCTTCAAGCGTCTGGTGAAGATTGTGCATCTCAATGCGTGCTACATCTCTCTCTTTTAGGTGCACTCCAACCTGTCGCTTCAAATGCTCATTTTTTGTAGCAGTTTTTTCCTCTTGTGCTTTACTTTTAGCCAAGGTGGTCTCGAGTTCAATGATCCTATCGGCTTGATCAAAGTATTTTTGTTTGTAATGCTCACCATGCAGGTAAACTGAACTCATGTCCACTTGAATATTGCCCATATTTTCCACAGGATCAATCTTCGTGAGGTCTTCAGTGATGGTCTCAAAAATAAGTTCGTCTGGCAACAATTCTCCTTGCGGTTTCTGAACCAATGGAGTAATCTTGGTGATATGAGCCTCCATTGTAACAGGATCAAAAGCGACCCTCTTTAGAGGACGTGCTGGTTCGAGAGCTTCCTTTCACCACCTGCTTTTCAACCATTGGGATGAACTCAAATGTGCTCGATTGATTTTCTCTACATCTGATTGCTTGGATGCCACCTGAATGTTAGGCAAAGATTGTAATTCCAAAAATGGGGTGAAGGGAATGAGGGCTTCAGAGCGGTTAGGTTGTGAAACTGACGTGGTGGTTAGAAGTGGTGGAATAGAAATGGTGGAATGGATGGGTAAACTAGTTTTAACTGCAGTTACGCTCACCCGAGAAGGAGTTTGCGTACTTACAACTTCGGTAGAAATGGTAGAAGTGATAGATGGGGATGAACGCAAAAATGGATTCGGTCCTGACGCATATGAACTAAAAGAAAGGGAGGACGAAGAAAAGGGAATAGAAGAAGGAGCAGTAGTGACTTCGGGAATGATGGATGAAGAAAGTGGAAGGGATATGGAGGGCATACTGAAGGGTGGAGAAACGGACACAGAAACTAACGGAAGTGAAACTGACATAGTCACTACTTGCTCCAAAAGAGAAGAAGAAGAAGGGAGAGAAGACGTACCTTCGGGCGCAAGCACCGTGTGATGTGGTGATAGAAAGGGCTACGCAAAATCCTCCTCTTGTTGCTCCAGTGCTACCTCTGTTGGAACCTCAGTCACCATGGGAGCACTAACAACTATCGTCGAAATGATAGAAGTTACAACAGTCATATTAACTGCAACATCACCTGAAGAAATAGTGATGGCACCAGTCCTTGGTTTCTTAGCCACCTTGGGAAATAGTGGCACCTGTTGTACATCACGCTTTTTTGGCTTTGGTACTTCCTCTATCTTTTGCTTTGCCCATTGAGATCTTCGTTGAAACGCATATTGTGGTTCCTCTTCCTCAGGAGTTTCTTCTATGATCAACGGATGGTGTTCTTCTATCTCGCTTTCACCACTTTCTGATTGTTGAAAACTGTATGGCAAAATATTGGCGAAAGCAACTGGTTGGTAGGAATCCACATATTTATCATAAACCGCTGAAAAGGCATCATCAAGTTTGAGCCCGTAAGCAGTTGTAGGTTTTCCACGGTGAACTCTCATTATCCACCAATTCATTATCTTCTCTTCAGACCATTCGGGCTTACTAGGATTTTACTTGGTCAAACAAACCCGACGGAGGAGTTTGAGACCTGTACTCTACTTCCTGCTCATAGCAGTCATGCCAAGGGGGAAGTGTAGCCATTTTCTCAATATGCCAGTTCATGTCCGACCCATTAAAATTGTTTCGATTACGCTCAATGTCCGGTCGAGGACAACAATGAAATGATTTCATTTTGACAAAGTCTTTAAACTTATCTAAAGGATCATACCTCCACCATTGTGGTAACTCAATCAGCCCCAAATCCTGCAATGCAATGGTAAGAAGACGATTCTGTCCAACTTGACTTACTGTTATGCCACCAAACTGAAATGACATATTGCATGTAGTCTTGCTTCCGCGCCCAACTCCATATATGTCATTCACGTAATCTGACTAGCGCACTACTTCCATAGCAAAAACATGCTCTGTAGCAAAATATGGCAGTAGGAACGGCTTACCCGTGAAACCAAAAATTCTCACTACCACGCCTTGGGTAAGCAAAAAAATGTCACCCTTTTCTTGAGTAACCATTATATCTTTCAATTCTCATGGCACTCTTTCACAGGTACCGCAAAGCAACTCAATTGTCGGTCCCAAAAATAAACTATTAAAGCTATAACAAGATTCTTTTTTCAATAAAACAGAAGTCCACTGGTAAACCGGTAAAGGCTCATCCTTTTCATTTGTAGTCGAAACAACAATAAAAGGAAAACGACACTGCAGTTGGAAGAAGAAAAACCATACCAAAAATGAAGTATGCTTGAAAGATTTATCTGCTCCAGTCTGCAAGCTCTCCAACTACGAATTTAATCTCCGTGAAATATAATCAGCCCAATCAAAGAAAATTGGATTGGTGCCCTGTTTCATGGTTGAAGGAGAATAAAATTCTACACGACAAATGCATTGTGCCACAACCGCTTGCCATTTGTGAACTATATCATCTGAGGGCAAACCCACAACCCATGCTAGCATGGAATAAATATCCAAGCTTTTAAAATCTTTCAGTGGTCTAGGCAGGTTCGGAAGTTGTCCCATTGGTGGATCTTTAATCAACTGAGTCTCCATAAACTGACGCATGGCCACAGTGGAGACATATTTGTCTTCTTGCTCATCAATATGCAGCTTCTTATGGACTCCATAGTTGGGAGGCCGTAACCCACAGGCAAAAGCTTCTCGGACTTCATCGGGAGTAATGGTAAAAAGAATTTCCCTCTTCGCATTCCTGACAGCCCTGGTTGAAGGATCATAATATCTGGCAACAAGCAACACAAGCTCGGGACAAGGATGTACTGGAGGGCATAAATACCAAAAAAGCAGTGAGTGATAAGGTACTGTTAACCAACTTCCCGATGTCAATCCCTGCTGCACTGCAAATTCGACATTTTGCCGTAATTTTTCTACTCCTTTGTGAGTGATGACGCAGTCACTGATTCCAGCCATCGAATCTTCATACGGGTCCAAATCAACATAATCATTTTTTCGAGCCTTCTTGGACCTCGTAGTCGTTTCTCTTCTTTTCGACTTCTTCGGATCTGAAGATTCTAAAACTTCTTGAGGCTCCTTGCCACGCCTTCCCATTTTTATTAAAAAAACTTCGAGCAAATTTCCCGCACACTTTCTGAGCACTTCTGCAATAATCCCTTGAAACACACGGTAGCAGGAAAAATTAAAAAGAATAACTGCAAGGGTTACCTCGTCTTGTTTAAATAGACCCCTTTTCGACCGCCACAATAAATACTGAGTTACTTGGTCGGCTTCAAAAAAGCGTCTTCCTTGGCCGCATAACTGTGTCGTAGACCGTGCCCTGACTGCAGAAGCTTGCTTTGAAAAAATAAATTGGCCCCTTGAACCAATTAAATGCTCCTTGTGCTTCCCCGAGAAAGAAAACTTCCACTTGTCTGCATGCTTTCCAATAAATGCCACGTCTTGAAAGGGGCAATATGTCCGCACTAAATCTCGGAAATCAAAAGGAATGTTTGCTTACTGAAATCTGCTTCTCCTTCGAACGCTTCTGATCTGCTTGATAAAACTGGGGTGAAGGCTCTCCTTTTAAAGACTTTGATCCTTTGCCCTTTTTTTTCTTTTTTTTTTTTTTATAAAAATTTAAGAATTTTTTTTTTTTTAGTTTATTAAATTTTTATTTTATTTATATTTTTTTTTAGTTTTATTATTTATTATATTTTATTTTTAATTTTTTTTTTTTTTTTTTTTTTTTTTTTTTAATTTAAATTTTAATTAATTTTTTTTTTTTTTTATATGGGGTTCAAATGAGGGGGAAGGAGTTCGCCCCATGGGGCGAATGACTTTTTTTTTTTTTTTAATGTTTAATTTTTAATTTTTTAAAGTTTAATTGTTTATTAATTAAAATGGAGGGGGGAAGGCTCACGTGGCTTCCCTTTAGGTGGGGAAGCGCCTCACGTGGGTGCTTCCCTTTATGGGGAGGGGGGGCCCCGGGGGGGCCCCTCTCTTTTATGGGGATCGCCCCAATGTTGGGGTGAATGTATGGGGTTCGCCCCAGTTGGGGAGCGAATCATGACTCATGGGGATCGCCCAACGTTGGGGCGAATGTGCCCATATTGGGGATTATTTTTTTAATGGTCGCCTATGGGTTGAATTTTTTTTTTATTTTTTTTTTTTGTTTTAATGTTGTCCTTGGGGAGCGTGACGTTCCCCTCCTTTGGGCGAATGTTTTTCTAATGGGGGCGGACGGTTCTCCTTTTTTTTTTTTGCAATTTCGCCCAAGGAAATGGGTGAACATTTTTTTCTTTTCTAAAGTTTACTAAGCAATTTTTTTTTTTTTAAAATGAATAAACTTAACAACGAATATGTACATATTTACAAAGGTACCTCATTACGATTCCGTCATTGGATATAAGTCTTTAAATGAAGGTCGTTCACCGGAATTGGAAGCTCCCAACCCTCCATATCTTGCAGATGGTAAGCGTTGGCGGAATTCACAGCCGAGATTTGGAAAGGACCCTCCCAAATAGCATCGAACTTGTGATGCTCTCCGGGCTTGGCCTTTTTTGCATTCCACTTGAGGACCAAATCTCCGACTTGAAAACTGCGTTCGGTCGACTTCTTTCCGAACCATTTCTGCATCTCCTTGTTATGTTCGACAAACTCCTGGTAGGACCTTTCTCTATCCTCTTCCAACTGAATCAACTGTGCTAATCGTGCACTCAAGGGATCAAACTCTTCATCTTCTTCCTGAAATAGCTGCAATGTCTGAAGGACCGAAAGCTCAATATGAGCAAGCATAACTGCTTCTTTCCCATACACCAAGGCATACGACGAAGTTTTAATGGACTTTTTAACTGAAATGCGATCTGCCCAAAGTGCTTGATTCAACAGCAAATGCCAGCTCCGTTTGTTGTCTCCTAGTGTCCTTTTCAGAATTCGCAGCAAATTCTTATTAGTAGATTCGGCCAAGCCATTCCCTTGCGGATAGTAATTGGACGAAGTCTTGAGATAAATCCCGTATTTGCTAGCGAACTCAGTAATCTTGGCCCCAATAAATGGAGTTCCATTATCTATTATAATTGAGTCCGGGACACCGAAGCGAGTGATGATTCCCTCCAAGAAAGAGATTACAGTTGCTTGATCCGCTTTCTTAGTAGGAATGGCCTCCGCCCATCGGGTAAAGTAATCAGTTGCCATCAAAATGTACTTATGTTCTGCAGAAGAATGCGGGTCAATAACTCCCACAAAATCAAGACCCCACTGCTGAAAAGGAGCTTCTACTTGAATCGAGCGAAGAGGCAATGCCCCTTTCTTGATTCTGCCAACATATCGTTGACAACTATCGTAGTGTGTACTTAGCTTATGTGCATCGGCAAATAGAGTAGGCCAAAAGTAGCCTGCTCGAATGATTTTTAAGGCCATAGGCCTTCCTGCGTAATGACCTCCCGATAGTCCAGAATGAAATTCCTCTAAATTTTTTCTTTTTCGGAGTCCCTCACACACCTGAGAAGAACTCCATCAATGTTCTTGTGAAATAACCCCTCGGCCAACAGAGTATATCTGAGAGCTTGCAACCTGAATCTCCGACGTTGCGAAGCATCAAGGCGAGATGGACATCTGCCTGAGATAAAATAATCAATTAGCTCTTCAGTCCAATCAAGATCGTTGGCAGTATGATTTGCGCAAATGCTTTCGCCCAGGCTGTTCTCATGCACCACATCAAATGATTCGGAGGCCGCACTTTTGGCTAGCTCCTGGCATAGAGCTCTCCCACGAACCAGCTTCGTTGGTCGGATCTCCACATCATATTCTTGAATTTTCGTGACCCAACCTGCTCTCTTATCTCCTAATTCTCCTTGGAGAATAAAATTTCGTACATCAGGGTGTATGACATACACAATCGTTTTGCTCTGAGAAACAAAGTGTCAAAATTTCTTCAATGCTTTCATTACTGCATATACTTGTTTCTCAATAAAATTATATTTCTCTTGATGAGGAGCAATAACCTGACTCAAGAAAGCAATTGGCTTCTCATCTCCATCCTCTTGCCGTTGTGTCAAAACTGCAGCATAACTCTCCTGTTCGCCTACGACATAGAGAATGAAATCTTTAGAATAATCAGGATTAATCAATACCGGAGCTTGAGTAATCCTCTCCTTGATTTCCTTAAAATCCTGTCTCCTTGTCTCAGTCCATTTAAACTCAACATTTTTCTTCAAAAGCTCAGTCATGGGTTTCACCACCTGAGCGAAATCAGAAATAAATTTACGGATGAAATTAATTTGGCCAAAGAAAGATTGCAAATATTTTTTATTAGCAAGCAATGGTAACTTCATTAGAGCTTCCGCTCTTGCGAGGATCGATTGACAATCCTTCTTGTGAGATCACATGGCCCAACAACTTCCCTTCCTTGACAGCAAAAATTGACTTCTTCGGATTAATAGAAATCCCGAACTCACGACACTTCTCAAATACCTGCCTTAGATGAGCAATGTGGTCTTCTCTGCGATGTGAAAACATAGTCATATCATCAAGATATATCACAATAATCCTATTCAATAACTCACCAAAAGCGATGTCCATGGCCCTCTGAAAAGTAGCACCGACGTTTGACAATCCAAATGGCATCCGTTGGTAGGCAAAAGTTCCCCACTTAGTGGTGAATGTTGTTTTATATTGATCCTCATCTTTCACCCAAATTTGATTATACCCAGAGAAACCATCAAGCAATGAGAATCTCTGAGCGCCAGCTACTACATGAAGGATTTGATCGATCTGCGGTAGAGGGTAATGGTCCTTAAGTGATGCCTGGTTCAGGTTGCGAAAATCTACACACAACCGAATGTCACCGTTCTTTTTCCATACTGGGACCAGGTTAGCCACCCATGTTGAATGCTTGATTGGATAGATTATCTTGGCCTCCAACATCTTCAACAACTCGCTTTCATAAGGACTTCAATCTTGGGATTGACAGGTCGTTGTTTCTGATGAAAAGGTTTTACCCCTTCCTGGAGTTCTATAGTATGTTGGATCACATTCTTATTGTAACCCCTCAAATCATGGTAGCTCCAGGCAACAATATCTGGATACTCGTAACACAATTTCTTGATATCTTCCAGTTCTTCTGGGGTGCCATCTATTCCAACCTTGATGATTTTCTCAGGCTCCAAATGCAATTCTTTATACTCCTTTGCATCTACTTTGATCCTGTGCTTCTCAACCCGATCACTCTGGTCGAACAGACTTTCAAGTGTAATCAGTCCCCTAGGGATGTGATTATTTTTTAGTTGAATCATCCCTTCTCTCTCTTCTTCGGCAAGAACTCTATCATCAGCACTTGCAGTTTCTTTAAGTAGGAAGTTGACTATCTGCTCATCGTTGTCAAACACTTGCCAATGGATATTTTTGTCAGGAACTGAGGGTCTGTAAATTACCCTAACTGTCTTAGGCTTTCTAACTACTTGCTCCACAGGAGAGTAGTTAGCACCAAGAGAGGCCAGAATATCTGCATGTTTATTTAGCTCTCTCAAAATTGCCTGAACATTTAAAGCAGTGAAAGACTCAAAAAAGTCCCACACTCTATTGTGGTAGGCCTTCAAGTAGTGTTGCTTTGACACACACTTGTTAGTGATCTGATTAATTATGAGTTCAGAGTCACCAAAAATCTGCAACTGCTTGATGCCCAACTTTTCAGCCTTCTTCAATCCAAGGCATAGTGCCTCATATTCAGCTGCGTTATTTGTGCAACCCCAAGTTAACCTGTAAGAATAGGTTTTTTGCAACCCTTCGGGAGAGATCAACACAACGTCGACTCCTGCACCATTCTTGCACCTGGCGCCATCAAAATACATTCTCCATAACTGATCTGCAATAGGATTGGGAGAATCAGGAACCTTCTCTTCAATTTGCTCTGGCTTAGTTATAGTATAGCAACCAATGTCCGTTCCAACCATCGCATTGAAATCCATGAGTGAAAACTCATCCTCGAGGTGAAGCCCACCCAGTGCCTCCTCCATTAAATCAACCTCTTCTATCTCCTCAGTCAACATGTTAACTGCTCCTGGAGATTCTTCTTCCTCTAGCTTCTCAATGTGAAAAGGTGAGGGCTTCTCATTATGAATGTGAATCCTCTTTCCCTTGAATGGTATCTCTAAATGCGAGTAGTCTAAGGAAAGATATCCTCCCAGCTTAGCTGTGAACTCCCTTGAGAGGCACATGCTAAAGTATGGTTCCAGGTCAACCACTACCACTTCCTGGATGACTGTAATTTGTGGCATACTATGGAGGACAATGGGAATATCCTTAATTACTCCCACCGTCTTGACCGGAGTTCCATCCAGTTGCAACACTCCTGGGCTACTCCTTGTATATTCCATCCCCATCACTTCGCATACTGCCTTTGGCATGATAGTAGTTGCAGCTCCAGAGTCGATCATACAGTTGTGTACAATCCACCCTTCCATTCTGAGTGATAAATAAAATGGGGGAGGTCTATTTTTTCCCGTAGCTGAAGTTGGAAGCGTTTGCACCAAGACTATTTGAGAAGGATTTTTCTTTTGATCTTTAGCAGTCTTCAAAGATTCTTGCAACAGGTCAACCTGTCCTGGAAATTGAAGTGCATCATACAAACTTACTTTTGTAGGAATATTTTTCATCTCTTCCACAATATTATAATTCAAAACAGTCAGAGCCTTCTCTTCTACAACCCGTTGTTTTTGTTTTTTTTTTTTTTTTGTTTGGTTGTGTGGGTGTTGCCCCCGGTTTTTTCCATTTTCACTTGTGGATTTGTCTTTAGTACCTCGTTATAGGCACTTTTGTTGGAGGTTGTTGTTTTTCATCCTGCACCTTTGGTTCCACTGGCACCTTTAAGGGTTCAAGCTCAACAGGATCTACTATTACTGGTTTCTTTCCAGACCGTGTGAGAACCGAAACTTGCTCTATAGACGACATCATGAAATTGTGACTGGCTTCCCTGATCATATTGACTTGTCCTCCAGTCGAACTCTCTGCTAGCATTTGTACATAATTCATATGCACCATGCATGTTTCTTCTCCATGAGGATCATTGCATGTTGAGCACCAATACACCCTTTTTGTTGTGCTAATTTCTTCATTTTCTTGCACCGTTGTGCTCTTTTTAGGGCCTCTACTAGTAGATGCTTGCTCTCGAGTGATCGATGGAGTTTGGAATCTTCGTGATCGGAATTCAGCCTCCGCTTGCTTCTTCCTTACTGTTGTAAGTTCATTTGATATCGTCCTTAAGGCTGCGTTATTAGATTTCACCTCTTGCAACAACACCATGAAAGGATCAGGATTAGAAGATGCGGGGGTGCAGGTAGAGGCAAAGGCGCTGGAGGCACGGGCAATGGTAATGGAACTGGTGGTGTTGGCAGTGCAAGAGCGAGAATAGAAGCGGGCAATTGTGGAAGTGACTGATTAGGTAGTTGTGGGAAGCTTGGAGCCGTATGTCGTGGAGCAGGAATAGGTGCAATCTGAGGCTGACCCGAGCTCCATGAGGGAACTGGGTACATGGAAGGCATAGGCTACGAAAATGAACTAGAATATAAATATTGCGGAAGATCAGGAACAATGGGCATAGTCATCTTCGGAGGAAGTCTACCTACAACAATCAGATCAGATTCGGCCTTCTGTGCCTGCGTATACAGGTCTGGGAATGTAGTCACATTGGCTTGACGCACGGCCATACCGATTTCGGTGTTAAATGCCCTGAGATAGTAGAAAGCAGCTTGCTCATGTGTGGGACGTAGACCGTCGGGAACTCTTTGCCAGCTTCGGGTGAATCTGACATTAAAATCGACTATCTCCTCTTGTGGGTGTCTTTGAATCATTGTGAACTGGTGCAACAAGGAGTATGGATCAGCTTGTTCATGGAAATTCTTAATCAACAACTCCGCTAACTGATCCCATGATGTAATAGTACCTGGTTGCAGTGATCGGTACCAATATAGCAATTTCCCTCTCAGCGACAATACCAGTAATTTTATCATCACATCTTCATCTATTATATCATGGATGGTCGCCAATGAAGCTACATCTTGGATATGCTCATATGCAGTTTTTCCAGTACCGTCATAGGTCGGCAAAGCCTTCAAAGCAGCTTGGGGCACTAGATTTTGTGCTTGTAAGTTCAAAGCCCCTGAGCTATTCCATGTTGGGAACTGCCTGGGTGGTGGATTCTGAGCCATGTGGACTGGTATATGAGGTGGAGCTCGAGGAATACCAGCAGTCGTGTGGGGTGGAGGTTGAGGAAGACTAGTGGCAGTACTACCTAGGCTTGTAGGAGCAGAAAATACACCAGCTAGTCGTGATGATGTGATAGACGGTATATGGGATATATGAGGTAATGAAGATGTACGACGAAAAGTGGCTAATTGAGGATGTTCCCCTAGCCTTTGGATATCAAGTTCGTAGAACTCAATTTGGTGATCTGGATTTTTGGCCTTCGATCTTGTATTCATGAGACACAACTTTCGTTGTACTCATGTGTGGAGATTTCTGAGTATAATCGAGTCGCCAGATGTTCTAATTCTACAACACGAAGGCAAACATCAAACCTTAACGTTGTTTAAAGTGGAACTTTTGAAGTCCCAAAAAATTGTTGGCACCGATGGGTTTGTCAACTTGGGATAATACTTGTTCCACCGACTATGGATCTTACTGGGACAGAAACTGCCTGTCCCACCGGGCGTGCCAAAAATTGTTGGTCAAATATCTGCCTAATCATACAAAACTACGTTTGTGCACCCTAGACACGGCCAACATTGAAAGACCGAAGGAAAGAGATGTCCCCCGTGTCAATCTCCAGAGAGGGTTGGTTCCCTTACTAATTCTAAAATGGTTGAAGACTAAGGATGCAGGAAAGAAATCAAAAAATGCGTAAAGAAATGGGAAATATGGCCACAGGCCGACTGTGTAGGATGGGAATAGATTGATAGCAGGAATTCACACCAAGCTGAAAATAGCATGCAAATAGATGATCAAACAACAAAATTTCCGTACAACTTCGCACATGTAATCTTCAGATCAACACTCCAACACTCACTCTCTCACTTGCAATATTTAAATCCAACTTGCAGAATTTAAATCTAACAACAAATAATAAAGTTAACTGTGTAAAAGAAGTGCGTAATATAGAAGACCACAATACACCAAGTCATTTGCAAATCCAACTATTTTGAATTCACTATTACTGCAGAGAACTTGAAGTGTTTTCTCGTAGGAATATCTATTTTTTCCAACCCCTTACAATGAAATTTCTCTTAGTATTTATAGAGGTTTGCGCCTCTTTCATTGAATACATCAAATGAGTCATCATTTCTTGGAAATCTTCTTTCGGTAGACACGATCCTGAAAATGGTTTGAGATGATAGCATTCAGACACCGTAGCATTAAATTTGAGTCACCTCCATCTTCTTGGAAATCAAACACGAGCTTCAAAAATTTACTCCATATTCAATTTGCTTTGGAGAGGGAGTAAAACCTTCGAGAAGATGTTCTTGAAAATGACAAAAATGCTTCCACTTCGTCACCAACATTAAATTGCAGCAGTTACCCGAAGCAAATATTCAACTGGAAAAATCAAGCTCTAAAATTGCCGAAGATGATGGCAATTAATAATTAAAATTTACCCCATTTAATTCTACTCATGCCTCCGGAGAAATTTAATCACATGTGCTAAAAAACAAACAACATTCACCTTCAAAATATCTTCGCCGCATCTATCATGACGTTCGCCCCTTTTACCTGAGTGTAAGGGTGAAAACCATTTAAAAATTGTCGTCGCCCAAACTTTATCTCTCCATGCCATTCACCTTTAAAAATAATGAATAGATCCATCGTGAATACTTTAAAGTGACCATGACGCATATTGAAATCATGTTCGCCCAAATGAGGGGCGAACACTACGTTCGCCCCACTTAAGGGGCGAACACGATGCGTTCTTTTTATTCTCCCTTTTGTTTGGTGCATTCCTCTTTTGGGGCGCGTTCACCTTTCCAATGGGCGAACGTGACGTTCGCCCCTCCAATGAGGCGAACGCATTTGCATTCTTCACTTAGCCGATTTTCTTTTGTCTTTCCTTTTTTTTATTCTCTTTGATTTCACTGCCTTCAATTTCTTACTGCCACTTCGCCTCTGAAGCGAAACTATTTTTTATCTTTTCAACTGCTGCTGTGGATAATTTGACGAAGTGAATTCGAAGCGGATTTCCAAGTCACAATTTGGGGTTAATTTGTTTATTTTCAGAATGAAAAATTACATAAAAACTGAAATGACTGCAATGTTTTTAAACATTCTGAGCAAAATGTGAAATCATGAATTTTTTACATTACAATCAATGATTTATTTAAAACCAATGTGGCATGGTGCAAAACCGCCAATAGATCCAAGATAATTTATATGGTCTGCAAAGGTGCCTATATGAGTAGTATCTTATAAATGACATATTTTAGGTGTCTACACATACCTCTTTTTAGGATGCATTGTGGGAAAACATAATTCTGAGAAAAAAATAGACCACCTAAAGCCATATTCTAGGTTGCATGATGATCATTGATCTAATCAATATTAGATGCCCCAATCATGAAAAGGGCACACATCTCTAAATCATTGCTTCCAACTGGATGGAAGGCTTAATTTGAGTAAAACTTTAAAGCTTTCTAAGTTGATTGGTTTGGTATTTCTTAGCATTCACAACGGTCTAAGGGTCAGAGTTAACAAAGCTTTAATAAACATATTTGCTTTTGCCCCAAGTAATAGGGTAAGCTTATGATAGATGTTAGCAATGATTCGTAAGATGAACGCGATTAACTTGATTAAGTTGTCAATTGTTGATTTTGATTATGAATTTGTTATTATGACTACCCCCTCAAGCGATGAGTCGATGAGGAAAATAACTAGTGATGAAAGCAATGAGTCGCTTGACCAAGATGATTGATTTGGACGATTTAAGATGATTGCTTTGTTGTTATATGGTAGGTCCTATTACATGTGTGATTTTAACCAATAATAGTAATTGTACATCTCTATCCCGTGGAGTAGTTCGATCGTAATAGCTTTCTTAGGAAATCAAGATGATAGCAATTCCATTTAGCATGTGGTGAATCACTCAATGATATGATGAAAATGTCATAGAAGAAAGGAAACGAATGCCTCATTCTCATGGGATAGTCCGACCACCATGGCCTTCTTTAGGGTTGAAGTGAAGCATTTCAATTTGCCGATGAATAATTTGGTTTAAATGACCTTATGGTAATTTACTCATCCTACCGGATTGCATGGATTACAAGTCGCTGCAACCGCCAAGTGTATAGGATAAATAACTACGTACGAGGTGCATTTGAAATTTTGATGTTATTTGATTTTTATTATTTTGACAATTTTTGATGATTTTGGACTGGTAGATATGTTTAATTATCCATTCTGAATCTTTCCATGGTGAGAAATTTAGTGCATTTATTGTTGCTTCTCAGTCGCTGTCAACAGTAGTAGCCAATTTTTGCAATTTCATAGTTGCTATCAGCATAGACGACTTGCACTTTGTAGCCACTATCGACATCAGCAACCATTCCATAATTGAAAAATATAAAAGAAAAAGTTAAGGTTTTTGATTTAATTATTTTTTAGCTGGTAGTTGCAACAATGAGCTCTGAGGAAAAAGAGAGAAAATTTGATCTGAAACTCTACCCAAATTACCTTGACATCGATGGTGGAGCACGACAAGGCATCTATGAGTGGAGGATCCGGAGCTTCACGGGTATCTCTCAAACCCTAATCTTATCATTTAAAGGGTAAAATAAACCACATTAAGAAATGGGTAAATAAACCTCATTAAACCTGTTGGAAATGAACCACACTCCTAGCTAGGATTAGAACTAGGCTAATTTAGGTGGGTATGAATTAGATTTTAGGTTTTTGTAATTTGTTTATGTTTTTGGGTGAGGGACGAACATCGTTGGCATGTCACCTCGCAACCGTTGTTGGTATTGGCAGCTACTGTGGTAGCCACTATTAGCATAAGTAGCCGCTAAACCTTAGGAAATTTTTGAATTTTTTCTTAGTTTTTTTTGGGTGCATATGCATCTAATTATGCATTTTATTTTCACATTTAACTCTTGATAGTATAAGCTCGAGAGTCTGATTTGCTGGTGGATTTTTTGTCATTGCTAGACCACACAGACTAGGAGTGGTTTGATGCGTAGGATCTCATGTATAATACCAGATTACCAACCATCATTTCGGATCAGACATACATTACAATGTTGGCCCACAAATGGGACTACCGACCTAACACCTTCCATCTCCCGATTGGCGAGATGACCATTACACATAAGGATGTTTACAGGATCTTCAAGATTCCCTTCGATGGACGTGCCATCGTATCCTCATCGATCTCAGCTAGGGTAGCAATATTTGATAGGGTTTTTAGCGACCAGGCATGTGCAGCTCTAGAAGACATTCAACATGGTGAGGTTCCTATCGCCCGTTGGTATCGGGCTAGAGTATTCTCACAGTGCTAGGCTATTTTGATGCACGTTATCTATAATGTGCTTTTTCCAGACACATCAGGAGTGAGATTCCCATGGACTCTCTTAGCTATGGTACAAGATCTAATGGAAAATCCTAGGCTTATCATTATGACTTGGGGGAGTGCATTACTGGCACAACTCTATGATGAGCTGTATCGGATCCAGCAGTGGGGTGGAGCTAGTATGACATGCAGCTTGATGCTACATATCTGGGGCTAGGAGCATATTAGGATAGACTGCCCAATAGGATTACCACATGATATTACGATGATAGTGATGAGGGTACAGTGCTATGGGGCTAGATGGCTGTAGAATGCAAAGGAGCGACAAAGTTGTTGTCAGGCAGGGAACTTGGCTCATTATGCATGCTCTTTGACTAGATTACAGGCAAGGGGCATTATATGGAGGCCATACCTAGATTGTCCTATGTGGCTGAAGGTAGACCAGTTCTTGGCTCGAATGAGGCATGACCGATGGGTTATCGGGCACAAGGGAGGGGTGAGGGAGTTCTTCCACTTATCTTGGGTTACTATATAGTTTTGGATTTGTTAGGACATCCCACTAGAGCCTGTTCTATATAGGAACATTTAGGTAGAGAGAGATCTCACAGTGCCACAGGTTACAACTCCATCAAAGGAGGCATATACTCTTGCAACTAATGTTGGTATAGTAGATATCGATATTACAAAGTCATACTACAAAGTGGTGGGTGATGCGACTATGGATGGTGGTGGCAGCCTAAGGTGATCTAGGGATGAGGCAGTTGTTGAGGATCCTGATGGGCAGTGAGTGTGGCCTAGGATAGAGGAGGATTGGGGCCAGGCTGTAGAGGATCAGGCAACACCAAAGGAGGAGGAGGTGGGTCTAGAGGATTAGGAGTCTCCCCTTTGGGTGGAGCTACATCATCTAAAGGTCGAGCTGTAGATGGCTCAACGACATATCCTAGAGTGGAATATCTCTCTTGCTATGGTACAAAGCCAACTGACAGCTGGATAGGACAGATGGTGAGGTTTCAAGGAGGAGAGGACCTCTTTGTAGACATGACTTGATTTAGTGCTACTCAGGATAGAGCAGCTCACTAAAGAGAGAGATTTGATGCATGCTACTATAGGTGCTTTGATTGCTGAGCGAGACACTCTTCAGCTGCAAACAGGGATTTCAGTAGCTGCTCTAGCTGTTCAGGTACTGGTAGGGTTAGATGCAGGAGCAAATATTAGGTGACTGTAGGACATACTGGCAGATGATGCGAGGCAGTAGGTATTATATGCACATCATATTGTGTTTCTAGAGGTTGAGGCTAGATTACACGATGGCATTGTGCCAGCCAGATCTACGATAGTAGGGTCTCAACTAACTATAAGGAGTGATTATGGGTAGTCATAAGTGCGGCCCAGTCACAGGTTAGCTACCCGATCTAAGAGAATAGGAGGGGCGAGCTCTAGCCATCATTTTAGAGATGGAACTAAGGGTAGGGGCAAACTAGAGGGTGTAGGACCAGCTTGATATGTCTTGGTGACATGTATCATTTTTGAGTGTAAGGTCTGAGGACCTTCACAATTATAGTCTACGAGTATTTTATACCTTGATGTACTTGGCCACTTGGACACATATATATATAATATTATATTTTTCTTCTCATTATGTGTATTATGTGTTTTCTTTTATGTTCATGCGATGTAATATTGATGCAATGCTTACATGATTTGATTATTGTTATCTGATGTGATGTATTGATGACATGCACTAGCTAGATAATGTATGTATGATTATATGGTATGATCTAAAGGTGTAGATGGACTACTTATGTATGAATGTATGGATACAATGATTTGTGTTAAGTGTATGTTTAATATTGATTTAATTGTATGCATCTAATTTATGTTGTTATGATATGGTGAATGCAATGTGTAATACATTATTTACATGATGGTGTTCTAATTAAAATGAACCTATATGCTTTAATAACTTAAAACATAAGGAATGAATGTAATATGTGTTTAATAATCTAATGGATGACACCACGAAATGTATAAAAATCATGAATGAAAATGGTAAATCTTAGCATAAGAATTAATCATTTAAGAATCCAAATGTGATATGACAAAATGGTGATATGTAATGATTTATGATATGAGATGATTTGTTGCTATGAGGGATTTTTGAGGTTTTCCATGAGACTCAAACACCCTAGATAATTAATAAAAAATTGTATAATGACTATACAAGACTCCTGAAAGACAAGTTTTTGTTATGAAGACCAAGATATTCATTGTCCCTGTGTGTGCAATGAATATATTAAATGATACATAAGACTACCTCATTGCCAAGTGGGAGTCATTTAGTCCATTGTTGTAATGAGGATCACCAAATGTTCACTTTGATCCTAAGTTTGGATGCAGTTGGACTAGACTACTAGGTAATACAGGCCACCTAAACCTAACTCATTTGTAAATTTCTTAGAGCTACCCCAATGCCAAGCGGGATTCATTCAGCCCATTGTTGTATTGGGGATCACTTAATGGCTTCGATTATTGAACATTCCAGGGATTTAAGCTCTTCAACCCTTTATTTTCTTCACATTTATTGGGATACTTGCTCATGCTCAATGATGAAAAACATTGTTTATTTTGCATTTTTATTTTATTTTGAGTAAGGGATTTGCTTCTTATTTTGTTGAAATCAAAGGATTTATTTGGTTAGGAGGGATCTTGTCATTTTGCCAATGATCAACACCTTAGACCATGCACATCACAAGATGAGCAAGTAAAAACCTTTCGCTTAAGATGACTAGAACCACTTTGTAGTGTTCATATTTCCTTGTCCAGACTAGGGTTTTTAATGTGTTTAATTAGTGATGGGATTTTGACATATGCTAGGTGCTATCAAAACTAGACCTCACCTCCAAAAGCAAATATAGCTTTCTACAAGATCTGAGAAGATCACTAGGTATGGTTGAATTACTGAAAAACCCTAGTATATTCCTTATAGCAACACGAAGGGGTTGTGTTGAGAAACACAATTACTCACAAGGGTGATGGATGAAGATGATGTATAGATGCATGATTAAGATACAAACGTGGTGTCATTTGTAATATTGAAAACACAACCTATCCTAATGCAAGTGCAATGGATGAAATATGCCTAATGCAGTGCAATTAAATGAATGCAAATGCAAAATGTAAAATGCAAATGTTTTTGTGTTTTTTAAATTTTATGAAATTTTCAATTGTTTTTTATTTTTCTCTTGATGTTATGTGTAAAACACCTTCAGATGAAGAATATTGAGAGGCTCAATATATTCAACCCCTTCTAACAATGTTAGGCAATATGTTCCAGTCCAATCTTCTATGAGATGATATAAGGACCTAACCAATTGGCTATAAATTTATCTCGCAAGTGCAACGGTAGGTTTGAGTTTTGTTTGTTTTTATTCAGAACAAGATCCCCAAATTTAAAGTCTCTTAGATGGAATTTATTATTGTAATATAATTTTAGGCATTCTTGATAAATGTGGAGATGCTCAAGGGCATTCACGCGATGTTCATCAAGAAGCGTCAATTGGTCAAGGTGAGCTTGTCACACAGTGTCGTCATTGATGAAAATTTTCAATGTGATGCATAGGGTTGGAATCTCTAATTCCAAGGGTATAATGGAATCAACACCATATACCATCAAAAATGGTGTTACCCCTATGGACGTCCATATGCTAGTTCTGTAAGCCCATAATGCAAGGGACAACTATAGATGCCAATCCTTATGATTCTCTTGAACCGTATTTTTCAAGATGGCTACTATTGTCTTGTTTGAGGCTTCTGCATGTCCGTTCACTTGTGGATAATATAGTGTTGCTAAGATGTGTTGAATATTGTATTTGGACATTAATTCCCACACATATTTATTCTTGAATGAAGTACCATTATCCAAAATTATCTTGGATGGGATCCCAAAGCGATAGATGATATTGTGAAGTATGAACTTCACAATTCGTGCTCCTATCATTGACATTAAGGGGATTGCTTCCAATCACTTGGTAAAATAATCAATGGTCGTTAATATAAATGTGTGTCAGCCCGAAGATGGGGGAGAGATCTTACCAATTAGATCGAAATCCCACTGAGAAAATGGCCAAGCTGCTTGGATGGGCTGTAAGGCCTGTGATGGTAGGTGCATCAAATTCATATGATGCTAACACTTAATGCACTTCCTGACATATGCACAAGAATCCTTCTCCATGGTGGACCAATAATAACCCATCTAAATGATGTGCTTTATGATGGTCATGCCGTTGAAATGACCATCGCATGTACCATCGTGAGCTTGCAAAATTACCCAAGTTGATTCTTGGGGCTCAAGGAAATGAAGGAGGACTTCATCGTAGCTTCGATGATACAATATGTATCTTAGAAAGACATATCTAGTTAATTTTTATCTAAATGCTCATTTTGCAACATGTGATAATCCCTGCGATATTATTATAAGTTTAAGAAAATCTTGTAATTGGGTTAACCAATCTTGATAAGCTAAAACCTCAAATACAAGACGACTTGTTCCCCCTACGATTCGGTGTGCATGAATATAGACTAGGAAAAAACCTTGTAATGAATGGTGGTGCCATTCCCCTTAGGACCCTGCAAGATCAAAGACCCACAAGGTGCCTTCTTCAAAAAGTCTCTGGTTCTATAGAACCACTCATGGTTTGGTTCTATATGAATCATGATGACTGATTCTTGATTGTCAAAATCCTCATGCTGCATCACGATATGCGAGAGCATTTTCACATGAATGGTAGTAAAGTTTTTTTTTTGAAAAAAATGAAAAAACTTGTATTAACACAAAAGACAGTTACAAGAGGGAGAAAGGGCATCCCAACCAAGCGCAAAAAGACCAGAAGTACAAAGGGCGCGAAAACGCGACATGTCACGAAATCGCGACACAAAACCAAACAACCGCCGCGCCACAACACCCAGTCGCGATAACGCGACAAGTCGCGAAATCGTGACATGTCGCGATATCGCGACAAAAAGCGCCGGAACCACAACACCCGAAAAAGGTCACGAAATCGCGATGAGAAAGCCTTAAAGCATCTGCTTCCCGAAACTGTTGCGAAATCGCGACGAGGACCCCTTTAATCAGCAACTTTGAGAAAGTTTCGCGACATCGCGACGATTTTTCCTTGGAGCCCCACTTGGCCGGAAGTGTAGCGAAATCGCGACAAGAAAACCAATGGGCACCCCATCCGTAAAAGTGTCGCGAAATCGCGACATGTTCAGCCCCGAGGTGCCCATTACCAAAACAAGTCGCGATATCGCGACGTTTTTCCAGCAAGCTGTTTTTTCTCCAGAACTGTAGCGAAATCGCTACAGGTTTGCCCCCGTGCTTCCTTTCCATAAACATGTCGCGAAATCGCGACAGGTTATCCATTGGGAGGCTTTTCTCAAAAAGGTCGCGATAACGCGTCGGGTTTTCCCCCTTAACTAAATTTTGCTCAACACATCTCAAAATCACAACAAGGATGCCCCTATGAGTCCCTTCCTCAAAAAAAGCACGAAATCACGACAGATTTTCCTTAGAGTAGCTTTTCACACAGATTGTCGCGATATCGCGACGGTTTCTCCCTTTCATGCAGTTCTTCTCAAAGCGTCGCGATATCGCGACACTTTTCCTCCAGCAGCAAAACCTACCAAAAAGGTCGCGACATCGCGACATCTTCTCATCAACGACCACGACGACGCAACATGTCGCGAAATCGCTACAAAAATCCTCCCAAGGCCACAGCAACCAGAAGGGTAGCGAGATCGCTACAGTTTTCCAGGATAGGTCGCGACAGAGCAACATGTCGCGATAGAGCGACATGTCGCGACAGAGCAACATGTCGCGAAATCGCGACAAAAAACCAAACAGGGTCACGACGACGCAATATGTCGCGATATCGCGACAGAAACAAACCTTAGTCATTTTTGAGCTCATGGATGTAGAGATCGTTCCAGGCCACTCCGAATCTCTTCATCTATCATAGGCATATCACTGTGCAGCTGGACACCTACCTCTTTCTCAAGACCCATCTTCGCAAGGAAGTCAGCTACCGTGTTCAGATTTCTACTCACATACACAGGGATGACATCATCTAACTCCCTCCATAACTCCTTGATTTGAGATATCAACATCCTCAGTCTCCAGGCTTTTAAAGAAAAATTCCGCAAGCAATCTAGAGCGCCGATCAGGACTTGAGAATCAGATTCAAGAATTATCCTCCTGTGACCCTGCTTAACAGCCCAGATAGACGCGGACTTAATGGCCAAGGCTTCGGCTTCATTGTTCGTGGCTCTGCCCAATCCCTGCAATTCCCAGTAAAGAACCGCACTCGAGTGATCCCGACAAACAACACCAATTCCTGCGTTGCCCGGGTTGCCTTTTGCAGCCCCATCAGTATTGATCTTGATCCAGCCTTCAGGGGGAGGTTTCCAGCATGATCTATCTTGCCTCTCAAGACCCTCAACCCCCTCTTCAGGATGCCCAAGAGTAGCCTGATTCTTTTCATTGGCAAAAGTAGCAACAGTTTCTGTGACTTTGCTCCAGATGACCTGCCAAACACCGTCAATCGAGGAGAAAGTGTTTCTAAAGATCCGGGCGTTTCTCTCCAACCAAACTTGCCACCAAATGAAGAGAAAGCCTAACTGCCAACCAGTTCGGAGAGCTATGGAATTGAACCTGCCCCTTTTCCATTTTTCCCAAATATTGGTGCGATTGAGAACACCATTAGCCTGGAGTTTAAATTGCGAGAACCAGCGTTCCCAAATCTGATGAGTAAAAGGACACTCAAAAAACAAATGGTCTACAGTTTCCTCATGATGGAGGCATAAAGCACATTGAGAGGGGCCATTGAAACCCCTACGTCTGAGATTGTCAAAGGTGAGAAGACCATTATGCATAAGTTGCCAAGCGAAGAAGTTCACTTTCGGCCAACCCTTTGAATGCCAAATCCTTTTCCAATGCTGAACCGGAAAAGAGTGTGGGGGAGGCTCAGGGAGGATCTCTTCATATCCAGCCTTAACTGAGTAGACCCCAAGGCTTCCATAGCCCCAGGCTAATTCATCTTCCTCATCCTTCCCCGTGAGGAACCTTTCTGACAATATTTTTTGCAGGATAGGCACCAACTCCGGAGAGACAGTAGTTGGCCACTCCTCCCATCGCTTAAACTTTTTAAAAGTATACCCCCCCAAATGACTGGTAAGAAGATACTTATCAATAAGGATCCAACCCTGGGCTTCTAAGGCGGTCATGATAGGTTGTAGCTCGGGGAACAAAACAATAATGGGTGGATGCTGGTCCCAAGAGTCTGTCCAGAAGCGAGCCTTGTCTCCTTTCCCCACTTTCCAGAATAATTGATCTTTGATAATATGGGACCCAAGCTTGAGAGTCTGCCACACTAAAGAACCAGGACCTTCCAAGGGAGAGCGACCCACCTCATTGGGATGGACATGCCCCAAATATTTACTGGAAAGAATTCTGCTGAAGAGAGAGGATGGCTGAGAAACCCACCGCCAATACAGTTTTCCAGCCAAAGCCCTGTTATTAAGCATAGAGCATCTCAAGCCCAGCCCTCCTTTATCCTTAGGCTGGGTAACTTTGTCCCACCCAACCAAGGCCCATTTTTTCTTCCCTTTTGCGCCTTCCCATAAAAATCTTCTAGCCATTTTGTCCAACTCTTTCCAGATGGTATGAGGGGCAGTCAGTATTGAGAATTTATAGATCGGCAAAGCCTGAATAACTGATTTCAAGAAGGTTAGTCTACCCCCGTAGCTTAGCCATTTATGGGCCCAATGATTCATTCTGTCGTTGATGCCTGCTAACAGGTTCTTCCAAATATCAGCATTTAACTTTTTGAAATGAAGGGGAACCCCCAGGTAAACAATTGGGAGAGAGGTCCTTGTGAAGCCCAGGATGTCAATGACACGCTTCTGAAGCCGTTGGTCGAGATTGAAAAAGACCACTTTGGACTTCCTGTCATTAAGAACCTGATTTGACGCCCTTAGGTAGACATTCAAAGTATCTCTGATTCCTCTAGCTTCTCGAAGAGTGGCCGCACCAACCAGACCCGTATCATCCACAAATTGCAAGTGAGTCAGAGTTTCCTCCCCAACCTTGATACCAGAAAGCCGACCTTGTTGCCTTCTCCTCAAAAACAGTCTTCCCAAACCTTCAGCCAAGAGAAGGAAGAGATAGGGAGAACAAGGGTCTCCCTGGCGGAGCCCACGGGAGGCGCCGAAAGGAAGCGAGGGAAGGCCCTTAATGAGAACAGAAAAGGAGGGAGAAGAAACACAACTCATAACCCATGCAATCCATTCCTGAGAGAAGCCAAAGGCAGCCAGCATTTTCGACAAGAAGCACCACTCCACCCGGTCATAAACCTTGGACATATCCAGTTTAATGAACATGCCTTTGTTGCCCGAAGTTTGCATTGAATGGATGGCCTCCTGGGCCAAAATCACCCCATCCAATATTTGTCTTCCCTCAACAAAGCCCCCCTGTTCAGGAGAAATGATGCTATGAAGAAGGGGTTTAAGCCTCTCAGCCATTATCTTAGAGATGATTTTGTAAATCACATTGCATAAAGCAATAGGCCTGAAATCAGAGATATGAGTCCCCGCTTCCCCTTTCGGAATTAAAGCAATGAAGGTGTGATTGATCGCCCTGAGCATTCTTCGATTGGATCTGGATTCCTCAGTAACAGCCAGAACATCCTCCTCCAAGGTATCCCAGAAAGCCTAAAAAATTCAATAGGAAAGCCATCTGGACCAGGAGATTTTCCAGTACTCATTCCAAAGACCACATTTCTCAGTTCATCCCTTTCAATGGGTCTAAGCAGGGTCTCGATTGTCCTCTTCAGAGATAATAGGAGGAATAACATTAAGAACTTCGTTCTGAGCCTCAATATCTTGCTGCATACTTTCCTTAAAAAGTTTAGAAAAGTAATCGATAGCATGGGAGTGCATACCAGGAATAGTATCGAAGACATTTCCCTGTTCATCTTTGAGAACTTCCATATTGTTCATCTGTCTCCTAGCACAAGCTGACCGATGAAAAAATTTGGTATTTCTGTCCCCTTCTAATAACCAAGTATTTCTAGCCCTCTGTTTCAAGTATAACTCCTCTTGGTTGTCAATGTCCTCAACCGCTTTACGCAGTTCGTCATCTTCAGATTTGAGTTGCTCAGTAATTGACCCTTCCCTAAAAAGTTTCTGAACCTCCTCCCATCTAGCCACCAAGGGAGCCCTTTGGGACTGGAAATCCGACTTATTTCCTTTCCTCCACTGTTTCAATTGAAATTTGACAAATTGAAGCTGTTTATGAAATTTGAACATTGCTGTCCCAAAAGGTGGGCGGCCTTCTGTCCACCATTGAGAAATTTTTTGTCGAAGGTCCTCCTTTTGTAACCAAAAATTCTCAAATTTAAAAGGCCTATAGTGCTGTGCTCTCGAAGTCCCTCCCTCAAGCAAGATGGGAAAATGATCCGAAATAGGGCCCTCCAAAATCTGGAACTTAAAAGTCCATTTAACAAAAGCCTCCTCCGAGACCAAAAAGCAATCTAACTTGACCTTCCTGCTGTGTGGCTCCTTTCTCTTGTTTGTCCAAGTGAAAAAAACACTAGGGCCTTGAACGTCCACTAGATTAAAGGCCTGAACTTGGGCAATCAGAAGCCGATCCCCTGGGTCCAAAGTAGGGGAGCCACCTTCCTGGTCCCGGATAGATAATTTTGCATTAAAATCCCCTGCAATAATCCAGTCATAACACTCCCTGTTTGCTCTCATATTGTGAACAGCGTCCCATTGGAGCCTCTGGCCTTCAAGATCTTGGGCCCCATAAAAGTTGGTAATAAGGATCAGCTCAGAATTGAAGTTATTTCTGAAAAGGGAAGAAAGAACACCCCTACAAGCTACATGTTCTAAAGCAGTCCAGACCAGAGGGTTCCAAAGGGTAACAATTCCCCTCGAAGCTCCTTGGGCAGCCACGTCCATATACCCAGCTCCCCGCCAGATTTTAGTAGCGGTTTTACTCATAATATCTAAAGACATTTTGGTCTCCTGAAGAAGCAAAAAATCTGTTTTTCGGTTTTCTAAGAGTCTTTGAACAGCAGATTGATGGGTTCTACTGTTTAAACCCCTAATATTCCAAGATTGAATAATCATTGAAAACCTTGTGAGCAGTAAGAATCAATGGACCTCACCAATCCTTCATTGATTAACTTATCTCCTTGGGCTATTAGTAATTCCTTATTGGATTTTCTTCCCGCTCCTTGAGAGTTATTGTTTCTTGATCTCTTTTCCACCTGGGAAATCCCTAAAGCAGGCCTCTCTCTGTTTTTCTCTGCATTTCCCATGGTAACATCTTTTATAGCCGGCTGTGTTGGGGAGTGTATAACCAAGGCCCCTGGATTCTCTAACTGCAGGTACTCAGCTGGCACAGTCACCTGTTCTACTACGGGAGTGAAGGAAGGAGAAACAAGAGGTGGAGTGTTGACATTCGCACCATTCCCAACCACTCCTTCCATAGATTGGTCCTCCAGATCCACTAATGACTTGAAAATTTCATACCGATTGTTTGGCTTGAGCTGTACCTGCTCCTTGCCATTTTTCTTTTTGTTTCTCTTTCGTTTCACCTGTTCAAAGCCATCCTGTTGAGCATCAGGACCTGGAGAATTGCTAGAGGGTTCATTGACCGGACTAGACTTACCCTCTCTAGGGCGGTTTGCCATTCCACTCGGAGCCTCCGTTTTTGTGCTCACTGCGTTTGGGCAGAACCTTGCCAAATGTCCATGCTTATGGCATACTCGGCACCTGAAAGGTAGGGCCTCATAGTCTAACTGCTGGATCCAGGGTACTCCTGCTAGCTCAAGTTCCACCTCAGCTGGTAGAGGCTGACTAATGTCCATCTCTACACATATTCTAGCAAAGACAGCAGAATTGCCCTCTATGGTATCTTTGGAGACTCCCAGAAATCTGCCTAGGGAATTACCTATTAATTCCAAAACCTGCTCACCCCAAAACTCCATCGGGAGAGCGTACAGCCGGATCCAGACCGGGACAGCCGTGGGTTCGATGCGGGGGTCGAAACCCACTCTCCAGGGTTGGACAAATAACCCTGCTGGTCCATGGTTTCTCTTCTCTGATTCAAATGCTCTGTTTCTATCTGCTAAAGAAGAGAAACTTATGATGAAATACCCATTGCTTATAGGCCATAGAGAGTACTCACCGTGTGGCTCCCGGCTCCGACGAACCAGGTGTGCAGAAAATTCAGAGTGGGCCGGATGCCCATGAATTTGCAGATCAAGTCGTGATTAGCTCGGTAGACGATTGTATCTTCGACCAGCATTGGTTCTATTACAATCTTAGGCCTGGAGGAAGATTGTGGGAGGCAACCATTAACGCGGTGAGCATGTGGGCCATTGGCAACAGTCTTGAGTATCGATTGAAAAGCATTCCGCTGCGCTCCGTCCGTGGAAGGCGAGGGAAAATCTTTCAGTGTCTCAGCATATGAGGTCTTTCTCCCAGCAGGAGAAACAGGAGGAGACCCCATCGGGCCCTCCCGGAACCACTACAGAACCTTCAGGCGAAAGCAGAAACAACCCCCCAAAGCCCTAGGCAATATCTTCGGGCCAGAGTCCCTCGAGCAACACCAGGCGCCGTCACAAAAAATTTCCCGCCAAAAGCCAAATCGCCAGAGCCGAATCGCGAAAAAATTTCCGTAACGAAATATTCCAACATGTCACTCCGATGGAAATCCTATTGTTAAGCTTGATATCGAATGGTAGTAAAGTTAGTAGACAAATGTTGAGGAATTAAATATACCAAAGATGCCATGGTGTCTGCAAATTTGTTTAACATACGAGGGATTGCCTCGATGTCATACCACTCTAGCTGGGCTAGATAAGTGTCAACAATATTCTTATAAGCTTTCAGGATAGGACACCTACACTGATATATTCCTTTAACTTTGTTAACAATTATAAGGGAGTCACCAAAGATGTTTAGCTTTTTAATATTCATGGTGATTATTGTTTGGAGACCCAAAATTAGGGCCTCGTATTCAACATTGTTATTGGTGCAAGGAAATTCTAGTTTAAATGACAAGGGTATTAGAGCACCTTACGATGTGAAAAAAACAATTCCTGCACCACCCCTTGGTCACACATTGAACCATCGAAGAACAAAGTCATGTCAACTTTGTTATCTGGGTCTTCGGGTTCAAGTGAATCTGATAATGTAAAGACTGCATCGTAGAGAAGCTCTATGACAAGAGACCTACTATCCTGAAGAGGTGCCTCTGCTAGTTGATTAGCTATGACCTATCCCTTGATAGAATTTTGGCTAATGAATTCTAAGTCAAATTCTATTAATAGCATGATCCACTTTGTAGTACGTGTATTATGATATATCTTGCTCATCATATACTGCAAAGGATTTTGTTTTGATATCACATATGTCATATGACTCAACATGTAGTGGTACAACTTCTTAGTCACAAAAACCACTGCTAAGCACAATTTTTCTACATATGTGTACCCTAGCTCATAACTCACCAAGGTGCAACTGATATAATATATCACTTGCTCTTTATCTTGCACATTATTTTGGGCTAACATGGTTCCCAGTGCAAAGTTAGTAGTCGATATATAAAGCAAGAATGGCACATCTGGCCTTGGTGGAGCTAATACTAGTGGTGTCACCAGATATTGCTTGATCTCAAAAAAGGCTTGTTGATATTCTTCGTCCCAATGGAATGGGACCCCCTTGTGTAGTCGTCAATTCATGGGTCGATATTTATCCGATAACTGTGCGATGAATCACTTTATGGATGCTACTTTGCCCTATAGGCTTCTCAGCTCTTTGATGTTAGTGGGTGAGGCCATTTCCAGGATAGCCTTTACCTTTGTTGGATCAACTTCGATCCCTCATTTAGAAATGATGAATCCCAAGATTTTTCCTGAAGTTACGCCAAATATGCACTTCTTGGGATTCAACCTGACATTATGCTCTATCAAGTGATTGAAGACTTTTCTCAAGACCTCAGCATGCTCTTCATGCAACAATGACTTGGCCAATAAGTCATCGATGTAATCCTCTAGGATCTTGTGCATGTAGTCATGGAAGATATATGTCATGGCCCGCTGATATGTGGCACCAATATTTTAAGACTAGATGGTATTACCTTATAGCAGAAGGTCCCCCATGGCGTTGTGAACGTAGTTTTGTGTTGGTCTTTGGGTTTAATCCGAATCTAATTATAACCAAAAAAATCATCCATTAGGGAGAGCATCTCATGACCTGCAGTTGCGTCTACAAGAGCATCTATATTGGGCAATGAGAATGAATCCTTTGGTGTTGCCTTATTGAGGTCTCTAAAATCCATGCAAATATGAAAATTTCCATTAGGTTTTCCTAGAGGTACCATGTTTGATACCCATTCTGGATAGTCGATGAGAATAATAAAGACTACATCCAATAGCTTTTGAAGCTCATTCTTTACCATCAAGGCGATAATAGGATGCATCTTCTTGAGTTTTTGCTTGACCGATTTCTTTGTAGGATCTAGCGAAAGGTTGTGAACAACCAATTTCAGATCTAAACCCAACATATCCTTGTAGGTCCAAGTGAAGATATCAGGTCTCTCTTTCAATAGAGGTATGAGGGTGGCCCATTCCTTAGGAGATAAGCTTTCTTCGAGTTTAACTTTCTTTGGATTAAATGGATCATTGTTGATGTCCACTTTGAAAGTTTCCTCTATTGACATGTGCGACCCCTCCTCAAGCTGGTGAGGTGTAGGGATCATATGGATATCATCTGCTAGATTTAAAGGTTTGATTGAATCAGGATCAAAACCAGCATGATAAACATCATGTGCGTAGCCTGGTGCAAAGTGAAATGGTTGTAACATTTCTTCGTTGGGGAAGAAATATTTAGGCTCCAAGGGTGAATCAACATGATCCCAATCAATAGCATCTAGATTAAGACACAATGGTTTGGAAGGATCGGATGGGTTATGGAGTGGAGTGGTCAACTCAATGGATATCATGTTGATGGATGGGATGGAATCTCCAGGACCACATGGGTGCGACTCTACATTGTTGATGTGACTTCCATACCCAAGATGTGGCTCTGGGGTTATGGGGATCTCAGGATCCGATCTATGAATAGATAGGAATATGGGATCACTTGGTTGTAGGAGTTGTCTAAATGTAGGAGGATCGAGGAAAACTATATGATAGATTTCATCTAAATTGGTCGATCTCCCCTGAGGCGAGGGCTAGGATATACTCTGTGATACATCTCATCTATGTCAAATGGTTCATTACAATGATGTAAGTGCTAAAGCCCATAACTGTTATCTATGAAGTGTCCATTATCCATATCCACTGGCTCATGGGAGGTGACGTGAATGTCGAGGTCCAAGGTAGGCCAATTCAGTCTCATCCTTGACATCACTATGATCTGTGATGTACTCATTCTCTTCTCGCTCATAACCATAGCCTGGTTCATCCTCCCATAGGATAATTCCTGATGGGCTTACCTCGAGAGAGAAATTTGGATGATACACAATGGGTGGTTCTATAGTGACCATGGTCACCAACCTGTCATCCATGTAGCTTATGTTTAGGTGATAAGGATTCCATTCGATGTCTTCCCTGAACCCTAAGCTCAATCTATCCAAAGATGTTGCTAATGAATCATCATAGCTTTGGATATGATATCCTAGGCCAAACCTATCAGTAGGTAACTGATATTGTGGTTCAACTAGGTTTTGTCACCCTTGCTCATATAGACCTAAACCATAGCCATGCCAATGGTTGCATTCGAAGTATCTAAGAGCAAACTTAGGGTTGGATAGATAATGAACATTCATTGTGAATGACTCATTGTCATCCTCTTCAATGTCTAAGGCATCATGGGCTTGATCCAAACCAACATAAATGAAATTAGTCTGGTTGGGTGGCATCCCCAATGGTACCACTATTCCTATGGGTAGGTTTGGGACTCTTGGTCATCCCATGTCTTGTGTAGACTCAATGATTGGAGTGAAAGTGACATTTTACACAAGATATTCACCTAGTCCTATGTTGGCTAAGTGAACAGTCACCTATGGTGCAAATGATGTTGATGATGATGCAGGTGAGGCAGGTTGAGGCACCTCCTCGACTATGTCTTGAGGATCTTCCTCCTCCATGGGAGTTGGAATTTTTGCTATTGCTATGGTTGGGATTACCCTAGGTTCTTCCTCCACCATGTGAGATTTCAACTTCTAAGAGTCTATTGGTTTAGATGTTGTTGGTTTCTCAAAAGTGCTAGTAGTTTTGGAAGTAGGAGGTGGCACCGACATGGATGGATCACCTCACACTGATCTTAACTTACTTCCTAGATATGTGGTAGGGGATGAAGACCTAATGTATAGGTGAGTAGATGAAAGGATGAAATCCCCTGGTAGGTCAACCTGATGCACATATTTGAATGGTTCTTCATCCGATGGTACCACGTGCACTTATCCCTTGTGCACATATTTAACACATTGATGTAGGATCGAGGGAACACACTGCATGTCCCTTATCCAAGGATGCCCTAGGAGGATATTATATTGCATGACCCCTTCTAACACATGACACATCACAGGGATGGTCTTATGCCCTACCTGAATAGGTAGGACTATTGTACCCACTGTGGAGCACAATGCATCATTGAATGCTCTCAATGTGTAAGAAGAAGGGACTATGTTGGACCTAGGGATCTTTAGGTACCCTATAGCTTTGGTTTTTATTATGTTAATCAATGAGCTTGTGTCGATTAGAACCCGCTTGAAGGGTGTGTGATTGATACACGCGATGATGTGTAGAGGTGGGTCTACTATGGTAGTTGGGACTACCTTTATTTCGTGATCATAAAAATGAATCACGGGCTCTTGGCACTATTGTACTTGCCCCACAAAGTTTGTAAATGCTTCAGGGTTCTAGGGCTAGAGATCAATAGATTTCAAGATTTCCATTAAGGTCTCCCTGTGCCTAGGAGATTGTTGAATGAGCTCGTATATCGATAACTTAGCCAACATTGTTTGAAGACTCTGAGTAAGTCTATTCCGGATCATTATCACAGGTCACGATGGTGGACCTGGAATTTCTTTTTTGGGTTGTGTATATTGGGGGTGAGGTTTTTTTTTTTTTTTTAACCTTGCCCAGAATCGAGTGGGAGGTTCGACTTGGACCTGATTCACTTGAGCACCCTGATTTCTAGGGGCTTCATGATTTGGCAATGAGTTTTTAAATATGCCCATGTTCCTATTATCGGGAGCTAGTGGATTGTCAACTTGTAGCTCACCCTTTTTGATCATATTTTGTACAACATTTTTGAAACCGATGCACACTTCAATATCATGCCCCTGTAGTCTATGGTATGGGCAATAATGATCATCTCTGTATCCCTTGGGCTTAGGGTGGTTAGGGTCAATAAGTTGTACCTTGGGTAGTTTGAGTACCCATGCCTCACTCAGTTGATTGAATATTGATGCCAAGGATTCTGCCAATGGCGTGAACTGGCGAGGCGATCGACGTTGCTTGTCTCATCCTTGGTTCTTGTTCTTTTAGTTGTAGTTAGCTGGGGTGGTTGAGCTTGGTAATTCTGTGGCTATTGGCTATTCCCCCCTTTTGGTATATTTAATACAACTTGGTTGACTGGTGCAGGCTTGGCTTGCTATTGTTGATTGTGGTTGTTGTGGTTGTTCCAATATTTCTTGTTACGGAGCTTAAGATCTCCTTATTCTACTTTGATGTCCTCTATAAGCTTGGCTTGTGCCAAGGCTTCCTCGAATGTTGCATACTGCTGAAGCTGCAGAAGCAGCGAGATATGCTTGGCACAACTCTTGGTGAACATTCGGGTGAGCTCTAAAGTGGGAACGAAAAATAGTAATTTTACCATTAACTTTTGCCACCTATTCCCGTAGTCCTGGACCGACTCGTCATCATACTATTTAAGATTGGCCAGGTCGGACAAGTTGGTCTTCTTCCTAATGCCAAATGAAAAGCATTCAAGGAAGGCATTCACTAGTTGCTCAAAGTTGATGATGCTATGTTTGGGTAGTTGGTTAAACCACTCTGTTGTTGTGCCTGATAACGTGATGATGAATGTTCTTAACATTAGGGCATCATTGTGTTGGAGCTAAAAGCACGCATTCATGAAGTTGGTCACATGCTCTTGTGCATCTTCCTCTCCCTTAAACTTATCTAACCGAGGCATCTCAAAATGCTTTGGATAGGTAGGACTTGGTACCGATGGGCACAAGGGTTGATTGTGTATCCTGCTTAAGGTTGGCTTCTGCCCAACCATATCTTGCTTCTTGAGAGATTTGATTCTCTTGGTAAGTACCTTGTAAGCTTCTTAAGAAATGATCTCTTCCTCCTAAAGGTTTCTTCAGGGCAGTCAAGGAGGTAATCGTTATGGATTGGATCAAATTAGTCGGTTATAGTTCTCTTCCATGACTAGGGATGATGATTTAGGATAAGTTTATTCCTGGTCATCCATATCCTCATCTTGTTCTTGTTCATGCTCCACCTATTCTTGCGCTAGGTGTCATTGGTGTCTCGAAGCATGTTGTGAGGTGTGGTGAGTGTGATCATCTACCTGTTTGGCATACCTCTCAGGTTGAGAAGCAACACATCTATTGGAGTGGTAGTACTCACTGCCCATGTGTAGATTGGCTCAAGCCAACCTATCTGCTTGTTCCTCATGCTCTATTTGTTCTAGGGTATGTTGTTCCCTCAAGCGCTTTTCATATAGATGTTGGCACTATTTTCTTTGTGCCTGTGCCTCTTCTTGTTCAAGTTTATCTAGGCGCTCTTGCTCTGTGTGCAATGCCTCCCTTTTGTCTTGGAGTAATCTTTCTTGATATTACGCATCTTCATACAACCTATGCACGCAGTTGGATTGAACCACCACTGAAGGTCTCTAACTTTGTATCTTCGTATGAGGAGTCACTATGGTAAGGTTCCTTGAAGGAGCCCCCACTATGCTTTTACCTCTATCTATAAAGGCAACATTGTTAGTGTGCAATGACCTATGTTCTATACCTCCATGATCGAAAGTAGTGTGAGTGTTGTGGGGATGTTTTGAAGCTTCCCCCTACTCATGAGTGTGTCTCACTATTTGATGACTATGTGAACTTATAGAAATAGAGTGCGCAATAATAGTATTTTATTGCATTGGCCTTAGGAGAACCCGGTACAATTCATCAAGTTATCTGGTTCTCCATGGCTGATCTCGTAGAGTACCATTTTCTCCAATAAGGTTGGTGTCTATTATAATTCTACCACCCTCAATGTGGTTAGGAGTTGTGGTGGGTCTATGATTGGATGCAACCCTTGTGTTTTACCCCTCATTGGGCTGATCTTACCTATATCTATCCTATGAGGATTGGGGCCTTGAAGCTCCCTCCTGTCTAACATGAGAGGAACCTGGATCTGGTTCTCTAGCTAGGGTTCCTTGAGAGTTACCCCCACGGGTTGAGTTATCCCCCTGAGGCTCGCTGAACTTCATCTAGCAGCATTTTGTGTGGGTGGCTCAACATCAATGTTGTTGTGATTGTTATTGGGTGGAGCACTAGTTCCCGCCTCGGTGTTGGATCGAGGGTGGTTGCTCCGTGTGAAGACCATGACAATGTGAACTTATATTTTTGTGTAAATTTTAAGACACGCAAACAAAGTAGACAAATGTGTTTATCTCTTTTAAGGATTTGATGTGTGTCCTAAGAACTTGTTTTGTGTGTTTTTGATTTGTTGATTTTCAAAAAGACCTCATGTCATGTGTTTTATTTTGTTGGATGATATTCTTTTGTTAAAGGGGTTTTCACCTGTATGCTCGTAGCTCGACAATCGATAATGAAATTCTGGTCATGTAAACCCACCAAAGTATGGAGATGAAGCCCATACCCGGATCAGGGAGCACAGGTCCTACCGATCCTCACCCAGTCTCACTTGGTCAGTGTTATACCCTCCAAAGAGAAGTACATGCAAATTTTCCAAGCTACGTCGGTTCTTGGATCCGGTATTGGCCAAAAATAGGGTTCGTAGGATTTGAGCCAATGGATGGAGATGAAGCCCACCGTCATTGGTCTCTATTAGTGGTTGGGTATGAAGTCCAACTCACTAATGTTTAAGTGTGACGTGGTGTGTGGTGGTTCTTTTTAATTTTGCATGAAAATAAAATGCATCATAGAGCACTCAAATGATTTTTCTATATGCTTAAAAAGAACGTTTCCATTTCAGAGAATGCATGTCTAAAAGCTAGATGATATTCAGAGAATGCAAGACTAATTATGAAAAATAGCCTCTAATTGGGCCTCAAGCATGCAAACCCTAACATACAATCTAGACCGCTGGAGACTAGGGTGGATTACAATCAGAGACCGTTGTTCCTAGCAACGACTAGTAGAAAACCTAAGAGATCTTATAAATTTTGCTTTAAAATTTCTCTATGTTCTCTAATTAACATTCATCTACTGCATTCAAAAAATAAAAACATAGACAGAGAAGCAAAAATACAGAGAATTTCAACCAACCTGAAATCCAAGTCTATTGATGATCTAGCTATCTACTGTTTGCAAGTTTTTCTGTTGACCGCTATCGCTCAGGGTGGCTCTGAATCTAGCCGTTGTCTTCAAGAGTGGCTGGGCTCTGCTAGCCATTGTCGATCAGAGTGGTTGCACCTATGTAAAAAAACATGCAATAGATCAGCAAACAACATAAATTTTAGGTGTTTCCACCATGATCGCCATCTGTACGATGCTAGAATGCATGCACCTTACTGTATTTGCATCATAATATCAAAGATAAAGCAAGAAAACATACAATGACAATGAATTAAGAAAAATGTAAAGGCTCCTTTTATTAATTCATCATGAAAATCAGTTACATGTACGTCCCTCTTAGGGATACCAAATTTTGATACAATGAATACAAAGATATGAAGCCCCAAAATAGGGGTGGTGCAATTCGCAGGCCTTCTAGATCGACACAAATTGATTGAGGGCTTATTGATGCCTCCTTCTCACTTGTTCGAAGGAAATATCCTTAGATGTGGTTTTGTCCTTTGTAGATCCTATCACCTGCACAAAGAAACCACAAAACACGTCAATAGCATATGCAACCTCTCGAGATGAGGTTTGTTTCAAGAAATTGCATGAAATGACATGAAAGCATGAAAAGCATAAAGGTAAGAAAAGATGCGTAAATAAATGCTAATCAACCGTACAAATGCATTGAAAATGATAAATCTACTCTAATCTAAGCTGATAAAGTAGAAATAGATGGGAAACTATGCTAAGAACTGAAGAAATAATGCATCAAACCCTAGCCATTGTTGCTGTTGGTGGTAGAGTCCTACAAGCCGTTGTCAATGACAACGACCACACACTGTGACTTATGCCTCTCAAATCAGGGGTTGTGACACACAATTTTTCATTCGAATTTATGGTCAAGGGTCGCTTTCTTATCTAGAGCTGGATTGGTGGTTGAATTCATTGGGATTCATGTTAGATTGATGTGAATTTGTGATGTGTGCTTCTTAGTCCTTTGAAAGCTCCATTGTTGATTGCATGTGTGTCACTCCACAATTGGGTAGCATTTTGACTCTCCTCAAGGGCTATCAAGTTGCTATCCAATCCAGTAGAGCTTTGCTACAATAAAATTGGGATTATAATTCATTCAGGGGTGTTGGAAATATGAGAAGATTTTTTTGTTATTGATGTCAAGAAGTCAGCACTAGCGAGCGTCAGTTTCAGTGAGCAGCATCAGTTTCAGATTCCATAATCAAGTGCAAAAGAAAGATTCCTCCCAGGTTGTCAGATGAGGTCTAAAGGGCAAAAGGAAGGCCCAAGCAAAATAATATTATAATAATTTATTATAATATTAAAGGTGCAAGAGATTTAATTAATTATAAATTAATTATAATAGTTTTATTATAATTTAATTTATAAATTAATTTAATTAAATTTTAAAGTTATTAAGTTAATTTTAAATTAATTATAATTTAATTATAAATTTAATTTATAAATTAATTAAGTTAACCCTAAATCTAGGGTTATAAAGTTTATAATTTGAAATTTTGAATTATTCTATTTACCCATGTTGACGTCGTCGAAGACATCGATATGCATATAAAGGAGGGAAGAAACCCATGGAAAATATTATCCAAGATCAAGTGCTAAGTGTAATTTCGAGCGCATGGTAGTATAAGGCGATTATGTGTTTTTTGAAGAGTGTGCAAGGCAGAAGACAAACAAAAGTGATTTTTGTTTCCTATACCAAAGTGCGTTGTAGCGCAACTGGCAACAAGGGAGGTGCGAAGTCATTGGCAAACGTGAGGTGTAGGGATCGAATCCCGTCAGTTTGCTTTTGTAAAGAGGAGAGGTGTCTTTATAGAGTTTGTGACATTAGGGAAGGTTCAAAGGGAAGGCGGTGCCTTTCCCTTTGTGTGGATGCACCTATCTCACGTGGTGAGCGTGTGCCTTGCTTAGGTGCTTGGAGGGGTGAGGTTTGGTGTTCTAAACCCGTTGAAAGTGTTTTGCTAGGCAAAAAAGTATGCATCGATTTTGATTTTTCTCTTGCTAAGGTTGTAATTTCGGAGGTTGCTTTGCTGTGAAAAATAAAGGTTGGTGAAAGTTTTTGAGGGAGATATAAGGGTATTGTTGACAATTTTGTCACATTGCCTAGAGGGGTAGAAAAATAATTTTTTTTGAAAAAGTGTTTCTTTTTGTAAAGTATTTATTTTAAAAACATTTGTAAGTTGCAGCAATTTTGGCTTTCATCGCCATCCCCTTTGTATATAGAATGGATATGCAAAAGCTTCGCTACTGAGCAAGCTAAGAAAAGAGCTTCACAGAAAAAGGAATATTGCTTCGCTAAAAGGAAGAAGTGGAGAACAAAAAAAGCTTCGCACCCGAAGCATTTCAAGCAACTACTTCGGGCAAAAATCTTGCGAAGCGGCATTTGAAGAACTTCAAGCATTAGAGAACAGCTTCACTGAAGAAAGAAAGCAAAGATTAGTTCGCGGCTCGATTGCTAAGGTGTGAGAAGAGCTTCGCACCCGAAGCATTTCAAGCAGTTGCTTCGGGCAAAAATCTGGCAAAGCAGAATTTAAAGGAGTGCAAACATTGTAAACTACTTTGCCAAAAAAATCACCGAAGCACCCACTTCGGGCCTCCCTACTGGCGAACCATTTTTACTTTGTCGAAAGTTGTTGTGAAGCATCTGCTTTGAATAGCTTTCGTGTGAAGCACTTTCAACTGAAGCGGTAGTGGCCCGTAAAGCGAAATGCACTTTGAACCAAAAAACCTCGAATCGCAGTTTTGAGGGAAGATCGCGGTGAAGCATTTTGAAGACTCACTAGCAAAGCATCCACTTCGGGAGGAGAACCTCACCGAAGCAGTTTTGGCATGCCTTTCCATCGAAGCGGCAAAAGATCGAGAGCCATATTAAGGAGGAATATTTACTTCGACGTTTTACATCCCCGAAGCTGTCTTGCGAAGTTCATTCATGCGAAGTGCAAAACCAAGAAGGAGGACCTGCTTTGGCTTGCATTCATTGCGAAGTGAAGTTGCAAACAAAAATCTAGTGAAGCGCTTCAAGGGCACGCACTCCAAGTCAGGTATTTTTCCAAGGCAATCAAGTGCCTCATAAATGTATTTTTATGTGCCCGGTGAACTCATTGCTCATTTTTGGCAATTGGAAATAAAGTCTCAGTCCCTGAAGGAAACCTGACGGACATGGCGGCCACTCGAGCTCCGCACCCAAAAACCAAGGATGTCCAGATGGCTCATTAATGCATGTTTCCCCGGTTGACCCGATCGTAGTTTCCAGATACAGAAAAGGATTTGAAAGCTCAGTCACGAGAGCTGTGAGAGTCGACTTCTCAGATTTTCGAGGATGTACTCCTCTATTTTGTGCATTGATGGCTCGGAGGGTCGAGTCCTCTATAAAAACCCAGGCATTGTAATGTAAGGGGGGGGAAAAACTTTCTGCTAGAAAGCTGCTATAACTTGAATCCCTGTGATTAATACTAAAGAGCCTCGGGCTTTATTTCTCTCTTGTATGCTACCTTCTATGATTATTTCTATTATCTTTTCTTCATTTGCATACTGTAATTCTGCATTTTGGATTTAGGTGTGCGATTGGGGATAAAACCTTGGAATTTTCTGAAGGATACATAGGGGAGGAAAATGCTATATTAGCTTTCTTTTATGCTGCCTGTGGATAGTGTTTCTGTTATGTTCATTTATTTCTTGGTCATCGTAATTCTGAACTCTGGATTTTGATGTAAAGGGGGGGGCAATCCTGGAACTCGTCCAAAGGATACATAGGGGGCTGATATCGTGTCCTTTTCATTTTATTCTTGGTATTTATTGCTGCTATTTTAAGCTATTACCAGCGATCGTGATTCCGATTCTTTCCCAATTTAAATTATTTACATTTCTTCCCTTGCCCTATTTATTTTTTTCCTACACCCTTACTCTTTTTATTTCTTTCCTGCGCCCTTACCCTTTTATCTATTTCCTACACTCTTGTCTCAAAACACCAAGTAGCTTAGTAAAGGAGCCGGTCTTTCTCTGAAGATTGGCACGAGGGGCATCTATTCCTCTCGGCATTTTAATGTTGGTCCAGGTCTAGGGCACGTACACTTTCCCAAAATCCTTTCCTAGGAATATTTGATGACCAACAGTTTCTGGCACACTCGGTGGGACCCAGTCAGTCTCACCTTGTGAGTGGTAGTGAGGATTGATGCTCGTCTCATTTTTGAAAGAATCTTAGCATCTGGCGACTCTGTTTAACCAAGAATTTTAAGTCATAGAGACCGGTACCTAAGTCTATGCCTTCATGCAAACAAGATGGAGAGTTAGGAATAGAGGAGAGGAAACAGAGTTCTTTGAGCTTGATATTGACGCCTTCGGGGAACGTTATAGGTTGGTCACCCCTGAGTCACTATTACATGGAACATCCTCGCAAGAGGCTGCTGTCGATGAACAAGGATTAACTTTGGATAGTATAGCAGCTAGCTTTCCTCCTAATCCTCCCAACTCATCGAAGCATCCTAGTGCCTCCATTCACATTAGTCGTCCTATTAGCAACCAAGAAGGAGCTTCGAGAATCCCTGTTTCTCAGAATCTAGGCATAAATATGGCACAACAGCAACAACAACAACAACAACAACAAATGCAGTAGCAGCAACAACCACCACCCAGACTGTTCCCAACATGGAATTCTTCGGGATCGCTAAATCTAGCGAGACAAGGGCAGGTTTTGCCTGCTGCTATGAAAAAGATCCCCATGTTCGATGGAACTAGGAAAACTGCTCTAGAGCACATCCAGGACATAGTTTCTCTAGTGGCGATTCATGACATTACAGAAGAGCGAGTTATTGTAAAGCTCCTAGTTCTATCTCTTAGAGGGAAGCTCCTCTATTGGTATAGATCTTTACCACCCGGTACTATAACGAGATGGGACCAGTTAGTCGGACAACTGATGAGAAGCTTCAACGAGTCCACCGATCCATCCTCTCTCCTGCATCAATTCACAATGATTCAGAGGCATCCACAAGAGATCATAAATTTCAATGTTAGGTTCACTCAAACTTGGCAAAGGATACCAGTTGGACTTCAGCCAACTGACAAAGCTGTAGCATACTATTTCCTTTAGGCTTTCAACCCTGATATCAGTATCATGGTAAGGTATTCGAATATCAATACCTTCCCTGAGTTATATGAGTTAGCCCAGAGAGCGAAGATGGATCTAATAGTTGTAGGCAAGCTTCCCCAAAGGATTTTGATGCCCATACTTCTCGATTTCCCTCCATCCCAATATGCGAGCGCAACCGCTTTGCAGATCTCTGCAACCCTCATATATTCGATCTCGTCCTGGAACCCGAATCCCATTGTATCACAGATTGCTACTCCAAAAATCCATTTTCCCACATTCTCAGCTTTGCAGCCCACTGTCTCTTCGACATTCCCCGTACTGCTAGCGCCACCTCAACACCCCGCCCTACCTCAAATAGTAACGATGGTTCCATTTCCACCTATTCCCAAAGCCAATGATATGCAAGCCAAAATACTATAGGAAGTTCAATCCCTGAACTCCATAGTGCAAACTCTGTCCAATGATATGACCATTATGAAGAAGAAGCAAGCACATCACGAGTTTCTATAGAGAAGGTCGTATCCTACACCCACGCTTACTAAAGATCAAGCAGTCCAGCAAGGGAGAGCATTGGCAAGAAATGTCGTGATTGACGAAGCTCCGAGAATTTCCGATTACATACATTGGTGCTCCACAATTAATGACCCTCACGAAGAGAATACTTGTATGATGCACCAACATTATGTACAAACACTGGCGAGCAGTAGTCATGGTGGTCAGGTCAACATCATCAGACAATTAGATCGTAACCTAGTAATTGGTGAAGAAGATCAAGTTGCAGTCCTTACCAGAGGAGGAAAAATATCAATAGAGGTATATGCCACTCAAATGGCTCCCCTAAAGGTGCATGCTCACCATGAAAAGGGACAACAACCTTCTCAGGCCCCGAGCGAAGCCCCTCAGCCTGCACCAGTCAAGGAGAAGGCCCAATAGGCCCCTGCAAATCCACCTCAGGTGGAAACTAAAGAACAAGCTAAAGAGAAGCTTAAGCTTCCTTCGCTGACCAAGTGGCAAAGGGTCGAAGCCATAGAGCAGTACCGCACCAGGTACGAGGCAAAAAGGGAACCTGAGGTGCCCAACTCCCTAGCATACAATATTGTAGATGAGCTGATGAATATTTCGACCAAGATTAGCGCCTATGACGCACTGCAGTTGCTTGGTCAAGTGGAAAGGAGTTCCACGTGCTGGAAAGAGGTAGAGGCAGTTGATCTTTTGAGGGATCATTTCCAGAGCAGAGGGGAAGGTATCTCCTTTGAGCAGAGGCTCATAAATTCTGATTGGGGGAAGGGATCTCCTTTGGGACGAGGCTCATAAACATTGTAATTGGGAAGGATTCCCAAAGAACTTTGAGATAACTTTTAGAGAAAAGTTTATGGACGTAGCCCAACCATTTTGGGTGAACCACGTTAAAAATGGGTCTTCAATGTGTGATGCTTTCTGTCTTGATTAATGTTGTGTTGATACCACTGCTATCTAAAGTTAAAATTATTAATTGGTTAAGTCTTATACTGTTCACCCCCCCTCTCAATATAAGTCCACGTTCTTCATTCCGACCAAGATTAGTGCCTATGACGCACTGCAGTTGCTTGGTCAAGTGGACTTGCTACAAGAATCGTTGAAGACCACTAGGGCAAGGAATTTTGCACCGCTCACTCTAGTACAGACCCTGTCCACATCCATTATGAGAAATAATCGGCCACCTCCGTTCTACTTGTCTCTACAAATGGAAAGATATGTTGTGCACAACTGTATGATTGACTCTAGGGCTGCAACAACAGTCATGCCCAAAGTTGTATGCGAAGAGATAGGGATGGAGTACACCCGAAGCAGCCATGACGTGCTTCAATTGGATGGGACTCCTATGAAGACCTTAGGTATAATTAAAGATATACCTATTCGGTTACACAATATGCCTCAGATCATAGCTATACAAGAGGTGGTGGTCATCGACTTGGAGCCATATTTTAGTATGTGCTTGTCGAGGGAGTTCACAGTGAAGCTGAGAGGATACCTATCCATGGATTACTCACACTTAGAGATTCCATTCAAAGGGAAGAAGGTAAAAATCTACAATGAGAAGCCTTCTACCTTCCTAGTATAGAAGATGTCCGAAGAAGAGTGCAGCGATCCCGTGCATGCGATAGTGGAAGGGATAGAGCAGGTGGACCTGGTCAAGGAATCTCTCGCACAGTTAAGTTGTGAAGATGAGTTTTCATTGGTAGAATTTAATGCCATGATAGAGACGGAGATGTGATGTTATGCCATCACAAAGCCTGAGAAACACATCAAGTTAGAAGATAAGATCTTTTCCCAAGAAGGACTATGGAAGTTGTTCTTCGATGGCGCCCGATGCAAAAACGGTGCTAGAGCAGGGATTATTTTAGTATCACCTTCTGGAGAGCAGAAGGAATATTGTTATCGATTGGTGTGGAGCTGCACCAACAATGCAGAAAAATACAAAACATTATGCCTAGGACTTAAGAAGGCATAAAATTTAGGCATAAAGCATGTCCAAATCTTTGGAGATTTAGAATTGGTATGCAATCAAGTCACAAACAAGTGCATGTCAAAGAAGCAGTATCTCAAGGCATAACGAAACATGGTATGGGACTTGTTTGACCAATTCGAGTCTCTCAATCTATAGTCCATCCCACGATAAAATAATCGACATGTCGATGTTCTAGCATCCATCGCAACCAAGTACTCTTCATCAGAGGACATGGTGCATAAGCCTAAAGCTGTGAGGATGATTTACAGGCCCTCTATCCCAAACAGAGATCTGCATTGGCAAGTTTTTGACAATGATGAGCAGATTGTGAATTTTATGATTCAAGAAGCAGCCACCGTTGAAAGAATAAGCCCTGAGGATGAAGAATATGAAGGGCTAGTTCAATTGAAGAATAATCATGTACCCAAGGGATTAATTACTCTTGAGAGCCTCTTTGATCAGAATGATCGAGCAGTTTCTCATAGGATCAAAGTCAATGCAAAGCAATAACAAGATCTAGAGCTTGAACCTAGAAAAACAATAAAATTTGGAACAAATTGCACTTCAAAGGAGCTAGAACAGATTCGATCTCTATGTAGAAAGTATCCCGACATAGTGGTGTGGTCTTATCAAGACCTAAAGGGATACAATCAACAATTGATCCAGCATACAATCGAGTTGCATAAGGGAATCAAACCCTTCAGGCAGAAGCAAAGGCCTGTCAATCCAAAGATCAAGGTCTTGATGAAGGTCGAGCTCCTAAAAATGCTTGAGGTGAAGATAATTTATCCCATAAAGCATTCCTCTTGGGTAGCGAATCTAGTCCTAGTTAGAAAGAAGAATGGAGATATACGATTATGTGTGGAATTTTGCAACCTAAACCAGGCTTCACTCAAATATCACTACCCTCTCCCGTAGATAGATTAGATCCTACATTTAGTGGTTGGGGCTCAACGCTTCTTCCTACTCGATGGTTTCTCTAGATACAATCAGATCTGGGTTAGGGACGAAGACCATCATAAAACCGCATTCACTACCAAGTGGGGAACATTTGCTTACCAGTGAATGCCATTCGACCTTTCGAATGCGGAGGCCACTTTTCAGAGGGCCATGGATTTAGATTTTGGTGAGCTTTTGAATAAGGTTATTATTATCTATTTGGCTCACATGACCATCTTCTCCCGAAGAAGGGAGGATCACCCTTTACATCTACAGCAGGTATTCAAAAAATTTTGAGAGTTTGGCATTTCAATCAATCCAAAGAAGTCCATATTCACAGGTAGCGAAGGGAAGTTATTGGGACATGTGATATCAAAAAAGGGTCTCGCTGTAGATCCTGATAGAGCTGAGGCTCTATTGAAGCTCCCAATCCCTGTGAACAAGAAGGGACTTCAATATTTTTTTGGCCAGATCAACTTCGTAAGGAAGTTTGTTCCAGATTTCGTCCAGGTCATCAAGCCAATGTCCAAACTTTTAAAGAAGGGCGCTGAATGCATTTGGATGAAAGAGATAAAAAAGGCATTTGAAGAGATCAAGGCCCGAATTGCTCAGGCACCAGTCCTGACCGATCCTGACTACAATTGGGATTTCATCCTATATGCCATAGGAGAACCTGAGAGCTATGCTATAGTCCTGACACAGAAGGGGAAAGATGGCGAAGAACGCCCCATCGCGTTTCTAAGCCAGGTGATACACCCTCATGAAGAGAAATACAATTTCATAGAAAGGCAGGTGCATGTAGTAATGAAATCTCTTAGGAAATTCAAGCAATTCATTTCCCAAATTTGGGTTATAGTCTTTGTCATACACCTCGATGTACGCAACTTCATTATCCAAGGAGAGTTGGGAAGCAAAAGAGCCGATTGGGTCAGCAAGATACAAGAGTTTGACGTCGATATTAGACCCACAAAACTGATTTGCGATCGCATGTTATGTTAGGATCTGGCAAAGAGTATAGCAGCCGAAGTGACAGCTTGCTAGTGGGACGACTAGGCAGTAGAAGGATGCTTCACAAACCAAGAAGAGGATGAGAATGACTGGGTCGGTGAGATAGTTGAGTATTTCAACACCGGTAGATGTCCTTCACATTTAAATGCTTCGCAACGGAGGCACTTTAGGATGCGGTCCCTCCGATACACATTGTGCCCCGAAGGCATTTTTTTTAGAAACATTGATGGTGTTCTTCTCAGGCGCATAAAAGAAGACGATAAGAAGAGAGTCCTGGAAGAATTTCATTCAGGGCTGTCTGGTGGCCACTTCATAGGGAGAACGACAACATTGAAGATAATTAAGGAGAGTTATTATTGGCCAACACTCTTCATCGATGCTTTTGTGGTTTGTCGTAGATGCGAGCAATGTCAAATGTTCGTCGGTCAAAGCAGAATCGCTCCTATGCCTCTTCGACCAATACAGGTAGAGATGCCCTTTCAACAATGGGGGTTGGATTTCATAGGGGTCATATCGTCGAAATCCTCCATTGGGCACAAGTTCATCATGACCACAACTGACTACTTCACTAGATGAGCCGAAGCAGTACCCACGAAGCATGTTGATCAGGAGATCGTCATCGCCTTCCTAGAGAGTTTGATCACCCGGTTTGGCATCCCAGAAGCAATTGTTACGGACAATGGTCCCAGCTTCACAGGCACAAAAATCAATGAGTTCCTCTACAAATATGGGATATATCATAAAGCCTCCTCCAATTACTATCCACAAGGTAATGGATTGGTGGAATACACCAACAAGACTCTATTAAGGGTGCTAAGAAAGCTCATAGACAATAAAAAAAGAACTTGGCACCTCCTCTTAGATCGGGCCTTGTGGGCCGATCGGATTTTTGTCAAGAAGTCAATCAAGGCATCACCCTACGCCCTGGTGTATGGCAAGGAGGCCATCTTACCTACCCATGTAGAGATCCCTGCATTGCAGCTGTTAGATGAGGAAGGAGTTAATCCTATGGAAAATAGGTTAGCTCAACTACTGCAGCTAGAGGAATATCGTGAGAAGGCCTACTAGAGCTTCGCTAAACATACTCAGATCACTCGAGACTGGTTCAAGAAAAAATCCTCCGATCGCATGTTCAAAGTTGGAGATCGGGTATGGAAGTGGGACTCCTGGAAGGCCAAGCCTGGGAATCACGATAAGTTGGATGCTTTCTGGGACAGACCGTTCAAATTTTTGAAGGTAAACTCAGCCAATTCTTTCATCCTCAAGGATGCAGATGGCCAGGTATTGCCAATTTCTATCAATGGTCTTCATCTGAAGACTTTTCATCCCTAAAAAAAAAAAAAAAAATGTGTTCAAGTTTTACCTTGTATGTAATTTTCTTTTTTGTATATATACCTTGTTTCAAAATCTCCGAGAGGTTAAGTGTCTCACTGCCATGGCAAAAAAATTTAGCTTTGCTAAACCTAGCCAGAATCTCCTTCTAGAACTTTTGATGTGAAGCGACTAATGCAAGATGGTTCGCAGCGAAGCACTTTTAGGAATCTTCGAAGAACCAAACAAAAGCATAATGAAGACATGAAAAGTACATCGCAAGGGGAAGCAGGTGCAAAGAAATTTTTGAAGAAAATCTAGCGAACCATTTCTTAAAAGGAATGAGCTTCGGAGGTAGCCTCCCACTAAGCAAAGTGGTGACACACGAGGGAAAACTACTTTGGGCCTGAAGCATAGAAAATGAGCTCACATTGGAGGTTCGCTGCGAAGCATCTTCAACGTCGATTTTAACTTTGCCAATCCAACAAACGTGTGAGGTGGGAGCATTTACACATGCCTAGAAGGATGTGCCAATGATAACCTAGGGAAACATCTGCAACAAGTGAGTTTAATGCAAAGGTGGCGGGGCACATCTTGAGAGGATTCGGTTATGGGAAAAGCTCGCTCCTAGGTATGAGGTGGCAGAAGGTTAAGTTTTCGATGTCGAGCATAATCATTGAAGTACATGGGTCCACGTACAACACCATCGCAAAGCCAATCAAAATGCATGACAAACTTCCCCGCCCAAGCTGTAAATTTAATTTTGGCAGGTGCCATAAATTGAGGTAGTTCCTTTTAAGGCTATAAATCGCGAGGCTTAGTGGCAAAGGGGTTGTTCTCCTACTGGTTCATGCAATATTAAGAGCCCCACTGTTCCTCTATAATTCTTCTGCCCTTTGCATCGAAGTCCTTCACATCGAAGCTATCTGCATCAAGGACTCTGTCATCGCCCATATCCAGAATGGGGAAGAAAAATTCTAAAGAAAAAGGGAAGGAGCCTGAGGAAGCAGGCCCAGAGAAAATGAAGAAGAGCAAAGAAGAGCAAAAACACAGACCTAAGAAGGTCAACCTCAATCCCCACCCAGAAAAGCAGCCGATGGAGGAAGGAGAGGATTCTGAAGAGGAGCAACTCGAAGAACCACCAATTTATGGGTGGGAGAAAATTCGGGATACTGAGCTTTCAAAGAGCGTGGCTGAGCTTCGATATACTATTGAGTTTATGACAAGCAGACTCTCCCCAGAGAACAAGAGAGCAACTGCATATTATTCATAGATTTACTGGTATCTGACCCCGCCCGCTCACCATTATCCATAATTAATCTGTGCCATCGCACAGAACTACCAGCCCTCCTCCAGGCAAGTATTGGACACTGCAGGCCATAAATTGTTTTCAATTTTGAAAGAAGATGTGCAAGCAGCCTTCACGCCACAACAGGGGCTGCCCAAGGGCTATTCTGTTTGCAATGTCATCCTAAGCAAACAAATGGAGAGGTTCACCTCCTCCACCTATATTTTGAAATTTTTAAGAGAGAACTGTTGACAATTCTGTCACATTGCACAAGGTGTAAAAAAAAGATCAAATTTTGTACAATGTTTTGTAAAGTTTTCTTTGTTGTTTTTATTTTGAAAAGTTGCAGCAATTTTGGCTTTCAATGCCATCCCTTTGTATATAAAATAAAAAAAAGAAAGAGCTTCGTCGAAAGAAAATGAGAAGATCTTCGCACCCGAAGCATTTCCAGCATTACTTCGGGTAAATTTTTTGCGAAGTAGTATTGCCGAAGAAGAATACAAGGGTAGTGATAAAAAGAACTTCGGACCCGAAGCACTTCAAGTATCTACTTCGGGAAAAAGTTGAGCAAAGCGGCGTTCGAAAGAACAACTTCACCAAAGAAGGAAGGTCCAGACTACGGTCCAAATTGGCTAAGGCCAGAAAACTACTTTGGACCCGAAGCATTTTCAGCAGCTACTTCGGGTGAGATTTTTGTGAAGCGGTGTTGCCGAAGTAAAATACAAAAGAGGAGGAATGAAACTACTTCGCACCCGAAGCACTTTGAAGGGCTACTTCGGAAAAAAGTTTTGCGAAGCGAAATTTGAAAGAACGCAATACTGAAAACACTTCACCGAAAAGCCACCGAAACATCCACTTCGGGTCCTGCGACAACGAACCATTTCTACCTCGTCGAAAATCTTTGCGAAGCATCTGCTTCAACAAAATTTTGTGTGAAGTACTTTCACCCGAAGTAGAAGATGCATTTTGAATGCAGGGATACACTTGGGCCAAAACACCCCCGAACCTCAGTTTTGATGAAGGATCACAGCGAAGCATCTCAAAGACTCATCAGCGAAGTATCTACTTCGGGCCAAGGACCACGCCGAAGTAGTTTTGGCACAACGAAGCAACAAAAAGTGAAGACCCCATTGTGCGAAGAAGATATGCTTCGGCCTCCATCACCCCCGAAGCTATCTTGCGAAGCTTCACCATGTGAAGTGCAAATCAAGGAGAATTTTCTTTGGCACAAGTTCGTTTTGAAGCAAAGTTAAAAGACTAGCGAAGCACCACAAAGGCACGCGCTCCAAGTCGGGTATTTTCTTGAGGCGATCAAGTGCCTCATAAATACATTTTTTCATGCCTGATAAGCTCGTTGCTCATTTTTGGCAATTGAAAGCAAAGTATCAGGCCATGATGAAGAGCTCAAAGAGCATGACGGCCACTCGAGCACCGCACTCGAAGACCAAGGACGTCCAGACGTCTCATCAATGCATCTTTCCATGGTTGACCCGGTTACACCTGCTAGTTTTGGTAACGAATTTGAAAGCTCGATCGCAAGAGCCTCGGGAAGCCGACTTCTCAGGGCTCGAGGGCGTACTTCTCCTTTCTATGTAATTATGACTCAGAGGTCCGGGTCCTCTATAAAAACCTAGGCATTATAATGAAAAAAGGGGGAACTATCTGCTAGAAAGCTGCTGTAACTTGATGTCCTGCGATTAATACTAAAGAGCTTTGGGATCAATTCTTTTCTTTTATGCTACCTTCTATGCTTGATTATTTTGTCTTTCTTCATTTGTACACTGAGACTCTAAATCCTGAATCCGGTGTGCAATCGAGGACCATACCCTGAAACTCGCCTAAAGGATACATAGGGGAGGAAAAAAACTGTATTGGTTTTCTTTTATGCTGCCTGGTGGGTTGTGGTTTCTGTTACATTCCCTTATCCTAATTGTCTTTACTCTGAAACCTAAATTTTGATGAAAGGGAGAAGGAGAATCCCTGTGAGCTGGCCTAGCGGATAAATAGGAAAGTTAATGTAGTGTTTCTTTCACTTATTCTTGGTGTTCTTTGCTTCTATTCAAGTTGTCAGTTAGTGATCGTGCTTCCTGTTCACTCCCACTTTAAACTATCAATTTCTCTAACCCTTACTCTTTTTATCTCTTTCCTGCACCCTTATCTTAAAACACCCAAGTCATTTAGCATAGGAGCCGACCTTTCTCCGGAGATTGGCACGAGGGGCATCTCTTCCCTTCGGCCTTTCAATGTTGGTCCAGGTCTAGGGCGCATACACTCACCCAAATCCTTTCCTAGGCAGATTTGATGACCAACAGTTTTTGGCACGCCTGGTGGGACCAAGGTCCCATATTTTAAGCGCAAATATCAAATCTATCTTCATCGGGGCCAATAGTTCTAACCAATTCCCTGTGTGACCCGGTCAGTCTCACCTAACTAGTGGTAGTGAGGACCGATGCCCTCATTACTGAAAGACTCTTAGCATATGGTGACTCTATTTACCTAAGAATATTTAAGTCGTAAAGACCAGTACCAAAAGTCTGTGCCTTCATGCAAACGAGATGGAGAGTTAGGAATAGAGGAGAGGAAATTGAGTTATTTGAGCTAGATATTGACGCCATCGGGGAGTGATCAAGGTTGGTCACCCCCGAATCACTGTTACATGGAACATCCTCGCAAGAGGCTGCTGTTGGTGAGCAAGGCCTAACTTCTGATAGTACATGTTGGTCATCAAATCTACCTAGGAAAGGATTTTGGGTGAGTGTATGTGCCCTAGACCTGGACCAACATTAAAATGCCAAAGGGAAGAGATGCCCCTCGTGCCAATCTTTGGAGAAATGCCGGCTCCTATGCTAAACTACTTGGGTGTTTTGAGATAAGGGTGTAGGAAAGAGATAAAAGGAGTAAGGGTTAGAGAAAGAAATAAAAAAGGGGTAAGGGAAGAGAGATTAGTGATTTAAGGTGGGAGAGAATATGAAGCACGATCACTAACTAGCAACTTGAATAGAAGCAAAGAACACCTAGAATAAACGAAGGAAACGCAATAAGAACTTTCCTATGTATCCTTCAGGCGAGTTTTAGGGTGCATTCCTCAATCGCACACCGGACGCAGGGTTCAACATCTAGCATACAAACAAAGAAAGACAAAAGAATCAAGCATAGAAGGCAGCATAAAAGAAAGTCGATACGACGCTTTTCAACTCCTATGTATCCTTAAGAATGAGTTTTAGGGTACAGTCCCCGATCACACATCGGATGTAGAGTTTAGCATCTCAGTATACAAATGAAGAAAGACAAAAGAATCAAGCGTAGAAGGCAGCATAAAAGAGAAGAATTGAGCCCAAAGCTCTTTAGTATTAATCGTAGGACATCAAGTTATAGCAGCTTTCTAGCAGATAGTTCCCCCCATTTTACATTATAAAATCTAGGTTTTTATAGAGGACCCGACCCTCTGAGTCATTATTACACAGAATGGCAAAGTATACTCTTGAGATCGATGAAGTCGGCTTCTCACGACCCTCGAGACTGAGCTTTCAAATCCATTACCAGAACTGGTAACTGTGATCGAGTCAATCACAAAAATATGCAATGATGAGCCATCTGAGTGTCCTTGGTCTCTAGGTGCAATGCTCGAGTGGCCACCATGCTTGACTGATACTTCATTAGGGACTGATACTTCGCTTCCAATTGCCAAAAATGAGCAGCGAGCTTATCGGGCAAGTAAAAATGCATTTATGAGGCACTTTGATGGTCTCAAGAAAAAACTCGGCTTGGAGTGTGTGCCCCTCATGAAAAAGCAACATGTCGCGATATCGCGACATTTCTATGCCTTCAGCTTGATTCTTCTTCTTGCATCGTGAAAATATGACATGTCGTGAAATCATGACATTTCTATGTCTTTGTCCTCTTTTGTTGCTTTGAGTCGCAAAAATGTGACATGTTGCGATATCGCGACACTTTTCATCCTTTGCCCTTTCTCCTTGCTTCGGTCACGAAAATGCAACATGTCGCGATATCGCGACACCTTTATGCCTTCAGCTTGGTTCTGCTTCTTGCATCGTGAAAATACAACATGTCGCGACATTGCGATGCTTTTCTTCTTCTGCTCTTCCTTGTCGCTGTCGGCCGCAAAAATGCGACATGTCGCGATATCGCGACGTCTTTTGCTTCTGCGCTCTTCTTCTTGCTTTCGGTCACGAAAATGCAACATGTCATGATATCGCTACACTTTTCTTTTTTGTGCTTCTTTGTCATTGTCGGCCGCAAAAATGCGAAGTGTCGCGATATCATGACACTTCTATGCTTTCAGCTTTGTTCTGCTTCTTGCATCGTGAAAATGCAACATGTCGCGATATCGCGACGCTTTTTCTTTGCTGCGCTCTTTCCTTGTTGTCGATCGTGAAAATGTGACATGTCGCGATATCGTGACACTTTTTCATTTTGGCACTTCTTCTTGTTGTGAGCCGCGAAAATGCAACATGTCGCGATATCGTGACACTTTTTCATTTTGGCACTTCTCCTTGCTGTCGGCCACAAAAATACGACATGTCACGATATCGTGACACTTTTATGCCTTCAGCTTGGTTCCTCTTCTTGCATCGTGAAAATGTGACATGTCGCGATATCGCAACACTTTTCTTCTTTTGCTCTCCCTTGTCGCTTTGAGCCGCGAAAACGCAACATGTCGCGATATCGCGACACTTTTCTCTCTTTGCTCTTTTTCTTGGATTTCGGTCACAAAAATGCGACATGTCATGATATCACGACACTTTTTCACTCTGGCACTTCTTGCTTTCGACCGTGAAAATGCGACATGTCGCGATATCGCGACACTTTTTTGCCTTTAGCTTGGTTCCTCTTCTTGCATCGCGAAAATGTGACATGTCACGATATCGTGACACTTTTCTTCTTTTGCTCTCCCTTGTCGCTTTGAGCCGTGAAAATGCAACATGTCGCGATATCGTGACAATTTTCTCTCCTTGCGCTTTTTCCTGGCTTTCGGTCATGAAAATGCGACATGTCGCGATATCGCGACACTTCTTCATTCTGTGTACAAGGGGATGGCATTGAAAGGCAAAATTGCTGCAACACTTACAAACAAAAAGAAATACTTTTGCAAAAGGAAAGACTATACAAAATTTTGATTTTTTTCTACCCCTTGTGCAATGTGACAAAATTGTCAACATTCTTGGCGGCTCGTGGGGCATTTAGCTTGTCTGAATGCAGAGATCCCAGGCCTTTATCCATTGGGCAACAGAGTCATTCCCATTTTCTTCTTCTCTGATCATCCACTGACAACATTTTTTTTTTTTTTGTGTTTGTGCCTAAGCTCCTAAGCAACACTTAGTGCTTTCGGCACTTATTTACTAGCCGGGATATTTGTAGTATTTACACAAAATTTTACGACATGATTGGCATGCCGCTACCATAAACCTAGCTTCGGGTGCTTATCCAGTGAACCTGCAATGTCCAGACCATATCTGATTGAACTTCAGATGATCTTTGAAGTCCAGTTGGGCTCTTCCCGAAGTTGTCCATGTTGCAAATAGGGAGCAACACAGTGAGTTGTCGCTCCTGCTAGTACCCATACTGGTGATGAATGATGTGGCAAAGAATTTTGCCACATGGGGATATTTTGTGGGTACCAGTTGTGGTAATGTCTGGAACCAATACCACCATTTTAGTGAGTCCACTGATTGTAGACTCTTGAATATGGGCTCCTCCAACTTCTTGCTGTGACAACAGGGCTTTTCCTGTGATAAGTTTGCTTCTGGGATCTCCTTGGGCTCAGCCTCCTGATGAGGCATGCTTAATGGACGTTGGCTGGATACTTGCGTGCCATCCACTGGGATACAAAAAGGGTGCAAAAATGTGCCCTCTTTGTTCTCAAGTTTCGCCACTTGAGTCTGTTTCTCTCCTTGGTCCATCTTCTGATGGAGACTACAAGCAACCATATTGTTCATTGCTAGGGCAAAGCTTGCATATTCCCATCATTGGACTTGGATGGAACCCACCTCTTGAGCTTCAAATGATTGCATCTTAGGCCTCTGTTCAGTATGAGGAATCTGCCATGATGAACACTATGCAGGATAGACAGGAGCAACAATTATTAGAGGAAGTGATGGAGTTTCCCCCCACTGCCACTTTCCAGATAGGAGCAGGAGCTGCTCTGCTCGTACTACTTCCTCAAAAATTTAAGGAAATATTCGTTCACCTGATCGCAGTAAGAGGAGGCCCATGTTCGGGTGAAAGGCCCGAACATAGAAGAGGTGGGCTTGGGCGGGCATCGGTTGGATCTCCCTTGGGATTCTCTTCCAACTTCTACAGAATCGAACATTGAAGTCTGTGACGCTCTCCGGAGGTGCTCTTGTGATTATGGAGAAGTACGTCAAAAGTTGGAAGGGGTATTGAGATCCATCAAATGCTTTGAGTAGTGCTCCTGCTAAGTCATCCCACGAGCAGATGCTTCCATGCCTGAGTAGTCTGTACCACTACAGTGCCCTTCCTTCCAGAGATAGGACCAAAAGTCTGACCATGACATCTTCGTGGTTTATGTCAAAGATGGACCTTAAATCAACAAGATATTCAAGGTGCTCTAGGGCCATTCCCTTAGTGCCATTGTATTTTGTCAATATTCCAAGGCACTTTCAAGAATTTCATGGTAACTTTGGAGATTCATAGGGCCACGATCATCCTAGCTGGGATAGCATACCCTCTCCATTATAGCAGTGGCCTGCAGAGATCACGGTTCTCGCCACTAAGTCGGAGTCACCAGGTGAACATACTTTCTCCGCTTGTGAGGTCAAGGCTGCTCACCGAACCTTGATTCCTTTGGGATGTCTTCTTTCAGCTTAAAAAGGCACCTACGATCAAGAAATCTGGATCTTCAGCTCAGTCAGAGTCGCCAGGTGATTTTGCCAGATGGAGGCAAGCCAGAGATTCACCAACTCGGACTTCCTTAAAACATGGGGACTTTTGCCATGAAGGCGCAGGTTTAGGTACTGGTCTTTACGACTTAAATATTCTCGAGTAAATAGAGTCGCCAGATGCTAAGAGTCTTTCGATAATGAGAGCATCAATTCTCACTACCACTAGTCAGGTGAGACTGACCGGGTCACACCGGGAACTGGTTAGAACTAGTTTGAGATTTGCAATATGGGACCTTGACTGGTTATGGATCTTACTGAGACAGACACAGTCGGTCCCACCAGGCATGCCAAAAATGTTGGTCATCAAATCTGCCTGGGAAAGGATTTTGGGTGAGTGTATGAGCCCTAGACCTGGAGCAACATTGAAAGGCCGAAGGGAAGAGATGCCCCTCATGCCAATCTCCGGAGAAAGGCCGGATCCTATGCTAAACTACTCGGGTGTTTTGAGATAAGGGTGCAGGAAAGAGATAAAAGGAGTAAGGGTTAGAGAAAGAAATAAAAAAAGGGGTAAGGGAAGAGAGATTAGTGATTTAAGGTGGGAGAGAATAGGAAGCATGATCACTAACTAGCAACTTGAATAGAAGCAAAGAACACCAAGAATAAACGAAGGAAACGCAATATCAACTTTCCTATGTATCCTTCAGGTGAGTTTCAAGGTACATTCCTCGATCGCACATCGGACGTAGGGTTCAACATCCAACATACAAATGAAGAAAGACAAAAGAATCAAGCATAGAAGGTAGCATAAAAGAAAGTCGATACGATGCTTTTCAACTCCTATGTATCCTTAAGAACGAGTTTCAGGGTATAGTCCCCGATCACACACCGGACACAGAGTTCAGCATCTCAGTATACAAATGAAGAAAGACAAAAGAATCAAGCGTAGAAGGCAGCATAAAAGATAAGAATTGAGCCCAAAGATCTTTAGTATTAATCGTAGGACATCAAGTTATAGTAGCTTTCTAGCAGATAGTTCCCCCCCTTTTACATTATAAAATTTGGGTTTTTATAGAGGACCCGACCCTCTGAGTCATTATTACATAGAATGGTGAAGTATACTCTTGAGATCGATGAAGTTGGCTTCTCGTGGCCCTCAAGACTGAGCTTTCAAATCCATTACCAAAACTGGTAACTGTGATCGAGTCAACCATGGAAATATGCAATGATGAGTCGTCTGAGTGTCCTTGGTCTCTGGGTGCAATGCTCGAGTGGCCGCCATGCTTGACTGATACTTCGTCAGGGACTGATACTTCGCTTCCAATTGCCAAAAATGAGCAACGAGCTTATCGGGCAAGTAAAAATGCATTTATGAGGCACTTTGATGGTCTCAGGAAAATACCCGGCTTGGAGTGTGTGCCCCTCACGAAAAAGCAACATGTCGCGATATCGCGACATTTCTACGCCTTCAGCTTGATTCTTCTTCTTGCATCATGAAAATATGACATGTCACAAAATCATGACATTTCTATGTCTTTGTCTTCTTTTGTTGCTTTGAGTCACGAAAATGTGACATGTCGCGATATCGTGACACTTTTCGTCCTTTGCCATTTCTCCTTACTTCGGTCACGAAAATGTGACATGTCGCGATATCGTGACACCTTTATGCCTTCAGCTTGGTTCTGCTTCTTGCATCATGAAAATGCAACATGTCGCGATATCGTGACGCTTTTCTTCTTCTGCTCTTCCTTGTCGCTGTCGACCACGAAAATGTGACATGTCATGATATCGCGACACCTTTTGCTTCTACGCTCTTCTTCTTGCTATCGGTCACAAAAATGCGACATTCCTTTTTGTGCTCCTTTATCGCTATCTGCCATGAAAATGCGACATGTCTCGATATTACAACACTTCTATGCTTTTAGCTTGGTTCTGCTTCTTGCATTGCGAAAATGCAACATGTCGCGATATCGCGACACTTTTTCTTTTTGCTCTCTTTCCTTGTTGTCGGTCGTGAAAATGCGACATGTCGCGATATCGCAACACTTCATTCTCGGCACTTCTTCTTGCTATGAGCTGCGAAAATGCAACATGTCGCGATATCGCGACACTTTTTCCTTCTGGCACTTCTCCTTGCTGTCGAGCCGCGAAAATGCGACATGTCGCGATATCGCGACACTTTTATGCCTTCAGCTTGGTTCCTCTTCTTGCATCGCAAAAATGTGACATGTCGTGATATCGCGACACTTTTCTTCTTTTGCTCTCCCTTATCGGTTTGAGCCGCAAAAATGCAACATGTCACGATATCGTGACACTTTTCTCTCCTTGCACTTTTTCCTGGATTTCGATCGTGAAAATGCGACATGTCGCGATATCGCGACACTTTTTCATTCTAGCACTTCTTGCTTTCGATCGCGAAAATGTGACATGTCATGATATCACGAAACTTTTCTGCCTTCAGCTTGGTTCCTCTTCTTGCATCACAAAAATGCGACATGTCGCGATATCACGACACTTTTCTTCTTTTGCTCTCCCTTGTTGCTTTGAGCCACAAAAATGCAACATGTCGCGATATCGCGACACTTTTTCTCTCCTTGCGCTTTTTCTTGCTTTCGGTCATGAAAATGCGACATGTCGCGATATCACGACACTTTTTCATTCTGTGTACAAGGGGATGGCATTGAAAGGCAAAATTGCTGCAACACTTACAAACAAAAAGAAATACTTTTGCAAAAGGAAAGACTATACAAAATTTTTGATTTTTTTGATTTTTTTCTACCCCTTGTGCAATGTGACAAAATTGTCAACAGTACAACATCTAGTTTTCCTCCCAATCCTCCCAACTCACCGAAGCATCCTAGTGCCTCCATTCCTATTAGTTGTCCTATTAGCAATCAAGGGGGAGCTTCGGGAATTCTTGTTTCTCAAAATCCAGGAGCAAGTATGGCACAACAACAACAACAACAACAACAACAAATGCAGTAGCCACCGCCACCCAGGTTGTGCCTAGCATGGGATTCTTTGTCACCACTGAATCTAGCGGGACAAGGGCAAGTGTCGCCTACTATCGTAAAGAAGATCCCAACGTTCGATGGAACTAGGAAGACTGCTCTGGAGCATATCCAGGACATAATATCTCTGGCGGCGATCCACGACATCACAGAAGAGCAAATTATGGTAAAGCTTCTGGTTCTTTCCCTTAGAGGAAAACTCCTCTATTGGTATAGATCTCTACCACCCGGTAGTATTACGGGATGGGACCAGTTAGCTGGGCAACTGATGGGAAACTTCAATGAGTCCTGCGATCCTACCTCTCTCCTGCATCAGTTCACTTCGATCTAGAGGCATCCACAAGAAGAGATCATAGACTTCAATGTTAGGTTCGCTCGAACCTGGCAGAGAGTACCAGTTGGACTTCGACCAACCGATGAAGCTGCAACATACTATTTCCTTCGGGCTTTCAACCCTGATATCAGTCTCATGGTAAGATATTCTAACGTTAATACTTTTCCCGAGTTGTATGAGTTAGCCAAGAGGGCAGAAATGGATTTGATAGCTATGGGCAAGCTTCCCCAAAGGATGTCGATGCCCATACTTCCCGAATTCCCTCAATTCCAGTATGCGAGCGCAGCCGCTTCGCAAATCTCTACAACCCCTGCACTCCCGATCTCATCTTGGAACCCGAATCCTATTGTGTCTCAAATCACCGCTCCACAAATTCATTTCCCTACATTTTCAACTCCGTAGCCCACTATCACTTCGACATTCCCTGTACTACCAGCACCACCTCAACACTCCGCCTTGCCTCCAATACCGACGATGGCTTCATTGCCACTCGTTCCGAAAGTCGATGATATACAAACTAAAATTCTGCAAGAGATGCAGTCTCTGAACTCTACAGTTCAGACGTTGTCCAATGACATGACCATTGTGAAGAAGAAGCAAGCACAATAGGAATTCCTACCGAGAAGATCTTATCCTACGCCTGCGCTTACCAAAGACCAAGCAGTCCAGCAAGGGAAGGCTTCGACGAGAAATGCTGCAATTGATGAAGCTCCGAGCACTTCCGATTATGTATATTGGTGCTCTACGTGCAATGATCCGCATGAAGAGAATACCTGCACGCTGCACCAACACTATGTACAAATGCTGGCAAGCAGTAGTCATAGTGGTCAAGTCAACGTCATTAGGCAAATGAGTCAAAACCTGACAATTGGCGAGGAGGAGCCGGTTGCAGTGCTTACCAGAGGAGGAAAGAAGGCGATAGAAGTGGATGCTACTCAGATGGCTCCCTTAAAAGTGCACGCTCGACCCAAGAAAGGGACAATCATCTTCTTCAAGCCCGAACGAAGCTCCTCCTCCTGCACCAATCAAAGAAAAGGCTCAAAAGGCCTCTGTCGAACCACCTCAGGCAGAAACTAAGGAGCAGGCTAAGGAAAAGCTCAAGTTTCCTTCACTGACTAAGCGACAAAGAGTTGAAGCTACGAAGCAGTATCGCACTAGATATGAGCCAAGAAAGGAACCCGAGGTGCTCAATTCCCTAGCGTACAACATTGTAGAGGAGTTAAAGAGGATTCCAGCCAAGATCAGCTTGTACGATGCACTGCAACTACCTGGACAAGTGGACCTGCTGCAAGAATCATTGAAGACGATTAAAGCAAAAAAGGTAGCACCCCTTGCTCTTGTGCAAACCCTATCCACATCCATTACGGGGAAGAATAGACCACCTCCGTTCTACCTGTCTCTACAAATGGAAGGGTATATTGTACATAACTGTATGATCGACTCTGGGGCCGCTACAACAGTCATGCCGAGAGCAGTCTACGAAGAAATAGGGATGGAATATACGCGAAGCAGCCAAGGTGTACTCCAGTTGGATGGAACCCCAGTGAAGACTATAGGAGTGATCAAGGACATTCCTATCCGACTACATAAGATGCCTCAGATCACGGTCATACAAGAGGTAGTGGTCGTCGACTTGGAGCCATACTTCAGTATGTGCTTGTCAAGGGAATTCACAGCAAAGTTGGGTGGATATCTGTCTATGGATTACTCTCATCTGGAGATTCCATTCAAAGGAAAGAAGGTGAAGATCTATAATGAAAAGCCTTCTTCCTTCCTTGTGCAGAAGATGTCCGAAGAAGAAAGCAACGATCCAGTGAATGCAATAGTGGAGGAAATAGAGCAGGTGGACTTGGTCGAGGAATCTCTTGCGCAACTAAGTTATGAAGATGAGTTCTCATTGGCAGACTTTAATGCCATGGTGGAGACCGAGATAGGGTGTTATGCGATCACCAAGCCTAAAAAACACACCCAACCAGAGAATAGAACAAGTGCCCAAGAAGGACTATGGAAGTTGTTCTTCGACGGTGCCCGATGTAAAAATGGTGCTAGGGTAGGAATTCTTCTAGTTTCACCATCCGGAGAGCAAAAGGAGTATTGCTACCGGTTGCTATGGAGCTGCACCAACAATGCAACAGAATATGAAGCATTATGCCTAGGACTCAAGAAGGCTGACAAGTTAGGCATAAAGCATCTCCAAATCTTCGGAGATTCCGAACTGGTTTGCAACCAGGTCACAAATAAGTGTACTTCAAAGAAGCATTATCTAAAGTCATACCGCAATAGGGTATGGGACTTGTTCGACCAGTTTGAATCTCTCAATCTGTAGTCTATCCCAAGAGAAAAGAACCGACATGCCGATGTTCTGGCATCCATCGCAGCCAAGTACTCTCCAGCAGAAGACATGGTGCACAAGCCCAAAGTTGTGAGGATGATCTACAGACCCTCTGTCCCAGACAAAGATCTGCATTGGCAAGTCTTTGACAATGACGAGCAGATTGTAAATTTCATGATCCAAGAAGCCGCCACAGTCGAAGACAGAAGCTCTGATGAAGAAGAATATGAAGGGTTGGTTCAATTAAAGAATAACCACGTTCCCAAGGGACTGATCACTCTTGAAAGCCTCTTTGATCAGAATGATCGAGCACTTTCTCACATGATTAAGGTCAATGAAAAGCAGTATCAGGATTTAGAGCTTGAACCTGGAAAAGCAATAAAAGTTGGGACCGATTGCACTTCGAAAGAAATAGAGCAGATCCAGACTCTGTGCAGGAAGTATCCCGACATAATTGCTTGGTCTTATCAAGACCTCAGGGGATACAATCGACAACTGATCCAACATACAATTGAATTGCAGGAGGGGGTCAAACCCTTCCGACAAAAGCAAAGGCCGGTTAACCCTAAGATCGAGGTCCTGATGAAGGCCGAACTCCTGAAGATGCTCGAGGCAAAGATCATTTATCCCATCAAACATTCTTCATGGGTAGCGAACCTGGTCCCAGTCAGAAAAAGAACGGAGATATACGATTATGCGTGGACTTTCGCAACCTGAACCAGGCTTCTCTCAAGGACCACTATCCTCTCCCGCAAATCGATCAGATCTTGCACTCGGTGGCTGGAGCTCAACGCTTCTCTCTACTCGATGGTTTCTCTGGATACAATCAGATCTGGGTCAGGGACGAAGACCAACATAAAACAACGTTCACCACCAAGTGGGGGACATTTGCTTACCAACGAATGCCATTTGGCCTTTCGAATGCTGGTGCCACTTTCCAGAGGGCGATGGATCTAGCTTTTGGTGAGCTTCTGAATAAGGTTATCGTCATCTATCTAGATGACATGACCATTTTCTCCCGAAGAAGGGAGGATCACCCCATACATCTACAACAAATTTTTGAAAAATGTCGAGAGTTTGGCATCTCAATCAATCCGAAGAAGTCCATATTCGTAGTCAGCGAAGGAAAGTTGCTGGGACATGCGATATCAAAAAAAGGCCTCATTGTAGATCCCGACAGAGCCGAGGCTCTAACAAAGCTCCCACTCCCAGCAGACAAGAAAGGACTTCAATATTTCTTCGGCCAGATCAACTTCGTGAGGAAGTTTGTCCCCGATTTCGCCCAAGTCATCAAGCCAATGTCCGAGCTTTTGAAGAAGGGCACCGAATTTAGTTGGACAGAAGAAAGAAAGGAGGCATTCGAAGAGATTAAGGCCCGAATCGCTCAAGCGCCGGTCTTGATCAACCCTGACTACAGTCAGGATTTTATCCTGTATGCCATAGGGGAGCCCGAAAGCTATGTTGTTGTCCTGACACAAAAGGGGGAAGATGGTGAAGAGCGTCCCATCGCGTTTCTGAGCCAGGTGATCAATCCCCATGAAGAGAAATATAATTTCATAGAACGTCAGGTACATGCAGTAATGAAATCCCTCAGGAAGTTCAAGCAGTTCATCTCCCAAAGTCGGGTCACGGTCTTTGTCATTCACCCAGACGTGCGCAATTTCATCATCCAAGGAGAATTGGGAAGCAAGAGAGCCAGTTGGGTGAACAAGATACAAGAATTTGACATTGAGATCAAGCCCACCAAACTGGTTCACGATCGCGCATTGTGTCAAGAATTGGCGAAAAGCGCAGCGGCCGAAGCTACAGAATCTCAATGGGATGACTCACTAGTCGAAGGATGCTTCGCGAACCAGGAGGAGGACGAGAAAGATTGGGTTAGTGAGATAGTCGACTACTTCAACACCGATAGATGTCCTTCGCATCTAAATGCATCGCAGCGAAGACATTTCAGGATGCGGTCCTCCCGATACACTCTGCGCCCCGAAGGCCTATTTTTTAGAAACATTGATGGTGTCCTTCTCAAATGCATCAAATATGATGATAAAAGGAAAGTCCTAGGAGAATTCCATTCAGGACTATCTGGAGGTCACTTCGCAGGGAGAACAACGGCACTAAAGATCATCAAGGCGGGTTATTATTGGCCCACACTCTTTGCCGATGCCTTCGCAGTTTGTCGCAAATGCGAGCAGTGTCAGAAGTTCATCGACCGAAGTAGAAATGCTTCGATGCCTCTCCAACCGATACAAGTAGAGACGCCCTTCCAACAATGGGGGCTGGATTTCATAGGGGTCATATCGTCGAACTCTTCCACTGGGCATAAATTCATCTTGACTGCGACTGACTACTTCACCAGGTGGGCCGAAGCGATTCCTACGAAGCATGCGGATCAAGAGACTGTCATCACCTTCCTAGAAGGGTTGATCACCAGGTTCGGCATCCCCAAAGCAATCATCATGGACAATGGTCCTGGCTTCACAGGTGCCAAAATCAATGAATTCCTCTACAGATATGGGATATATCATAAAGTATCCTCCAATTACTATCCACAAGGCAATGGCTTGGCAGAATCCACCAACAAGACTCTGTTGAGGGTGCTAAGAAAGCTCATAGAGACAAACAAAAGGACTTGGCATCTCCTTCTAGATCGGGCCTTGTGGGCCGATCGAATTTCTATCAAGAAGTCAATCAAGACTTCACCTTATGCCCTGGTCTATGGTAAGGAGGCCATCTTGCCCACCCATGTGGAGATCCCTGCACTGCAGCTATTAGAAGAAGAAGATGGAGTTAGGCCAATGGAAAATAGATTAGCTCAGCTATTGCAGCTAGAGGAAGATCACGAGGAAGCCTACCAGAGCTTCGCTAAGCATGCTCAGATCACCCGAGACTGGTTCAAAAGGAAATCATCCGATCGCACGTTCAAAGTGGGAGATCTGGTATGGAAGTGGGACTCTTGGAAGGCCAAGCCTGGGAATCACGACAAGCTGGATGCCTTCTGGGATGGGCCATTCGAAATTGTGAAGGTGAACTCGGCCAACTCTTTCATCCTCAAAGATGCAGATGGCCAGGTTTTGCCGATCTCTGTCAATGGTCTTCATCTGAAGACTTTTCATCGCTGAGGTAAATTCCTTTCTTAAAAAAAAAAAATCTATGTATATACTTTTGTATATAATTTTGTGTATGTACGTCCTGTCTCGAGATGCAAAAGCCAAGAACTACACTCCAAAATCTCCTTCGGGAATTTTTAATGTGAAGTATCGGGTGCAAGGAGGTTCGCAGTGAGGCACTTTACCCTCAAAAGGGCTGACCCAAAATTCAAACAAAGGCACGAAAAGAGCTTCGCACCCGAAGCATTCCCAGCAACTACTTCGGGTAGGAATTTTGTGAAGCAGTTTTCAAAGCACAAGCTTCGATAGGCGGTCCTTGCAAAGCACGACAAAGGAAAAGTACTTCGGGCCCGAAGCGTCGAAAGACAGCCCGCACCTAAGGTTCACCGTGAAGCATTTTCAATGTTGTTTCGACTTCGTCGAACCAATGAAGCGCGAGACAGGAGAATTTAAAACGTGCCTCGAAGAATGTGCAATCAACAACCATGAAAAGTGTTCGAAGCGGGTGAATTTAAGGCAAAAGTGGTGGGGTGCATCCCGAGGCAATTTGGTTAGAAGGAAAAGGTCCGCGCCTAGGTACGAGGTGGCAGCAGGTTGCTTCTCCAACACAAAGCGTAATCATCAAAGCATGTGGCCCTGCGTACCACGTCGATGCAGAACCAATTAAAAGATACGGTAACCTCCTCTGTCCGAGGTGTAAATTTAATTTTAGTAGGTGCCATAAATTCAGGTGGTTGCCTTTTTAGGTTATAAAATGCGAAGTCCTAGCAAGAAGGAGGTTATTTATCCATCAGTTCGAGCTAGACTAAGAGCCTTCAATTACTCTGTAATTCTCCTGCCCTTTGCATCTAAGTCTTTCACATCAAGCCTCTGTATCAAGGACTCAACCGCCATCATGGGAAAGAAGAATTCCAAAGAAAAAGGAAAAGAGCCCGAAGTTGCAGGCCCTAAAAAAAAAAGAAGGGCAAAGAAGAGAAAAAGCGAACTCCAAAGAAGCTAAGTCTCACCCCTCGCCCCGAAAAGCAGCCAATAGAGGAAGGGGACGATTCAGAGGAGGAACAACTTGTAGAACCACCAATTGATGGGTGGGAAAATATTAGAGACACACAACTCTCTAAGGGTGTGTCCGACCTCCGACGCACCATAGAATTTATGACAAGCAGACTCACCCCAGAAAATAAGAGAGCTGCTGCATATTACTCTCAAATTTACTGGTTTTTAACCCCGCCTGCTCACCATTGTCTCGAGCTAATCTATGCTATCGCGCAAAATTACCAGCCTGCATCCAGGCAAGTGTTGGACGCTTCGGGCCACAAATTGTTTTCCATCCTGAAGGAAGATGTACAAGCAGCCTTCGCGCCACAGCAAGGTCCGCCCAAGGGCTATTCTGTTCGCAATGTCATCTTAAGTGAACAAATGGAGAGGTTCACCTCTAACAGTTACATATTGAAATTCCTGCGCGAGAATCTCAAGGGCGGGCTACCTTCGAATAAGCTGCCCCAGATGCCCTTACCCTTGGCGGCCTTCAAAAGCATCGATATTTTCTCCATCATTGCATGGGTGGCAGGCCTGTCAACAGATGCTTCAGTGCAACCCTGGCAGGTGTCTTTGGCCGAATGTATTTCGAGAGGGGAATTCTATGCCCCGGACGCTTCAAGACCAAACACCAACCCGGTCTTCTTCGACTGGGTGGAATGGGTGGCCTGAACCTTGCATACAAGGCTCACCAGCATGAAGAATTCGGCAACAGGCCAGTACTTCGCACCCTGCTCCTTCCTTGTCTGGTTGTTTTTCTACCAGGTCCATAAGCGATTCCCCCATATCGCCATTACTCCAAGCGACGAGGATGGAAATCCTCTATCGATGTACCAGTGGACTCCCCTCCTATTGAGGACAAAGTCCTATTATTCTTTTAACCAACAATTTTTGGGACCCGCTATGCATTTGTTGAAGGGTTCTTGTCCTCGGGTCCCCCTCAGTTTGAGAGATAGAGTGGTACAAGAAAAAAGAGGAGATGTTTTCCAATTGACACAGGGCCTGGTGATTCGCCTGTTCGGTTTCATAGGGAAGCCCTTCTTGTTACCAGTCTACCCCTCGAATATCAGTTCGCATTGGAAGTCGCTCGACAGAGCGACTCTACAAATGCAGTATACGGTCACGGCCAAAAATGGGCACATACCTATGACTTCCCCTTCAGGATGGGTGTAATCGAAGTCTTTGCCCTAAAACAGAACGTTTTCCTGGAGGAAAAGCTTGCCGATTTTGGCCTACTCCAGATTCCTCAACAATGGCTCTATGATCCCTTGGGAGTGATGAGGGATCATTTAAAATTCAAGAACTTCCACATCTGCCCCCACCCCAAAATTGTGGAACAAAGGAATAACCCCAATGGGAAAGATCTGGAGTGGCATTTGGAAAGAATGAGGACATTGCCTCCGTGGCATGAGTTCTACCCCATGGAGGTCGAGTTCGACCCTGATCAGTACCCCCTCCCGACTCCAAGCTCCACATTTTGGAGAAAGGCAAAGGATGATTTAAAGGAGGAATTGAAGAATTGGAGCGAGGAAAAGCTTCGGGAGTGGTGGATAATGAGAGTCCATCACCAAAAAGTGAACTCTTATGGACTCTTGGCATCAGATAAAGACTTCATGATTCTTTATGACACCAATGTTGAAACCTGGAAGTCTATATCCTTTGCGGATTTTGTTCCCCCAGCTACCCCAGGATCAGGCGAAAGCCCAGGAGGAGCTGAAGATGCCTCGAAAGAAGAGGTAGAGGCCGAAGCTACGCCAGCAGCACTACCAATGGGACCATCGGAGAGCCATGACACAAGCACCGAAGAGGCAGAGCAACCATTGGAAAGGAAGAAAAGAAAAAGGCAAGAGCAAATTCAAGTGCCTCCGAGCCACCCAAAGCGACCTCGCACGAAGCTTGCAAGTACTCCTACCGAACCACCTGCATCAGGCCCGGTTGAAGCAAATGTCGAAGATGCAGGGCCACCAAGTGCTGAGACGGTCCCTGATATAGATGTCATTGATGTGGAGGAGCTCCTCCAACAAGAAGGAGACACCGAAGTAGAATTTGTGGAGGTCGAAAGTGTTGAAGCTCAAAAGGAACAAGAACCAATCACCCAAGTTGTCACCACGGCCGCTCTGCCAGGAGGGCACGCAGGTATGCACTCTCTTCCTTTCGCCTTGGTCTCTGACACGTCCACTGTGGTCCCGATTGAAGGTCCCCATCAATCTCTCCCTCCCCCACAAGGTCAATCACCCACTCAGGTACTGCCCATTGCCAGTCCAACCCTGCATAGCTCCACTCCACCCGAGTCGTCTGACCAGGGCAAGCCTGTTGAAACCACTTCGCCCACCCACTCCGTTGTTCCTTCAGTCCTAAGCCAAGGCGAAGGCAGTGTCCCAATGCCAAGCCCCGTAGCCCACTCTCCCATCGCTCACAGTATAGTCCCGCTTGCCAAAGCCCCTGCTACGCCCGTCTTCGAACCATCTGGGGAATCATTCCCCGTTAATTCTTTGTATTTGTTCACACCTTTGGCTGGAGATCCAGCCTTTTCTGAAATAGATCTATCTCTAATAAAGGAACGCCCCTTAGCCGAGAAGCTACTCTTAGCTCGACAAAACACAGAGAAAATGCTGAAGGAGGCAAGGAAGAAAAGAGGGCGATCTCTGGCCCAGGTTGAAAAATGTGCTGTCTTCGACTTGAAGGGCGGAAAGTTACATAAGGTTAAGAAGGTCCCTAAAGTCCAGAAGCCTCTGGATGAAATGACTCCAGCTGACTATGAGTACCAGGAGAAGACCAAGGACCTGGAGCATTTGAATATAGATAATGAATCCGCATCCATGCATGTCGGGATCGAGACTTTTCGAGCGCATGCAAATATTGCCAATCAACGCAGGTTTGAAGCAGAGAGCGCCAACATCAAGTTGGAGGAAGAGCTGGCTAGGATCCGCTCCGAGCTGGAGGATTCACAGGAGCAGTGTAAGCTAATGAAGAAAGAAACACATGCCCTAAAATAGCAGATACTACAATTGCAGTCTTCGGCTGAGCACCAAGCACAAAAATAGGCCAAAAATGAGCTAAAAGCCAAAGAGCTCGAAAGCAAGATCTTGCAAGCTCAGCAGCAATTGTTCGAAAAAGCAAACCTGGAGCAATTTGATAAAGGCAGAATCAAGGAAATACGCTCACACCTGCTCAAAGGTTTCAGATCACGGGCCTCCAGTGCCCTATCAACTTTAATCTATGTCACCGAAGCCCAACATGCCATTGCTAAGAAAGGGCCAATAGTAGATGAAGTTATCCAAAAAATCAAAAGGTGACTCAAGCTGGCTTTTGAAGTCCAAAGTATTAGATATCAGGACCTGCAGGTTGCTGCTATGAGTCGAACGGCTAGGGATTGGTCTACTGCCCAAGCCACTGTTCGTGCCTTCTTCTCCAAGGTGAAGAAAGCACAAAAGGCGAAGGACCTCCTAGATACATTTGAGCAGGAGCAGCGCACATCAATGGGTTACTTTGAGGACCTTTCTTCCTTGGGCTTCCCGAGTTTCACAGACGATGATGGGAACCTCCTCACCCGGGAGGAACTCAAGTCGGCGTGGCTTCATTTTGAAAGTGACGTCTCCAAAATAGATGAGTGGGAAGAACCGGTCACAGAAGGATAGGTCACCGACTTCATCCTGAGACACTGCAAAATTGCGGCTTGCCTAAATGACCTAAGTGTAAGAATCAAGCATGCCGACATTGGGCAGATTGATCGATTCCATGTTTTGGTCAAGGCACTCGAAGACCAAGAACCATTTCAAAAAGGGGTCTGGGCTCACGTCCGTCGAACCATGAGAAAAATCCATGATCGTCTTATCCCATCACCGCAGCAGGAGGCCACGCCAGCAGAGGAAGGAGCAGAAGAGGAAGAAGAAGGAGAAGAGGAAGAAGAAGGAGAAGAAGAAGGAGAACCAGCTATGGAGGCGCTCCCAGAGGGAGAAGGTGGAGAAGGATCTGAAGATGACTCTGGCCCAATGGATCAAAGCTAAGGGTTCTCCCACCGAGACGAGCTCGTTGCCCCACGAGCCGCCAAGAATGTTGACAATTCTGTCACATTGCACAAGGGGTAAAAAAGAAATCAAATTTTGTACAGTGTTTTGTAAAGTTTTCTTTGTTGTTTTTTATTTTGAAAAGTTGCAGCAATTTTGGCTTTCAATGCCATCCCTTTGTATATAAAATATAAAAGAAAGAGCTTCGCTTGAAAGAAAATGAGAAGAGCTTCGCACCCGAAGCATTTCCAGCACTACTTCGGGTAAAATTTTTGCGAAGTAGTATTGCCGAAGAAGAATACAAGGGTAGTGATAAAAAGAACTTCGGACCCGAAGCGCTTCAAGTATCTACTTCGGGCAAAAGTTGAGCGAAGCGGCATTCAAAAGAACAACTTCGCCGAAGAAGGAAGGTCCAGACCGCGGTCCAAATTGGCTAAGGCAAGAAAACTACTTCGGACCCGAAGCATTTCCAGCAGCTACTTCGGGTGAGATTTTTGCGAAGCGGTGTTGCCGAAGTAAAATACAAAGAGGAGGAATGAAACTACTTCGCACCCGAAGCATTTCAAAAGGCTACTTCGGCAAAAGTTTTGCGAAGCAGAATTTGAAAGAACGTAATACTGAAAACACTTCGCCAAAAAGTCGTCGAAGCATCCACTTCGGGTCCCTCCACAACGAACCATTTCTACTTCGCCGAAAATCATTGCGAAGCATCTACTTCGGCAAACTTTCGTGCGAAGTACTTTCACCCGAAGTAGAAGATGCATTTTGAAGGCAAAGATGCACTTCGGCCGAAACACCCCCGAACCTCAGTTTTGAAGAAGGATCGCAGCGAAGCATTTCAAAGACTCATCAACGAAGTATCTACTTTGGGCCAAGGACCTCGTCGAAGCAGTTTTGGCACAACGAAGCAATGAGAAGTGAAGACCCCATTTTGCGAAGAAGATATGCTTCGGCCTCCATCACCCCCGAAGCTGTCTTGCGAAGCTTCACCATGCGAAGTACAAATCAAGGAGGATCTGCTTCGGCACAAGTCCATTGCGAAGCAAAGTTAAAAGACTAGCGAAGCACTTCAAAGGCACGCGCTCCAAGCTGGGTATTTTCTCGAGGCGATCAAGTGCCTCATAAATGCATTTTTTCATGCCCGATAAGCTCGCTGCTCATTTTTGGCAATTGAAAGCGAAGTATCAGGCCATGATGAAGAGCCCGACGAGCATGGCGGCCACTCGAGCACCGCACCCGAAGACCAAGGACGTCCAGACGGCTCATCAATGCATCTTTCCATGGTTGACCCGATCACAGTTGCCAGTTTTGGTAACGGATTTGAAAGCTCGATCACGAGAGCCTCGGGAAGCCGACTTCTCAGGGCTCGAGGGCGTACTTCTCCTTTCTGTGTAATTATGACTCAGAGGGTCGGGTCCTCTATAAAAACCTAGGCATTGTAATGGAAAAAGGGGGAACTATCTGCTAGAAAGCTGTTGTAACTTGATGTCCTACGATTAATACTAAAGAGCTTTGGGCTCAATTCCTTTCTTTTATGCTGCCTTCTGTGCTTGATTCTTTTGTCTTTCTTCATTTGTATACTGAGACTCTGAATCCTAAATCCGGTGTGCGATCGGGGACTGTACCCTGAAACTCGCCTGAAGGATACATAGGAGAGGAAAAACACTGTATTGGCTTTCTTTTATGCTGCCTGGTGGGTTGTGGTTTCTGTTACATTCCCTTATCCTAATCGTCTTTACTCTGAACCCTAAATTTCGATGAAAGGGAGAAGGAGAATCCTTGTGAGCTCGCCCAGAGGATACATAGGAAGGTTGATATAGCGTTTCTTTCGTTTATTCTTGGTGTTCTTTGCTTCTATTCAAGTTGCTAGTTAGTGATCGTGCTTCCTGTTCTCTCCCACTTTAAACTACCGATTTCTCTAACCCTTACTCTTTTTATCTCTTTCCTGCACCCTTATCTCAAAACACCCGAGTAGTTTAGCATAGGAGCCGGCCTTTCTCCGGAGATTGGCACGAGGGGCATCTCTTCCCTTCGGCCTTTCAATGTTGGTCCAGGTCTAGGGCGCATACACTCACCCAAATCCTTTCCTAGGCAGATTTGATGACCAACAAGAACCTCAAGGACGGGCTCCCTTCAGGCAAGCTTCCTTAGATGCCTCACCCATTAATAGATTTCAAGAGCATGGACATCTTCTCCATCATTTCATGGGTAGCATGTTTGTCAACCGATGCTTTATTGCACCCCTGGCAGGTGTCTTTGGCCAAATGTATTTCAAGAGGGGAATTTTACGCCCCTGATGCTTCAAGGCCGAACACCAACCCAGTCTTCTTCGACTGGGAAGAATGGGTGGCCTAGACTTTGCACATGTGGCTAACTAGTATGAAGAATTCTGGGACAGGCCAATACTTCGCACCCTACTCTTTCCTAGTCTGGCTATTTTTCTATCATGTACATAAGAAATTCTTCCAGATTGCCATTTCTTTGAGTGGTAAGGACGAAGCTCCTCTACCAGTGTACCAATGGACTCTCCTCTTGGCGAGGACGAAGTCATATTATCCTTTTAATCAATAATTATTGGGGTCGACCATTTATTTTTTGAAGGGTTCTTGCCCTCGGGTACCCCTCAGTTTGAGAGACAGAGTGGTGAAGGAGAAAAAGGGAGACATATTTCAACTAATGTAGGGCTCGTGGTGTGCCTGTTCGATTTCACAGGGAAGCCCTTCCTGCTTCTTGTCTACCCCTTCGAGTACCATTTCGCATTAGAGGTCGCTTGGTAAAGCGATGGAACGAATTTTGTCTACGACCACAGTAAAAATGGGCGCACACTTGTGACTTCCCCTTCAAAATGGGGGTAATTGAAGTGTTTGCCCTGAAGCAACATGTATTCCTGGAGGAGAAGCTTTCTAGCTTTGGTCTACTCCAGATTCCTCAAAGTTGGCTCTACGATCCCTTGGGGGTGATGAGGGACCACCTCAGATTCAAGAATTTTCATGTATGCCCCCACCCAAAAATCATGGAGCAAATAAATAACCCCAATGGGAGGGATCTAGAGTGGCATTTAGAAAGGACAAAGATCTTGCCTCCCTGCCATGAATTCTACCCTATGGAAGTTGATTTTGATCCTGTTAAGCATCCTTTCCCAATCCCAGACTCCACTTTTTGGAGGAAGATGAAAGACTAGCTGAGGGAGGAAGTGAAAGATTGGGGTGTAGAACAATTAAAGGAATGGTGGAAAATGAGAGTTCATCAACAAAAGACAAAACCATACGGACTCTTAGAGACAGATAGGGACTTCATGGTTGTTTATGAAGCCAATGTTGGGACTTGGAAGCCCACATCCTTCTCTGACTTCATTCCCCCAAGTGCCCCAGGTTCGGGTGAAAGCCCAAGGAGAGTTGGTGATGCTTCAGAAGAAGAAGAAGAGGAGGAGGCAGAAGCTGCACCAGAAGAACCACTTCAGGAACCTGTTGAAAGTCATGATACCAATGCCGCAGGGTTGACGCAACCATCAGAGAAGAAGAAAAGAAAGAGGTAGGAGCAATTTCAAGTGCCTCCAACCCACCCAAAGCGACCACGCACAAAGCTTTTAGGTGCTTCTGTCGGACAACCTACGACTAGCCCAGCCAAAGAAAATATCGAAGGGATGACGTCACCAAGAGCTAAAGCAACCCCAGACATGGATGTCATCGATGTGGAGGAACTTCTCCAACAAGAAGGGGCCCTCGAAGAAGAGGTCACAGAGGTTGGGAGTGCCGAAGCTGGAAAGGAGCAAAAACCAATCACGCAAGAAGCCACCACTTCTGCTCTACCAGGAGGCCATGCAGGTATGCACTCCTCACCCATCCCCTTGGCTCCTCAAGTCATCTCCACAATGGTCCTGACCATAAATCTCCATCAGTCTCCCTCCACTTTGAAAGTTTGGTCACCCCATCACTTGCCCCTCACCACCTCGAGTCTGCACCGTGATCCCGTTAGACCCACAAGATTATCTGCCCCAATCGAGTCATCAGGCCTAGACAAATTCATCGATACTACTTCACCTGCTCATGCCACCATTCCCTTGGTTCTCAGTTAGGGTGAAGGTAGTACTCCAACACCGAACCACTTCCCCCATTCCCCTGTTACACATGACATTATTTCACTCGCCATAATTCCTACCACACCCATTGTCGAACCTGCTGGTGAGGCACTCCCTGTACAATCATTGTATCTATTCACCCCTTTGGTTGGAGATCCAACCTCATTCAAAATTGAGTTATCCATGATTAAGGAACGCCCTCTAGCTGAGAAGCTGCTCCAAGCCTGGTAGAACACATAAAAGATGCTGAAGGAGGCAAGGAAAAAGAGAGGGCACTCTCTGGCCGAAGTAGAAAAATACGCCATTTTTTACTTGAAAGGCAAAAATTTGCATAAGGTGAAAAAGGTCCCTAAGGTCTAGAAACCTCTGGATGAGATGACTCCAACAGATTATGACTATCAGGAGAAGACTAAGGACCTAGAGCACTTAAATGTAGATAATGAATCTGCATCCATGCATGTAAGGATTGAAACCTTCCGTGCACATGCAAACATTGCCAATCATCGTAGATTTGAAGCAGAGAGCACCAACATCAAGTTGGAAGAGGAGCTAGACAGAACTCGCTCCAAGCTAGAGGACACAAAGAAGCAGTGTGAGCTGATGAAGAAAGAAGCAGACGCCCTGAAGTAGCAAATAAGACAACTACAGAGTGCAACTAAAACCTAGATCCAGATACAGGTCGAAGCTGATCTGAAGGCCAAAGAATTTGAAAGCAAGATCTTGCAGATGCAACAATAGTTGTACAAAAAAGAGAGCCTGGAGCTGTTCGACAGAGGCAGAATAAAAGAAATCCGCTCACACCTGCTCAAGAATTTTAGATCCCGGGCCTCCAATGCCCTATCGATTTTAACTTACATCACCGAAGCCCAGAATGTCACTTCTCAAGAAGGACCAATCATAGATGAAATCATCCAAAAAATTAGAAGGTGACTCAAGCTGGCTTTTGAGGTCCAAAGTATCAAATATCAGGACCTGCAGGTCACTGCGATGAGCCGGACAACCAGATATTGGTCCACAGCTCAAGCCACGGTCCGTTCCTTCTTCTCCAAAGTGAGGAAAGCATAGAAGGCAAAAGACCTCCTAGATGTATTTGAGAACGAGCAGTGCACATCACTAGGCTACTTTCAAGACATCTCTTCCTTAGGTTTCCCAAGTTTCACAGATGAGGATGAGAATATTTTGACTAAGGAAGAGCTCAAGCCGGATTGGTTACATTTTGAAGGAGACGTCTCAGAGATAGACGGCTGGGAAGAGCTAATTACAAAAGGACAAGTCATAGATTTCATTCTGAGACATTGCAAGATCGTGACCTACCTCAACGATCTAAGCACAAGAGCCAAGCATGCCAACATAGGGCAAATAGATCAGTTCCATGTTCTGATAAAAGTGCTACAAGACCGAGAGCCTTTCTCGAAAGACGCCTAGGCTCATGTTTGTCGAACCATGGAACGCATCTGCGATCGTATTCCCCAATCGTCGCAACAGGAAGACTCACCAAAATAGGGAGAAGAGGAAGGAGAAGAATAAGAGGAATCTGTGGAAGCACCCGCAAAAGGAGAAAAAGAAGGGTTTAGAGGTGACTTTGGCCCAACGGATCAAGGCTGAGGGTTATTACACCGAGGCGATCTCGTTGCCCAGTGAGCCGCCAAGAATGTTGACAATTTTGTCACATTGCCTAGAGGGGTAGAAAAATAATTTTTTTTGAAAAAGTGTTTCTTTTTGTAAAGTATTTATTTTAAAAACATTTGTAAGTTGCAGCAATTTTGGCTTTTATCGCCATCCCCTTTGTATATAGAATGGAGATGCAAAATCTTCGCTACTGAGCAAGCTAAGAAAAGAGCTTCGCATAAAAAGGAAGATTGCTTCGCCAAAAGGAAGAAGTGGAGAACGAAAAAAGCTTCGCACCCGAAGCATTTCAAGCAGCTGCTTCTAGCAAAAATCTTGTGAAGCGACATTCGAAGAACTTCAAGCATTGGAGAACAGCTTCACTGAAGAAAGAAAGCAAAGATTAGTTCACGGCTCGATTGCTAAGGCATGAGAAGAGCTTCGCACTCGAAGCATTTCAAGCAGTTGCTTTAGGCGAAGCAGAATTTAAAGGAGTGCAAACATTGTAAACTACTTTGCCAAAAAAATCATCGAAGCACCCACTTTGGGCCTCCCTACTGGCAAACCATTTTTACTTCGTCGAAAGTTGTTGCAAAGCATCTACTTCGGATAGCTTTTGTGTGAAGCACTTTCACCCGAAGCGGTAGTGGGCCGTAAAGTAGAATGCACTTGGCCCAAAAAATCTCGAACCACAGTTTTGAGGGAAGATCGCGATGAAGAATTTTGAAGACTCACCAACGAAGCATCCACTTCGGGTGGAGAACCTCAGTGAAGCAGTTTTGGCATGCATTTCCATCGAAGTGGCAAAAGATCGAGAGCCATCTTAAGGAGGAATATTTACTTCAGTGTTTTACATCCCCGAAGCTGACTTGCGAAGTTCATTCATGCGAAGTGCAAAACCAAGAAGAAGGACCTGCTTCGACTTGCATTCATTGTGAAGCGAAGTTGCGAACGTAAATCCAGCAAAGCACTTCAAGGGCACGCACTCCAAGCCAAGTATTTTTCCAAGGCAATCAAGGGCCTCATAAATGTATTTTTATGTGCCCGATGAACTCGTTGCTCATTTTTGGCAATTGGAAAGAAAGTCTCCGTCCCTAAAGGAAACTTGACGGACATGGCGGCCACTCGAGCTCCACACCCGAAAACCAAGGACGTCCAGATGGCTCATTAATGCATGTTTCCCTGGTTGACCCGGTCGTAGTTGCTAGATACAGAAAAGGATTTGCAAGCTCAGTCACGAGAGTTGCGAGAGCCAACTTCTCAAATTTTCGAGGATGTACTCCTCCATTTTGTGCATTGATGGCTCAAAAGGTCGAGTCCTCTATAAAAACCCAGGCATTGTAATGTAGGGGGGGGGAAAAAATTTCTTCTAGAAAGCTGCTATAACTTGAATCCCTGCGATTAATACTAAAGAGCCTTGGGCTTTATTTCTCTCTTGTATGCTGCCTTTTGTGATTATTTCTGTTATATTTTCTTCATTTGCATACTATAATTCTGCATTCTGTATTTAGGTGTACGATTGGCGATAGAACCCTAGAATTTTTTGAAGGATACATAGGGGAGGAAAACACTACATTAGCTTTCTTTTATGCTGCCTGTGGATAGTGTTTCTGTTATGTTCATTTATTTCTTGGTCGCCATAATTTTGAACTCTGGATTTTGATGTAAACGAGGGGGGTAATCCTGGAACTCGTCCAGAGGATACATAGGGGGGATGATATCGTGTCCTTTTCATTTTATTCTTGGTATTAATTGCTATTGTTTTAAGCTATTACCAACGATCGTGATTTCGGTTATTTTCCACTTTAAATTATTTACATTTCTTCCCTTGCCCTGTTTATTTCTTTCCTGCACCCTTACTCTTTTTATTTCTTTCCTGCACCCTTACCCTTTTATCTCTTTCCTGCACTTTTGTCTCAAAACACCAAGTAGATTAGTAAAGGAGCCGACCTTTCTCCGGAGATTGGCACGAGGGGCATCTCTTCCTCTCGGCCTTTCAATGTTGGTCCAGGTCTAGGGCACGTACACTTTCCCAAAATCCTTTCCTGGGCAGATTTGATGACCAACAGGTATTAAATATTTAATATTTGATTTTAATTTTTTGGTGATTGGAGTTTATGAAGTTGGAGATTATAAGGTGTATAAGGACTTTGCTATACTTGTTAAGTGTAGTGTTATTGTGAAATTATTTAATTGAATATTGTGAGTTTGGAGATTATAAGGTGTACAAAAGGATTTATTATTTTGTATGAAAAATAATCTTTGTGAAAATTATTTTGTGGAGATCTTGAGAGAGGTGTGGTAACCTAACCCTAGTGTTGGTAAAGAAAATTTTGATTGTGGTTAAGACAGGTTTTGAAGACATATCTCCATCAAAATAAAAGGTATGGGTAAATCTTCCTTGTGATAAAAATATTGTTGGATTGGATGTTGTGAATGCTAAGTTGGAGTGAAAAGGATTGTTTGGTAAGCATTGTTGAGTTTGATTGTTAAAGGTTTTTCTGAGTGAAATTTAATGATAAAAACCTTGTTTGATAAGCATTGTTGGAAATATTGAGTAAGTTTTCATATGCTTGAACTAGGGTTTGTGAAAGAACATGAGTATCATTGTTATGTGAAGTTGAGAACTATGTTGAACTAGAGTTTGTGAAAGAACATGAGTATCATTGTTATGTGAGGTTATTTGATAAGCATTGTTGGAAATAATTGAGTGAGTGATTCATATGCTTGGAATAGGGTTTGTAAACAAGGAAATATTTTGAGTGATTGATTGAGTGACGTTGATTGAACCTAGTCAAGTGGAAGTGTTGAAGTGATAGTTCTAATTCTGTGAAACAAATTATTCTATATTCTAAAATTATTTAAAAAAGAGGTTGAAAGTGATTGAGTGTTTGTGAGGGTGAAGCATATTGAGTCTCTAATAATTCTCTATATGTTTCTATGGTAAAAAGAAAGAGAGAGAGGGAAAGTGATTGAGCGATGTTGTGAGGGTGAAGCATATTGAGTCTCTAAAAATTATCTATATGTTTATGTGATAAAAAGAGAAAGTGAAAGTGATTGAGCATTGTTGTGAGTGTGAAGCATATTGAGTCTCTAACAATTCTCTATATGCTTCTGTGAGATTAAACAAGATGTTGTGTAAAACTTGTTTGTGTGATTGAAGAAATTTTATGTGATAGGTTGAGTTGAATTGAGTAAGCTTTTGTGGAAGTTTACAAAGAAGATTTGAGGTAAGTCTTGGTGAAGACTTGTTGAGAATATTTGACAAGTTCTAGTGAGGACTTGTTGAGCAAATTTGAGGCAAGTCTTGGTGAAGACTTGTTGAGCATATTTGAGGTAAGTCTTGGTGAAGACTTGTTGAGCAGATTGGACAAGTTCTAGAGAGCACTTGTTGAGCAGATTTGAGGTAAGTCTTTGAGAATACTTGTGGATAGATTGGTGTAAGCTTTTATGGAAGCTTACAATATATATTTAAAGACAAATATTAAGAGCAGATTAGGTAAGTCCTTGAGAGGAATTGTGGACAAATTTAAGGTAAGTATTTGAGAAGACTTGAGAGTAGAGTTGATTGAGTGATTTATTCAAACCTTGAGTTAAGGTTTGGAGCAGATCTAGCAGAGTTGATTTGTGATTTAGTTGAGCTTGTGTTAAGGCTTGAGGATAGATATTGAGCAGATTTTTGCTAGACCAAAGGACTATATTTAGTGCATATTTGAGGATAAAGTTTTGAGCAAATTTGAGGATAGATTTATGCCAGACTAGAGATAGATATTGAGCAGATTTGTGCTAGACCGAAGGACTGCATTTAGTGCATATTTGAGACATATCTAAGAGAAAGCTTTGGAGGTGATAAAGCATAGAGGATGACAGTCTCCAGTGGATAGAGGTCCATTAGCTAGATCAGTGAGGATAGGAGTCTTCAGTGGATAGATATCTATTAGCCAGTACAGTGGAGGCAACAGTTCTTCTATAAGATCTCCAGATAGAGCAGAGGAGAAAGAAGTTCTCATGTGGATAGAGATCCACAAACTATTGGCAATTTTGGGTACCTTGGGTACATTGCCCTTGCTCAAGTGTTGATGTTGTCATTGATGTCAAAGAGCGGAAGGGTTTTTTTGAAAACCAAGGCAGACTAAATTATAGGTTTTGTTTAAATCCATGGTCAGCAGTTTTGAAATGGTTTTTTCTTAAAACCCAAGTTGGCTCTTCGTTTCGTTGAAAAAGATGCCCCGGTGATGAAGATATTTAATTTTAAATATCCAGTTTAAATTTTATTTATTTATTTAAAATTTAAATTAATATTTTAAAATTAAATTAAAGCTGTTCACCGGCTTGTTTTCAAAGCCGACGTTGCTAGGGTTTTGCAACAGATCAATTAGGGTTTCCTGCTGACAAAGCAAGGTTAAGCAACCGAAAAATTCTAGGGTTTCATGTTGACCTAATCAGGGTTGCAGCCGACGTGTTTGAGAATGTTTTGATGGGATATTCTCTTCTATAAAAAGGTGGTACTGTTGCAAGGTTGAGATGTGGGTGTGATGCGATATATGCGAATGAAGTTCGTGTGCAGCAGAGTGTAAGTCGGCGATAGTTCTTTGGAGTTAAAGAAAAGAGATTGCAACGATGAGATAGTGAGTGAGTGCGTATCGACTGATCGAGAACAAAGAGAGTGATATGCAGACGGCATGTTTAAAGTCTGAGGCAAAAATACGCAGATGGTAGAAGTGATATTTCATGGAAGGTGCAGCAGAGTGAGCGGTGCAAAGAGAAGATAAGAACGCGGTATGCAGAAGTCGTGTTTCGAGTGTGAAATGACAAGCAGGTCGGCTATAGAAGTAATATTTCGTGAAGTTGCAGAGAGAACGCGGAGAGATATAGAGGAGTGGTTGAAAAAGTGCGAATCATTTTTCACAAGTAGCATCAAATTTCGACAAGCGACAGAACACAAGAAAAATAGCAGATCGTGCAAATTGAGGTGACAGCTTAATTCTCGCAATTTTTATTACTATCTCCAAGTTGTAGCTTGGTAAGGGGTTGGTGCCTCTTTCCAGCTTGGAGCTGGAAAAATTGGAGTTGGTACTCCATTCTCGTTGTAGCAGATAAAATTTAGAGGTTGGTGCCTCTTACCGCTTGGTGCTCGGTGAATGATTATGTAAAGTTGTAGCTTTGCATTTGACTGGATTTGGATGGTAGTCCAAGCAGTATTTTTGAGGAGTAGCCACATCGGTGAACCTCGTTAAAATGCCATGTTATGTGTGATGCTCTTAGTACTTTTATTATTTCTGTTTTAATCTGCTGCAGTTTATTTAAAAGTCTAAATTGCTTTTAAGTTTTTAAAGAACACACTGATTCACCCCCCCTCTCAGTGTCATTGTGATTATAACAATTTGGTATTAGAGCCAGGTTCCCAATTTTGGCTAAATCAGTCAGGGTTGATCTTGGATTAGTACACAATGGCTAAGAAGAATAGATCCTCATCCAAAAAGGCATCCCAGCCAGTTTCAGTTCCTATGGTTGAGAAAATTGAACCAAAAATGGCAGAAGGAATGAACTCTGAAGTTGAAGAAGTTGAGGTCGAAGTTGATTTAGAGGGTGAGCTAGTGTCTGCCCTTACGGAATGGGAATTAGAGAAAAAGAAGAATGAAAAATTGTCAAGGAAACTTAAGGATGCAAACAACATTATTGCCAGTTTAAAAATATAGACTGAAGAATACAAGAAAATGTCTGAAGATCTGGAAATACAGGTATCCATGAAGATAGACCACTGCAGAAAATTGGAAGAAGAAAATGTGAGTCTTTGAATACAGATACAAGAGCTGGATCGAAAAATCAACTATCATGTAAAACGTGAAGAAAGCTCGATGAAATTGGAAAAAATTTTGAGCGATCAAAGATCCACAGGTATCAAATTTGGTCTCGGATTTTCTGAAGGAGAATCATCAATTGGACCAAAAGCAAGCAATGTTGAAAGTGAAAAGAACAAAGACAAGAATTAGGCAAAAGAAAGATATAATGCCAGACCTGAAATAGCAGCTGACAATGATGGCTTTACTAAGGTCACACATCAAAAGAATAGAAGATCCAAGGCTCCAGCAACAACCTGGCCAAGACCATCTTTCAGGTTTAATCATTATTTCTATGGTTTTTGTTTCAAGTGTAATGTTTATGGGCATAAAATTGTTGACTGCAAATACAATGTAGGTCCAAGAAGTTTCACTAGTAGAAATGCGTTTGCTCCTTTAATGAGTTATGCAGTAGAGTGTTTTAAGTGTCACAACTTTGGTCATATTGCCAGAAATTGTGTATCAACCTCATGAAAGCAGATTTCAACTGTATAGAGCAAAACAAAATAGAATTTATACTGAAGGATATGTGCAAAATTCTAAAAAGGGGAAGTCACAGCTAGAACCCAATACCACAGCTTAAAACAGAATGGAAACAAAAAGAATGAAATCTCAGAAAGAACAGGATTCTTTAATAGTGCAGACAGCTTTTAGAGCTCAGAATAAACATGTTCCTTGGATTCTTGATAGTGGTTGCTCAAGTCATATGACAGGTGACAAACAGAAATTCAAAAATCTACAAAAGTATGAGGGTGGTTCTATAAAAATTCGGCAACAATGACAGAGCCAAAATAATAGGTAAAGGAACGGTCAAAATTAGTGAAGGAAAGATCAAGTCAGAGGAAGTTTTATATGTGGATGGTTTGAAACATAATCTATTGAGTGTGAGTCAAATCTGTGACAAAGGACATGAAGTAGTTTTCAAGAAGCATGGTTGTGAAGTCAGAAAAATAAACAGCAGGAAATTAATAGCAACCGGCTCAAGGACGTCTAGCAATCTGTACACACTCTCAGAGTTTTCAGAAGGTATGTGCTTCATGGGACAAGAAGAAGAGAACTGGTTGTGGCATAAGAGGCTTGGACACATAAGTTTTGATAATCTGGTAAGAATTAGCGCTAAACAAGCAGTGAGAGATATTCCAATCATTAAAAAACCTGCAAATATTATGTGTGCTTTATGTCAGAAGGGTAAACAGACTAGAGTTTTGTTTAAAACAAAATAACATCACACTAACAGGCTTGGTCAAAATAGGTTTAGTCAGAACTGGCTTAGTCAGAACATGTGGATTCAAAGAACAGGTATGCCTAAAAGAAACAACACTATTACTTGTTATAAGTGCAACAATAAAATTCACACTGTCAGACAGTGTAGAGTTGAAATTCCAGGATATAGGAACAGGAATAGTGGCATGATCAGGTCCAAGGATCATAACAATGACAGGAACAAGAATATGGTCAAAGAGTTCAAGAGAAGACCCGAAAGGAAGTTATAGACGTTGATGTTGATCTAGTGCCTAATGGGAGTTTTACTCCCACCCCAGAATTAATCACCTCATCAGGAGGTGGGGGAGGGACTAAGCTAAGAGGCTCATTCTTAGTTTCGAGCCCCAAAGGTGGCCCTTTGCCATTGATGACAAAGGGGGAGAGATATGAGTAAGGGGGAGAGCTTCAAGTGAAGAGGAAAGCTTCAAGTCCGGGGGAGCAAAACTTCAAAGAGATTGATTTCAGTTTTGGCTCTTGAAGATGTGTTTTTAGTAAAGGGTTGCCATCAATGACAAAGGGGGAGATTGTTGTCAATTTTGGGTACCTTGGGTACATTGCCCTTGCTCAAGTGTTGATGTTGTCATTGATGTCAAAGAGCGGAAGGGTTTTTGTGAAAACCAAGGCAGACTAAATTATAGGTTTTTTTTAAATCCATGGTCAGCATTTTCGAAATGGGTTTTTCTTAAAACCCAAGTTGGCTCTTCGTTTCGTTGAAAAAGATGCCCCAGTGATGAAGATATTTAATTTTAAATATTTAGTTTAAATTTTATTTTATTTAAAATTTAAATTAAAATGTTAAATTAAATTAAAAGGGCCGACATGTTACTATTTCGCGGTAATAAGCTACAGGAAAGTGATGAAGGTGGAAGAAGTGTTTGAGACCGACAAAGTTAAATTTGGGCCGACGGATTTTAGGGTTTGGCAGCTGACAAATTCTAGGGTTTCTCAATCGACGTTCTTTTAGGGTTTGTTCCTAAAACTTCTATAAAAGCAAGGGTACTTCGAGTTTGAAAAGTGGGGTGTAAAGATAAAGTGCGAATGCGAGCATAGTGTTTGTAAAAGTGAAGTTTGTGTTGAGCAGAGAGCAGAATGTGAAACGACACAGAGTGTGCGAAGCGTGTGCGCAGAGAAAGCAGAGTGTGCAGAGAAGCGCGAAGTGCAAAGTTGATTGTAAAGTCTGGCTGTAGTAGTGCAGCAAACTGTGTGAAGTGATTGTGCAAGAGATAGCAGAGTGCACAGAGATTGCAAAGGTGATGTAGACCAGTTAGAGTCTTGTAATAACAAAGGTATATGTCAAACATTTTTTTATCCAATATTGATGTCCAGTTGGTGCTGGCAAATTAAGGGGTTGGTGCCTCTTTCCAGCTTGGTGTCGGTAAATAATTTGTCCAGTGGGTGCTGGCAAATTAAGGGGTTGGTGCCTCTTTCCAGTAGGTGCTGGTAAAATAGGAGTTGGTGCTCCATTCTGTTGAAACAAATAAAGTTAAGGGGTTGGTGCTCCTTCCAGTTGGTGCCGGTAAAGGATTATGTAAAGTTGTAGCTTTGCATTGACTGGATTTGGATGGTAGTCCAAGCAGTATTTTTGAGGAGTAGCCACATTGGTGAACCTCGTTAAAATGTTGTGTTATGTGTGATGCTTTCTTGATGCATTTAGTATCTCTTTTATCTGCTTTAAAATGCTGCTGGTTTTATAATCTAATTGTTTTAGAAGTTTTTAAAGAACACACTGATTCACCCCCCCTCTCAGTGTCATTGTGATTATAACACAAACCAACTGAGGAGATTGGTATCTCCTATGGATAGAGATCCATGAACTTGATTAGGGGATTGATGTCTCCTTTTGGACAGAGGTCCATAGGCATTGTAATAGGGAAAGGATTCCCAAGATAATTATTGAGAAAATATTAGTGAAATATTTTCTCCGTGGAGTAGCCCACATTGGGTGAACCACATTAAATTGGTGTCTCTATTGTGTATGGTGATTTGTGCATTGCTTTGATTACTACTGTTGAAATTGCTATTGATACATTGCATAATATTAATTGGGAAAGAAAAAGTAAAAAGTGATCTTATATTGTTCACCCCCCTCTCAGTATAAGCTTGTGTTCTTCAAGGGGAAGGCCTATAAATAGGCTTCTCGATTCACAATATTGGATTTTTGGAGAAGCCAAGATCAAGAATTGCCAGCCTGTGGCAGTTGGGAGGAACCTTCCAAAAGATTCGCACCTATTAACCACCCAAATCAGTTAGAAATATCATTAGCAGAACTAATTTGAGTCGACTCGTAGGGCTGAGTCAATTTTAGAGCTAGTCGCTCTCACTTAGCACGTCTAGGAGCAAGCTGATCCTAGTCACTGTCAGTAGGTGTGGCTAGCTCACAACCGCTCTATGTATCAACGATTGGGCTGGCAAACACTATGATAATTAGTGACTGAGCCTGCATAGCAGAAGACTACCCTAGATGAGTGGTTAGAACCACTGCTATCTCTTGGAAAGGTCCAAGATCATTCATATGGTCTACAAAGGTGCCCATGTGAGTAGTCTCTTAAACAAGACATGTTTTAGGTGTCTATAGATAGGATTATGAAATCCAAGAAATCAAGTCTAGAAGCATCTCAGACCTACTGCATTTAAATGGATAAGGATGTGCCTTATTTCACTGATGAGAAGAATTTATGAGGAATTTTGGTTGAAGCAGAAAGGGCTAGACTAAAATAGGTGCCTTATGGATGCAGATCGACCTACGTTTCATTGTTTCTTAGCACAAAATGGGCTTGCACTCCCAAACTATAGTGAAAAAAGCTTGCTATTTTAGGAGCAACGTTGGCATGGAAAAGCCAAAGGCACTTGCACTTCGACTTGGCTCGAAATCGCCTTACACTGGAAAACTAGAGTGAAACACTCTAGAGCCTCAGGAGCAGTGCTGATGTTGAAAATTCAAAGGTCATTGTGCCCTTGGCAGATCCGAATTTGATTTATGCCAGGAAACTAGAGTGAAATGCCTTGCTGTATTAGAAGGGGTGCTGGAGTGGAAAAATCAAAGGTCATTGTGCTCCCACTTACTTTGAATTTGCTTTGCGCTAAAAAATTGAAGTGAAAAAACTTGATACACACTTAGCATTCTCTCTGTTTGATGGTTGCACCATGAGGAATTACGCTTGGAAACTTGAGCGAAATGCTTTGGGCCCCACCTTGCCTTGGGAGTTTGAAACAAGAATTTTGCTAACTTTGAGGGTGGGTCAAAGGCGTTTTCACCTAAAATATGTCTGAAAATGAATTGCGTTTATGATTTGGGGTGAAATAGAGTTGGGCTCCACTTGCAACTAATATTGGAATGCACAGCATCCCATGGAAAAGTCAAAGGCCTTTTCTATCTTCCTTGGCCCAAAATTGCTTTGCGCTCACCCATAGGGTGAAACAGAACTGGGCCCCAGACTTGTGTTAAGAAATATTTACACTAAGTGTTAGAATAGTATGAAGGCGCTTTCACCCAATCTATCCCCGAAAAGGCTTTGCACTCTCCAGTCGGGGTGAAAATACTTGGGTCCCACTGATGCAGGAGCATCCGATGAAAGTATGAGCAATCTTGCATCCTTTAAGTTTTCTTTAAGTTCTTGTATTTTTGAAGCATTTTGGTTCTTTCCGGAGGGGAAGTTTTGGGGAAATTGTAAAGCAGGGGCAAAAATTAGGTTGGGGTCGCGAAATCGCGACCTCAAAGCTTCAGCAAAGGCAAAGCCAGTTTTCGTCGCGATATCGCGACGTGATATCAAATGAACACAAAGGCGGTACATACTTAGAAAGGGGGATGGTTTGGTCGCGATATCGCGGCATTACTTGCAAAAAGGAGAAGAGTTGACCTTTGGGTCGCGATATCGCGACATGTCACGATATCGCGGCTTTGTTTGCCAAAATGAAAGCAGGAGGACAGTGGGTCGCGATATCGTGACTGATATGAAGTCAAGCTTATGTGAACACGCGGACTGATGAGAAGGCAAGTCGTAGTGACACGTGGCCTCCACGTGTGTTAAGGTGACGCGGCCAGTTGAATACCAAGCCAGAGTTAGACGCGCGGGCTGCCACGAAGATTAAAGTTAAAATGGGCAACCGCGTGTATTAAAGATGGGAATGGCCTTCGCAATAGTACAGAGCATGGACATTATGGGCGTAATAGAGACTGTGAAGGACAATCTGACCAAGGCAGCGTTTGCAGGACAGAGCAGACCATTAATGGGGTTTTCATGGTGGGTCGGGCAGTTGCCCATTTATGACAAAAATTTGGAAGTTCGACCGAGGGAGGGAAAATTCGAATTTGAAAGTTGTTAGGCAGGGCATTGATGGCCTAGAGGATCGGGGCCTCGTTAAAAACCCGAAATTCTGTAAGGGCAAGGGATGGTGAAGCTCGGGATTGAGGGAGAAGTTGTATGCTGGAAAAACTACTGTAAACTGTATTAAGCAATTTAATGAAATTATTGTGAAATTACTGTGAATGTGTTTGTGAGAATCCCGGCTTTCCATCAAGTGGTATCAGAGCGGGAGCTCCTGAGCGTGTAACAGATCGCCGGAGAGAGGCAGTTACACCAGGATCTGTGGGAGGATAAAAAAAAAATATACATAATGCCTCCACGAAGAAACCGTGGCGGAGTAGGAAATGTGGTGCCGGCCGAAGACTTCCGAGCCTTGCAGAGACAAGTTCAAGCCCTGCAAGCGGAGTTACGCAGAAGGCACGAGCCCGGGAGGGATGAGGAAAGTGAAGACGAAGTTGAAGAAGAGGACCAATCTGAGGAGGAGGAAGAGGTTGTGGACCCTGCACAAGCCCGGTTGTACAAGGCCATCTCTCATATTGGAAAACAACCGAAGATGGAGGTTTCTACATACTCGAGAAACCTAAATCCGGAAGAAGTGATTGACTCGGATAAATGATTTAGAGGAGTATTTCGAATATGAGGAGGTTGAAGACCCTAACCGGGTCGATTTGCTAAGACCAAGTTGAAGGGTCATACCAGTATTTGGTGGAGGGGAATACAGTTGGAGAGGAACAGAAGGGGGAAGGAGAGAATAACAAGATGGGATAGAATGGTGGAGAAGCTGAAAAGATAGTTCATCCCGACAGATTACGAGTTGGATCTGCTAAGAAAAATGCAGGGTTTGAGGCAGACAAACAAAACTGTCCAAGAGTACACCGAGGAGTTCTACAAGATCTCTATTAGAACTGGGCATTTGGAGGCAAACAAAGAAAAGGTGGCCCGTTATATCAATGGGTTGAGACTCGGTATCCAGGAGGAACTGAGCCTGGTTTGGATAAGCACCATTGAGGATGCTTACCAGTTTGCCTTAAAGGTGGAAGAAAAACTGAATAAGCGGTTTGAAGGCAAGCAAAGAGGAAGGGGCCATGGTGGAAGAACTGGTGGGAGAACCAGTGGAGAAAAGTACAAGGACCCAAAGAAGACTGGTGAAACCAGTAGTAACTAGGACCAAAAGGAAGAAGATGTTTATTAGCCTCGAGAATAGAATAGTTACCCAAGAGGACGGGGTGGATCTGGACGAGGATTTGGAAGAGGAGTATTCCGTGGGACATGTTTCCACTGTGGTGAAGAAGGACATCGGGCATTTGAGTGTCCACAACACCGAGAAAGGATGAACAAGAGGCCTGAGGGTCCAGCCAGAGCTGCTGTGGCAGAGGAAGATGCTGAGTCTGAGCATTCCAAAGAAGCGGAGAGAGGAGAAACAATGCTTGTAAGAAGAGTCCCGTTGAATGAGGAAAAGGACACAGACTAGAGAAGAAGTTTATTCCGCACCAGATGTAAATGTGCGGGCAAGGTTTGCAATATCATTATTGATAATGGTAGCACGGATAACCTGGTTTCTGAGGAAATGGTTACAAAGCTACAGTTAGAAAGGAAGAAGCACCCACACCCATACCGGGTCGCATGGTTACAGAAGGACCATAGAGCTTTGGTCAATGAGCAGTGTTCCGTTAAATTTAACATTGGAAATTATTGTGATGAGGTCCTGTGTGACATCCTACCCATGGATGCTTGCCACATGTTGCTGGGGAGGCCCTGGCAGTTTGACCGGAGTGCAGTGCATGATGGCCGTGCCAACACCTACTCATTGACAAAGAATGGTGTACGCCATAAACTAAAGCCTTTAAAGGATGCGGATGAAAAGGTATGTAACAATTCCAGAGTCTGTTTAGTTGAGGGGAGGAAGTTCCTGAACGGGTTGAAGCATGAACATTTATGTTATGCAATAATCCCTAGAGTTAGGAGGAAGGAATGCCAGGATACCCCAGCAGAAGTCCTAAATCTGCTGGAGGAATTTCCAGATATTGTGTCTGACAATGTGCCTGAGGGTTTACCCCCAGTAAGGAAAATTAGCCATCATATAGACCTAGTACCGGATCAAGCTTGCCAAATAAAGCTGCACACAGGATGACGCCTGTAGAGACTGAGGAGTTAAATAGACAGGTCCAAGAATTGTTAGAGAAGGGATTGATTCGGGAAAGTTTGAGCCCATGCGCAGTACCTGCAGTGCTGGCACCAAAGAAGGATGGGGAATGGAGGATGTGTACAGATTCACGGGCCATCAACAAAATCACTATTAAATACAGATTCCCGTTGCCAAGAATGGATGATATCATGGACTGTTTAAGTGGAGCTGAATACTTCACAAAGATTGATTTAAAAAGCGGCTATCATCAGATCCGAATCCGGGAGGGAGATGAGTGGAAGACAACCTTCAAGACAAGAGAGGGCTTGTATGAGTGGTTGGTCATGCCATTTGGGCTGTCCAATGCACCAAGTACTTTCATGCGGCTGATGAATGAAGTACTGAAGGAATTCCTGGGAAAGTTTGTTATTGTTTATTTAGATGACATATTGATATTCAAGCAGGACCCTGGAGGAACACCTGATGCATATCAGGAGGGTCTTTGAAAAACTACGAGAAGAGCAGTTGTTAATAAATCTGAAAAAGTGTAATTTTGTCAAGAAAGAATTGGTATACCTGGGGTTTGTAATCTCAGCAGAAGGTCTGAAAATGGACCCCGAGAAGGTGAGAGCCATCATTGAATGGCCTACCCCAAGAAGCACAACAGAAGTAAGATCTTTTCATGGTTTGGCCAGCTTTTACAGGAAGTTCATAAGGAACTTCAACAGCATTTGTGCACCTCTCACAGAAACAATGAGGGGAGATAAAAAGGAGTTCAAGTGGACATCAGGGGCTGAAAGGAGCTTTAATGCATTAAAGAAAAGGGTCACAGAACAGCCCGTTTTGGCACTTCCAGACTTTAACAAGGTGTTTCAAGTGGACTGTGATGCCAGTGGCAGTGCAATAGGGTCTGTACTGAGTCAAGGAGGCAAACCAGTTGCTTATTTCAGTGAGAAGTTAAATGATGCTCGAAAAAGTATTCAGTTTATGACCAAGAATTTTATGCTATAGTTCAGGCTCTGAAAAAGTGGAGACACTATTTATTGCCAAAGGAGTTTGTTCTATTTACTGACCATCAGGCTTTACAATACATTAACAGTCAGACAAAACTGAACCAAAGGCACATGAAATGGGTGGAGTTCCTCCAAAGTTATACCTTTGTGCTGAAGCACAGAAGTGGGAAGTCAAACAGAGTTGCAGATGCTTTGAGCAGTAAGGCAGACTTTACTGACTAGACTGACAGTGGAAATAGTGGGATTTGAAGAACTCAAGGGTTTGTACTCTGCAGATCTGGATTTTGCAAAAGCCTGGAAGGCTTGCTTAACACCTGTTACGGTGGACCGAACAAAATGGTTGGATTTCCTAATCCAAGATGGAATTTTGGTCAAGGGAAGCAAATTATGCATTCCAAGGAGCTCCATGCGGGAGAACTTGATTAAAGAAAAGCACAACGGAGGACCTGGCTGGGCACTTTGGTAGGGATAAGACCATTGCCCTGGTGGAGGAAAATTACTACTGGCCACAACTTCAAGCAAGATGTGCGGAAGTTTGTGCAAGGTTGCAGAATATGCCAGATGGCGAAGGGTGTAAAGCAAAACACAGGACTGTACCAGCCATTACCTGTACCTGAAAGGCCATGGGAGGACATAAGCATGGATTTTATTCTTGGGTTGCCGAGAACACAGAGGGGAAATGACTCAGTATTTGTGGTAGTTGACCGATTCTCCAAAATGGCACATTTTATTCCCTGCCAGAAGACAAGTGATGCAGTTCACATTGCCGGGTTATTCTTCAAGGAAGTGGTACGACTTCACGGTCTGCCAAGAAGCATAGTTTCTGACAGAGATACCAAGTTTGTTGGGTACTTTTGGAGAACTCTGTGGAAGAAGATGAAGACAGATCTGAAATTCAGTTTCGCATACCACCCATAGACTGACGGACAGACGGAGGTGGTGAACAGAAGCCCTGGGTAATTTATTGAGATGTTTGATAGCAGATCAACCCAAGGGATGGGATTTAGTCTTACCACAGGCGAAATTTGCTTATAACAGTTCAGTCAATAAGAGCACCAACAAATCTCCATTCCAGATAATATACGGGAACAACCCAAGGAATGTGTCTGAACTGAGAAAGTTGGACAAGAAAGAAAAGTGTAGTGCCGAGGCAGAAGAATTTGCAGAGCATATGAAAAGTCTCGCATGAAGAAGTAAGGAAACAAATTGTAAAGATGAATACTCAATATAAGGCGAGGGCGGACCGTAAGCGACGGTTCAAGGAGTTCAAAGTAGGAGATGAGGTCATGGTGCATCTCAGGAAGGAGAGATTTCCTGCCAAGACTTATAATAAATTGAAGATGAAGAAGTTTGGACCATGCAGAATACTGGGAAGGCGAGAATCAGGAAATGCGTATGAAGTGGAATTGCCAAGTTGGCTTGATATTTCACCTATTTTTAATATCTCAGATTTAGTGGAATATCATGAGGGAGAAGGTACCGAGATGCCAAGTGCAGAATTGTGGCAAATTCCAGCTGCTACTCCAACCACCAACGAGATTGAGGAGATATTAGACACCCGTGAAGGCAGAAGCACCCAAAACAAACAATATTCTGAATACTTGGTAAAGTGGAAGGGCAGGCCTATTGAAGATGCGACTTGGTTGTCAAAAATGGAGGTTGACCGCCTGGATCTTCCCCCAACAACACAGAAGTGAGGATCACTTTTAATCTACCCCGGGTGTCTGATGCAGGAGCATCCGGTGAAAGTATGAGCAATCTTGCATCCTTTAAGTTTTCTTTAAGTTCTTGTATTTTTGAAGCATTTTGGTTCTTTTCGGAGGGGAAGTTTTGGGGAAATTGTAAAGCAGGGGCAAAAATTAGGTTGGGGTCACGAAATCGCGACCTCAAAGCTTCAGCAAAGGCAAAGCCAGTTTTCGTCGCGATATCACGACGTCGCGATATCGTGACGTGATATCAAATGAACACGTTAGAAGGGAGTTTGGTCGCGATATCGTGACGTCGCGATATCGCGACGTGATATCAAATGAACACAAAGGCGGTACAGACTTAGAAAGGGGGATGGTTTGGTCACGATATCGCGACGTCGCGATATCGCGGCATTACTTGCAAAAAGGAGAAGAGTTGACCTTTGGGTCGCGATATCGCGACATGTCGCGATATCGCGGCTTTGTTTGCCAAAATGAAAGCAGGAGGACAGTGGGTCGCGATATCGCGACTGATATGAAGTCAAGCTTATGTGAACACGCGGACTGATGAGAAGGCAAGCCGTAGTGACACGTGGCCTCCACGTGTGTTAAGGTGACGCGGCCAGTTGAATACCAAGCCAGAGTTAGACGCGCGGGCTGCCGCGAAGATTAAAGTTAAAATGGGCAACCGCGTGTATTAAAGATGGGGATGGCCATCGCAATAGTACAGAGCATGGACATTATGGGCGTAACAGAGACTGAGAAGGACGATCTGACCAAGGCGGCGTTTGTAGGTCAGAGAAGATCATTAATGGGGTTTTCATGGTGGGTCGGGCAGTTGCCCATTTATGACAAAAATTTGGAAGTTCGACCGAGGGAGGGAAAATTTGAATTTGAAAGTTGTTAGGCAGGGCATTGATGGCCTAGAGGATCGGGGCCTCGTTAAAAACCCGAAATTCTGTAAGGGCAAGGGATGGTGAAGCTCGGGATTGAGGGAGAAGTTGTATGCTGGAAAAACTACTGTAAACTGTATTAAGCAATTTAATGAAATTATTGTGAAATTACTGTGAATGTGTTTGTGAGAATCCCAGCTTTCCATCACCCACTCAACACTTTTCCCATTCAAAGTTGAGTTTCACCCAACCAAGGCCCCAAAACTACCTTGCACTCTCACACAAAGGTGAAAAATCCTGGACGCGCTTACATTTCCTTCTCCATCGCTGGATTGTGCTGCTCTCTAGTCTGAAAAGGGCCTGTGCTCCACCTTTGCTCTGAAACTAGTTTGTGCTTGGAGGCTTGGCATGAAACCACCCTCACCCTCGAAAAGACAAGGATCCTGCATGATGAATGAATAGAAAAAATTGTGCATTTCCTTGGGGACAACCAAAAAAGTTTGATAGAAAAATTAGGAGAGAGAAAATACATTTTGAACAAAGAACAGGGCTTCAGGGAAGGAGAAATTACTGAACAACAATATATATACAGAGGAAATACATGTAGTATTACCAACATCTCTAGTGGCTTGCATGGGATTGATCTTATCTGAATGTGTTGATCCTAGGTCTTATTTGTTGGGCTCAGAGTCATCATCATTGTCCTGTTATGAGTGCTCACTGATGATAGCAAATTCTTCCTTAAAATTCTCCCTTTTTACTTCTTCCTCCTCTTCTTGGCGCTCAGGGTCCTCTTCTTCCCTTTGGCCTCCTCCTTCCTGTTAGTCTCCCTCTAGTGCTTTATCTCCTTCCTGTTCTTGATATTTATGCTACTAGATAGGTTATGATCATGGGAGACGCTCCTGGATACGTTCATAAGTTACCTAAACCAGGGCCCATGTGTCTTATTTAATTGTGCCATGTTCTTGGAGCTCCTTGACCATGTATCCAAAGGTCTCAAGCTGGTCTATGTCAACATAGCTAGCCATTTTGTTGAGGTCTATCAAACAGGATTCAATCCATGCAAACTTAGCTATTAACCGCATCACTTGATGCTCTGAAATAGGCTCCTACCAACTGTTGATCTATGAAGTGTCACTTTCAAAAGTGTCCCAGACTGACTTCAGATGTTCTTTTGTCAAAATATGGTCTTCTTCATCTGTGAATCTAGGGAAACTGATCTGCATGAGAGTTTTGAAATACATAAAATAAACTCGCCTTTCTTGCTTAAATGCTCCATCAGCATTCTCACCTCTCGAACTATTTTCATCCTTGCGAACTAAGCCTATAATGTTATCTTTGTAGTTACCCATGATCGAGCAAGCGGGCACATTGGAGTAAGCTCGAGGTCCATTTTTTCTAGAGTTTGCACCTTCATGGCTAGCTCCAACCATCAATCAATATCATTTTCATGATCCTCTATGATGGAAGTGTCGTAACTGACTGATTGCTTGGCCTCCCAAATGAACATTAGGTCTACTATTACTTTACGTTCCCTAGTTCAAAAGTTGGTTATGAGGCGATGGTGAACCTCCTTAACACAATCTTTTCACAAGACCTTTGCTTGCCCTACCTTTGCTGTCATCTGGATTTGTCATTCCTAGACCTGAGCATTTAGGGATTGCAACTAAATTTTTGCTTTTGCATGTGCTTTGAGGTATTGTTCATATTCTTTCCTATAATTCTCCACCTCCTTCTCTAGACTAGTCATGCACTGCTCTAACTACTCAGATTTGGACTGAGCCTCTTAAATTTGTGCCCTCGTGAGCACCAGAGTTTATTCAAGCTCTACATTTTTGGTCTCAGCCTCATAGCAGCGAGCCTTGAAGTGCTCCTCGTGGAAATAGATAGAGCCCATCTCAACCTGGATATTCTCGATCTTCTCTGCTAGATTGATCGTCCTCATGTCTTCAACTGTATGATGATAGGCATAATCCGTTGGGTCCATCTTCTCTAGTGGCTTTTGGACCTTGGGTACTTTCTCCATTTTATGGATTTGCAGATTCTACAGGTCAAAAATAGCCCTCTTTTCCACTTGGGCTAGAGCCTGTGCATTCTTTCTTTTTTGGTCTTTAAGCCATCTTGAGGAACTATGTTGCACTCTACGTAGACTCTTCATGATTGGATCCTCTAAAACCTCCAGCTCCATCTCCATAGGCTCTTGTACTCCAAAAAGTGGTGTGAAGGGGAACATAGCTTATTGATAATTAGCTTTAGTAGTTGAATAAGGAACAATTGAGGTATCGATCATAGTAACTTTGGGAGATGTCAAGGTTTGGATGACTACAACTGAGGTGCTAGGATCTGGTGTTGGGATATCAAGAGACACCATTGCTGCTACTGAGGAAGTACAAGGGGGTGAGAATAGGTCTATATTGATGGCAACGATAGATGCAACAAATGGGTAAATAGAGACTTGAGGAGGGGCAGGGGTGAACGCTACAGGAAATGCAAAAGCGTTGGAGACAGATGCAAAAGAATTGAATGCCTGAGAAATAGGGGATAACACTGAGGGTTACCATGAATGAGATACATGGAAGGAAACGATAGACATGGGGATGTCGAATGCGAGCTGGGAAAAAATGAGGGTTTCAATGCTAGAGGGGACAGTTTCTAGAGGCACAAAAGAGAGAGAAGAGGAAAGAGAAAATGCACCTGAGGGTTCGGGTGCTGCCAGAGCTAAAATGGTGAACTGCTACATGATAGGGCTTACTCCTCATTCCCTTTCTGATGCTTCTATTTCTAGGTCAATGAAATCTATCTCCTACCGTGCTTGCTACATCGAAATAGAAACTTTGAGAGCGCTTGCTTCCATGGTCACCGATGCTGCAGGAGGGTTTGTGTCGAAAGGTCAAATTAGACCAGACCGGGGCTTCTTCACAATGTGAGGGAGCAAAAGCTTTGCACTAGCACTCTTCTTCTTGAGAGTGACCTCTTCTTCAAGTAGTTTCTTGCCCTTTGCCTTAAAAAGTGGTTCTTGATTAGTGTGCTACCCCCATACTTATGTTGTGTCTTCCACTCTACTAGGGCTTTGAGTACTCCTAGATACAATGTTAGCAAACAAGATAGGTTGGTAAGTGTCATAATGCACATCATACTCATCAGAGAAATTATGGTCTAATATAAGCGATGGATCGGATGCCTCTTTTCCATTGTGGACCCTCATGATCCACTAGTTTGTAATTTTTTCATCTGACCAGTCAGACACTTTTTTATTTATTGCCTTAAACACTTCGTCATCAAGGTCATGCATTGATTTTTGTGTAGAATTCATGCCACGAGGGAAGATACATCATCTTATCCATGTGCCATTCCAGGTCACACCCTGAGTGGTTGTTGTGTTGTGCTTTGATGTTTGGGCACGTACAACTATGGAAGATTTTTGCCCCGATATTCTCTTGAAAACACCAAGTGGGTCATACTTCCATCTCTAGGGGAGGTCAATCAAGCCAAATTCATATAGTGTTACCACCAGAAAGGCATTCTACCCATTGATCGATACCTTAATGTTGCCGAGGTGGAAGGACCAAGGGCAGGTGTGTGGTTTCCTTCACCCGTGGCCATACGTGTAATTAGTTAAGTCACTCTATCGAGTGACTTCCAGGGTGAACAGGTACTCAGTGGTGTAGTACGACAATAAGAAGGGTTTCCTAGTAAACCTAAATATTTTGACAAGGCCTTGTGTTAGTTAAAAAACATCACTAAGCTGCTCCTATACTACATAGTCTCTCATCCACCTAGACACTCGCTCGTAGGTGTCATGGATGATCTCCAGGGTTGGGTCAAGGAACACTCTATTGAAGTTGTAGTAGGACTCGTGCCTTGACAGACTTTGAGTCCACTAATAAATGGGGAGCACTTTACATTCTTTGTTGGTGTGGCTCTTGGCGATGAAGGCAAAACAACTGTGCATGTGGTAAAAGAAATACCATGCAAGGAACGATTAGATTCATAATGACATGTCATGTCGGCTCTGAACTTCGCTTAGTTGAATGTGCATCTACCACATCACCTAGTATGCCCAATTGAAAAAAATGGGCTTTGTCCTCGGCATCATGGAATCAAGAGAATAGAACTCACCATGTGAAATAAATTCGGCAAGTGAAACCTACCACTTATACACTAGGGCATTCATGGAGAGCCCCATAACCCATTCTAGCATGGAGTAGATGTCTATATTTTTAAACTTATTCAATGATTTGGGGAGGTATGGTAATATTCTAGGTGTCAGCTTCTCTAACAGTTGAGTCTCCATGAACTGCCACATCTGCACTATGTTGGCATATCTTTCATTTTGCTCAATGTTGTTAATTTTTTTGACAATGTAATCAACAAGGGACCCTTATCCATAGGAGAAAGCCTCTTGAAAATCTTGGGTAGAGATGGAGAACAACTTATTTTTGACATCCTGGACTATCCTGGTCTACGGGTTGTAGAATTTAGCAATTGCACATATTAGCTTTGGGTAATGATGCACAGGTGTGCACAGGTACCAGTATAGGTAGGAGTGATAGGTGGCTATTTGATTGCTTCCAGCAAACACCTTGGTCATCATAAGATCAACTATCTCATATAACTTCTCCATGCTCATTCTGGTGAGCACACAATTGCAGATTCTTCTCAATCTGTCCTCGTGCGGGGATGATGATACTTTCTCTTTATTTTCCTTATTTCGTTTCTTCTTTCCATTTTCCTTCTTCGAGATCTTCTCCTTTTGTTCAATGCTCTTCTTACCCATCTTGATTGTGTACTTGTCCAAATGCTTGCTTTGAAAATTGCAATGCCTGACTAATACCTAGTGCTCGCATTTTACCAGCAATACTTACTATTTGAACTCTGGTAATGGCAAGTAGCGTAATAACTCAGTAATTTTCCTAGGTTTGATTGAGGTGCGATTGTTGCATAACTTTATTATTATTAACATAAACCATTCACCAATATGCAAAAATATCAAATCATTCATCCACAATACATTATCCACAATAACAATCCACAAATGAGAGAGAGATAGATAATACCCTTAAGGTAGGGAAACACCAATAATAATCCTTAAGGAAGGAATAACTCCACAAGATCTCCCAAGATGAGAGGCCACTTCATGGGCACGACGATTACATAAGATTCTTCTTCAATGATATGAATGATTACAATGACAAATATCTCTTCTTTATATATCCATATTCTTATTCTACTTTGGGGAGCCTACTACTAATATAATATTATATTATAATATAATATAATATTATAATACAATCAACCTTGGGTTATGTGTGGCCCATGCCAACCCTTATACAATATAATAATATATCCCCAAATATCTATTCCTAGGTACCCTACCATGCCACCCTCCTTACAAATGTTTCATCCTCGAAACATATGAAGAAACATGATAATATGATTTGCTAAGCAATGTTAGCAACTGGTACCAATCTCGATCATCCATCCATCCAAGTGAAACACGTTGATGTTGGTATGCCATTTTGTTACTTGAGTATCCAAATCTGCTTCGTTGGCTCCACGCTTTTGCTGTTGTATTTTGATAACTTGAATGATGGGTCCACTTGTTCCTTGATGTTGATGAACCACTCTGAAAACCATGATCACTATGCTTTCTCTGCCAAACACTGCCATAGTTGGTGCCCTTTTGATTCCATGTAGAACCATAATATTGTTGCCTTGAACCATACCCCCAAGATTGTTGATGCTCATGGTGGTGTGGATGGCGATATGGTGCAACCTTAACTTGATGTTCTACCTTCTTTGACTTCTCAACATTTGGCTCCATTGTTTTAAATTCTTCTACACATTGTTCTTTCATGTTCTCTTTGTTTGGTGTGTCCTTGTGCTCTTCTATCAAAGCTTCCTTGGACTCTGTTACTATTATTTCCATTGAATCAGTTGTTGCTACTTCTTCCATGGACTCTTTTGCTGCTACTGCCTTCTTGGATTCTGTTTCAGGTTCTTCAATTTGTTTCTCTACAACCACTTCTTGATTTTCCTTGGATCCTTGCTCCTTAAGCTGAGAAATATCCTGCAATGTTATCTTCTTTTTCCTGTACCATAACTTCATAAACTTCTTTTGCACATTAATGTTAACAGTACCCAAAGAATCTAACCAAGGATAACCAAGAACAATATCCTCATCATCCATCTCAATAGCATAGAAATCTGAATGTAAAACATATTTATCCATGGTGATCTTCAAATCTTCAAAAATCTGAACATTCTCACCCTCTAGTTGTATGTCCTTGATTTTTGTTGCTTGAACTTGCAACTTCTTAGCCAAAGCAATATTAATAAAATTATATCTGCTACTAGGGTCAATGGAAATAATAACCTGTTCTTTTTGAATGCTTCCATGAACCTGCAGAATAGAACTTTTAGATGAATCTAAAACCTTTTGATTCTTCTCTTGCTTTTGAAAATCTAAAGATGTGACTTCATTCTTCTCATTATCTTCCTTAACATTTTCCTCTTTCTCCTTCTTGAGTAAGTTTATTTCTTTTTCATAGTCTTCATTTTGTTTCTTGAAAACTTCCCATTCTCCTTTTATTTCATTCCGCTCATTTTGAATTCCTTGTAGTTTCTTTTCAAGGTCTTTGATGACATCCAACATGCTATCTATCTTTTTATCCCTTCCTTCAAGTTTTCTCTTACAAATATCTAACTTTCTTTGTAATTGAATAGGTACCCATGTGCTCAAGAATGTTGGTTCAATGTGATCCCATTTGCACAAGCCTTTACCACATTTAAACTCTTTTATCCATTGTAAAGCTTTCCCCGTAAACAAGGTATGACAACCATATTGTAACCTTTTTTCACTAACTTGAGATTTTACTATTTTCAACCACTCTCTCACATCAATATCATTTTCTCCATTAAACATTTCCACTCTCACATCAATATCATTTTCTCCATTAAACTTTTTCAATGACATAGTTGATGCCCTAATGCAACTAGGGTTTTTTTTGACAATATATATCATGCCCTAATGCAAACTAGGGTTTTATGGAAATAAATATCTTCCCACTGATTTGAAGCTAAAAATCCACATAGACAACTAGATCTGCAATTTTTCTTCCAAACAAAATAAAGTGCAACTGATTTGCTTACCCGAACTAAACAAATTTCATCTTTTGAAAAATTCGCGACTTGAAAATTCGTCACTACCCTTGTTCCAGACGGCTGACTTCAGAAGGTCGTATCTCCCTCAATACTACTCGGATTCCTTCATATGACCACTCATTTTAAAGCTCTTCAAATTCTGCACAAACTGATCCAAGAATCGCCTGAATCGGATAAACTCTCGCAGAGATATGGCTTCTGAAAGATGAGACGTTTTTCCAGAAAAAATCTACGAAATTCGTCACTATCCTTGTTTCGGATGACTAACTTCAAAAGGTCGTATCTCCCTCAATACTGCTCGGATTCCTTCATATGACCACTCATTTTAAAGCTCTTCAAATTCTGCACAATCTGATCCAAGAATCGCCTGAATCGGATAAACTTGCGCAGAGATATGGCTCCTGAAAGATGAGACGTTTTTCAAAAAAAAATTGCCCTAATTTTGCAATTTCACACAAAAATCCCCACTTTGCCAAAATCGTTGCTCTAATACCACTTGTTGCATAACTTTATTATTATTAACATAAACCATTCACCAATATGCAGAAATATCAAATCATTCATCCACAATACATTATCCACAATAACAATCCACAAATGAGAGAGAGATAGATAATACCCTTAAGGTAGGGAAACACCAATAATAATCCTTAAGGAAGGAATAACTCCACAAGATCTCCCAAGATGAGAGGCCACTTCGTGGGCATACGACGATTACATAAGATTCTTCTTCAATGATATGAATGATTACAATGACAAATATCTCTTCTTTATATATCCATATTCTTATTCTACTTTGGGGAGCCTACTACTAATATAATATTATATTATAATACAATCAACCTTGGGTTATGTGTGGCCCATGCCAACCCTTATACAATATAATAATATATCCCCAAATATCTATTCCTAGGTACCCTACCACGCAGTGATGGCCTTATTATAAAGCTATGATTTACCCACTGTATTAAGGATGTTGGTTCTGAGTAAATGCCTAGAGGGATTATGGGCAGGTGGAAGATATTTTGCAAGCTAACTGGTGGCGGAGTGCACCTCCCAATATTGGCCAACTACATGGGCCACAATCTTCCTTGAAATGCGAGATGCACCACCTTTTATAAATTTATTTTATGCTTCAATGACCTTCTTCGAGAGTTGCACTGGGCAGGTTTTATCTTGGGTTGTGTACCCATGGTATTGGAGAAATCGAAACCCCTTTGCTTTAAACACATTTTCATCATTCCTTAGGAGCCAAAAATGGATTTCGATTGAAAGGCTAAGTGAAAATCCCATTCACTCCTTTAAGGCCCAAAATAGGTAGAGTGCCATGATTTAAAGTCTTTATGATTATGTACTTGTCCTGAAATTATTTTCTTTAACCCCTACCATGTGGTGCTTGCACTAAAAACGGACTGAAGGGTCGCGAATTTGAATTTCACCCACAAAGGAGGGTGCCAACACCTTTCGCTCAACACAGCATCAAAAATGGGTTTGACATTGACTTTGATGCCCTATAAAAAGGAAATGGTTTTCAAAGCACTCCTCCTTTTCTCTGACAAGTGGTGCTCGCAACCTGAGGCTCATAACTTGAATTTCTCCAAACTACATCCCGAAATGGCATTGCATTGCTAGACTGGGGTGAAACGGCTCTGGGTCCCACCCAATATTTTCTCCTTCTAGACTAGGTTGCACCTTCGTTGAAAGGTCAAAGGCGCTTTCACCTCATCTATTCTCAAAAAGGTCTTGCACTAGGAAGTTGGGGTGAAATAGATTGGACCCCACTTGCATCCTTTAAAATTGAAATGGCATTGATTCCTAGAGCAAAAACCCAAGCGCTTTCACCCAATGCAGCCCCGAAATGGCATTGCACTATCCAACTAGGGGTGAAACAACATTTGACTTTGACTTTTTGATTTGGCCTTCAGTTTCGACTTGGATTTCACTCCTTAGAGTGCCAAAATAGGGTTTCACCCTTAGAGAAGAGCGAAACTCCCCCTCGCTAGGGTGCCTTCCATAGAACTGAACTATTCTACCAAGAAATGCTAAAAATGATGAAAGCGAACATCTCTGCAAAGGCAAAAAATACCTTAGCTAAATTTGGGCGCCTGAAAACTACTATATTACTTTTTTCTCTGGCACACTAAAAAACACACAAACTAAACTAAAAAAAAACAACTTATTTAGGCTCTTCAACACCATTTCTCTGCTAGCTAGACCTCTGGCCCAAAATTGCACCATGGATAGCGTGAAAAGGAGCGAAGAGACTTATACTCCAAGAAAAATAAATATGTACAAGCAAACAAAGGAATAAAAAATATGTACATAGCTGAGAAAATTTTTCAACTACCCCTTACTGGTAGTACGCCTTCAGATGAAGGCCATTAACCGATATCGAAAGAGTAAACCCGTTCAAATATTGAAGAGTGAAAGAGTTCACCTGATTGACCCCAGAGATTCGAAATGGACCCTCCCAAAATGCATCAAATTTATCATGATTTTCGGGCTTGGATTTTTCTCGTTCCATTTCAGCACCAAGTCACCAATCTGGAAGGTCCGATCGGAGGTCCTCTTGTCGAACCAATTTTTTGTGGTCTCGACATGCTTCATGAAAGCCTCGTAGGCCTTTTCTCTTTCTTCTTCCAACTGCAATAGTTGGGCTATCCTGACACTTATAGGGTCAAACTCTTCATCCTCACCATCCAACGATCGGAGAGACTGCAACACGGGTAACTCAATATGTGTGGGGAGCACTGCTTCCTTCCCGTATACCAGGGAATATGGGGATGTCTTGATTGATTTCTTAATGGAAATTTGGTCAGCCCATAAAGCAAAGTCTAGAAGCAAATGCCAACTCCGCTTGTTGCCTTCCAATGTTCTCTTCAGGATCTTGAGTAAGTTCTTATTTGTGGACTCCACCAAACCATTGCCCTATGGGTAATAATTAGATGAAGTCTTTAGGTAAATACCATACTTACTTGCGAATGCGCAGATTTTGGCACCGGTGAAATGGGTGCCATTGTTAGTTACTATTGCATCTGGTATCCCAAAACGGGTTATCAGTCCTTCCAGAAAGGCGATGACTACATCCTGGTTAGCCTGCTTGGTGGGCACTACTTCTGCCCATTGGGTAAAATAATCTATAGCCATCAGGATGTACTTATACCCTATGGATGAATTGGGATCTATCACCCCAATGAAGTCTAAGCCCCACTACTGAAATGGAGCTTCAACTTGAATTGGGTGCAAGGGCAGAGAAGCATTCCTGGTGCGACCGACGTACCTTTGGCATTTATCGCACTTCTGGCTAACCTCGAAGGTATCAAAAAAAATAGTAGGCCAATAATAGCCTGCTTTTATTATCTTTAAGGCCATAGGCCTTCCGATGAAATGGCCCCCAAACATTCCAGAATGGAACTCGTCCAAGATTTTCTATTTTTTTGTCCCCCTGACACATCTCAGGAGGACTCCGTCTATATTTCGATGAAACAAACCACTCGGTAACAACACATATTTGTAGGCTTGCAGCCTGAACCTTCTCCTCTATGAAGCATTGAGGTCAGAAGGGCACCTTCCAGTACTAAAGTATTCCACCAGGTCTTCTGTCCAATCTCTATCGAGTACAAACCGATTTGCAAGATTGCTCTCCTACGTTGGATCATCCCACTGGCAAGCTGTCACCTCGGATGCGGCACTCCTGGCGAGTTCTTGGCATAAGGCTCGGCCACGGACCAGTTTAGTGGGCCAGACTTCTATGTCGAACTCTTGGATCTTGGAGACCCATCCTACCCTTTTATTGCCAAGCTCACCTTGAATGATGAAGTTTCTGACGTCAGGGTGCACCACGTACACTATCGTCTTGCTCTAGGAGACAAAATGGTGAAACTTCTTTAGTGATCGCATCACCGCATGCACTTGCCTCTCAATGAAGTTGTACTTTTCCTCATGCGGGTGGATGACTTGGCTCAGGAATGCTATCGATCGCTCGTCCCCATCCTCATTATTCTGGGTAAGGACAACTGTGTAGCTCTCCGGTTCACCGATGACGTAAAGGATAAAATCCTTGGAGTAGTTGGGGTTCACTAGAATGGGGGCCTGAGTGATTCTTTCTTTGATCTCTCTGAATGCCCGCTTCCTCTCCTCGGTCCACTGAAACTCAGCATCCTTCTTGAGGAGTTCGGTCATCGACTTTACTACCTGGGCGAAGTCGGAGATGAATTTCCGAACAAAATTAATCTGCCCAAAGAAGGATTGGAGGCCCTTCTTGTTTGCTGGCAGAGGTAGCTTGAGGAGGGCTTCCACCCTAGTAGGATCAACAACTAGTCCTTTCTCCGATATCACATGGCCCAGGAGCTTGCCTTCTTTTATCGTGAAAATGGACTTTTTTGGGTTTATGGAGATTTCGAACTCCTCGACACTTCTCAAACACCTATCGCAAATGTAGACCATGTTCCTCCCTTTTATGGGAGAAAATGGTCATGTCATCTAGATAAATCACAATGATGCGATTGAGTAACTCACCAAAGGCTAAGTCCATCGCTCTCTGGAAAGTTGCCCCAACATTTGAGAGGCCAAACGACATGCGCTGGTAGGCGAAAGTGCCCCACTTGGTGGTGAAGGCGGTCTTGTACTGATCTTCATCCTTTACCCATATTTGATTGTACCCGAAGAAGCCATCCAATAGAGAAAACCTCTGTGCTCCCACCACTACGTGAAGAATTTGATCGATTTGGGGCAGCGGGTAGTGGTCCTTCAAAGATGCTTGGTTGAGGTTCCGAAAGTCAACGCATAGGCGGATGTCCCCATTCTTTTTTTAGACTGGGACCAGGTTTGCCACCCAAGAAGAGTGCTTGATGGGATAGATAATCTTCACCTCCAACATCTTTAGGAGCTCGACCTTCATCAACACTTCTATCTTTGGGTTAACCAACCTTTGCTTCTACCTGAAAGGTTTGACCCCTTCCTGCAGCTCAATCGTGTGCTGGAAGACACTCTTATCATACCCCTTTAGGTCCTGATAGCTCCAAGTGACAATATCTAGGTATTCTTTGCATAGGGTCCTGATTTGCTCAATTTCCAATGGCATGCAATCAGTTCCCACCTTGATAGCTTTCCCGGATTCTAACTCCAGCTCCTCGTACTCTCTCGCATCCACCTTGATTTTGTGAGTGAGGGACCTATCGTCCTGATCAAACAAACTTTCAAGGGTGATTAAGCCCTTCAGGACGTGGTTGTTCTTCAACTGAATCAACCCCTCATACTCTTCTTCATTGAGGGTCCTATCTTCAATATTGCTCGCTTCATCGATCAAAAAATTGATGATCTGCTCGTCGTTGTCAAAGACCTACCAATGAATATTTTTGTCCGGTATCGAAGGCCTGTAGATCACCCTCACTGCCTTCGGCTTTTGCATTATGTTCTCGGTAGGGGAGCATCTGGCTCCAATAGATGCTAAGACATCAACATGCTTATTCCGCTCTCACAAAATAGACTGAATATTCAGAGCCGAGAAGGACTCGAGCAGATCCCATACCTTATTATAGTATGCTTTCAGATAGTGTTGCTTCGCAACACACTTATTGGTTACTTGGTTGCAGATCAACTCCGAGTCTCCGAAGATCTACAACTATTTTATTCCAAGTTTTTCTGCCTTTCGTAACCCCAAACATAAGGCTTCATACTCGGTAGCGTTATTTGTACAACTCCATGCGAGTCTGTACGAGTACATTTTTTGGTTTCTCGAAGGAGAGACAAGGACAACTCCTACCCCAACACCATTCTTGCATCGGGCACCATCAAAGAAGAGCTTCCACAGTTGATCGGCCATGGGGTCTTGATCGCTTGGTACCTTAGCCTTTTCGGGCTTGGTAATTGAATAGCACCCAATCTCGGATTCGATCATGGCATTAAAGTCATGCATAGAAAATTCATCTTCTATGCGGAGTTCGTCCAGAGATTCTTCCATCAACTCTACTTTCTCTTCTTCCTCTACTTCCTCGATCATATTGACCGAGTCCAATTGTTTTTCCGCATCCTGGATCCTTTCAATGTGAAAGGTAGAGGGCTTTTCATTAAAAAATTTAATCCTCCTTCCTCTGAAGGGGATTTCCAAGTGCGAATAGTCTAGAGACAAATAGCCTCCAAGTTTGGCAATGAATTCCCTTGATAAGCACATGCTAAAATAGGGCTCTAAATCTACTACCACAACTTCTTGAATTACGGTGATCTATGACATCTTGTGCAACACGATCGGGATATCCTTGATGACCCCCACTATTTTGACTGGAGTTCCATCCAGTTGAAGAACTCTAGGGCTACTCCTCGTGTACTCCATGCCCATAATCTCACAAATAGCCTTGGGCATCATAGTAGTAGCAGCACCAGAATCGATCATGCAGTTATGCACGACCCACCCCTCCATCCTGAGGGACAGATAGAATGGCGATGACCTATTCTTCCCGGTGGCTGAGGTAGTCAGCATCTACGTCAAGACAGTCTGAGTCGGCTTTCCCTTGCCTTTGGTAGACTTTAGTGATTCCTATAGTAGGTCAACTTGACCGAGCAGTTGGAGCGCATCGAAGAGGCTTACCTTAGTTGGAGTCTTCTTTAGCTCTTCAACGATGTTGTACGCTCCTGTACTAGACTCGCCTCCCTCCTTAGCAGTCTCGTACCGGGTCTGGTACTGCTGCATCGCTTCTACTCTCTAGCGCTTGGTCAGTGAGGGATATCTGAGCTTTTCTCTCGCCTGATCCCTCGCTTCGGTTTGGGGTTGAGAGGTTGAAGCTTGCGGTTGAGGAATTCTCCCTTTTGCTCTTGGAGGTAGGAAGTCTTTTAATAGGATAGAATCTCCCAGTTCTGACACCTGGACAGGCTCCTTTTTTGGTGGTAGCACCTTCTCACTTGATGGCTTGGAACTGGTAGGCACCTTCAATGGTTCCATTTGAACCGGATCAACTTCGATGGGCTTCTTACCAGTTCTCATGAGGATGGAGACCTGCTCGACAGGGGGAATCATAAAATTATGATCTGTTTCCCTTATCATATTTACCTTCCCACCAGGAGCATTGTCTGCAAGGGTCTGTACATAGTTCAGATGAACCATGCAAGTCTCTTCACCGTGCGGGTCATTGCAGGTGGAGCACCAATAAGCTCTGTCAGATGAACCAACTTCTTCATTTTCCAACATCATCGCATTTCTCTCAGGAGCCCTACTGGTGGAAGCAGCTTGCTCCCTAGTGATCGAGGGAGGAGGAGCGAATCTCCTTGGCTGGAAGCTTTGATCATTTTACCTCCTCCTTAAGATGGTGATCTCATTCACCATCGTCTTCATTGATGCTCGTAGATCCTACAATTCTCTTGGCCTGATCCAATTTTATGGCTACCTGAGGCGCGGGTAATGGCAATGGCACCAATGGTGCAGGTAATGTTGGATATGGGATAGGAGCTAGGAGCTGAGGAACAATGGGTGCTTGATACTGCGGAGTGGGTACCACTTGATTCTGAGGGTTGGGATTCCATGATTGATTGGGGTACATCGAGGGTGTAGGTAGTGACTGAGAAGATGCACTAGGATACATATTCTGAGGAAAGTCTGGATAAATCGGCATAGTCACCTTCGGAGGTAACTTTTCGATAGCTACTAGGTCAGCCTCAACCTTCTATGCCTGCTCATACAAGGCAGGGAATGTGTTGACGTTAGCATGTCGGATGCTCATGCTAATGTCGAAATGGAAAGCCCTCAAGTAATAGAACATCGCTTGCTCTAGAGTGGGCCGAAGGTCGATAGTGACTCTCTGCCAGGTTCGAGTGAACTTGACATTAAAATCCACTACCTCCTCTTGAGGATGCCTCTGGATGGTGGTGAACTGGTGCAACAAAGAGAAAGGGTCCGCCTGTTCATTGAAACCCCTTATCAATTGTTCTACCAATTGGTCCCATGTAGTGATGGTGTCGGATGACAGCGATCGGTACCAGTAGAGGAGTTTACCTCGGAGTGAGAGAACTAGTAGCCTCACCATGATATCTTCTTCGATGATGTGGTGAATGGTTGCCAGCGTAGTGACATCTTGGACGTGCTCATAAGTCATCTTTCCTATACCGTCGTATGTGGGTAGAGCCTTCAATGCTGTAGGTGGCACTTGGTTCTGAGCCTACAAAGCTAGAGGTCCTAAATGATTCCATGCGGGAAACTGCCTAGGTGGAGGTTGCGCCATCTAGACCGAAGGATTTGGTGGATTTGGTTGGACCAAAATGTTTGGAACATTCGGTTGAGGGGGCAAGCTAGTCGTAGTGCTGGCAGGACTTGGAGTCTGTGAAACTATAACAACTACTTGCGAGGGTGCTTGAACCAATGGGATAGTCGAGGGGACTATTCTAGGATGCTCTCCCAGAGCGTCGATGTTGAGCTCGAAGAACTCAACTGCTTCCTCTAGATTTTTAGCCTTTGATCTTGTGTACATGAAGGTGAGGCTTTATAACCGGTTTTCAAGATTCAGAGGCTTCTGAGTTCAATTGAGTCGCCAAATGTTCTTTTTTAACAGCAACAAGATGAACATCAACTCTTAATACTGTTTTGACGTGGAACGTTTGGGTCCCATCGGGCGTGCTAGAAACTATTGGTCAAGAATCCGCCTTAGGTATGGAATGTTTCATCCATGCACCCTAGACCCGGCCAACATTGAAAGGCCGAAAGGAAGAAATGCCTCCCATGCCAATCTCCAGAGATGGGCTGGTTCCCTTGCTATTCTAACTTGGGGATTGAGATTAAGGAACAGGAAAGAAATTATAAATAACTGAAAGGAATGGGAAATATGGCCTCAGGCCAAGTAGAACAGGGGTGATGGACAAGCAACACGATAACTTAATTGCACTCTGAATCAATAGCACTCAACACAAAAAATGTAACAGAAATTAAAACCAGATGCCTTATATGTGCAATTTCCAGAGTTATTCCAGTGTTCACCCTCTATCGGGAGCTAAATCCAGACATAGAATTATAACCCATAGACAAAGCGGAGAATTTAATAGAAATATAAGATAGAAAACATACACATAGACAGGAATCCAGAATTAGAGCCAAGTATTCTCTGTATTGATAGCATAATTCATGTACAACAAGTCTCTAGCAAAACGTCCATCATATTACATTAGAATTGTTGGCTTTTATAGAGGATTCTACCTCTGAGACATAAATGCACACCTACAAAACATCGCGGTGGCAGCAAATATAGGATTTGAGCACTCATCAAATAGTAATGAGGCATGGCCTGAAACTGATGACTCACTGAAATGCAGTTGCACCTCTTCAATGCACTGACAGGTTTAGCTGGTGGCACCATCTCCTCGCTTGCTGGAACCGCCTCAATGAAAGATAGGATTCTAAAATCCAGGAACATCAAGTCTGGAAGCTTCTCAGACCGACTGCATTTAAATGGATAAGGATGCACCTTGTTTCACTGATGAGAAGCATTTATGAGGAATTCTGGCTGAAGCAGGGAGGGCTAGACTGAAACAGGTGCTTTGTGGATGCAGGCCCCACCTACGTTTCACTATTTTTTGGCCCAAAATGGGCTTGCACTCCAAAAAGTGTAGCGAAATGACTTAGCTATCTTGGGAGCAGCGCTGGCGTTGAAAAGTCAAAGGCGCTTGCGCCCTTCCTTAGGCTCGAAACTGCCTTGCACTGAAAAACTGGAGCGAAATGCCTTGGAGCCTCGGGAGCAGCGCTAGCGTTGAAAAGTCAAAGGTCATTGCGCTCTTGGCAGGTCCAAATTTGATTTGCACTAGAAACTAGAGCGAAATGCCTTGTTGCATTAGAAGGGGTACCAGAGTGGAAAAGTCAAAGGTCATTGCACTCCCACTTACTCCGAATTTGCTTTGCGCTCAAAAAATTGGAGCGAAACGACTTGATCCACACTTAGCATTTTTTCTGTTTGATGGGCTGCACCTTGGAAAAGTCAAAGTCTATTTCTCTCCTTCTCACCCCAAAAGGAATTGCACTTGGAAACTTGAGTGAAATGCCTTGGGCCCCACCTTACCTTGTTGCTTTGAGCTCCACTTTCACCTAAGAGATAGCCCAAAAATGAATTGCGCTCATGATTTGGGGCGAAACAGAGTTGGGCCCCACTTGCAACTGAAATTGGAATGTGCTGCGTCCCGTGGAAAAGTCAAAGGCCTTTTCTCTCCTCCTTGGCCCGAAATTGCTTTGCGCTCACCCATAGGGGCGAAACAGAACTGGGCCCCACACTTGTGTTGAAGCAGATTTACACTAAGTGTTAGAACAATATGAAGGCGCTTTCGCCCAGTTTAGCCCCGAAAAGGCTTTGCGCTCTCTAGCCGGGGCGAAGACACTTGGGCCCCACTCAACACTTTTTCCATCCAAAGTTGAGTTTCACCCAGCCAAGGCCCGAAACTGCCTTGCGCTCTCACACAGAGGTAAAAAATCCTAGGCGCGCTTACGTTTCCTTCTCCAAAGCTGGATTGCGCTGCTCTCTAGCCCGAAATGGGCCTGCACTCTACCTCTGCTCCAAAACTAGTTTGCGCTTGGAGGCTTGACGTGAAACCATGCTCACCCTAAAAAAGACAAGGACCCTGCATGATGAATGAACAAAAAAAACTATGCACTTCCTTGGGCGTAGCCAACAAATTCTAACAGAAAAAGCAGGAGAGAGAAAATACATTCTGAACAAAGAACAGAGCTTCAAGGAAGGAGAAATTACTAAACAACAAAATATATACAGAGGAAATTCTTGTTGTAGGAATGCCAACATAACCCTTCAATGATGGCCCCTAAATCTTTCAGATTTTGTGGTTTTTCTATTTCATTTATCTTGCTGAATTCTGACTTCAAACTAGATCTCTTTCTTAAATAATCTATCAATCTTGAGATATATTCCAAACTACCTAGTTATTTTACAATATTCTTGCCAAATATTCTCCTTTGGGCTTGTTGTTGGATGGCGATAATTGTCCCAATCCCTTAGCTATATCGAGATTCTCCCTTAGTGGTAATTTCTCCAATGATTTCTTCTAGTAACTCCTTCAATGAGGCTCACCAAATCTTCTTGTTTCTACTTGAGACCTCTCCAAGGTTCTCAATCTTACAACTTCAAAATCTTAATGAGACCTTCCTTAGCCTCTTCAATCTTCATCTATGGAAGTTTCATAGTGAGATCTTCTTCTAGGATCTCCTGAATTTGTAGCTACCGAAATCTACAAAAGAACTTTTGTTAGTTTTTCTCATTGCTCAATCTTCCAATATGGAAGTTCTTAAATAGGACCTTCAATGGACCTCTTATTCAATGCAAAGTTTTTAGTCTTCAATGGAGATCATTAATCTCCAATCTTCGCAAGGACTCTTCTCCTTGAGTATCTTCAATATTCAATGGGGTCTTCTTTCTAGGACCTCCTTCCTAGATTTGCAATCTTCAATGTGGCTTCCTTGGCCACTAGATCTCTCCTCAATATTTCAACTAGGATTCTTCAATCTGCAAATCTCTTAATGTGACCTTTCTCCTCAGGCATCCAAATATTCAATACTTATTTTTATGCAACAAAGAACTAATCCCTGCACGAGGAAAGTAACGTCAACCTTAAAACAACTAAGATGAAGTTCTTCTCTATTTGTTGTAGGAATATTCCCATCAATTGAGAGTTAATTTTCCACAACAAGAAAAACTTAGATGATAGTAACCCAATGGTTTTCCTAAAAAAAAAAATTCTCTCTTGCAATGAAATATTAGAAATGATAATAAAAAAATTCTATGACTCTAGAGAAAATAATCTTCACTAGTTGGATTACCAATCTAGTGGATTCAATGCTGAGTTCTAGTCTTCACAAGTTTTTACAACTCTGTGAAAAATATCTAGCCAAATCAATCATGTGGATTCCTCTACTTTTTATTCTTCTACCTAGAGCTACTTCTATCAAAAATCTATTGTGATGGTATTTGCATGCAGTGGCACATTTGGCTGGTTGAGTTAGCAAATATTCAACAGTTCACTTGTGGCTTTCCTTTGATCCACTGCGGCTTTATACCACTATTAGCTTTTAGATCCTTAAACAGAAAGAAATTGCATTCACAAGTATTGAAATAAGCATACAATATTATAACTATGATAATGGCAACTTAACATGCATGAAAATATGATAGAAAAATTCATACAATGCTCTAGAAATGCTCATATAAGAAAGCTCACTAACATTACAATGCTCCTCTCATGGATTTTACAACTCTTCCATGATATGAAAATGGAGCTACATTGTGACTACTACTACTCTCACCTATGCACTCTAAAAATCCTCTCCACTCAAACACTCACAATGAGGCCTTTATATAGAAAGATAGATTCCTTGCCTCTCACTCAACCCTAAGACTTATGTACATGTGGACTACATGCACATTTACATCATTGCACATTCTAACACTTGTGCATTTATTAAATTATCCTAATAAACTATCTACCTCCTAATATAATCCTAATCTAAATATGTACCTATGAAGGTACATTAGTAAATAGCCAAATGATGTAATATATTCATAATTTCCAATAACATGTATATCTCATCCTTTATCCTCTAGGGCTTCCTCTGGTATACAATCACCATCGACATTACCTTCTTATGTAGATCGGGTTTCCCCTTCTTAACAGTGGCCATTACCATATCATCGATGCATACCACTAACAACCTTTAGACCTAGGTTTTATCAGTTATTTGTTATTCATTAGCTGAAAGTTGTTAGCTAAGCTCATAAAATATTTTGTATAGCTATATTAATACACATGTTATTTTTATACCCATAGTATTTAGGAAAATTGGTGTGGAGTGATGAATTTGAGACCATAAACCAAGGTTCCAATACCATAGGTGAAACTTAATAAGATTTTCCCATTGGATTTAGGATAAGCAGTGCCAACAAAATATTTGCACACCATAAGCCAAGATTCAAACCCCATGGGTGAATCTTAATATTTATCCACAAGGTTTTGGGCAATTGGTTAGAATGAATAGTTTCACATTGTAGAACAAGATTCCAATCTCATGGGTGAATCTTATTCCATTGGTTTTAGGATAAGTAGTGGGTAACATAAGCCAAGATTCGAATCCCATTGATGAATCTTAATGTTTATCCATGAGGTTTGAGACAATTAATCAAATTAATAGTTTAAAATTCTAGATAAAGGTTCCAATCCCATGCATTAACTTTAAATTTATCAAATAGTTTGAGCTCAATTGGTTAAATGCCTCTATTTTTAAAGAGAAGCTTCAAATCTTACCAATGATACATGCATAATTGAAAAATATGTTATTGTTATACCACTCTGTGATCATAATATAATATGGATGGGGCCCACTTCTAACCCGTATGATCAATTTATAAATTATATACAATATATTTACATGCATCCTCTTAGGTCTCAACATTGAAAAACACAAACTCATTTGTAAATTTTGAACTAGGGAATTGTCTTGACTTCTAATTAAGGTTTTGTATCCCCAATCTAAGTCTTAAGAAGGTTGGATGGGATAGCTAATAGCTTCTTTCAACCTTCAGATTAAGGTCGGATCCCCATTGAACTTGTATAAAGCTCCTATACTAATCTAAATTAACTTGCATAGAAAGAAAATACAAAAAGGAAAATGCATGAAAAGTAAAATTGTTTGGAAGTTTAAAGTATAAAATTTAAAGCAAATATGGCTTTTACACCATAGCAAGGAAAGTGTGTGAACAATTAATATATAATATGTTGAATAACATCAATGTCAACTCATTCATTTGATTATGAAATTGATAAGCTAATGACACAATTAGCTAGAAGGGCCATGTCACATACAATCACACACTTAGCAATCTAGGAGGGCAGTGACATGGATGGAATGCCTAAGGACTTGCCAATTTCTTGCAACCTCATGAGTAGAAAACAATGGCCAAAGGATGAATACAATGTGGGTTTCACAGAGTGTAGCTTTTAATTATCATGACCAAAGTATGAATACAATGAGGTCTTTAGGCCCTTATTTATTGTAAAAATTTACCTCTAAGTTACCTAGGGTGAAAAACAATTACTCCTAGTAAAAGTAAATATTTGGCGAAAATATTAGCAAAATGTTGCACTCCCAAATGTTACATGCCTCCTCTAACATGATTAGAAGGCTTTCAAAATGACTTAGTGCACCATTACATTCTAAAATGTCACTTTTAAAAATATTCACCTTGGTATCTATACCTTATCTTACCTCTATGGTTGTTTGAGCAATTTGATTGGGTCTAGCAAGCAAATCACTGACATTTGCAAATATATTGACTAATTTGATTGAGTATTGAGTGAATTGCCCCTTCGATCCAATCAATATTTCTTGTCAAGTGAATCAATTTTTGGATCTAATTAGTTGATTTTTGCAAGTGAATAATTCCCTATCCATAGTTAAATGTTGAGAAATTTGGGATGTTTTCTATTGTTTGATCTTTGCTATTGCATTTTCCTTAAAAATTGGTAAAATTTGCAAAGGTAGTGTTGAGGTACTAAATTTTTGATAACTTCATGGGGTGCCAATATCGGTTGGTGTAAGATCCAAGATATTGTGTTTATATTTGGGAACGATGTCTACAAAAATTGTACCTACGCTACAAAATTGTCAAAACTATTGTTTCTCCTTTAGGCAGTCTTTGGTGGTAGAAACCCCAACAACTTCTTCCACTCATCATCATTTGGAAATTGTACTGCTTCAAGGCATTCTACCTCCCCCATCATGTTATCAAAAGGATTTTTTGATAATTATTTTTGTTTTATAGCTAGTTTTTTGTAGCTTGGCCTAAATTAGTTTTACCCTCTCATATATTTCAACTGCATTCCCTTGGTTGCTTGTTTCTTTTTTCTTTGATCATAGTGATAATGAAATCGCAAACCAAGGTACGCTTTCATCCATATAAAATGTTGGGTTCCCTAATAGCAGTAAATCCTTGGACATCCATATCCATTTCTAGGTTTTAAAGAATACCACGTTATCTTTGTAGGTCCCAAGGTTCTTATAGACATCTAGAATTATTCTCAAAATTTTACCCAAATATTTACAATCTATCCCTTGTTCCTACATTGTTGTCATTGATTCAAGGAGTTTTAGGATTTTTTGATATTCACTCCTTATAGATAGATGCCCTTCTAACATGTTTGATGATCTCATCGACTTGTTCTAGGATTTTTTCCATGGAGGAGGTCAATCAAAAGTATTCATATGTATTCTTCATCTCCTATTTGATATAATCCTAAAAGATCCTAATCCTTTAAATTTCTTGAGCTGACTTTGTATCTACAACTATCTTTGTATGTTTTGAGGCCATAAAATTGGTAATCTATTGGTCTTTCTTTTTGAGGTTCTCCTAGAGTTGATTTTATTCTTTTATTAGCTATTGCATGATAAGGTTGCCAAAGGATCAATCAAATTGATAGGTCATGGTGGAAAGGATGTGAGGAAACAACCACCAAAGATGAAACTAACATGGAGCTAGTGGAAGTTTCGAGCGAGCATTTCATCATTGGAGTGTCGAATTTAAGGAGACTACCTATTCTATAAGAGCATATTAATGAGCAAGATGATGTATTTTTTTATGTGGTTAGGTTGTTTAACATAGTACACAATGAGTTCAAGGTTGGATGCATGGGAGAGTGGCAACTATGGTAGTTGATATTGGAGAATAAATTGGGTAAACCAGTGCAATGGTCTTGAGAGGATGAGCGCATAATTTGTTTTACCAAAATATACCAGTTGTAGACATGGGATCTAGAAGCTAGTGTTATATCAATGACTGGATTGAAGGAACTACCAAAAAAGACTTGGGTACTCTACATAAATCTACCATGAGTGTACATCGATGAAGTAAATTTGGAAGCTTGTTTGACAGAGGAAGGAGGTGTCAAGTTCATTAGACTTTGTAGTAGTTAGTTTTGAATATTAGCCAAATTATACTTTGTACATAGGAGCTTAAGTACAAAACATGCACAAGTTTTGTAATGTAAAGTCACATGTAAATGAGAGTCAAATAAAAAGGAAATATAATGTTAAATAAAATTTAAGTAAAATATCAATTTGATTAGATGATGTTAGCAAGGATGATGTCATGAGATTAATATATTGGATTTGTAATGCGTACAACTAATGTCTTAGTCACATAATGGGATATGGGTAGTTATGTGGTGAGGTGTCTAAGGAGGCAGTTCTTTCTAATTGCTGACTCACAAGCATGAAAGAACCCCCATTCATTGTTTTGATATGCATAGGTAATCACTAGGAGTCATTGGTAAGCGAGTGGTACGAGAGAGCATAGTATGCGGATTATAATATTATCTTGTGAGTTAGAGCGTTACATGTACTACAAGTATAGACGTAGTTGTAATGCCAGTGATATACATATAATGATAATGCAGTAACATATAATTTTCATCTGTGTGTGCACACTGCAAACAAGAGTCACAACCTAGAATAACTATACAAGAGTCATTGTACAGGTGTTGTAGTTGAAATATCATACAAAGGACACCACAAGTGTCATATGAGGAAGGTGACAAAGTTGTTGCAATACAAAGACAATACCAACAAGTGTGAAGCTATGGGAAGATTGTCATCCGATTAGATTTCAACTATGTCGTACAAGTGAAATTTTTATACAAGTGTTGATAATGTTGAGAGTTGAACCCATAATGACTACAATGTCAATTGGCTCCTAGAATCTGTTATTCCAATTATTCCTCCAACTGTTGGAATAATCACCTTTGTGCTACATTTGGCATCGTTGTCGTTTGAAGTTCAAACCTAGCACGTGTGAAGATTAGAGAGGTGGATGACAGATTCCTTACCGCGAGGGCATGAGAGACGTAACGACAAGAGAAGTCAAGACCAGCTTATAAGAAGAAGTCAAATAATTGCCAACCAAGAATTGCAATCAAGAAGGATAGAACTTGAACAACCAAAGGTGGAACATGTTTGGAATCCTCAAGAGGAGGATAGTTCCAGTGATGAAGGTAGAAGGTGGCATACATTATTTTTAACAACGAAAGACAAGGTGTGAGGTGAGTTGCAACAAGCAAAGGAAGTATGGACCGAGGGAGGTGTTTGAGTAAGTCAAGATGCCAATGTGGAGCCTACATTGAGAGATGAGGTTGAATAGCTAGTAATGTTGGCATAAGAGAAAGAGAGTTTGGAAAAAGGTGCAGAGGATGTAATTTAGATGGGAAAGGAGACCAGAACCAACACTTGTGTATTTGTGAAGGAGGTCACAAAGTATTGAGGAAACAAAATTTGATCGTAGATTAGTTGCTAGCGAAGTATTGTTTAGTGAAGAAGCACCAAGAGTAGAAGCGCCAAGAGCAGAAGCACAAAAAAAGTGCTAAGTGAACCATCATTGAGTGGGGAAGATTTGAGAGAAGAGAATAACCCACCAATGGCAAATATTGCCACAGTGGAAGGAAGAAAAAAATGACCACATTTTCTGGGAGATGGAAAGGAGGACATAGACCATAACATAGTAACTTGTATAACAATATGACATGCCAATGGAGTGGATGATGAAGGCACATGGTAAAGGCTATTTTTGGCCACATTACGAGGAATTACAATGGAGTAGCATATTAAGAGGGAAAGACAAAATCCTTTCACCGCTTGATATGAATTGAGAGATGAATTCAAGTTATTGAGAGATGATTATGAAATTATTGGAGAAATATATTCGACTAAGCAAAAGAAAGATGAAGATGTGAAGTCCTATAACAGAAGACTCAAGGAATTAATTGATAAAATGGAAGTGCAACCAGCAGATGGTTTGCAAAAGTGGTGGTTCCTTGATGGATTACTACCTAGATATAAGAAGAAGATGAAGGTAGTACCACCTACCTCATATCAAGAAGCATATAAAAGAGACTAAAATCTAGAAAGAGAAGCAAAGCAAATAGGGTTAAGTCATTTCTGTTGGGATTGAAGGCTTTTTTGAGGGGTGTAGGGCACTAAAGGAGGAAAAGGTTTATAGTGACAATTTTGATAGTGACAGAGAGGATTTGCATGTAGCAATCCAAGCTATGAAAAAGGACTTTGAGAAAATGATCAATGAGGTGAAGGCACATAAAGAAGAAAGATAAGAAAGAAATTTGGTGCTCAGATTGCAAAACAAAAGGGCACACAAATGTGAATTGTCCGAGGAATGCATATTGTAATATTTGTGAAGTTATGGGGCATGCAGTGGGAGATTGTCCATTTAATTTAAGGAGTGCAAGGCACCAGACAATGATAGTGTAGAAAGAAGAAAAAGAAGAAAAACCAACACCTCCAAGAATGGATAAGGAGTGATGAGCAAAAACTTCAAGAATGCTTGATGTGGTGGAAGGAAACCCTAGCAAAGTAATTGACAATAAGGAGGACAAAGTTAATTACAGTGTAACTTGAAGGAAGGCCCATCATTCAATGTAGAAGGTGTCAAGAGGGGGTATTTTGCAGGGAATTTTCAGAACCCACCAATAGGAGGAAATATAAAAAATAACATCAATAAAATTATGTGTAGATGGTGTAGGCTAGGCAATCACAAGGAGGTGAATTACCCAAAAATATGAGGTGAATAACCTAAAAAATGTGATTTCTAGTGGACAATAGATATCAATTTTATTGACATAGAGGAACTTGTTATGAACCAACAAAATAAGGACAAACATGTGCTTGTGGTGACAAGGGCTCAAGCAAGGAAAGTTGAGCAATATCCGAATCCTGCCAAGGAGAAGGAGAAGTGGTAGGAAGCACATGATTTGATTGAAGAAGAAATGCAAAAGACAAAACAAGAGAGACTTCTCCAAGAGAAAAAGTTGAAAAAGCCGATCACTTTAGAGGAAGTTCTGGAGAAACAATCATCAACAGAACAATTAGTAGCGCAAGTACTAAACACGACGGTTGAGGTGAAGGTGTCTAGTCTACTTGGCAATACTTGAGCTTTATGCAAAGGTAGGGAAGATGGCATGAACAAGGAAGGCTATGGAGCCACAATGTTAGGAAGTGATAGCGATAAGGAGGGATCAGTTCATCGATCCAACAATGTTGATGATTGAAGCAGGGAAGAAACCAACATTGATTCATATGGAGTTGTTGAATCATAAGCTGACACAAGTGATCGTTGATGGAGGGTCTAGTGTGAATGTAATGCCAGAGAAGACCTGGAAAGACATTGGAGCACCATTTTTGTGGTCTCCAAACTTTCGACTATATGGTGCAGACCAATACAATATTGAGATGAAAGGAGTATTGACAAATCAAAAAGTAAGGATTGCTGACCAAGAATTCATCATGGATTTTGTAGTAATCGCCATGCAAAAACCGGCCTATGATGCATTGTTAGGGCACGGATGGCTACGAATGGCAAAGGTGAACCATAATTGGGAGAAAGATCGTCTAACATTTAAGAAGGGACAACACAAGTACATGATAAATCTGAAAAACCAGTCCGTAAGTCAAGATATTGCAACATCTGATGAATCAAGGAGTTCGTCATCAGATGATGATAGTGGACATGAGCCAAATGAAGAAGGCGTGTTGAAACTTCAAGATTGTACAGAAGATGACAAAGATTCAGATAATGGACTTCTCCATTGGCAAATGGAGGACTATGAAAATTTTCTCCCACATTGTTTGTGCATTCAAGCTGAAGAAGATGACCATGATGAAAGGAGAAACACTGTGTATGAGGTTAGCAAGTCAAGCCAGAAGAAGAAGTCTGCACCAAAGGAAGAAGAAAAAGAGAAATGGACATTTCCTAAGAACTTTGCAGAGTACACTATCGGTGATGCGGTAATTGATGAGAAACCAGCCCACCCGATTGATGTACTCAAGGCAACAAATGAACCTAACATCATCCAGTATGAAGGTCCGAAGATGGTGCAGGTAAACCTCAATGAACAAGGTGAAGAAAAGATCATCCAGTGCGGAGATGATTGGGACCCAGTGTTGAAGGTTGCTTCTTTCAAAAAATTTATGCAATATAAGGATGTTTTTGCATGGACATATAAGGATTTGAAGGGGATCCCACCAGAGTTGTGTGTACACCAAATCCCATTGATTCCAGGTGCACAGCCAGTAAGGAGAAGGCCATACCAGATGAATCCAAAGTATGCAGCCCTGGTGAACACAGAGATACAGAAAATGCTAGATGCGGGTATAATCTTCAAGGTGACAGTCAGTGAGTGGGTGTCACCTATAGTAATCACCTTGAAGGAGGTAAGTTAGATCCACATCTGTGTGGATTTTTGGAGTTTGAATGCTGTAACGATCAAGGATCCCTTCCCCATTCCTTTCATTGATTCAATATTGGAAGAAGTAGCAAGGCACAAGATCTATTCATTTTTGGATGGATTCTCAGGTTATAATCAGATTAGCATCGCCGAGGAGGATAAATTGAAGACTACCTTTGTAGTGGAGAATGGAATATATGCATATAACCGAATGCCTTTTGGTTTATGCAATGCTCCAACTACATTTCAAAGGATAATCTTGTACATCTTTGAACAAATGTCCACTGGGAAGTTTAAGGTCTTCTTAGATGATTGGTCACTATATGGAAGAAAAGACGAGCACTTAAAAGCATTGGAGGAATGCATGAGTTTGTGTAGGAAGGCTCATCTAGCATTGAACCCTAAGAAGTGTAAATTGTTGGTTCCTTATGGGAAGTTACTAGGACATATTGTCTATAAGGAAGGTTTGAAGACAAACCCCAACAAGATACGAGTCGTAATGGGCATGGAGGAGCCATACAATGTCAGTTTAGTGAAGTCCTTCTTAGGAACTGTTGGGTATTATCGAAGATTCATCAAGAACTTCGCACAAGTGTCCCACCCATTGGATGCCTTAACACGCAAGAATGTTCCTTTCAAGTGGACGGAGGAGCATCAAAAGGCCTTTGAGGAGTTAAAGGCAAAGTTGGTGTGCATGCCCATTTTGGTATTTCCGGATTGGGATAAAGAATTCCATGTCCACGTAGATGCATCTAATTTTGCAATTGGATGTGGGTTGGCCCAAGAGGGGCAGTTTGGGCTGGATCAGCCCATTTATTTTTCAAGTCAATTGTTGTCACAAGCAGAGAAGAATTACAGCACCATGGAGAGAGAAGCTTTAGGGATGGTATATGCAGTACAAAAATTCAGACATTACTTGCTTGCCAATCCCTTTGCCTTCTATGTAGATCATCAAGCGTTGTTGTATTTGATCAACAAGCCAACAATTCATGGACGAGTTAGCAGGTGGCTCGTCATGTTACAGGAGTTTGTGTTCCGGGTAGTGGTGAGACCCGAGAAGAAGCATGTAATAGCGGATCAGCTGTCAAGGATTCGCTCTAGAGAACCTGTTGAAGGGGGAGTGTCGGATGAATTTTCGGATGCTCATTTGTTTGTGGTGAGTGCAGTACCATCATGGTACAGGCATATTGGAGAATACTTGTCAAAGGGAGAGCTGCCAAAGGAGATGACGACAGCAGAAAGAAAACACATCATTATCAAGTCGACACCATTCCAGTTGATAGCAGGCTTGCTATACAAGATCGGACCTGATGGAGTTCTGTGGAGATGTGTTATGGATGAAGAAGTGAATACAACACTGAAAGAGGCTCATGAAGGATTGGCAGGAGGGCACATGGGGCCAAATGCAATAACAAGGAAAGTGCTTGTAGGCAAGGCTATGGTGGCCCACTCTTTATCGTGATGCTAGGGAGTATGTGAAAGCATGCGATACGTGCCAACGAGCTAGGAAGCCACTGAAGAGAGACTTCATGCCGTTGCATCCATCACAACCGCAAGAGTTGTTTGAATGATGGGGTCTTGATTTTGTTGGACCATTGAGAACAAGCCGAAGAAGGAAGTGTCGGTATATTGTGGTGGCGACTGAATACTTGACAAAGTGGGTAGAGGCACGAGCATTGCCAGATAATTCTGCAAGGAGTACAACTCGATTTTTGTATGAACAGGTGATTACGAGATTTGGAATTCCCTTGCAGTTGACAAGTGATAGAGGACACTTTGTCAATGAGATCATTCAGAAGTTAACCATAGAGTTCAGGATTTTGCATTCCTTGTCAAGTTCGTATTATCCTAGAGCAAATGGGCAGGCGGAGGCGACAAACAAAGTCCTGGTCTCAATTATTTATAAGACCTATGGTGTGGAAGGAGCCGACTAGGAGGAGAGATTGCCAATTGTTCTATGGGTGTACAGGACAACATTTAAGCCAACAATGAACCACATGCCGTTCCAGTTGATGTATGGATAAGAGGTGATAGTGCTAGTAGAGTTCTTGGTACCTAGTTTGAGGGTGGCGATACAAAACCGTCTGGGCAACCAAGAGAGCCTAGAGGAGAGGCTCGCGGCACTCATACAACTGGATGAGAAACGAGTGATGGCTCAATGGGCAACGAAGATTGCCCAACGACAAAGGAAGTTATGGCATGACAAGCACTTGAGAAAGATGAAGTTGAAGCCAGGTGACTTGGTGTTGAAATTTAATGGCAAGCATGAAATCAAGCTAGGGAAGTTGAAGACCCTATGGCTTGGGCCCTTCCAAGTAGTAGAAATGATGGATAATGGTACAGTCAAATTACAGAAGTTGGACGGGACACAATGTTCCGAGACAATCAACAACTCAAAATTCAAGCCATGCAAAGTGAAGGCACAAGTTAATATGGTTGATTTCAAACCAATAGAGGAAAATATAGTAGGAAGACTAGTTGAAGCACCGTAATAGTCTTCAAAAAGCTTATAAGGAATATTGGTCCAAGAGAGAGGAGAGCCAAGTAGGACCAATGAGGAAAATGGTGCAGTACAAGAAAATAAAGAAATGGATCTAGGATGGTTGTTTGGAACAAAAAATGGAGAACAGCCCATCATCGAACAAGAAGAGTTGGAACCACATCCAACGGAGCAAAGAAGATTGCGGGTACATGTAAGATTCCCAAGTACAGTGGAAGAACAAGAACAACGATTGCTGGCAATGGTGAATGGAGGAGAGCCACCCAATCACGAACCTCAGAGAGAAGGTAATGAGCATGAGGACATGAGCCCACTAGCACAAATTGGTCTCCAACACCAAAGAATACACCTTGAAACACAACTGTTACAGGAGGAATGTGAACGACTGCAAAGGCATAATGCACAGATGAGGGAGCAAATTGCTCAAGAAGCTAGAAGAATAATACAAAACCTTGATGCAAGAGAAATAAGGAGGCAGGCAGTGTTGAATGATCTTGAGCAACGAAGAGTGAGAAGAGAGGAAGCGACTGAGATATTGTGGAGGGATATATTCGAAACACCTACATCTCAGGAAGGAGATGGAAGGAATTGGTGAACAAATACTAGTAGTATGTTCTTCACAAGCTCTAGTAATTCAAGCAATGCAAGCTCAAGTGCACAACTCTGAAGATGAGTAAGGAGGAACACACCAAGAGCTCAACCAATTTTCCATCTAGAAGAAAGAAGTAATCAACAAACTAACCTTGAGGTGGGAAGACAAACAAGAAGGCAACTGGTTGATACATTGATAATGGTAGTGAATAAAGTAGGAGGTCCAAGTTGTTTGCAAGCACTATTAGACACTCCATGAATGGTATAAGAAATAGACAAATTAGGTAATTAGTGAAGGCCATTAGGTCTTCTCGGTTGTGTAAGATTGCTCAATCAATGGAGGAGTTTGGTTGGTCTTCCACTCAATAGTTCAAGGGGAAGATTTTTCCCTCGCTACCCCTAGGCTACGCAATCGACAAGGTGGCCCATCAGGACCACCTCTTGGTTTACATCAAAATTAAAGATGTCATAGGAATAAATTATTGAGTACCAAAAGGAGATAATAGACAAACCTTGGACAACCAAGAGGAAGAAACAGGCAGTCCCAAGTTACAAAGGCCTGCTCAACAAAAGGAAATGAAGCAAGAAATGTGTCTACGATAGGTGAATCATTATGGAGGAGAAGGCGATGATGGAGACAAGCAAGAAATAATGAAGAGTGGAATTTGATAAGATAGGAACAAAGACAATGAAGGTATGAAGAAGATGTAGAATGATCTATCGTACAAGAGTTGCAATTTAGGATTATGCTCATACGATAGACCGCCATACAAATGATGGTCATACAACTGAGTAGGAAGGTACAAGATGGTTGTACAAGCTGAAGTGATGATGGTTGTACAAGTAGACAAGATCATATGATAGGTGGGTATAAGTCAAGAGTGTCATACAACTGATGATTGTATAACAAATTAGCATACATATGAAGGTCAAAGGGGTTCATACATATGAAAGCATTTGTATGGCAAAGGAGGAAGGAAATCACCATCAAGAGAATCAAAATGATTCATCAACAAGTGATGCGGTTGAACTACTAGTTTGTATGGCCATACAAACCATACGATAGAGGTAACTCATACATGCTTTCAAACAAATAAAAATATAAAAAAAGTAGAAAAGTGAAAAAAGTTAAAAAAAGGAAAAAGCATGCGTCGACAATTGCATGCAAGGTAGCATAACAAGCAATTATGAATGGGTGACAACTACCCCTGCCAACTTATAAATAGGTGCATTCGGGGAGGCTTGAGCATTACAATTGCTCAGTTCTTGAAGGAGAAAGGAGGATGAAGAATGCATGTAACAAATTAAAGGCATGAGGACATAGAATGTAGTGCTGAGAATGTAGGTCACAGTGCAAAAGTGAAGTGCAATGCTGACACAAGGGGAAATAATTATTGAAAAAAGAATTGCAAAACTGATGTAGCATGCCTTGAGGTGAAGCTGGTAGTTTGGTTGGTAGAAGAAATTATGAAGAAAAATTATCTTAAGAAGGATTTTGTGGAAGAGAGAGTACATGAAGAGAATTTACAGAAACATATTCTAGAAATAATGCAGAAATAATAACTAAGGAAATAATGACACCATTCAATGCACATATAACACACAAGATTTACCCTGGTTCACCCAATTTGGGCTAGTCCAAGAAACAAGAGTCTATCCTCCTTGATATATTATTCTCTCTCCTATCCCTAAAACGGGACATTACAATAATTATATAAGGAAACTCATACAACCCTAAACCACCAAGTGGTATTAGGGTACCGTGGATACAACACCATGGGCTAAACCACCCACACCCACTAACCACCCACCAACCGTGGGAATCCCGGGGTCGCTCCAAAAGTAGCGATAAAAGTAGGTGAAAAGTAGCGATAAAAGTAGGTCCCCCCGACCCCCCCTACCCGTCGTCTTTTGCGCTGTAGTGCCTGTCGTACAATTCTTTTTCGGCAAAGAATGAGACACATCCAACATTCTCCCACTTGTTGAATACTTTGCCGCACCCATTTCAATTGAACAGAATCTAAACTTTTCAGTGCTTACAGCCTTGGTTAAAGCATCTGCAACATTTTCCTTGGTGTCTACCTTTTCCAAGAACACTTTCCTCTCGTTCAAGCATGTCCCTACAGAAATGGAACTTTGTATCAATGTGCTTCGTTCTTGAATGGTAAGGGGTTCTTTGCCAAAAATATGGCACTCTGACTATCACAGTTTATCTTCACAGCTCCTTGAAAGAACCCAATTTCAGCACATAGTCTTTGCAGCCATACAACTTCCTTACTTGCATCAGTGGCTGCCATATACTCAGCTTCAGTAGTTGAAAGAGCAACAACAGTCTGCCTCTTGCTCATCCAACTAATGGCCCCTCCGAACAAATTGAATACATAAGCACTAGTAGATCTTCTCCTCGTCCGCATCTCCAACCCAATCTGCATCAACAAACCCTTCTATATCCAATTGTCTATTTTCTTTACTCGTACCCTCATAGCAGATTGTAAAATCAGAGGTGCCACGCAAATATCTGAACACCCTTTTCACAAGCAGTCCAATGCTCTTTACCAGGTTTAGACATATATCTACTCAAGACTCCCATTGCATGGGCAATGTCTGCTCTAGTACAAACCATGGCATACATTAAACTACCTACAACATTTGCATAAGGAATATGTGACATTTCCTCTACCTCTTCTTCTATTTTTGGACATTGTTCAGCAGACAATTTTTCACCTAAAGAAATAGGTACCTTCACCGGTTTGCAATCCTGCATATTGAACCTTTTCAACACTGTCTCAACATACTTTTTCTGATCCAGCCACAACTTTCTGTTAGAGCGATCTCTTTTTATTTGCATACCCAATATAAAATTTGCAGGGCCAAGATCCTTCATGTCAAATTGTGATGCCAACTGAGACTTTACTTCCCTGACCAGCTTTCTTGCTATTTCCAATTAGTAACATGTCATCAACATAAAGAACTATAATGACAATTACATTACCAATTTTCTTTGAATACACACAATGATCAGCATTGCTACGAACAAAACCAATTCCTAAAACATAAGTATCAAATTTTTGGTACCACATTCTAGGTGATTGTTTCAGTCCATACAATGATTTCTTTAACTTACATACCAGATCCTCCTTTCCTGCAACAGTGAAACCTTCAGGCTGCCTCATATAGATTTCTTCCTCCAAATCTCCATGAAGGAATGCAGTTTTCACATCCATCTGTTCTATTTCAAGATCAAATGCAGCAGCCATAGCTAACATAAATCTAATTGATGTTAGCTTTGCAACGAGAGAAAAAACTTCACCATAATCAATTCCTTCAACCTAGGAAAAACCTTTAGCAACCAGGCGAGCTTTATATTTCTCCACTTTACCTTCAAGATTCTTGCTTCTTCTTAAAGATCCACTTGCAACCTATTGCTTTCCTACCACTTGGTAATTTCACTAAATCCCATGTTCTGTTCTTTTTCAGGGACATCATTTCCTCATCCATGGCCTCTTCCCAACGGTTTGCCTCTCCAGAATTAACAGCTTCTCTAACTGTTCTAGGATCTTCATCAGTAATATATAGTACAAAAGAAGTAGGAAAAGCAGATGGACTGTACCTTTCAGGTTGCTTCCTTTCCCGTGTTGATCTCCTTACCACAGGTGTATGAACCTCTTCTTCATCCTCTTCCAGATCCTCACCTGTATGCTCCTCTTCCATATCCTCATCTCGTATGCTCCTCTTCCGCATCCTCTACCTGTCTCGATAGTTTTCCATGAGATCAAATTGGACCGTTCCAGGTTCCTCTTCTCGTAACTACCTTCCCGGAATCACCGATCATCTCCCTAAACACCACATCTCTACTATACACTGTACTTTTAGTTTTTGGATTCCAAAGCTTATATCCTTTAACACCATCTTTATAACCAATAAAGATACATTTAACAGCCTTATTATCTAGCTTACTTCTTTTCTCCTTTGGAATATGCATGTATGCATCACAGCCAAAAACTCTAGATGTGAAATAGAAGGTTTATTACCAAATAGAGCTTCAAATGGAGTTTGATCTCGGCAATGCCGATGTAGGTGACCGATTTCGCAAGTAGCATGCCGCACTCACTGCCTCAGCCCTGAATTCCTATGCCAAACCTGCACCACCGAGCATACTTCTAGCCTTCTCCATCACTGATCCGTTCAACCTCTCTCGCAACTCCATTCTCGTTGAGGTGTATATGGAGTAGTCTTCTGTCTTGCAATACCACATTGCTTACAAAATTTCTCAAATATATTAGAACAATATTCCCCTCCATTATCATACCTCAACACCTTAATCCTTTTATCAGTTTGATTCTCAACAAGTGCTTTAAATTCCTTAAATTTTTCAAACACTTCATCTTTGCTCTTAAGAAAGTAAATCCATGCATATCTTGAAAAATCATCAACAAAGGAAGCATAATACCATGATTTTCCAAGAGACGGCATAGGAACAGGACCAAAAATATCACTCGTGGATCAAATCTAGTACCCCACTAGATCTTGTGGCACCAGTATGGAAAACTAACCCGATTCCGTTTACCATAAATACAATGTTCACATAACTCGAAAGACATTGAGTAATTAGGGATACCATGAACCAGACCTTTTGTGTACAGGGTACGCAATCCCTTTTCTCCAATATGTCCCATCCTTTGATGCCAGAGTGTTGAGCTTTTATCAGAATCAACCTCAGGAACAGTTGAGCTATTGCACTCATTTGTCATAGTGCTTCCCAATAGCTTATACAATGTTCCAATCCGAACTCCCCTTGCCAACACCATTGATCCACGAACCATTTTGCATGAATCCTTGCCAAAACTGACATTCACCGCCGCATCGGCCATTTTGCTTACCGAAATCAAATTTCTAGCAAGTCCCGAAATATGCATCACACCTGGTAGGGTCTTAACCCTACCATCCTCGCAGCAAAATTTTCACTCTTCCACGACCCATGATTCTGAGTGGTGAATCATCTCCCAATAGTACCTCCCCTCCATCATATCTTTCATATTCACCGAACCACCCTCTATGAGGAGTCATATGAAAAGAGGCACAAGTATCAATCAACCAATCATTTTTATCCGATCGTGTGGAGCACGATGAGCAGGATGCCGATATACATCCCCCGCTTCATCAATGGATTTATTCATCTCTCGTGGAAGTCGATTCATCGAATTTTTTCCGGACTCAGCTTTCTTTGATCTCGCAATCCTTCTTCATATGACCAGGCTTGCCACAATTCCAGCATTTTCTCTCAAACTTCCCCCGAGACTTGGATCTACCTTTAGACTTAGACCTATCACCATATCTAGATTTGTCCTTCTCCTTGGCACGCCCTCTCACTGTTAGGGCTTCCTTAGATGTGCCCTCCATGGCTTTTCTCCTCATATCCTCAGATAATAGAGATGCCACTATATCTTCAAACTTCAATGTGGATGAAGTTGTACTACCAATTGCTACTACTAAGTTATCCCATGAATCTGGTAAAGAGCATAACAAAGTAATGCATTTATCTTCCTCACTCAACTTAATTTCTACAGATGTTAGTTGACTTACCACTGTATTGAATGCATTCAGATGATCTAGCAACCGAATCCCCGTCATGCATCCTAAGATTGTACAGCTTTCTTTCTGAGGAATAATTTGTTCACTAGGGACTTCGATTGATACAAAGCCCCTAACCTCTCCCAGAGATCCTTTGCTGTAGCTTCTCCCGAAACATTGATGAGCACCGAATCTGCAAGACACAATCGAATCAGACTCCTTGCTTTTCGATTCATCTTCTCCCAATCTTCATCGAAAGTACCCGTAGGTTTTGTTGTTTCTGAAATAGCAGCCCACTGATCTCTGTCCACGAGCATATCTTCCATCTTTAACTTCCATAGCTCAAAACTTTTGCCGTCAAATTTCTCGATCTCTATCCTTGAATGATTTCCTGACATTTTTCCTTCAAACTCCTTCTGCGTAACTCCCACTCCAGAATAGGTTTCCTCTCACTCCTAGAAACCCTAGATCTTCTTCAAACGGATTTAAACCCTAGCAATAAAGGCGTCCCCCTATGGCTAATGACTTGGCTCTGATACCAAATGAAGAGAATTTACAGAAACATATTCTAGAAATAATGCAGAAATAATAACTAAGGAAATAATGACACCATTCAATGCACATATAACACACAAGATTTACCCCGGTTCACCCAATTTGGGCTAGTCCAAAGAAACAAGAGTCTATCCTCCTTGATATATTATTCTCTCTCTTATCCCTAAAACGGGACATTACAATAATTATATAAGGAAACTCATACAACCCTAAACCACCAAGTGGTATTAGGGTACCGTGGATACAACACCATGGGCTAAACCACCCACACCCACTAACCACCCACCAACCGTGGGAATCCCGGGGGTCGCTCCAAAAGTAGCGATAAAAGTAGGTGAAAAGTAGCGATAAAAGTAGGTGAAAAAATGCCTCCGGCCCCCCCGACCCCCCCTACCCGTCGTCTTTTGCGCTGTAGTGCCTGTCGTACAATTCTTTTTCGGCAAAGAATGAGACACATCCAACAGTACAGTTGTACAAAGTTGTATGTGTATATGGACAACTACTGAAGAAAGCAATTGAAGTGTAGATAGAGCAAGGGTTTTTTATCTGCCTAATTTTTGCAGGAGCTTAGCCATACATACAAGGGTTGGAGCTAACAACAGAGAAGGAGAAAGTATGTGCTCAAATACAAGGGCAAAAGAAATTGTTGTACAAGTTGTGGAAGGGTCATACATGTCAAAAAGTGAATGATTAAGTTGGTTGAAACCATCAAAGTACAAGTGCAAGTGAGTGCATGATTAGTGCCATATAAATTGGTGTCGGTGGTTGGTCATACAAGTGACAGAACAACACTACATATGAGTGGTTAGATGACAATGTCGTATGAGTTGGAAGTGGCTATCGTACAAGTGAAGGGTTGTCATTCAAGTTGAAGGGTTGTCATACAAGTTGAAGACTGTGATGGTAGGGGCCATACAAGCAAAACAATTAGTTATTGTTGCTGAGAAGTAAGGATGTAGAAGAGGCTAAGTATTACAAAGAGAAGTCATCGAGTGGGACAACAACAACAAAGGGCACCACCGAACTTGATGATGTAGGCAACATCTCGTGTCGATGGAAGTTTATGGAGTCTTACAAAACGCATGTGAGGAAGGGAAAGAGAATATAACTCACATATCAAATGAGGTAGCAATAATAACCATGCTAGACATTCTTGAGAAATGCCTAGGACTACCACTTTGGAGGAGCGGCAAGTTAAGGCTTTGCCTCAATATTGAGGAAATAGCAAGGGAAAGGAGATAATGTCCCTATAGGAAATCACATGGGTACAACCAACAAGAGATTTTTGTTGGACATGGTGGGAGAAGAGTCCAAAAAATCATCTATTGAGAGCATTCAAGGATGCAAAAGAGAATTCTATATTGCAGATTCTAAACTTTGATAAGGAGTTTTTCAAGGACATTTGTTGCAAATGTATAATCCACAATAACATGTCAGTAAAGTTAAATCCGGTGACAAAGAGCTAGTAGTAGTTTTTTTAATACACAACTTTAGAACATTTGGGTTGTGTTGTGGCCATTCCACAACTAGCCCCAAATTTGGGGACCCACCTTTAAATTTTGTTATTTTGGTATTTTTTGAGTGCGGATTTTGATAGGCCCCATCCTTGAGTTTGTAATGCAGCTATCAAGATCTCTTATTGGGTAATGTGGCCTTATGTTTTTCTAAAATGTTTTGTATGTTAAGATTAATTTTAAATTTTAGAATTAAAACAGATTCAAATAAACAATATAAAAAAAAAAAAAAAACAAAAATAAGAAAATTTATTATTATTATATAATAAAATTATTAAAAAAATAAATTAAATTTTTTTAATAATAATAATAAAAATAAAAATAAAAATAATAAAAATAAAAATAAAACATAAGACTCTCTCACATATATAATAAAACATAAGACAGACTCTTTCTCTCTCACACACACATATATATATATATATATATATATATATATATATATATATATAATGAATAGCTCCCTTTAGTCCTTAGGATCATAGTTTTAAATTTGTAGTTTTATAAATTAAAATGTCTTCGAATAGTTTTGGTTTATAGTTTTATTGTTATAAAGCTAATTTTAAAGGTTTTGTTTTGCAGGGACACACATTACGGGGCTATACGACGCATGGACGAAAACCGTGCGAAGCCTTGGACAACTCAGCATGAGGACGTGGAACTCAACGTAGACCGGGTGGGCATGGTCGAATTGCGAGTAAACAATCCGACCGGCGCAAAGAAGCAGAGCAAATGTGATACCACAGCAGTGGGCGCAGCGTTGGACGTGAATCGAATTGCTTAAAACCATATAAATGTGCAGAAACATTTGGATAGACAGTGCGATAGTGAAGGCGCGATCGTCAAAGTTTTCAAAGGGAAGCATCACAACAGATTATTGACATTGACACATAGGATCAGACCCGCATGGAGCTGATGACGAGAAGGACCCGACGACGCAGGTGTGGCACATTATATGCACTCTAATGGGTCCTGGCACATTATATGCACTCTAATGGGTCCTTAGATGATTAACGAAGCTAAAATCACGTTATTTTTCAATTAGAAAGTTTCTCGCTGATTCTGTGATACCTGTGCGCATTCAAATCAATTGGCAGTCGTTGGAGATTTGGCGTTATCGGCAATGTAACAGTGAACTGCGCGGATTTCGACGGATTGGCGCCGTTGATGTGGAGAGTTTACCGTATTAACCTGTGTGTTGAACAGAGCCCGTGTTGACGTGAAATCTTAGGAACAAAAGCAAAGGTGGTCATCGGCAGATGACGGAGGAGCACCAATTTCTCGGAGGCAGGTTCGTTCTGATATGTCGCGGATGACGTCTAAAAAAATGTACTTGGCGAGAGGCCTTTGCGATATCTCGGATGAAGAAATGCGATACAGCGATGAAATTGTCGGGACGATGAACGCGCGACACGGTGGATGTGAAGACTGTAGGCAAAGGTTGTGGACAGGAATTGCCAGACGAACTTAGATCGAAGACCATATATGGCATTCGAACGATCCGAACGGATAAACGCACATGCTATCAGTGACGTGAAGTGAAGATCTTGCGAATAGAATCACAACAGACAACGATGTCTACAGTGTGTGACTAAGGATGGCGTGGGACCAATATTTGCTGGATGACATGGGGAATTTGGCTGACCTGGAGAACTCCAATGTGGATGCACCAGATCTATCATGAACGGCACGGATATTTTGAATCAAAGAAAGCAACACTGGCATAGATGGATTCAGATGTTTAGATGCGTCGGAGATTATCCCCAAAGTCATGTGAGAGATCGGTTGGGTGCATGACATGGAGGAAATAGGCGTCGAGGATGCAGGAGATACACACGACACATCGACAAATGCTGTCAGACGTGGTTGGTGAGGGTAGACGGACAAATTTGGCACAACAACGAGGTTCGGTAATGATGGCGAGGGGACTGTTATTGTAGCTTGAAAAAGCGATGAAGAATTCTGAATAGAGCGTTATCATGGGCCGTTTGATAGAGAGCGTCACAGGGGGGTGTTTACCTAATGTCCTTTTCTTTATACGTTTTAAATAGGGGACTGTTATTGCAGCATGGAGAAACACCGATCGGTGCGAACGAATGAAATAGAAGGTCATATTATTCGTTAGTGACCGTCGGTTACCAATAGACCCATGAGAGGGAAAATGTTCCAAATGGATGGACCTTTGTTACCATACGTCAAAGGTCTCCAGAGTTTCAATTGAAATGTTAAAGAAAAAAAAAAGGGGGGAAAGGAGCATTACATAAAGAAAAGAATGTGGAACAAGAAATGAACGGGGAAGGAAAGCGTTTCACTAGAAGAAAGAAGAAAGGTTATTGTAAATGTTAAATACCTATCGAAAGGAAGGAACATGGTTGGAAACTTTGGAGGGAGGACTTCAGGGAAGACAGCATGGACACTAGGTTTGTTTTTGAATTTTTTTCTCTATCTCACTCGATTGGATTTTATCATTATTGGAAGTTTGTATTTTGCATGTCATTAAGCTTATTGAATTTTTTTTTGTGCCAATATATTGGTATTTAATGGTTTTTATGCATTTTAATGATTAACTCATTTATCAATTTTAATATATTACACCTTGTTTTCCTTAGAAGATATTGAAAATCTTTTTGTGTCAATATATTGGAGATTTAATGGTTTATATGCATTTTAATGATTAACTCATTTATCAATTTTAATATATTGCAACTTGTTTTCCTTAGAAGATTGCACCTCTTTGAAGGTTAGATTGCATGAATATGGATCACTTTAATGCGGGTTTTCATTCAGGATATTAACGTAACGTTTGCAGGGTCTATAAAAATTTATGAGTTGCAACACTATTTTATTTCAGTTTCATTTTATTTTTATTTTTCTAATCCTATCTTTTCATTTTATTTTTAAGTTTTCAAAATAAAATAAAAAATATAAAAACCCAAAACAGATGCACAGATCTCTAGAATAAGTTTTAATGTTTCATTTAAAGCAAAGATGTTTTTGTTTTAACAGAAATTCGAAATTCTAAAAATTTATAAAGATTGTATTTTTTAAAAGGAATTTCGCAATTTCCAGTTTTACATGTTTTCACATTTCAAGAGAAGATTTAGATTTAAAGCTTTACATTTTTGTTTGCAAATAATAAATTAGTTTCCCTTTATGAAAATTACAATTTCATTCAAAGGGGGATAATTTATAAGGCATTTTAAAGGTTGTTTTCTTTAAAGCAATAAGTTACCTTCCCTTTATGAAAATCTCAATTTCATGAAAGGAGGAATAATTTATATGGCATTTCAAAGGCCATCACATTTTAAAAGTTACTCATGCACATTTACTTTCTTTCATGCTCAAAGCAACATAAAATGAATCCACTCATCATTTTCAGATTCACATTTTAGAGGTAGATTTTAATCTTTTATTTCATGCTTAAAGCAAGGTTTAATAAAAGGATAAAATTGGTTAAAACTTGCTTAACAAAGAAAGATAAAATCTATCTAAAACACTTCAAGATAAAATGAATTTCACTTCTACATCGTGGTCATATGAGGGCCAATCACATTTTTTCTCCTTTTAAGTTTCATGAACAATAATATCATAGCATAATAAAGTAACACCAACACAGACCCCTTGTTAACAGTTATTTGGAAGAGCACTAAGGTATTCCAAGTACTTATTGGATACATTTATACAAGCATACATGCACACATTAAGTAAAAGGAACCTTAGAGAAATGTTTATATCTTTGCAAGAGAGGGTTTTCTAATCAAAATCCTAACTATGAGTGTGATTTGCAATTGGGCAAAATTACTACTCAACAAGTTGTCAAATTACGAACTACCAGGATAGTGGATGTGATCCGATGGAGAGAGTTGATCCATGAAGTCACCAACATCACCGTTGAAGGGGCGACAAAGTTGTTAAAGCATTAGAGTCACAGAGTAAAAATGCAACAACTTAATACACAAGAACTACAATGTGCCATGAATGTTATCATATCCAATCTCTCTAGAGAATAGTGAGCCTAAAAAATACCCACTTGGCTCATATCTTATGTATATGGAAGAACAACTAGCATCGCATATGATTGAGCATTGTATTTGTCATACCGTATTAGGAATTTCTTGATGCAGTACACGAGGATTTTTTCAATGGCTTTCCACACCATTGCATTGATGATGAATGTTGCTACACAAGCGAAGGTGCCATTTTCAAAATTGAATCCTCGTAGGGACATACCAAAGCAAGCAACATTTTTTAGGTGGATCAATGTGATGCTACTAACAAAGATAGACACTTTGGTAAGAACGAAGAAAATATTGAAAAGCATAGACATCATGGAAGATGTAGGAAGTGAGGATTCAGAGGGAACTGCAACACAACCAAGGACAAAGACGGTGTAGAAGTAAAAGAGACGTAGGAGGTTAGAGCAATAGTGAGTGGAGGCTCAATCTCAAGAACACCAACTAGACAAGCAATAATCCCCACAATAAACCACAACAGGTGATGGTAGCAATGCATAACAAACTATGGAGAGAAGGAATGAGTAGTATGAAAGACCACAAAGGCACTATAGTGAGTACATCATAGAAGTGCCAACTTTCAAGAGACCACCAGCTGTAGGGGATTGTATCAATGAGTAGGTTGAGTACTTTCAAGGTGTTTGAAGCCTTGTATAGAGTGAGGTTGGAGTTCCAGGTTGGATGCATTCAGAACTAGCAACAATGGCAACTAATGGTGGAAAACAAATTAGGCAAGCTAGTGCAATGGGCACAAGGTGAGGAAAAGATGAAGCTTGTTGATGTTCATCAAAAGTAGCCATAGAATTTAGAGACTAGTAGTGTACAAAGCATGATTGGAGTGGAAAACATGCTAGAGGAAACTCAGACAATTAATAGGCATCCAACAAAAGTATATACTGATGAGGCAAATGTGTCACCTTGTCCATTGGATGGAGTAGGTGTAAAGTATATGAAGCTTGCACCTGAACTAGTGAAGACATATGACAAGATTGGCTTTTTGGGATATTTGATTGAGTGGTTAGTCATAGGAGTGCCAAGAATCCACGAGTCAAAGGAGGAATTGGCTAACCAATGAGAAGAGAAACTTTGACAAATAAAGGATAGTGATGAAGCAGAACTAACAACATTAAAGGAGGTTGAGGAGAAGGAGATGCTAATCAAAAAACCTAAATCTAAGTATTCATTGAGGGAGTAGTTGTTGGAGAAGAAAAATGAAGTCAAGAACTGTGATCAACTAATTACAGAGAAGGATGAGAAACTAGACATGAGTTAAAAATTGCAAGAAAAGTTGCTGAGGCAGTAAGGAAGGAGGCGAATATTGCATTTGCAAATAGCAAGGAAGAGATATTGGCTAAGTTGGCAAATACCAAACATAGAGCAAACAATTATGGGATATAGTGAAAAATATATCTAAAATATGCCAAGAGACTTAAGGGAGAGACAAAGGCCCTCAAGATATATATCAAAGATATGGGAGGCATACTTGTTCTAACTCCTTAACATTAGCAAAATCCTAACCCATTGAAGCAAAGACAGTTGTCAATGAGGACATCGACCAAGCTAAAGAGGAGGGTAGATGTAGGAGCTACTGATGTGGGCATAATTAGACTTAGGCTATTTTTTATTAGGCGTAGTTTATTTTATCATTTACTAAGGCTTAAGTCCTAAGTCTAAGTTAGAATGTGTGTTCTAGACTAGGTGTTAGCTTTACTTATTTAATTAAGTCCTAAGTCTAGGTGTGATTTAATAATATCTTATTCCAACTTGTAAATGTCGGCACATTTGGACGACATAAGTCTTTGGGTAAGATTAGTCTTCTTGTTAGAGTTAGCAAGATCTATTAGTTAGCATCTTAGCTTAACTAATATGCCTTGTTGTTATCTACCCGAGAAGATAACCTTAGTCTTCAATCGACCTCATGACACACTTGACATAATTATATAATAAAATTATTAAAAAAATAAATTAATTTTTTTTAATAATAATAATAAAAATAAAAATAAAAATAATAAAAATAAAACATAAGACTCTCTCACATATATAATAAAACATAAGACAGACTCTCTCTCACATATATATATATATATATATATATATATATATATATATATATATGAATAGCTCCCTTTAGTCCTTAGGATCATAGTTTTAAATTTGTAGTTTTATAAATTAAAATGTCTTCGAATAGTTTTGGTTTATAGTTTTATTGTTATAAAGCTAATTTTAAAGGTTTTGTTTTGCAGGGACACACATTACGGGGCTATCCGACGCATGGACGAAAACCGTGCGAAGCCTTGGACAACTCAGCATGAGGGCGTGGAACTCAACGTAGACCGGCTGGGCATGGTCGAATTGCGAGTAAACAATCCGACAGGCGTAGAGAAGCAGAGCAAATGTGATACCACAGCAATGGGCGTAGCGTTGGACGTGGATCGAATTGCTTAAAACCATATAAATGTGCAGAAACATTTGGATAGACTGTGCGACACTGAAGGCGCGATCCTCAAAGTTTTCAAATGGAAGCATCACAACAGATTATTGACATTGACACATACGATCAGACCCACATGGAGCTGATGACGAGAAGGACCCGACGACGCAGGTGTGGCACATTATATGCACTCTAATGGGTCCTTAGATGATTAACGAAGCTGAAATCACGTTATTTTTCAATTAGAAACTTTCTCGCTGATTCGGTGATACCTGTGCGCATTCAAATCAATTGGCAGTCGTTGGAGATTTGGCGTTATCGGCAATGTAACAGTGAACGGCGCGGACTTCGACGGATTGGCGCCGTTGATGTGGAGAGTTTACCGTATTAACCTGTGTGTTGAACAGAGCCCGTGCTGACGTGAAATCTTAGAAACAAAAGCAAAGGTGGTCATCGGCAGATGACGGAGGAGCACCAATTTCTCGGAGGCAGGTTCGTTCTGATATGTCGCGGATGACGTCTAAAAAATGTACTTGGCGGGAGGCCTTTCCGATATCTCGGATGAAGAAATGCGATACAGCGATGAAACTGTCGGGACGATGAACGCGCGGACATGGTGGATGTGAAGACTGTAGGCAAAGGTTGTGGACAGGAATTACCGGACGAACTCAGATTGGAGACCATATATGGCATTCAAACGACTCGGACGGATAAACGCACATGCTATCAGTGACGTGAAGTGAAGATCTTGCGAATAGAATCACAACAGACAACGATGTCTACAGTGTGTGACTAAGGATGACGTGGGACCAATCTTTGCTGGATGACATGGGGAATTTGGCTGACCTGGCGAACTCCAATGTGGATGCACCAGATCTATCATGAACGGCGCAGACATTTTGAATCAAAGAAAGCAACACTAGCATAGATGGATTCAGATGTTTAGATGCGTCGGAGATTATCCCCAAAGTCATGTGATAGATCGGTTGGGTGCATGTCATGGAGGAAATAGGCGTCGAGGATGCAGGAGATACACACGGCACATCGACAAATGCTGTCAGACGTGGTTGGTGAGAGTAGACGGACAAATTTGGCACAATAACGAGGTTCGGTAATGATGGTGAGGGGACTGTTATTGTAACATGAAAAAACGACGAAGGATTCTGAATAGAGCGTTATCATCTCCCGTTTGATAGAGAGCGTCACAGGGGGTGTTTACCTAATGTTCTTTTCTTTATACGTTTTAAATAGGGGACTGTTATTGCAGCATGGAGAAACACCGATCGGTGCGAACGAATGAAATAGAAGGTCATATTATTCGTTAGTGACCGGCGGTTACCAATAGACCAATGTTCCAAATGGATGGACCTTTGTTACCATACGTCAAAGGTCTCCAAAAAAAAAAAAAGGGAAAAGAGCATTACATAAAGAAAATAATGTGGAACAAGAAATGAACGGGGAAGGAAAGCGTTTCACTAGAAGAAAGAAGAAAGGTTATTGTAAATGTTAAATACCTATCGAAAGGAAGGAACATGGTTGTACACTTTGGAGGCAGGACTGCAGGGAAGACAACATGGACACTAGGTTTGTTTTTGGAATTTTTTTTTCTGTCACACTTGATTGGATTTCATCATTATTGGAAGTTTGTATTTTGCATGTAATTAAGCTTATTGAAAGTCTGTATTTAATGGTTTTTATACATTTTAATGATTAATTTATTTATCAATTTTAATATATTACACCTTGTTTCCCTTAGAAGATATTGAAAATTTTTTTGTGTCAATATATTGGAGATTTAATGGTTTTTATGCATTTTAATGATTAACTCATTTATCAATTTTAATATATTGCACCTTGTTTCCCTTAGAAGATTGCACCTCTTTGAAGGTTAGATTGCATGAATATGAATCACTTTAATGCGGGTTTTCATTCAGGATATTAACGTTTGCAGGGTCTATGAAAATTTCTGAGTTGCAATACTCTATTTTATTTCAGTTTTTATTTTTATTTTTCTAATCCTATCTTTTTCATTTTATTTTTAAGTTTTCAAAATAAAATAAAAAATATAAAAACCCAAAAAACATATGCACAGATCCCTAGAATAAGCTTTAATGTTCCATTTAAAGCAAAAATGTTTTTGTTTTAACAAAAATTCGAAATTCTAAAAATTTATAAATATTGTAGTTTTTAAAAGGAATTTTGCAATTTCCAGTTTTACATGTTTTCACATTTCAAGAGAAGATTTAGATTTAAAGCTTTACATTTTTGTTTGCAAATAATAAATTAGTTTCCCTTTATGGAAATTACAATTTCATTCAAAGGGGGACAATTTATAAGACATTTTAAAGGTTGTTTTCTTTAAAGCAATAAGTTACCTCCTCTTTATGAAAATCTCAATTTCATGAAAGGGAGAATAATTTATATGGCATTTCAAAGGCCATCACATTTTAAAAGTTACTCATGCACATTTACTTTCTTTCATGTTCAAAGCAACATAAAATTAATCCACTCATCATTTTCGGATTCACATTTTAGAGGTAGATTTTAATCTTTTATTTTATGCTTAAAGCAAGGTTTAATAAAAGGATAAAATTGGTTAAAACTTGCTTAACAAAGAAAGATAAAATCTATCTAAAACACTTCAAGATAAAATGAATTTCGCTTCTACATCGTGGTCATATGAGGGCCAATCACATTTTCTCTTATTTTAAGTTTCATGAACAATAATAACATAGCATAATAAAGTAACACCAGCACAGGCCCCTTGTTAACAGTTATTTGGAAGAGCACTAAGGTATTCCAAGCACTTATTGGATACATTTATACAAGCACACATGCACACATTAAGTAAAAATAACCTTAGAGAAATGTTTATATCTTTGCAAAAGAGGGTTTTCTAATCAAAATCCTAACTGTGAGTGTGATTTGCAATTGGGCAAAATTACTACTCAACAGGTTGCCAAATTACGAACTACCTAGATAGTGGATGTGATCCGATGGAGAGAGTTGATCCATGAAGTCACCAACATCACTGTTGAAGGGGCGACAAAGTCATTAAAGCATTAGAGTCACAGAGTAAAAATGCAACAACTTAATACACAAGAACTACAATGTGCCATGAATGTTATCACATCCAATCTCTCTAGAGAATAGTGAGCCTAAAAAATACCCACTTGGCTCATATCTTATGTATATGGAAGAACAACTAGCATCGCATATGATTGGGCATCGTATTTGTCATACCGTATTAGGAATTTCTTGATGCAGTACACGAGGATTTTTTCAATGGCTTTCCACACCATTGCATTGATGATGAATGCTGCTACACAAGCAAAGGTGCCATTTTCAAAATTGAATCCTCGTAGGGACATACCAAAGCAAGCAATATTTTTGAGGTGGATCAATGTGATGCTACTAACAAAGATAGACACTTTGGTGAGAACGAAGAAAATATTGAAAAGCATAGACATCATGGAAGATGTAGGAAGTGAGGATTCAGAGGGAACTGCAACACAACCAAGGACAAAACCGATGTAGAAGTAAAAGAGACGTAGGAGGTTAGAGCAATAGTGAGTGGAGGCTCAATCTCAAGAACACCAACTAGACAAGCAATAATCCCCACAATAAACCACAATAGGTGATGGTAGCAATGCATAACAAACTATGGAGAGAGGGAATGAGTAGTATGAAAGACCACAAAGGCACTATAGTGAGTACTTCATCATAGAAGTGCCAACTTTCAAGAGACTACCAGCTGTAGGGGATTGTATCAATGAGTAGGTGGAGTACTTTCAAAGTGTTTGAAGCCTTGTATAGAGTGAGGTTGGAGTTCTAGGTTGGATGCATTCGAAACTAGCAACGATGGCAATTAATGGTGGAAAAAAAATTAGGCAAGCTAGTGCAATGGGCACAGGGTGAGGAAAAGATGAAGCTTGCTGATGTTCATCAAAAGTAGCCATAGGAGTTAGAGACTAGTAGTGTACAAAGCATGATTGGAGTGGAAAACATGCTAGAGGAAACTCAGACAATTAATAGGTATCCAATAAAAGTATATATTGATGAGGCAAATGTGGCACCTTGTCCATTGGATGGAGTAGGTGTAAAGTATATGAAGCTTGCACCTGAACTAGTGAAGACATATGACAAGATTGGCTTTTTGGTATATTTGATTGAGTGGTTAGTCATAGGAGTGCCAATAATCCACGAGTCAAAGGAGGAATTGGATAACCAAATGAGAAGAGAAACTTTGACAAATAAAGGAGAGTGATGAAGCGAAACTAACAACATTAAAGGAGGTTGAGGAGAAGGAGATGCTAATCCAAAAACCTAAATCTAAGTATTCATTGAGGGAGTAGTTGGAGAAGAAAAATGAAGTCAAGAACTGCGATCATGTAAGGATGAGAAACTAGACATGAGGTAAAAATTGCAAGGAAAGCTGTTGAGGCAGTTAGGAAGGAGGCGAACATTGCATTTGCAAATAGCGAGGAAGAGATATTGGCTAAGTTGACAAATACCAAACATAGAGCAAACAATTATAGGATATAGTGAAAAAGATATCTAAACTACGCCAGGAGACTCAAGGGAGAGATAAAGGTCCTCAAGATATATATCAAAGAGATAGGAGGCATACTTGTTCAAAATCCTTAACATTAGCAAAATCCTAACCCATTGAAGCAAAGACGGTTGTCAATGAGGACATCGACCAAGCTAAAGAGGAGGGTATATGTAGGAGCTACTGATGTGGGCATCATTAGACTTAGGCTATTGTTTATTAGGCATAGTTTATTTTATCATTTACTAAAGCCTAAGTCTTAAGTCTAAGTTAGAATGTGTGTTCTAGACTAGGTGTTAGTTTTACTTATTTAATTAAGTCCCAAGTCTAGGTGTGATTTAATAATATCTTATTCCAACTTGTAAATGTTGGCACATTTGGATGACATAAGTCTTTGGGTAAGATTAGTCTTCTTGTTAGAGTTAGCAAGATCTATTAGTTAGCATCTTAGCTTAACTATAGCTTTTGGTTAAGCATCTTCTTATTTTAGAAGATTATGGTTGTTAAATGTATTATTTAAAGCACCTTATGTGAATAATATTGATTAGTGTATTTTTAATTCAGTTTCCTCATCACTGGTATCAGAGCCTGTGATCAGGCTTGTGCTAGTTAGGCTCCTAGTTTGTCTAGGAAGCTCTAGTTTGCATAGGATTAGATTCATAATTCTTTTGCAAATTCTCCTCAAATTTTCTTAGTCTAGGTTCCAAGTTGGCCCAGTGAGAGTTTTGTTCAATCAATTGGACTCTATGCATTACGTTTGGTGAAAATTGAGTTAGTTTTTATCAAGTAATAGCCTTGCAATAGTTAACTCCATGTTCAAATTAAAATTAATATTAATATTAATATTAATATTTTATTTAAATATTAATATTTATTTTTTTAAGCTAAAGTCTTCACCTTAGTTTATAAAAATCGGGCGCCCACCATCCGATCAACTGATGATCGCTCTGATTCCGTCGACTGCCCTCAGCTTGCCGACCTCGGCCATTGTCGATCGGTTGATGTCAGGCGAGCCTTCCTCGGTGTCGACCACCAACTGATAGGCCCTTCTGACCACTAGCTAGTCGACGACCAACAACCGGTGGCCAAGCACGCCCGACGATCGACAAGCGGCCTGGTCACGTGCTGACCGAACCCTGATCCAACTGACGACCATCTTCTCCGACGCTTAACCAATTCCTGGTGCTCCTTTCTCCGACTCTGCTGACTAGGAACACTATTTGTCGACAACGATTACACCTAGCTACCAACAAGTCAAGCAAGCTATTTTTCAATCGATCAATGAATCCCGACGAGGTGCAATTATTTTCGATGCACTTTGCATTTCCGATGAACACCGCTAGATGATGCTCTTTCCTTCGATGATTTCGACACAGCCAAAGCATATGAAGCCAACATCTTTGCAGCTTTTCATGTACCGATGACACAACCCTATCGATCTTCATTCCGATGATCTTCCTATGTTTACCAGTGGATCTCCGCGTTCCTCGCCATATTTCTTCATTTTCTGATAGCCCCCTGCTCATTCCAACAAACTCACAGTGGCTTTAGTTGATCTTCGTCCTGTTTTCGATGTTGATTCCTCGCTTTGCACCATTTCTCGGTGAGCCTTGAAAGTTTCGACGTCCTCTCGTGATTTTCGACGACTTGCAAGTCTTCTTCGACGAACCCACGTGCTTCAGTCTTTTTCGATGATCGCACTATCTTTTTCGATGACAAATGGCATCGCGTAGCCTTTTATGCTTGAATTCATTAGTCCCACATGCGGGAAAAGAACATTTTTTGTTGTTTTTAATTATTTGCACATAGGAAAGAGGGTAGTCATCTACTGCTAGCGGATGTTTGATGCCCTTGGGACTGTCCTGATTGGATCAATGTGCCACTAACACGTGTGACAACTTCATGACTGGTTGTTGATTAGGGTTAATTGTGGTTAAAATTAACCCATTTTGGGTTTACGCAAGATAAATCCCACATCCATCATGTGGGTGCTCCTGTCTTCTTCAAAATGTGTAGAGCGCCTATTAAACAATAGCTAGCCCCTGTGGGCTGGCTAGTGCACTATTCCATGCTTCGTTGACTATTGATATTAGACTTGTGCGATTGTGCGCTGACTTTGGACTTGCTTGTCCTGCGTGGACGACGTTGACTGTGTAACTCGTTGACTTGGCCATTCAAAGCACAAAGATTTTTTGCTCACATTTAAGCAAAATTATCAAATTTTTTGCCCTAAACAACTATTTTTAATTTTTTTTTTATCATCCTACCTAAGTCAAATTGTACATCTACTTGGTAGCAGCATTAATTTTTTTTTGTTTGGGTATAAATATCAAATTTCCAAGAGAAATTTCATTATAATTGGCATAAATTGTAAGCCTTCTTGTTTTTATCTTTTGAAGGCAATTGTACTCACATTTTTTTTGCTTAGATTTGGCTTACACTAGATCCCAAATGGCATCTGATTTAGTTTACCAAATGCTTTCCTTGGTGGAAACTATTAGGCAACTGGTCAACAAAGTGGACGATCTTTCATTTCGTTATGCTCTTGAAGAAAAAACCACAAAAGATGCTAAAGCCCATACAAAATGTGAAGTCAAGTTGTATGATGGGTCTTGGAACCCCGATGTATTGAATAACTGGATCATGGACATGAAAACCTGGTTTGCATATACAAAAGTTTTTGTCAATGATCAAGTTCCTTTTGCTAAACTCAAATTGAGTGGGTTAGCAAAACTAGTCATCATGGATAGACAAAAAGACCAAAATCCCATTACCATTTGGGAATAATTGGTCCAAGCATTGAAGGATTCATTTTATCCTTTTGATTATGCCAGATAATTGAGAGTCAAATGGTGTAGATTACGCCAAACTTCTAATATGTCTGTGCAGGAATATGTCTCTTCTTTCAACAGGTTACACATTTTGCTTCGTGTAAAATATCCTGCAGATGAATTGATTGTAAAATTTACAAGTGGCCTTCAAGAGCACTTGTATAGGGAGCTCAAATATACTCCCTTGGAAACAATTGATGTGGCCTTCAACCATGCACAACTGGCCGAAGAGAAGTTCACCACTCGGGCACAAGGAGCTTCTCGCTCTTCAAATCAGTAGTAGTATTCCAAGGCCAATATGCCTTCCAATTATTCTCCTTCTTCTTCTCCTAGTTCTTCATCTTCCTCCTCTTCTCACACTTCTTATAATGCAAGGAAATATTGTAGTCATTGTAAAAGACAAAGACACTTAGAATCTGAGTGTTTTAGGAAATAGAACTTACTTGTACAACCTATAATGGAGGAACCCCAAAAGGCTCCCATTGTGGTTATGGGAGAAGGGAGAGCATATGATGAATTGAGAGGTAAAATGAACAATGTTACACTGTTGCATCAAAAAGGTGGTTGTGATCGTTTGTTTGTCACCAAAACCCACCTCACTCATGACTTCTTTGTGGATTGTATTATCGATAATGGATCGCAAACAAATTTGATTGCACAATCTGTTGTTGATAGGCTCAATTTGCCTATGGAACCGCATCCTCGTCCATATCCATTGGGATGGAAGGATACAGATTCTAACTCATACATCACAAAGACTTGCACTGTGTCATTTGCTTTTGGGTCTCATTATGTGGATAGAGTCACCTGTGATGTGACTCCCATGGACTATTGTGGTCTTATTCTTGGCCAGCCCTATCAATTTGATAAAAGGGCTATTTATGATGCATACCATCAAACCTACACTTTGCATCATAAGCATAGGCAATTTTGTTTTCATTCCCAACCACAAACCACAATTATGCCTTGTTGTTATCTACCAGAGAAGATAGCCTTAGTCTTCAATAGACCTCATGACACACTTGCTTTCGTTGCACCGCCTCCTCCCAAGGTGGCGTTTTCACCATATTCCACTGCATTGCCTCCTCCTACGAAGGCGAGTTCTTTATCGACATCTCCTCTTGCTGCTCCTGCTCTTCTTCCTCCTGTTTTAGAGCGACTTTCTTCATTGCCATCTTCATCGGTTCCTGTTCTACCACACACTTCATCGGCTCCGCAACTAACTTTTGGTGCTTCATCCTTGCCCCATAGAGATCCTACACAGATTGGTGACTGAGATGTACCACGACATTCCACTCCAGCATCAACTACGACTCGTGGCCTCTATGACCTTGTTCAAAATCTCAGTCAACTTTGTTTTCAGCGTGCAATATCTCACCCTCTCACCCCTATTGTAAAAGCATTGGAGTCCAATGCTTCTATGGTGGAGAGGGATGATGTGGACATCATTAGACTTAGGCTATTGTTTATTAGGCTTAGTTTATTTTATCATTTACTAAAGCCTAAGTCTTAAGTCTAAGTTAGAATGTGTGTTCTAGACTAGGTGTTAGCTTTTACTTATTTAATTAAGTCCTAAGTCTAGGTGTGATTTAATAATATCTTATTCCAACTTGTAAATGTCGGCACATTTGGACGACATAAGTCTTTGGGTAATATTAGTCTTCTTGTTAGAGTTAGCAAGATCTATTAGTTAGCATCTTAGCTTAACTATAGCTTTTGGTTAAGCATCTTCTTATTTTAGAAGATTATGGTTGTTAAATGTATTATTTAAAGCACCTTATTGAAAAACATTGATTAGTGTATTTTTAATTCAGTAAAATGTGCACAAGTTTTGTAATGTAAATAAAATGTAAATTCAAATGTAAATGAGAGCCAAAGAAAAAGAAATTGTAAAGTCAAATGAAATGCAAGTAAAATGTCAGTTTGATTATATGACGTTAGAAAGGATGATGCCATGAGATTAATATATTAGATTTGTAATGTGTACAACTAGTGCCTTAGATGCATAACAAGATGCGGGTAGTTATATGCATTTTTATTAGATGATGTCATGAGATTAATATATTAGATTTGTAATGTATGCAACTAAGGTCTTAGTTGCATAACGATAAGTGGGTAGTTATGTGGTGAGGTGTCCAAGCATAAACGAACCCCCATTCATCTTTTGATATGCATAGATAATCATTGGGAGTCATTGGTAAGCGAGTGATACGAGAGAGCATAGTATGAGGATTCCAAGATTGTCCTGTGAGTGAGCATTATGTGTACTACAAGTGTAGATGCTCTTGCAATTCTACTGTTGTACTGGTAATGACAATGCAATAGCTTTCCATTTCCATTTGTGTGTGCATCTCTGTATGAGAGGTGTTGCAATAGGTTGTTAAGTTGTATGTGCCAAGTTCTACATGTGTAGGTTGTAGGTAGGAGTTACAGTCTAGAATAATTGTACGAGAGTCATCATACAAGTGTTATAGTCAGTGTCGTAAGAAGGACATCACAAGTGCCATACAAGGAAGGTGTCATAGTTGTTGTACAAAGACGTTGTCGATAGGTGTAAAACTATGGGAAGATTGTTGTTAGATTGGATTATAATTATGTCGTACAAGTGTTGATAATGTTAAATAGTTGGACCAACAATGACTGTAGCCTTAGTTGGATTCCAAAATTTGTTATTCCAATTGTTCCTCCAATTGTTGGAATACTCACCTCCATGCTACAAACTTGCAATGAAATGGTTAGACCGTATGCAAGAATGAATTTCTTAGCATACATGATTCAGTGGTTAGCCACAAGACTGGAGAAGTTTCAGGAGAAGAATGTGGTATAGGCTAACCAGTTGAGGAAGATGAAAGCCTGACTTTGATAGGTGCAGGAGGATGCCAAAGAAAAACTGATAAGATTGAGGAGAAGATCAAGACATAGGAGAAGGATCAATTGATCGAGCAATTGAAATCATAATGTGTAATGAGAGAGTAGTTATTAGAGGTGAAAACTTATGAGGTCAATCACCACGATCAACTGATAGTTGAGAAGGATGAGCAGTTGGTGATGGCAACAAGGAGAGAGGCTGAAGTTGCACAAAGGGAGGCCAAATTGAAGGCTAGACTGGCATAAGTCGAGCAAAAATCCAATCATTATGGTGTGCAATGGGCTTGATACCAAACTTATGCCAAGAGACTAAAAGGAGAAACAAAGGCCTTGAAACTACAAATTCAAGAGCTTGGAGGCATACCTGTTCCTAAAATTTAACATCAACATAACCCAAGTCCCCAGGAGCAAAAGCAGTCGATGACAAGGACGCCAACAAATTTAAAGAGGAGAACAGATATAGGAGCCAATTAAGACTGGGCAAAGTAGTGTACATAGTAGTAGCAATAAGTATGAATGTACACACATTAAATGTAAATATAAACGTAAATGTGATGCAATTTTGTAGTGTTGGACGTCATTGTTTGATTAATTGAAATTGTAAAGTGCAACTAATGTGTGTAATGCATATACGAATGGGAAAGTAGTCATGTGTGAGGTGTCTTGGGCGACAGTTGTTAGCAACTATTAGACCCCAAAGTTAAATAGGACCCCCATTCATTTGTGCCATATGATGACACTAGGAGAGTACGAGAGAACATCTAGGTTGGTATAGTTTGTGTATATGCATTGTATTGCCAAGGCAGATGTTTTGTAATGTATATGTCGTACATGATGAGTAATACAATGATGATTCATCCATCATTTGTGTGACGTGTTCTATGTGCTATTGTTATTGTTGGCAATCTAGTAGATTGTGTATGCATGAAGTTTTCTGTGCAAGTGTGGAAGAGTTGCAACCAGACCATTGTACAAGGAAGTTACATTCCAAAGCATTGTATAAGAGTTGTACAAGTGGAGTAGTTGGAAACGCCATACAAGTGGATTGTAGAGTGTCATTCAAGTGAGGGAACTTCCGTACAAGTCACTTGTTGAGTGTCGTACAAGTGAGGGAACTGCCATACAAGTCACTTGTTGAGTGTCATACAAGTGAGGGAACTGCCATACAAGTCACTTGTTGAGTGTCGTACAAGTGAGGACCAAACTTGTCGTACAAGTGGAACAGTTGATTGCCATACAAGTGCATTGTCATTTGGGTTGTTGTACAAGTGCATGATGAGCCATTGTGAAATTGCTTGACCTCTAAATATATCATTTTGTTCCTCCACTATTGGGATAGTCACCACCGTGCTACATTCTCAACAATATAATCTACTTCATCTTTATTGGTTACCACCACTCTTGTTAGCTTTGTCTCTTTGGCATCCACCTTAGTCATGCTTAATCCTATACCACATGAAGGGTTGAATGGTCTAGTGATAAGTTGCCAATGCATAAAAAGGAGGTAGATGTTGGTCGTCAAATAAGTCTTGATTCTTGAGGATTATTATGTTTTGTTATATACTTGAATAATAAAGAAATAAATGACATGATATATGTAATTGATTATTGTTGTTATCGAGACGTCAATTTTTTCCTCATTTTTTTACATACAAGGTTGGAGTAAGTAAAGCAATTGACCTCCACACCTTCCCTCTATGACTATATGTATACTAGACAAAATCTTATTGATAATGCAATTACTCTCTTGAGTTCTCTGATTTATAGTTGTATTTATTTGGTACATAAAACAAGACCAATCTGCTTGTTGTGGTGCAGTGGTAAATGCCCTAGGTGTTGGTAGAGGCCGACCCAGGTTCCATTCCCCTTGTCTTCATCCTGCAGATATATGGTATAGTTAGGAATGTCCTATGTGTTGGTAGAGGCCGACAAGGCTCCATTCCTCCTATGCCCAACCTGTTGAAAGTGGCACCTCGAAAGGGGTGTTTTCCACTATAAATTAGTTTTTAACCCAGGTGTTGTAGGTGAGTTGGAGAGGAGAGGGCAATCCTCCAAGGGAGGTCCCAGGTTCAAATCTCCACCCTACCAAAAAGCTGAATTGGGTATCCAAAATCCAATTGACAATGTTGGTGCGGGTAGGGTCGGGTGCGACTCCCGGGTGACTTTGACGATGTAGAACCCCCTGTTCGTGGTCTCTCAGACCAAGGCGGCTCCACAAGGGGTTTTTCGCTTTAAAAAAAAAAAAAAAAACAAGACCTATGCCTTGATATATATTTCTTGTGTACTTGCATATGTTTCCATGACTTGAGGTTTCCATTGCATTGCATTTTTGTTGTATTGTTTGGTTGGTAACCTTTCTTTGCGTTTTACACGTATCATCCAATCAAAGTGACAAATTTTGTATAACCAATCCCTTCATCCTAAGTTTATATGACAATGTATAAGTTTAGCAAGTCGACGCAAAAAGTGTACTCATTGACAAATAGAAAGCCATGAGTAATCCAAATGACTTTTGAGATATGGAACAAGAACTAATGTAAACATGATGAATATAATCATATTCAGAGCATATACACAAAATTAGGCCTCATAAGCAAGGTCTTTGCCTAGATATCATATTTATTTCCTAGTCTATGAGCCTTAGGAATAAACAATCAATGTCCTGCAAGAGTAAGACTTCCACTTAGAAATTTTATTCAAATGTATTAGTTTAGCAAGTCCACGCAAAAAGTGTGCTCATTGACAAATAGAAAGCCATGAGTAATTCAAATGACTTTTGAGATATGCAGCAAGTACTGATGTAACATGATGAATACAATCATATTTAGAGCATATATGCAAAATTAGGCCTCATAAGCAAGGTCTTTGCCTAGATAGCATATTTATTTCCTAGTTTATGAGCCTTAGGAATAAACAATCAATGTCCCACAAGAGTAAGACTTCCACTTAAAAATTTTCTTCACAATTGTTTTTATGTCCATTTATTAAAGTATATGCTGGATAAAACTGAAGGGGACTTAAAATATTATAAGACATTTGACGCCTATGGATCTCACTTCATAAATGCTAGTGGCATAGATGTAAATATAAACATACTTATTGCCTCATATACATAATTCATATTTTTCTTTAACTTGTTCTTAATGCATACATCTACATGTAGGCTTTTTATACTTACTTTGATGATATGGTAATTTTCTAACTAAATTTGTTTGTGTTGTAGTCACTCTGAACACATGCATTCTCAATGCTATACAAGAGAGTTTCTTCATGAATGGATTCAGAGGGATTTTTTTATTTTGGTTTAAATGGGTTGAAACTGACACCATCTATATTACAACTATTTTAACAAATCACATTATTGTGTTATTACAACAAGCCACATTATCATGGGTCATCCGAGTGCGATAACGCCCATCACAATGCATGGATTTGAACTTGGGCTGCATTCATAAAATTTCCCATTTACCATTGCTCCATTGTCCCTTAAACGATTGAAAGGGCATTTTATACATATAAGTTTGTGATGTTTATTGTTTTTTTGAATAAGCTAAAAATTTAAGTTTACATGGGTTTTTATGAGGGGTCCCTCTCCCCTTGTACCAGGGTTTGAACTTGGGTATCTCAATGAAAACCCAAGAACTTACCGCTACAATATCCCTCACAGGTCTTTGTGATGTTTATTGTTTTTTTTTAATTGGCTATATGGGAATGAAACGGGCCCCACCCGTATTACATCATCACCACATAGTGGTATCACAACAAAGCTCAGATATTATCCGTGTATCGATTGACAAGATTTGAACCTGGGTCTCCTCTGTTAATGTTAATGAATCTAACCGGTTGAGCTAATGCCATTTTATTTTGTGATGTTTATTGTTGTTCATGCTTAGATTTCTTTTTTATTGTAAAATGCACATGCACACTCATTCATTTGCCCATTCTACAGAATATGGGAATAAATTTTCAATGTACTTCAGAGTGTTAACTATCATAAGACATACACATTATAGATTTAAAAGCTCAGGGAGCAGTTTCATCTTTATAAATGTTATCCTGATTTTTCTTATAGGCCACAACTAATTAGTGTATTACCTACTATTTTAATGCATTAACAACATTTATTTAAACAAGGACACGCTGAGATGCAATCTCCAAAATCCATATTTGTTTGCTATGGGAATATAGTTCTTCTTGTAGTATTTGTCTGCACACAACAATGATCTAAAGCAACAAACTTCCTGGCTTATTCTAAATGATTCTTTCACTGGTTAAAAAAACTTCAAAGGGGTATTAACATATTACAATACCGATAGTTCCAATAGAGAACCTTTTAATTTTTTTAATAAATTAACATGCATTTTTTTTTTCTTGTGATCGAGAACCCTTTAACATAAATTTTCGTTCAAGTATGTTGTTGGTTAAATCATTTTCCCTCACACATGCTGCCATAGAAAACGAAGATGGCAAATACAATTTAAAAGCAATAATTTTCATTAGAAAAGAATGTGAAACCAGAACGTCCGGTATACGATGCTGAATTATTTTTGAACAGCAAAGGTACAGTGTGAAATTGCACGAGTCTTTCTTGCAGTTCTTAGCAGAAGTACACTCACACATATAGACTTACTGCAGCATTAAATTTGGCAATGAAATGGTATATTATATCATTAAATATCAGTTAGTATAATCCCAATAATACATGCACTGCAACTAGTCAAACATGTTTATGAAGAATCCAAAATATTCACCCTACACACAACCAGAAGAAACTGAATTGATAAGATTCTTCCACTTTTCATGTCCAGATCCATTATATCAATGAGAGGCCTTCAACTTTCCAACCCCGAATTTTACAATGTACCTTGGCAAGTGAAGCCATGTAATCACCAGAACTATACAGAGACAAAGCAACAAGACTTGTGTGAGTTCTCTGTCCTGTCACGTCCCATGCCAAATACATATAAAAGCCAAAAAAATAAAAAAATAAAGGTAGGTTTCCTTGGTGCTCAAACCAGTACAGTGCAAGGTTCACAGCAAATAGGCAAAATAATGTCAGTCTATTTTGATGAAATCTGTTACCCCAGCCCCTTTGTTTTCTAGATTTTATAAGTAAAATGGTAATTTATATTAACTTGTGGGCAATGCGAAAAAGTACATTTTATCCTTTTTGACATATTTGTTTGTTTTGTACCAGATACATTTAGAAAATCTTGAAACATGACTATGTAACAGACTTTCTTTCATGATCTCTTTGCTTTTACTATTTTAAAGCAAAAGAACCAAACAACTTGCTAGTGCTCATATGTATCGTTAGCGTTTTCTAGCCTCTTGCAGAAGACTAAATGGAACTCTACCATTCTACAAACCTTATAAAATTAAAATCTTTGAAAACTATTGGGGAAACAAACAACAGGGTTTTGCTATGCCATGGCCTCCCCTTGGAAGACAACTGGATTGCTGCAATCATGCCACATGTACCTGCCCCACACCTACTCTATATTTTGCATCATAAATGTAGAAATATTCCATTTCTTGGGAAACAATGTTGCCACTTCTAATCTCAACACCACATAATTCTCAATCTTGCAACGCTGTAATCAACCTTACGTTATCAGAAGCACCAATCAACTTTCTTCAAACTATGTAGTTTCTCTATTCAAAGTCTTTAAAACAACACATATATAATTAACAATAGAGATATAACAAAGAAAATAAATAAAGTTGGGCAAACAACACAAGCACCTGAAGGCACAACACACTTCCTACTCTAAACATAACATGCTTGAAGAAAAGAGTGTTGTTAGTAGGTTCGGGAACATCAGGTAATTTAAAATTAAAATAATATTAATCTGCACCCACTCACAACTTAAGAAGACACAATTTAGAGTTTCTACCTGCACTGAACCATTTTCCATGGTGTTATGAATCACATATGGGGCTAGATGACTTAATTTTCATCTTCCATGAATAGTTTATATAGTGACCATCATATAGGGAATATTTTTTACCTTGCTGTAAATCTTTTTTCTTTGGGTGGGGGGAAGGTTGGGGGGCAAACGCCTCTTATCTACTCTACACTTCTCATATAAACCCAGTTCGCCTATATTTCCATTTCTTCCAAACAATAGAGGAACCTTCCATAACTCTTTGTCACCCAGCCTAGCCTTTATGGAATGAGAAATTTATATTAAACCATGTGGTATAGAATTTTTTTTTAGAAATAACCAATAACAAAATAGAGGAACCTCCCATAACTCTTTGTCACCCAGCCTAGCCTTCATGGAATGAGAAATTTATATTAAACCATACGGTATAGAAAAAAATAAAGAAATAACCAATAACAAAAATATCTCTATCGATAATCAAATGGCATGAGATGGACTGGTTAAATATTTCTACTTTCAAGGAGGAGACCTAGGTTTGAATCTTATTGGGCCATGCATGCACAATTGCCAAAATGTTGTTGTAATAACTGTTGTCACATTTTGCACGGGGTGCAATGTTTTCAATTTTTGTAAGAGAGCTGCTCTTCCTTCTCCCCCCTTTCTCTCTGTTCCCTACATTCTCATTCTTCTCAAAATTGACAGCACTTGCCCTGAAAAATGGCTAAGTGTCAGGGCATGCTGAGGTGTTCGGGATTTTGCGGGCCATAAACAGGGGCGATAAAATGGACAAAATGAGCCCTGGATATTTTATTATTGCAGATCTTCTCGCAAGCTTTCCAACGATATATTATAATAGGCGATCGGGTCAGCGGATCAAAAGTTATGGCCCCGGGAAGCTGAACCAGGAAACCCAGTTTTTGGTGCGAAGTGCGCACTTCGCCCAGTTTTGGTGCGAAGTCCGACTTCGCCCCTCTTTCTGGGCGCACCTTGTAACTGGCAGGCTGGCAGGCTGACAAAGAAGAATGATAACTGCCGGAGCAGGTCCGTACAGCGGCAGACACCAGTGTTCACCTGTGCGCAGCCCGACTTTTCAGCAGAGCCGGAATGCGCCCTTGACAGGTGTACAGTAGGGGAACAAACCCGGAATTTGACCAAGGCGTGAAGGCCTTCCCAACTGCACTGTTTTCTGCCCACGCATCCCAAGGAGCTCCGATCCCAAGCGAAGATAGATAGACTGCCCTTCAAGGCAGACATGTGTCACACAGCATAACCCATCATACGACAAGTGTCCAGCTTCGGGATTTGAACCAAGACTGCCGACCAAAAGGGATAAGTATGGGCTGCACCGCCTGTGTCAGCTGCCTCATTTAAAGCTGATCTGAGTTTCCACCTGCCTCAGCTACCCGCATTTCTGTCAATATAAAGTTCTACCCAACGCGCTGCCACGTGGCTGTTCAACCTTCAGGAGACCATGCCGAGAGTACAGTCCAGCCCGACAGATGTCAGCATCAGCAGTTCCGCGGCTGCTTTTGTCAGCTAATGTTTGACTGGGACTTTGTGCCCATTAATGTAACGGGGGAACTTTGGGCTATAAATAGCCACCACGTTTTCATTGTAAGGGGTGGAAGGGGAATGTTTGTTAGGGAACTACTGTGCTTATTGTAACCGTGCTTCTGCTTATGAATACAATCTGTATTCCCGGTTCCGTTCTACTTGTCTTTATTCTTTTATGCTGTCTTTCATTATATGCCTTAGGCCCACCTGTGTCGCGGCTCATTGATTCATTTCGGCATTTGGCGATCAGGTTCCTCTAGCATTGCTTGTTTAAAGCACCTTCTGTACTTCATTAATTTAAAGCATTCATATAATAGATCTGGTAGCAGTTCCATCAGTTATGTGTGACGTTGCTGGCCCGTATCTGGTGATTGATGCGATCCCCTGCTGTTAGTTCCTTGTAGGGAATGTTTGCTAGGGAGCCATTGAAGCTGTGCGGTTAAACTCTCTGCCTAACACATATACCTGGCTCTGACATCTCTAGGTTTACTTTCTACCCCTGTCAGTGTAAGTATCTGGTGATTGATACGATCCCCTGCTGTTAGTTCCTTGTAGGGAATGTTTGCTAGGGAGCTATTGAAGCTGTGCATACGCTGCTGGTGTATCGGAAGTACGCCTAGGTTTTGCAGTTCCTTGTCATGATCTGTGTTTGTATGCAGTAAGTAGCGGTGATTGGTGTGTTCCCGTACTGTTAGTTCCCCCCACCAACCTTTGGACATATTTGTAATCTCTTTCTGTACATTTGTCCCTTTCAGTCTTTTATTTCTTTCCTGTTCCCTTTAGCTTAAATTAGAAGCCCCCCCCCCAAAAGGAGCCGGCCTTCTCCGGAGATTGGCCCGGAAGGCATCCCTTCCTTCCGGCCTTTCAATGTTGGTTCGCGGGTCCAGGGCGCAATAGCAGCAAATCCTTTCCTCGTGGCGGATTCGTGACCAACAGTTTTTGGCACGCCCGGTGGGACTCTTTGTCTCGCATTTGGAAGATCTCAAGCTCGTCCTTGTTCGGGCTGACAGTTTCTTTCCGAATGCTCGGTGGGACAAGGAGGTTTCTCACCCCCAAACAGAATTGAAGCACTGGTGTTCGCTTCATTGCTGTTCAAAATCAGAGCACCTGGCGACTCTGCACGAACAAATCCTCTGAGTCCAAGAGACCGGTCCTAACGCCTTCATTCAAGCAAGAAGGTGGCGAGCGAGGAGCCCGGGAAACCAGCCTGACTTTACGAAATTAATACCAACGCTCCAGGCGAGCGCGTTAGGCTGGCTGATTACCAAGCTCGCATAGACGAATCCGTGAGGCGCCCTTTTTTAAGCTGATAGAAGACACCCCGGAGGAATCAAGGTTTGGTGAGCAGCCTTGACCTCACAAGCGGAGAAATGAATGTTCACCTACAGTCTCCACCGTGGTGGTGTTGGCTCCAACCATCACCGCAACCGGTACCCGAAGAGGGCTCCCATCTGAAAAATCTCCTTGCCACATCGTCCATCAATTGTACGGGTACCGGCATGAATGACAATCTGCCACGTTGCACCATGTTCGCAACCTGGCAAGCTTTGGGAGGCCAGCCGGACTTCAAAGATCATTTGAAGTACAACCAGATCTGGTCCGGGCACTGCAGGTTTACCGGATAGGCAACCAAAGCTAGATTTGTGTCAGCGGCATGCCAATAATGCCGCAAAATTTTGTGTAAATAATCCGGCTATTATTCAAAGTTTTAGTTGTTTTTCTTATTTCAGTCTGTGCAGTGTTTTCTTTTTAAGTGTTCCGAGGAGGCAGTTGCCGGAGGTGGATCTGAAGAGCAGTTGCAGCGAGGGTGACTCTGTTGCCCAATGGATGAAGGCATGGATTCTTTGCGCCGAGGCGAGCTCGACACCCCGCGAGCCGCCAGAAATGTTGTCACATTTTGCACGGGGTGCAATGTTTTCAATTTTTGTAAGAGAGCTGCTCTTCCTTCTCCCCCCTTTTCTCTCTGTTCCCTACATTCTCATTCTTCTCAAAATTGACAACACTTGCCCTGAAAAATGGCTAAGTGTCAGGGCATGCTGAGGTGTTTAGGATTTTGCGGGCCATAAACAGGGGCGATAAAATGGACAAAATGAGCCCTGGATATTTTATTATTGCAGATCTTCTCGCAAGCTTTCCAACGATATATTATAATAGGCGATCGGGTCAGCGGATCAAAAGTTATGGCCCCGGGAAGCTGAACCAGGAAACCCAGTTTTTGGTGCGAAGTGCGCACTTCGCCCAGTTTTGGTGCGAAGTCCGACTTCGCCCCTCTTTCTGGGCGCACCTTGTAACTGGCAGGCTGGCAGGCTGACAAAGAAGAATGATAACTGCCGGAGCAGGTCCGTACAGCGGCAGACACCAGTGTTCACCTGTGCGCAGCCCGACTTTTCAGCAGAGCCGGAATGCGCCCTTGACAGGTGTACAGTAGGGGAACAAACCCGGAATTTGACCAAGGCGTGAAGGCCTTCCCAACTGCACTGTTTTCTGCCCACGCATCCCAAGGAGCTCCGATCCCAAGCGAAGATAGATAGACTGCCCTTCAAGGCAGACATGTGTCACACAGCATAACCCATCATACGACAAGTGTCCAGCTTCGGGATTTGAACCAAGACTGCCGACCAAAAGGGATAAGTATGGGCTGCACCGCCTGTGTCAGTAGCCTCATTCAAAGCTGATCTGAGTTTCCACCTGCCTCAGCTACCCACATTTCTGTCAATATAAAGTTCTACCCAACGCGCTGCCACGTGGCTGTTCAACCTTCAGGGAGACCATGCCGAGGGTACAGTCCAGCCCGACAGATGTCAGCATCAGCAGTTCCGCGGCTGCTTTTGTCAGCTAATGTTTGACTGGGACTTTGTGCCCATTAATGTAACGGGGGGAACTTTGGGCTATAAATAGCCACCACGTTTTCATTGTAAGGGGTGGAAGGGGAATGTTTGTTAGGGAACTACCGTGCTTCATCGTAACCGTGCTTCTGCTTATGAATACAATCTGTATGCCTGGTTCTGTTCTACTGTCTTTATTCTTTTATGCTGTTATATGCCTTAGGCCCACCTGTGTCACGGCTCGTTGATTCATTTCGGCATTTGGCGATCAGGTTCCTCTAGCATTGCTTGTTTAAAGCACCTTCTGTACTTCATTAATTTAAAGCATTCATATAATAGATCTGGTAGCAGTTCCATCAGTTATGTGTGACGTTGCTGGCCCGTATCTGGTGATTGATGCGATCCCCTGTTGTTAGTTCCTTGTAGGGAATGTTTGCTAGGGAGCCATTGAAGCCGTGCGGTTAAACTCTCTGCCTAACACATATACCTGGCTCTGACATCTCTAGGTTTACTTTCTACCCCTGTCAGTGTAAGTATCTGGTGATTGATACGATCCCCTGCTGTTAGTTCCTTGTAGGGAATGTTTGCTAGGGAGCTATTGAAGCTGTGCATACGCTGCTGGTGTATCGGAAGTACGCCTAGGTTTTGCAGTTCCTTGTCATGCTCTGTGTTTGTATGCAGTAAGTAGCGGTGATTGGTGTGTTCCCGTACTGTTAGTTCCCCCCACCAACCTTTGGACATATTTGTAATCTCTTTCTGTACATTTGTCCCTTTCAGTCTTTTATTTCTTTCCTGTTCCCTTTAGCTTAAATTAGAAGCCCCCCCCCCAAAAGGAGCCGGCCTTCTCCGGAGATCGGCCCGGAAGGCATCCCTTCCTTCCGGCCTTTCAATGTTGGTTCGCGGGTCCAGGGCGCAATAGCAGCAAATCCTTTCCTCGTGGCGGATTCGTGACCAACAATAACACTTTTGTTTGCTGAAATGCCATGATAACATGGTCATGATGTAATATGGGTGGGGCCCATTTCAATTCCATATGACCAATTTAATAATAATAATATAATATCTATGGATGTATATTTTAATTTGTTCTATTGGGAAAAGTGAATATTTATATCATGGTGGATGAAGGCCTAAATTAAACCAATACATTACCATTTAAATTTAAATTGAATCTATACATAACATGCAAAGTATTAGACAACAGATTGTCCATAAATAAAATGGCCAATTGGAGTCCAAATCTGATCCAAGCAAAGGAGGGGTCATTCGAGTCCTCAACAGCCATGGTGCCAACACTCCATAGATGTGCATGCAAGGGCAAGGCTTCGCATATAGGCACCCCCATAGATATTCACTCAACAACTCGCTGCCATGCTCTGACCTAGTGGCAAGACAATACCATGCATCGACGGCCATAGCGATGCCAACGCTCATAATGGATGTGATGCCAAAAACATGGCACCAGTGCCAAAGCATTAAGTAATGCTAAGTGCCAATGCCTACCACAACTCCAAACACTAGCATGTCATATGCAAAATCTCTACACGTTCAGCATCAACTGTTGTTGAATAACTAGCAAATCAAATTGCCAGATCATCTTGACGACGTAAGGGGACATAAGAACCATTTTGCAACTACCTTTCAGAACCCTTTTCTTATCTGTTCTAAAGGGGAACCGTTTGAGTTTCCAATTCGTTCTTGTAACTATAATCTACATGGTTATATATCAACAAGATTCCAACATAGTTTAGCTTCTTTTGGACGTTTGTTTATATCTTATAGGCGTCTTCTTTTCCAAATAGATCAAGATTAGGAACTCAGCACTTTAGTGTCCACCATTCATGTTATAGCCCAATGCCTCCAAACATGTAGTCTGTTGTCACATTTTGCACGGGGTGCAATGTCTTCAATGTTGTTTTGTAACAGTGCTGCTCTTCTTTTCCTCCTTCCGTTTTTCTCCCTTCTCTCCCTTTCCTTTTCTTTCCCATTCTCTTTCTCTCCCCCCTTTTTCCTTGGAGTTCCCCAGTTGATTTTCCAGCTTTCCAGCAGGTCTATCTGAAATTGGCTAAGTCTGGGTGCGAAGTGCGTACTTCGCCCAGTTTTGGTGCGAAGTGCGTACTTCGCCCAGTTTTGGTGCGAAGTGCGTACTTCGCCCAGTTTTGGTGCGAAGTGCGTACTTCGCCCCACCTTCTGGGCGCACCTTGCACCGGCAGACTGGCAGGTCAATGCAGAAAAAAGGTAAAATGCTGGAGCAGGTCCATATGGCGGCAGACACCAGTGTTCGCCTGTGCGCAGTTCGACTTCTCAACAGAGCCGGAATGCGCCCTTGACAGGTGTACAGTAGGGGAACAAACCCGGAATTTGACCAAGGCTTGAAGGCCTTCCCCGACTGCACTGATTTCTGCACGCATCCCAAGGAGCCCCGATCCCAAGCAAAGATGGATAGACTGCCCTCTAAGGCGAGGCATGTGTCACACAAAGATAACCCATCATTAGACAAGTGTTCAGCTCGGGATTTGAACCAAGACTGCCGACCAAAAGGGATAAGCATGGGCTGCCCGCACCGCCTGCGTTAATAGCCTCATTCAAAGCTGATCCGAGGTTTCACCGCTCCCGCCTACTAGCAAGCTTGCCGACTTGAAGAATTACCAAGCACTCCGCCACGTAGCTGTCCGCCTTCCAGGAAGACCATGCTCGCGGGTACGCACCCGATCCGACAAAAGGTCAGCATTTGCAGCTCTTTCGCCGCTTCTGTCAGCTCATGTTTGACCGGGACTCTGTGCCCATTAATGTAACGGGTGGGACTCGGGCTATAAAAGCCCATCCGAAATTCATTGTAAAGGGTGGAAGGGGAATGTTTGTTAGGGAACTACTGTGCTTATTGTAACCGTGCTTCCGCTTATGAATACAATCCGTATGCCCGGTTCTCGTTCTCATCGTCTTTATTCTTTTATGTCTGTCTTTCATTATATGCCTTAGGCCCACCCGTGTCGCTGCTCGTTAATTCACTTTGGCATTTGGCGATCAGGTTCCTCTAGCATTGCTTGCTTAAAGCACCATCTGTACTTCATTATTTAAAGCATTCATTATAAATTTGGTAGCAGTTCCATCAGTTGTGTGTGACGTTGTTGGCCCGTATCTGGTGATTGATGCGATCCCCTCGCCGTTAGTTCCTTGTAGGGAATGTTTGCTAGGGAGCCATTGAAGCCGTGCGGTTAAACTCTCTGCCTAACACATATACCTGGCTCTGACATCTCTAGGTTTACTTTCTACCCCTGTCAGTGTACGTATCTGGTGATTGATACGATCCCCTGCTGTTAGTTCCTTGTAGGGAATGTTTGCTAGGGAGCTATTGAAGCTGTGCATACGCTGCTGGTGTATCGGAAGTACGTCTAGGTTTTGCAGTTCCTTGTCATGCTCTGTGTTTGTATGCGGTAAGTAGCGGTGATTGGTGTGTTCCCGTCATGTTAGTTCCCCCCACCAACCTTTGGACATATTTGTATCTCTTTCTGTACATTTGTCTCTTTCCGTTCATTTATTTCTTTCCTGTTCCCTTTGGCTTAAATCCCCCCCCCAAAAGGAGCCGGCCTTCTCCGGAGATTGGCCCGGAAGGCATCTCTTCCTTCCGGCCTTTCATGCTGGTGGGCGAATCTGGGCGCATTAACCAAAAATCCTTTCCTCGTGGCGGATTCGTGACCAACAGTTTTTGGCACGCCCGGTGGGACGCTTGTCCCACGATTTAAAGAAAGAGTACCCATCGGGTTTCCACCTAGCGCAACAGTTCTTCTGACCCGCTCGGCGGAACACGGGTCCTACATCTGACGAGAGATTTTCTGATCAGTCTCCACCTGGCGCTGACAGTTCCTGAGCTCTTGGTGAGACAAGGAAGTTTCTCACCCCCGACAGAATCGAAGCACCGGTGTTCGCTTCATTGCTGTTCCAAATCTGAACACCTGGCGACTCTGCACGAACAAATGCTCTGAGTCTAGAAGACCGGTCCGGTCACCTTCATGCACACGAGAAGGTGGCAAACAAGAAATCCGAGAAGCCCGCCTGAGTTCTACGAACTAGACATCCACGCTCGAGGCGAGATACCCAGGCTGGCTGATCCGCGAGCTCGTTTCGACGAAGCCGAGGCTGAGATCCAAGAAGAGGCCGAAGCTGAGGTCGGAAGAGCCGAGTACGAAGTAGAAGAGGCCGAGGAAGAGGAAAATCTTGTATCCTCGGAAAGTACCGATACCGAGTACACAACCGACGGCGGAGAAGAAGAAGAAATGGCTGATCAACAGCCGAATGACGATGATCTCTTCCCGGCGGTGGACTCTACAGGGCCTTTGGCCCTGATCGGTCAGCAAGCTGTGCCCCCTGCCGCTTTAAAGTCTATTCCCACATACGACGGCTACGGTAAGACGGCGTACGAGCACATCCAGGACATCCTTGCCCTGGCCGCACTGCATACCATCACCGATGAAAGTGTGAAGACCTGTCACTGGCCCTTTCCCTGAGGGGAAAGCTTCTCTACTGGTGGAGATCGCTGCCAGAGGGATCCATCACTGGTTGGCCCCAGCTTGCCAGGAGGCTCGTAAAAGGATGCAACGAGTCTGCTGATCCTACCTCTCTACTGCATCAGTTCCAAGCAATCCAGAGGCATCCTCAAGAGGAGGTGTCTGATTTTAACATTAGGTTTGCGAGATCCTGGAAACGGGTACCTCGCGAACTTCGGCCTTCAGCCGGCATGGCTGCTCACTACTATCTGAGGTCCTTCAACTCAGACATATGCCTGCTGCTGAAGATCGCCCGAATTGACGAGTTCCCTGCACTGTACGAAGCTGCCCAGCAAGCTGAAGCTGACATTATCTCCATCGGCAGGCTTCCGTCCAGAGTGCAGGAGCCGATTCATCCCGACTTTCCAAGATCGCAGTATCCTTCTGCTTCTGGTGGTGTGCCGTCTACTTCAGGGCAGCAGCCCCAGCCGCAGTGGAATCCGGCGCCGGTCGTAACTCAATACGGCCCGCCTCAGTTGCATTACCCTCATCCGCCTCCTCCCGCTCCGCATTTTCCAGCGCTTCCTGCTCCCCCGCAGTATGCGTCTTATTCTAACCCTCCTCCATTGGCCGCTTTGCCTCCACCGGCACAGTTGCCGCCTCCCAACAGCAGCATCCAGAACACGATTCTACAAGAAGTGCGGGCTTTGGCCTCCGGATATCATGCCATGTCGAATGACATGACAGCTATGAAAAAGAAGCAGGCCCAAATGGACTTTGCTCCTAGAAGGGCGTATGCGCCGCCGGCATTAACAAAAGATAAAGCCCCAGAAAACCAACCGCAGAGGCGTCCGCCTCCGAGAAATGCTGCTATAGATGACCCACCTGGTCCTCCTGACCAGGTCAACTGGTGCACTACGTGCAATGACCCGCATTCGGAGGAAGATTGCACTTTGCACAAGCACTACATCCAGACCTTGGCCGGCAGCACTATAGAAGATGATGAGCTGTACATGATCTTGGACGGTGAGGCCAATTTTGCCCCGCCGGAAGAGAACCCAATGACGCCCGCCAAGGAAGAAAAGAAAGCCGCGGACACGGCTAAACCTTTGCGGTATACACGAGAAGAGAAAGACCGCAGCCCCACCGGGCTGCCACCGTACAAGCGGCCGTGGCCTTACACGGCCCGAGAGAAGGCATCCAAAGATAAAGCTCCCGCTAAACCTTCTCCAAGCAAAGACCGCTCGCTGTTCCAGCCTAAGCCTCCAAAGAAAGGCCCCAACTCCCGCTAAGCTCCCTGTACTTCAGCCCCCAGCCGAAACCAAAGAACAAGCCCAGGAGAAGCTGAGGTACCCGTCTCTGACCAAGAGACAGCGAGTTGAGGCCACCCAACAGTACCGGACCAAGTATGAACCAGCTAAACCAGCAGAAGGAGCTAGTACCTCGGGCTACAGCATTGTAGACGAGTTAAAGAAGACTCCTGCCAGAATCAGCATGTACGATGCCCTTCTGCTTCCAGGCCAGGTAGATCTGCTGCAAGAATCACTAAAAAACATGAAGAACGGCAAGCAGATGCAACCTGCTGTCCTGGTTCAACCTTTGACAGTCTCCGCCACTGGGAAGAACAGACCGCCACCCTTTTATCTGTCTTTGCGGATGCAAGGGCACATAGTTCACAACTGCATGGTGGATTCTGGTGCTTCCTCGACTGTGATGCCGAAGGCCGTCTGCGATGAGATCGGGATGGAATACACGCGGAGCAGCCAAGGTGTGCTTGCAATTAGACGGCACCCCTGTCAAGACACTTGGTGTCATAAAGGACATCCCTATCCGGCTGCACAAAGCTCTCGACATTGTGGTCATCCAAGAGGTCGTGATTGTTGACCTGGAGCCTTACTTCGGCATGTGTCTCTCTCGGGAGTTCACTGCGAAGTTGGGCGGGTACCTATCTCTAGACTACTCGCACATGGAAGTGCCTTTCAAAGGAAGGAGACTGAAAATTTTCAATGAGAAGCCTTCTCCTTTTCTAGTAGACAAGATACCCGGCGGAGAGATGGACTGCATGGTCCAGGTTGTCGAAGAAGAACCGGTGACAATAGAACCGACCGAGCAAGCTCTCGAAGTGCTACAACTAGAAGACGAGTTCTCGTTGCGGGATTTTAATGCCGTAATCGGGACGAGAGCGGGGCTGTTATTCCATTAAGCGGCCCGAGGAGCTTGACGTGTCCGTTGCGAAGGAGGTAGGACCTGCACCCGAAGAGCCGTGGAAGCTTTTCTTTGACGGCGCCCGTTGCAAGAATGGCGCCGGTGCAAGGGTCCTCCTGGTTTCTCCAACCGAAGTCCAGAGGGACTATGCCTACAGGCTGGCCTGGAGCTGTACTAACAATTCGGCGGAATACGAAGCCCTGTGCTTAGGTCTGCGAAAGGCGGAAAGGCTCGGAATCAAGCATCTCCAAATTTTCGGAGATTCAGAGTTAGTGTGTCATCAAGTTACGAATAAATGCGCGTCTAAGCATCACTATCTTAGAGCGTACCGCAATCGGGTCTGGGGACCTGATGGAATCGTTTGACTCATTGAACGTTAAGGCAATATCGCGTGAGAGAAACAAGCACGCGGCTATTCTGGCGTCTGTTGGAGCCAGGTACGTTCCGGCTGAAGACGTCGTCCAGAAACTGAAGCCGGTCCGCACCATTTACAGGCCTTCTGTGCTCGATAGGGATACCTTCGCGGGTATTCAGCTCGTGACGAGGAGATCGTCACATTCCTGGTTAACGAAGTGTGTGTAATCGAAGGTAGAGACCCTGATGACGAGCAATATGAGGGGTTGATACAGTTACGGAATAATCACGTCCCAAAAGGACTGATTACATTAGAAAGTCTCTTTGATCGAAATGACAGAGCAATATCCCACAGGATCAAAGTAGACCCGAGGCAGTATGCTGACCTGGAGCTCGAACCTGGTAAAACCATCAAGGTCGGAACAGACTGCACGTCGGAGGAGCTGGTGCAGATTAGATCACTGTGCCAGGAGTTCCCCGACATCGTGGCCTGGTGCTACGAAGATTTGAGGGGGTATGACAGATCCGTCATCCAGCATACCATCGAGCTAGAGGATGGCGCCAAGCCGTTCCGACAAAAGCAAAGGGCCGTAAATCCAAAGGTTGAGGCCATGATGAAGACCGAGCTCTTGAAGATGCTGGAGGCCAAGATCATCCACCCCATCAAACATTCATCCTGGGTCGCGAATCTGGTGCCCGCGAGGAAAAAGAATGGCGACATACGTCTCTGTGTCGACTTCAGAAACCTAAATCAGGCTTCCCTCCGGGACCACTATCCGCTTCCCCAAATCGACCAAATTTTGCATATCGTTGCTGGAGCCCAGAGATTTTCACTTTTAGATGGATTTTCCGGCTACAACCAGATTTGGGTCAAAGAAGAAGACCAGCATAAGACGGCGTTTACCACGAAGTGGGGGACGTTCGCCTATCAGCGCATGCCGTTTGGCTTATCCAATGCTGGTGCCACGTTCCAAAGGGCCATGGACCTGGCCTTCCGAGAGCTGCTCAACAAGATTATTGTCATCTATCTTGATGACATGACTGTTTTCTCTCACCGACGAGAAGATCATGTTTTGCACTGCGGCGGATGTTTGAAAGTTGTCGAGAATTCGGCATCTCTATAAACCCGAAGAAGTCCGTCTTCGCGGTAAAGGAAGGAAAGCTGTCGGGACATGTCATCTCCGAGGAAGGCCTCGCCATTGACCCCGACAGAGCGAAGCCCTCGTTCGCTTGCCAGCCCCCACTGATAAAAAAGGTCTGCAGTCCTTCTTCGGTCAGATTAACTTCGTGCGGAAGTTCATTCCGGATTTCGCACAGGTGATCAAGCCTATGGCCGAACTGTTGAAGAAAGATACACCTTACGAATGGACTGATGAGAGAGAGCAAGCTTTCGAGGAAATCAAGGCTCGAATTGCGCAAGCTCCGGTGTTGACAAACCCGGACTACTCCAAGGACTTCATCCTGTATGCAGTGGGAGAACCCGAAAGTTACGCTGCAGTCCTGACTCAGAAGGGAGACGACGGTGAGGAGCGCCCCATCGCGTTCCTAAGCCAAGTGATTCTGCCACACGAAGAGAAGTACAATTTTATAGAGCGGCAGGTCCATGCGGTCATGAAGTCCCTTCGAAAGCTCAGGCACTTTGTCTCCCAGAGTAAGACCACTGTCTTCGTGATTCACCCCGATGTTCGCAGTTTCATCTTGCAAGGGGAGCCGGGTCACAAGAGAGCGGGATGGATTGCCAAGATCCAGGAGTTTGATATCGAAGTACGGCCCACCAAGCTTATCAGAGGCCGAGCCTTGTGTCAGGAATTGGCCCGAAGCGCTGTAGCCGGCATCTCCGCCTGTAAGTGGGAGGACACAGCGACACGCGTCTACCTAGCCAACTCCTTATCGGAGGGGAGTGATTGGACAGATGAACTGGTGAGATACTTCTGCACCGGAAGATGTCCTGATCACCTGAACGCCTCACAACGAAGGAGATTTCGGTTAGGTGCATTAAGGTACACTCTTTGCCCCGAGGGGCTTTACTTCAAAAACATTGACGGCATCCTGTTGCGGTGCGTCATAAAATCTGACCAGCCTAGGATCCTCGGAGATTTTCATTCCGGGATGCCTGGGGGTCACCATTCTTCAAGGCCAACGGCCTTGAAAATAATAAGGGCTGGATACTATTGGCCCACTCTGTTCGCAGACGCGTATGCGGTCTGCGCCAAGTGTGATCAATGCCAGAGGTATGCTGGCCGAAACAGAAAAGCACCCCTGCCCCTTCAACCGATTCAAGCCGAAGCTCCGTTCCAGCAATGGGGTCCAGACTTCATTGGGGTGATTTCTCCTAACTCCTCCGCCGGCCACAAGTTTATTCTCACAACTATCGACTATTTCACACGGTGGACGGAGGCGATCCCGACCAAGAACGCCGACCAAGAAACGGTCATCAGGTTCATTGAGAGCCTGATTACCCGCTTGGGGTTCCGAGTCGATTGTGACGGACAACGGTCCGGGATTTGTAGGCGCCGTACTCACGGAGTACACCAGCGGCCTTGGCATCTATCACAAGATGTCTTCTAATTTCTACCCGCAGGGGAATGGCCTTGCCGAGTCTACTAACAAGAACCTCCCGAAAATTCTCCGGAGGACCATTGAAAAAAATAAGCGGACTTGGCACTTGCTCTCGAACCGGGCGCTATGGGCGGACCGAGTTGCGTTCAAGAAATCCCTCAAGACGTCCCCCTATGCACTCGTCTATGGCAAGCAAGCTGTTATGCCATCACACATTGAAATCCCCGCCTTGTGGATGATTGACGAAGACAGGAGCAGCGGAGACCCGGTAGACGACAGGTTGTGCCAACTCCTGCAGTTGGAAGAAGACAGAGAAAGTGCATACCAGGCCTTCGCCGATCACATTGCAGCCACTAAAGGCTGGTTTGCCAAAGGCACCACTGCCCGAGTTTTCGAAGTCGGGGACCTGGTGCTGAAGTGGGACTCATACAAGGCAAAACCGGGTAATCACGGAAAATTTGACGCTCTCTGGGAGGGCCCTTATCAGATTGCCCGGGTGAATCAGTTCAATGCCTACATACTTTCGGATATGGAGGGTCAGCTCCTCCCCATCCCCGTCAACGGGTTCCACTTGAAGCTTTATCGCTGTTGAAGGTGCCTGAGGGGCCCTTCCCTGTAAAAATTTTGCCTTGTGTTTTTATTTTTCCCCGCATGTATAGTTTCCAGTTTTAGCATTCAGTTTATTTTTCCTTCTTTGAGCTTAAATACGGCATGGGAGAGAAAGACAGACTTCGCAACAAAGTCTGTCGTTGCCCCGCAGGAGGGGCGAAGTTCGGCTATGCAGAGAAAGAAAGGAGAAAAAAGAGCAAAAAATCGACTAAGTGTTGGCCGAAGCCCGACTTCGCAGCGAAGCCTGACTTCGGCCCAGCCGAATTGCGAAGTTTGTCCGAGAAAAGCTGAAGCAGACTAAAGTCCGCACTGCGCAACCCTTCGTGCGAAGTACGCACTGCGCGCAAAGTTTGTGCGAAGTGCGAACTTCGCACCGAAGTCCGACTTCGGCCAGCGCCCGTGCGAAGTGCGCGCTGCGCTCAACACTTGGGCGAAGTGCGAACTTCGCGCGAAGTTCGCACTTCGCCTCAAGTTTCGGCCGAAGTCCGAACAAAGCGGCCGCGCCGTGCGAAGTCCATCTAAAGATCAAAGGCGGCAAAGACCCAGATCGCGCCCAAACCTTGGGCGCAGCTAAAACAGAGGTAGAACAGTTCAAGCACGCGCTTCGCGCGAAGTTCGTACTTCGCCCGTTTTGGTGCGAAGTGCGCACTTCGCCCAGTTTTGGTGCGAAGTTCGTACTTCGCCCGAAATTCGGGCGAAGTCCGACTTCGCCGGCGAGGTCGGGCCGTGCCCAACTTCGGGCGAAGTCCGGCTGCGCCTAGTTTTCCGGGCCAGTATTGGGACGCGGTTTAAAGAATAATAAAAAAAAAAAAAAATTTCAAAAACCCCAAGCTGGGCCCAGGGCGCGTTTGCACTTGTTTTAAATGTGGGTTTCCGCACCGAAGGTTTTGTCTTGATCAGCGTGCCCAAGTGGTGGCAGCAACGTCAACCATGGTGCAGTCCCCAACGCTGAGTTAATGATTGCACGTTTTTCAAGCGAAAACGCAACTAAAAAAGCAAGGGACGGCTGCCGGGCGCGTCTTTTCCTAAACGTTCTCTCGCGCGGCCACCAAGGGTTTTAACTCAGCCGACCTACCCCTCCTGCGTTGCATTAATGACGCTGTTTTTATCTAGAAAAGGGGGTCCGAATCATGCCAACATTCCAGATTGCGAGAGATTATTCCTCGGACAGTGCTAATTATTCTTCCGATAGCGAAATTTGTTGCGGATGACTCGAACTCGTCATTATTGCTGACTCGGAGAGATGGACAAGGGAAAAATGCTCGTGTCGGCGCAGATCCGACGCGACAGCGAACCGGGGGATTTGCCGCGGCCGGGGAGTTTTCAAAGGCGATCCTCCGCCCGAGAAAAAGTCAAAGGCCCGGACGAAGAAGGTACGAGCGTGGGCAATCCCCACCACCTCCGTTGAATTACCTGGCAAGATATGTGGACGGCTCGTTTTCCATGAGCCTAACTCAGCTGAGAGCGAATGTGGAGAGCTGGGTTGACAAGGTTTCGCCCTCCCATCATTTTGGAGCGGCGTACAAATCAAACCTCTTCGATTCATGTGCCCTCCTGTCCACCAATGCCCGGAGCTGATAGACTTAATTGTCAGACACTATAAACCAGCTTCCCGGCAAATCTGCAGTTCCAGCGGCAAACCCTTGTTCGCACTGCGCAGGGAGACTGTGCAGCCAGCTTTCGCCCCAGGGCTGGAGTACGACTCCGGCACCATCCTCAGAAAAATCAATTTGGGCGAACAAGCGGGACGTTTCACGCACACCAAGCGAATGAGGGATTTCCTCAATTCAGAGCTGAGCGCCCCGCTTCCAGCCGGACAATGGCCGACTGGCCCCATGCCTTTGGTAAAATTTCAGAGCAAGTATCTATATACCATCTTGGCATGGATCCTCGGCTGCGACTCCGATGAGCTGGTACACCCGTACCAGCTGGCGCTGGCAGAATGCCTCCTGTGTGGAGAATCTTACGAACCAGCGGCGCAGCGGAGTGGAAAACGCCCCATCTCTTTCGACTGGGCAGATCGGTCGGCTTACGCCATTCATTCCGATCTGTCGAAGATCCGAAGCGCCGATCAACCAATTTTCGTTTCGGTTCGTTCGGTCCGGCTCTGCTTGTACCATCTCGCACCCCCAAATGCCGATCCCGAACTCGAAGAAGGTTAACGAGAAGGGAGAACCCCGACCCGTCTATAACTCGGACGGATGACTTATACCGGAAAGGGTCCTACTACAAGTTCAACTTCAACTTTCTGGGATTCGTCATGTCAGTCTTCACCGAAAGTGAAATCCCCCGTCCCCCGAGAGAAATGACGAGTGCTTTGATAAATCAGAAGCTCGGGGACGTTTTCAGACTGACGCAGGGGATTGTGATCAGAATCTACGGATTCAAGGGCAAACCCTATTTGCTGCCCTATTGGTGCTCAGAGCATCTGTTCGGGATGGAAGTTGCCCGACAGATGGACTATGTGGAAGAAGAGTTCGGCCTAGGGAAGAAAAGAGGACAGATTTTTCAATATCCTCTTTCCCGGGCCAATGTTGAGATTATTGAGGTAGGACAACATGTCTACCTAGGGCAAGCGCTGTCCCGGATTGGCCTGGTTTTGCTGCCACAGCGCTGGAAGTATGACCCTCATGGAATAAGGGGAAAGTTTGCACATCTGTGCCCCCGGGACATAACCGAAGATAGATGCGACGTGGTCCATGTGGACCTTGACTGGGAGATTGAATTAATGGAAGCTTCTCCCCCTTGGCAGGATTTCTACTGCGAGGAGGTGACATATGACCCCAAGAGAAACCGGGACCATCACTTCTCATCTCCAGGGTTCAAAAAATTTATGTCCAAGATTGCAGGCCTTAACTGGTCTAAAGAAAAGATTATTGAATGCTGGAAAATGAGATGCCGCACGCAGCACGATAAATCCACAAGGAGAAACCTGGCCGTAGATGACGACTTCTCGGTTCTCTATGACCAGCATCATGACAGCTGGCGGCCGTTCGCATATCAAGGTTACGTTCCCCGAGGCCCCTTTGAGGATTATAAAAGTGGGTCTCCTCCCAAACAGTTGTACACTTCGGCAACTGCCAGCGCCGGCCCAGCAAGTACCCAGGCCGATCCAATGCAGTTCGTGGCTCCTAAGGCGGCGCCTGAAAAGGCGAAAAAGTTAGCCGAGGCAGCGCCCGAGGCACTTCCTCAGGCAAGAAAAGCACCAGCACCGCCAGAACGCAGACCGGTTGCGGCGGACCTTCGCAAGTCAAACCCCGGTACAAGTTTACCGTGGGAGCATCAGTGCCTGTTGCACTGCTTCGTCTCCTTCCCCTGATCCGACAGTTGTTCCAGAAGAGAAGAAGCGGAGGAGAGTTGAGAAAATCAGGCGACCTAGCTCGATAGTGCAGCGAGCCAGTCGCAGAGCCGCAGCCGCGTCCTGCCGCCGCAGAGGCAGTTCCTTTGGGCAGTCCCAAGCCAGCCGCCGAGACAATAAGAGAAGACATTCACCCGGCATCGGCTCAGGCGGAGCCCGCAGGTACGTTTGCTGTCCCTGTCTCTCTTGTCTCACCCAGTTCTACTTCTACTCAGTCCCCCGCTCAATCGGGGCGAGCCATGACCACATCCTCCCCCCCGTCTCCGCGTCCTTCTAGCGGTCCCCATTCTTTCGACCGGCTTGCTCGGAACCCTAACGTCTCTCTTTCTCCGAGCACAACTCCAAACCCTTCGCCCGAGGTTAGTGCCGAGGCTGTCCATTCACCATCACATCCTCCGCCTCAACCGCTTCAAACCCTCACAATCTCGGCCTCTCCCATTTCCGTTTCCCGGTCGCCCCCACAAGCGACCGATTCTTCCAAGGTCCGTCCGGTTCCTCCCGATCCCATCCCCCGCAGGAGAGACGTCTCGGCAGATCCCTAAGGCGGGGGAACCAGATTTTATGGACGACCTCCGAACTCGGATGACTTGCCCCCGGCAACGAGAGCCGTAGAGTATTCCGTCTCTTTCCGCCAAGACCCGAAGCGGAGGAGACATGAAGAGATAGCCGCCCGGCAAAACGCGCAAAGTATGATTTCGGAAGGAGAGTGATTACAACGGAGAAAATAATCCCAATAGTGAAGAAGCCTCTCCGAGAAATGACTAAGGCGGACTACGTGCTCCAGACAAAGGAGAAAAGCTTTGATGACATTGATAAACGATATGAGATTCAGACGATCATGCGCAAAGCTGACAATCTTTTTGTCAAGAGTCTGGAGGAGCAGGAAGAATTTTTTGCGTTGCAGGACAAAGTAAGGCAACTTGAAGAGGACCTATCTAGGTCCACTGAGCAGCTGGAAGCGGCGCGGCGAGAAACCGATGAATTCAAAGCCCAGCTAGCCGCTTCTCAGCAACAGGCCGCAACCGAAAAGAAAGCAGCCTCGGAGCAGATTTCTCAGCTCCAGGAGTCTTTGAAGCAGGCACAGTCGCAGCTTGCAGAAAAAACATCTCAAGCGGTTGTCTTTTCAAAGACAAAAGTTAAGGAAATGAGGGCTGGTTTGCTGAGGGAATGCAAGCCCCATACCTTTAAGGCGATGGCAGTCCCGGACTTCGCATCCGAGGATTCAAGAAGTTTCGCCGGGGAAAGCTTCGTGGTAGAGGAGGCCGAGCGCCGAGCAAAGCAATGGCCGGACCCGGCGATAAACCTTCGAGAGCGCGAGCGCGACGGCGTCCTTTTTTCCCCCGTGTCCTCATTCGCTGCAGAATGGGCAGGTGCAAGGGTGACCTTGCACAAATATTTTAGAAAAGTTGAAGAGGTGAGAGTGGCCAGACGAATGCTTGATGCATTCGGGCATGAAAAAGATATCTGTCTGGCCCCCTTTCACGCTCTTACAGAACTTGGGTGTCCAGGTTTTGTTGAGAATGGCGAGCTCCTTACCCTAGATCGGGTAAAGAGGAATTGGCAGTCCTTTGAAGCAGATCATGACTGAAATTGATAGCCGGACAGAGCCAATTCAAGACAGTCGAGTCACTCGGATGGTGTCCGGATATTCCAGGATCCGCTCCTATTTTCGGGAGTTAGAGAAAAGATACCTCACCATCGACCCGCACGCGGTCGCCGCTTTTCACGGAGCATTAGAAGACATAGCCGACCGCAAGCCATTCGAAGCGGAAGCCCGGCGCTCAGCCCAAGAGGCGTACACTCGCATGTGCGAGGCAGAAGCAGGAAATGGAGACCTTTCGGAAGGAGATACTGATGAGGCGACCGACAAAGATGAATCTGAAGAACGATTGCTGCAAGGAGAACAGTTAGAGCAAAAACAGGCAGGGGAGGCAAGTTCCTCTCGCACCCAAAGGATGAAGGCATGGATTCTTTGCGCCGAGGCGAGCTCGACACCCCGCGAGCCGCCAGAAATGTTGTCACATTTTTGCACGGGGTGCAATGTCTTCAATGTTGTTTTGTAACAGTGCTGCTCTTCTTTTCCTCCTTCCGTTTTTCTCGCTTCTCTACCTTTCCTTTTCTTTCCCATTCTCTTTCTCTCCCCCCTTTTTTCCATGGAGTTCCCCAGTTGATTTTCCAGCTTTCCAGCAGGTCTATCTGAAATTGGCTAAGTCTGGGTGCGAAGTTCGCACTTCGCCCAGTTTTGGTGCGAAGTGCGCACTTCGCCCAGTTTTGGTGCGAAGTGCGCACTTCGCCCGATTTTGGTGCGAAGTTCGCACTTCGCCCCACCTCCTGGGCGCACCTTGCACTGGCAGACTGACAGGTCAATGCAGAAAAAAGGTAAAATGCCGGAGCAGGTCCATATGGCGGCAGACACCAGTGTTCGCCTGTGCGCAGTTCGACTTCTCAACGGAGCGGGAATGCGCCCTTGACAGGTGTACAGTAGGGGAACAAACCCGGAATTTGACCAAGGCTTGAAGGCCTTCCCCCACTGCACTGATTTTTGCACGCATCCCAAGGAGCCCCGATCCCAAGCAAAGATGGATAGACTGCCCTCCAAGGCAGACATGTGTCACACAGCATAACCCATCATCTGACAAGTGTCCAGCTTCGGGATTTGAACCAAGACTTGCCGACCATAAAGGATAAGCATGGGTTGCACTGCCGACGCCAATAGCCTCATTCAAAGCTGATCTGAGGTTTCACCTGCTCCGACTACTAGCAAGCTCTGCCGACTTGAAGAATTACCCAGCACTCCGCCACGTAGCTGTCCAAATTCCAGGAAGACCATGCTGCGGGTACAGCCCAGTCCGACAAAAGGTCAGCATTTGCAGCTCTTTCGCCGCTTCTGTCAGCTCATGTTTGACTGGGACTCTGTGCCCATTAATGTAACAAGTGGGACTCGGGCTATAAAAGCCCATCTGAAATTCATTGTAAAGGGTGGAAGGGGAATGTTTGTTAGGGAACTACCGTGCTATCTGTAATCGTACTTACGCTTATAAATACAATCTGTATGCCGGTTCTGTTCTACTATCTTTATTCTTTTATGCTTGTCTTTCATTATATGCCTTAGGCCCACCCGTGTCGCTGCTCGTTAATTCACTTTGGCATTTGGCGATCAGGTTCCTCTAGCATTGCTTGCTTAAAGCACCTTCTGTACTTCATTATTTAAAGCATTCATTATAAATTTGGTAGCAGTTCCATCAATTGTGTGTGACGTTGCTGGCCCGTATCTGGTGATTGATGCGATCCCCTGCTTGTTAGTTCCTTGTAGGGAATGTTTGCTAGGGAGCCATTGAAGCTGTGCGGTTAAACTCTCTACCTAACACATACCTGGCTCTGACATCTCTAGGTTTACTTTCTACCCCTGTCAGTGTACGTATCTGGTGATTGATACGATCCCCTGCTGTTAGTTCCTTGTAGGGAATGTTTGCTAGGGAGCTATTGAAGCCGTGCATACGCTGCCTGGTGTATCGGAAGTACGCCTAGGTTTTGCAATTCCTTGTCATGCTCTGTGTTTGTATGCGATAAGTAGCGGTGATTGGTGTGTTCCCGTCATTGTTAGTTCCCCCCCACCAACCTTTGGACATATTTGTATCTCTTCTGTACATTTGTCTCTTTCCGTTCCTTTATTTCTTTCCTGTTCCCTTTAGCTTAAATCAACCCCCCCAAAAAGGAGCCGGCCTTCTCCGGAGATTGGCTCGGAAGGCATCTCTTCCTTCCGGCCTTTCATGCTGGTGGGCGAATCTGGGCGCATTAACCAAAAATCCTTTCCTCATGGCAGATTCGTAACCAACAGTAACCAACAGATACATAGAACGTTTGGCTGCTAGGGCAAAATCTGGTCCAAAATAATGGGCGTCCAGCTTCTAGGAATAAGATACTTGCCAAAATGCCCTCTCAAATGCAACGCTGCCCTCCTAAATGCTGAATCTCTGATTCTGAGTGCCAAAATAGACTCCCAAGATGGGACGTCCCTCCTCCTGGTGCTCCAATGACTGAAAATAATGATAAATCTCTGCTCTTTGCCCTCAAATGGCTGAATAAAGATCTGATCTCTCAAAATGGTGCAATAATACCCTAGCTGGCTGATTACACACTGAATGCTCCACAACTAAATCCAATGAAGTCCAAATGCAAACCCTAGGTAGGTTTGCCCCAATTGAGAGTAAGGGTTTTCGTCCTGACTCTCTAGATCCAGAGGTTTTCGTCCCTGAATCAAGTCTTCTACAGGTTTTCGTCCGCAGAAGATCTCTCTTGTAGGGTTTCGTCCACAAGAAGGAGTGATATTAGCTTCTCAGCCAATTACACAAAATAGAAGAGATAAAAATGATCCAAGATGATGCAAATGAGCCCCCTTGTCCTCTTTATATAGACAAATGTTATATTTCTTCGTTGGGGTGGCACTTTATTAAATCACTTATAAAATAACCTTATAGCTCCTTAAAATAAAATATTATGTCCCTAATACACATTGGCCCCTTTTCTCTTTTTTTATTTATTTAATTACTAAATTCCACTAAAAATACCTTCAAGTTAACAAAACACTCCAAAGCTTCACACCACCACTATGTACAATAAGAATATGAAAAATGGTGACATTACAATAAACCACTTCCAAAATCCATCACTCTAGATGTAGAAGGTATGATCTAGGAACAACAAATAGACTATGAAAACATTCCGCTTAACTGCATATTATGTCATGAGTTTGGTCATCTATTCAAGCAGTGCCCAAAGGCTTCTAGGAACCCTCAAGAGGATGAATCAAAGACGGAAGGAGGGAAATTGGTTTATGTAACACCCAAACGACGAAATAAAGTCAGATCAAGGGTTGGGGGAAAAATCGCTATAAGGAGGTGAAGAATGGGAAGAACTTCAAAGATCTTACCACCTCAAAAGAGAAGGAAGAAATCTCAGAAACCCAAATCACAGAGAACCCAAGTGACAACTAGGAATCCCCTTCGATGGAGAATTACACGTTCAAGGAAAACATTGATAAAATGATCAAGGTAAGGAGAATGAGGAATTGGACATGGAACAGGAAGGAATGGATATCTTGAAGACAGATCATAAAAGGCAAGACAAGGAGGTACGCAAGTAGATTTCCCATCCAAGGAATGAAGAGACTCCCCAGGACAGAGTCGGAAATTATTGCGTCATTCAGGTTGTAAGAAGTCAGATATAGGGACTAAGAAAAGAGCAGGAGCTCAAATCATGATCAATTTCAACAGGAAGCCCTATTCAAAGTAGTGATAGGATCATAAATGCAATTAGATGGCTTAATCACGAAGCTTTATCTGACTAGATGAAGATCTTATCCTGGAACACAAAGGGGATTGGAAATTCCTCCATATGTATGCAATGTTAATGCAAACATGGAAAAAGCATGCATGCATGCCAAAAATAAAAAGCATACATGCATTGTAAATAGCTTGTATGCATTGAAAAAGCATGCATGTATTGGAAAAAGCATGAATGCATTAGAAAAAATATGCATGCATGCAGACAAAATAGAAAGTAAGAAGGTTTTTCCTACTAGGGGAAGTAAGAGTAGATAGAAAAAACAAAAACAGGGGATAGTTTTGATTAAGAAAGTGTTTGTTTTCAGGAAGGTAGGAAGATATGAATGTTTTTAGCATGAAAGCAGGTTTTACAAAGTAAAAACTTTTGTTATTAGAAACAAAGTCAATGTAACTAGGTCCAACATATCTATCAGTGAACCTCTGGCCAGAAATATCTATTTTAAATGTAAGCTTGACTTTTTTCATCAGCAATCGGAAAAACAAAAAGAAAAAAGAAACCTGTTACAATGTAATTTATTACAAGTTATGTAGAAAGGGTCAAGAATCTCTTAAGTTATAGCCCTTGGATTATATATGTACCCTTTAGCCATTTCATAGAGAGAGCATGTGTTCATCTCCTTTTTATTAATTTACCTTATACAATGAGTCCTTTATCAATTACACATAAGAGACTTACTGGTCCCTTTAATTATCTCACTCTCAAGTTTAAATTAGTAGAAATTTTAAAATATTCAATAGCAATAGAAATGAATTCAACTTTTCAAGCCACATATCCTTATCATTATCTCATGTTAGCAATGCGTAAGCCATCATCTCATGTAAAGGGAGCATCAAAGAAGACATGAAGAACTGTTTTACATGGGAAAACAGATAGAACATCATATATTTTAACAATAGCTAACAAATATGGATACTTTTGAGTATTAACATGAGATACAATACCTACATATGTTTGGCAAAATTTTCATGAAACCAAATTATGGGGAGCTTGACCACAGGAAATAATGAAAGGAAATTTGCACTAACAACCTCAAAGTACAAACATGTCATGTGCTGGAAAGAATGATTAACCTTAATCCATATGGAGAACGGCATGCAATATTCATAGCAGCCTCTGCAGCAGATGGATTATGCTGAAAAGAAAATGCAAAAAAATATTATAGTTGGACTTTCTCAACAACCTTAATATAAAACAAGCAATTCTACAGATATTACTTACTGGTGAAGTGAAACACTTGTTAAAACCATTGAATTCAAAACATATTAAAATGTATAGACGTGACATGAATAGGAAAGAAGTGGGCAACATTATTCAAATTATGAATACTGAACATAATATAGAAGGTACAAAACCAAGATGGCATAAACTGTCAGAACTAGGTCTATGCTCAGTGCTTATGTGAGTGATGGTTTGTACATCTATATCATTCTATATCATGTGACCCTTTCTAACAGTAAAGCAAAGTCCTCAAACGATTCATTTTGATGCAATTGTATGCAATCCATTCACCATGCATATGAGAGAGTCAAAGAAGAATATTCTTGTGAGAAAAAAGAGATGTTAAGAGAACTACAGTCTAACACAGATTTGGCCTTACCAAGAGATAAAGTGATGCAATAGAGGCTCAATTTATTTCTCAAATTTTCAAAGCAAAAGTTAATTTTAACAAATGGTTACAAATACACTAGTGATTGCAAAAATAAAAAAACTTTGTGATGCAGTGTCGTTTTTGCGAAACAGTTATAATCTCAAGTGTTTTTAATAAATTCTATCATTCAAATTTTCAATTTGAAATTGTCATGCAAAACATATTAAAAAAGTTAAAACTGATTTATGACCACATTAGTACAAGGAATGGGTTGTTTTTGAAGGAATTTTTATACTCAGTAACCTATACAAATTGATGGACCAAAAATGAGTATATTCAGCCTCAGATAAATCATCCAATTTATTATGATATCTCCTTTATATAGGAAAGATGAACATGTGTACGCACGCACACTTCCAAGAACAAAAACATAGCAATAGCTCATTACATAGTAAAGAAGTCAAGTTGCAACAATCATGTCTTAAGATTTATCTCCTTATCCAGACCATGGCCAAAAGAATTACAACATGCCATTGACATTGACTATGGTTTTTATGCAAAGTTTGCCACCCTTTCTTAAAAAGCCAAGGGGTAAGCTAAAAAAATACCAGGTCTGTCATTCACAAAAATAGTGTTTTTAACAACTAGCTATCAGATATTGTAGTACTCAAAGAACAAGAACATGTTGCTCCATGTTAACAGTAAACCTTGTTATTCTCAACCCATGACAGATATGATAACAGAAGTATACAATCTAAAAACTAAGGAATTTTTCACTCATAGTTCTTGACATACCTGAGCTTCATGGTACAAGCTTGCATATAAGGCAGCATAAAAATATTCATGCTCTCTACCATTTGAAAACTCAGCTATTAGCTGTAAACAAAAATGTTAATCAAATTTGTTCATCTCTGAAAAATAGAAAAGAAGAAAGAAAACAAAGAAGTCATACTAATATCCTTCACTGACTGCCAAAAAAGTCTATCCTGTTATAATAGCATGGAGGAGCCAAAGAAAAGAGCTCCAAAGTTGTGCCTAAATAGTAAAATTTACAAATTACAAACATCTGACAAAAAGGTGAAGAATGTCATGTAGTACGATGTTTAAAACATGTAGTACGATATAGAAATAGATAATATACAAATGTAATACAAATACAATACAGATAGAGCACCTTTATGTAGGACAAGTAGCCACATATCAGAAAAAATCATTGCTAAATAGAATGATAAAGCTCCTGGACAACATGGCTGGAAGCCAAGGAAACAGAGGCTGGCACTAGTCAGTATCGGTGGATGAACAGTTGACATCATCATTAATTACATATTTCATGTGGTGATAAATAGAAAAAACTCATGGAATAAGTTATGAAAATATAACTAAAAGGTAAGCCAACAAGTCATTTTGTAGATGTTCTTAAATTCTAAAACTACAATAAGTGAAATAATGGATTTTGGGTTAATGCGCCCAGATTCGCCCACCAGCATGAAAGGCCGGAAGGAAGAGATGCCTTCCGTGCCAATCTCCGGAGAAGGCCGGCTCCTTTGGGGGGTTTAAGCTAAGAGTGCAGGAAAGAGATAAAGAAACGGAAAGAATTTACAAATATGATTGGAGTTTGGTGGGGGGAACTAACAGTACGGCAACACATCAATCACCATTGCTTACTGCATCATAAATACAAAGCATGACTGAGAACTGCAAAACCTAAGTATACTTTTTATATAAAGACCTGTACGCACAGCTACAATGGTCCCCTAGCAAACATTCTCCCTACAAGGAGAACTAACAGCACGGCAATGCATCAATCACCACTACGTACAGCAACATAAATATAAAAAGTAACCGAGAGATGTCAGAGCCAGGTATATGTGTTATGCAGAGAATTTATACGCACAGCTACAATGGTCCCCTAGCAAACATTCTCCCTACAAGGAGAACTAACAGCACGGCAACGCATCAATCACCACTACGGACATCAACGTAACACACAACTGATGGAACTGCTACCACATCTATTCTATGTATCCTCTAATCTATGAAGTTCAAAAGTACAAGCAATGCTTCAGGCACCTGACCACCAAATGCTGAAATGAATCAACGAGCCGTGACACAGGGAAGCATAAAGCATAAATATAAAGGAGAGGCAGCATAAAGAAATAAAAGCAGCAGAACAGAACCAGGCATACAAATTATATTTATAAGCAGAAGCACGGTTACAATGGTTCCCTAACAGACATTCCCCTTCCACCCTTTACAATGAAATCATGGTGGGTTTTTATAGCCCGAGTCCCTCCCGTTACATTAATGGGCACAAAGTCCCAGTCAAACAATAGCTGACAAAAGCAGCGAAAGAGCTGCAAATGTGTTAGGATCTCATCCTAACCCTTAATGTAATAACTCCCCTTTTGTAATAATTCCTAGTGAACGTGGATAGTACCCATGATTAATATTTTGTAATGTTCTAAGTTTTAGCTTAGGTAGTGCCTATGACAAATGGCACCCTTTTTATGTAACACATGGTAGATAGGTGGCATTGTGCATGTAATTCGTGTGGCATTGTGCATGTAATTCGAGTGGCATTGTGCATGTAATTCAAAGTGGCACTATGCATGTAATTCGGGTGGCATTATGCATGTAATCCAGGTGGCATTTTGCATGTAAGCCAACCTTGGAAGGAAACTCCTTAAATACCCGAAAAGGCACCAATGTAACCATCTTTTGCAAAATTAATGAAGTATTGAAGGAGGTTGCCCCCTCGAAGAGGCCTGCGATTCAGTTCTATTGTGAGATTGTGCTTTATGCAAATTTCTGTTATATTAATGTGATGTTTATGTGAGTTATTTCCAAGCAATTGTGTGAGAGTGTGTTATTTGAGTTTATTTTATAGCAGGATCTTAACAAGTGGTATCAGAGTGCTTTCCAGGGGCCAAGTTCTGCTGCAACTGCAACGATTCTTGCCATCCAATCCGCCTGTTAGGTATAAATTCCGTGTGTTTTTTCCATTCTGTTTTTCCTTATTAAAAAAAAATCCAAAAAAAAATACAGTGTTTTTTTTTTCCAGACCAAAAACAAAAAAATATATTATTAGTTGAGTAGGTAGAAACCCTGTACCGGGGGTTTTAAAATATCGCGAAGGATCTGTCGTTATTGGCTAAGCTAGATAGCCCATAAAGCGTCTAGTGAAGTGAGGGGCGATCAGGCTCCAATACCCAGGCCTCGGACGGAACTCGCGCACGGACTTGAGCTCCCACGTATCTTCGGGTATATCGGGAGACCATCTAGGATTAAACAAACTTTTAGCCATTAGGAAGCTCTTCGGCCTTGTATTACTCATAGTCTACGGGACACAGCATCCTGGACGATTACCCTCCCGTATTGTCAGAGAGGCAGGTAGTGTGCTCAAGGGTATGTGTGGAATCCTCCTTGAGTAGTGGCCTGAAATATTGGTCCTGTTGGTCACGAATCCGCCACGAGGAAAGGATTTTGTCGTTATTGCGCCCTGGACCCGCGAACCAACATTGAAAGGCCGGAAGGAAGAGATGCCTTCCGGGCCGATCTCCGGAGAAGGCCGGCTCCTTTTGGGGGGCTTGATTTAAGCTAAAGGGAACAAGAAAGAAATAAAGGAACGGAAAGAGACAAATGTACAGAAAGAGATACAAATATGTCCAAAGGTTGGTGGGGGGGAACTAACAGTACGGGAACACACCAATCACCGCTACTTACTGCATACAAACACAGAGCATGACAAGGAACCGCAAAACCTAGGCGTACTTCCGATACACCAGCGAGCCGTATGCACAGCTTCAATAGCTCCCTAGCAAACATTCCCTACAAGGAACTAACGAGCAGGGATCGTATCAATCACCGGATACATACACCGACGGGGTAGAAAGTAAACCTAGAGATGTCAGAGCCAGGTATATGTGTTAGGTAGAGAGTTTAACCGCACGACTTCAATGGCTCCCTAGCAAACATTCCCTACAAGGAACTAACAGCAGGGGATCGCATCAATCACCAGATACGGGCCAGCAACGTCACACACAACTGATGGAACTGCTACCAAATTTATAATGAATGCTTTAAATAATGAAGTACAGAAGGTGCTTTAAGCAAGCAATGCCAGAGGAACCTGATCGCCAAATGCCAAAGTGAATTAACGAGCAGCGACACAAGTGGGCCTAAGGCATATAATGAAAGACACAGCATAAAAGAATAAAGATAGTAGAACAGAACCAGGCATACAGATTGTATTTATAAGCAGAAGTACAGTTACGATAAGCACAGTAGTTCCCTAACAAACATTCCCCTTCCACCCTTACAATGAAAACGTGGTGGCTATTTATAGCCCAAAGTTCCCCCCGTTACATTAATGGGCACAACGTCCCAGTCAAACATTAGCTGACAAAAGCAGCCGCGGAACTGCTGATGCTGACCTCTGTCAGTCGGGATCGTACCCTCGGCATGGTCTCCCGAAGGTTGAACAGCCACGTGGCAGCGCGTTAGGTAGAACTTTATATTGACAGAAATGTGGGTAGCTGAGGCAGGTGGAAACTCTCATCAGTCTTAAATGAGGCAGCTGACACAGGCGGTGCAGCCCATACTTATCCCTTTTGGTCGGCAGTCTTGGTTCAAATCCCGAAGCTGGACACTTGTCGTATGATGGGTTATGCTGTGTGACACATGTCTGCCTTGAAGGGCAGTCTATCTATCTTCGCTTGGGATCGGAGCTCCTTGGGATGCGTGGGCAGAAAACGGTGCAGTTGGGAAGGCCTTCACGCCTTGGTCAAATTCCGGGTTTGTTCCCCTACCGTACACTCGTCAAGGGCGCATTTCGGCTCTGCTGAAAAGTCGGGCTGCGCACGAGTGAACACCGGTGTCTGCCAGCTGTACGGACACTGCTCCGGCGATTATCATTCTTCTTTGTCAGCCTGCCAGCCTGCCAGTTACAAGGTGCGCCCAGAAGAGGGGCGAAGTCGGACTTCGCACCAAAACTGGGCGAAGTGCGCACTTCGCACCAAAACTGGGCGAAGTGCGAACTTCGCACCAAAACTGGGCGAAGTGCGAACTTCGCACCAAAACTGGGCGAAGTGCGCACTTCGCACCAAAACTGGGCGAAGTGCGCACTTCGCACCAAAACTGGGCGAAGTGCGCACTTCGCACAAAAAACTGGGTTTCCTGGTTCAGCTTCCCGGGGCCATAACTTTTGATCCGCTGATCCGATCGCCTATTATAATATATCGTTGGAAAGCTTGCGAGAAGATCTGCAATAATAAATTATCCAGGGCTCATTTTGTCCATTTTATCGCCCCTGTTTATGGCCCGCAAAATCCCGAACACCTCAAGCATACCTCGACACTTAGCCATTTTTCAGGGCAAGTGCTGTCAATTTTGAAAAGAATGAGAATGGTGGGAAGAGAGAGAAAGGGGGAAGAAGGAAGAGCAGCTCTCTTACAAAAATTGAAAACATTGCACCCCGTGCAAAATGTGACAACAGGTCCGAGCACTATTGTTCGTCACTGTCGGTATATTAGAGGGCCTATGGGTGGTACATACTCCTATACTTAGCATTCCCTGGTTCTGTTAAAACTGCAACCTGTAAAAAATGCAAAAATAAAAATCAAAATAAGAATCCAAACACCCTCGTTCGTAAACCTGCATTTCAAAAGTGAGCATATGAGAAAGGAGTCCTCTACCAAAAAAATAACAAAAGGGACATGCATTCGGGATAAGCCATGAGGGTGACACTTAAGTTGAAAGTCTGGAGAGTAACAGTCAAATTTACGATGGCGATCCACGATCGAGTCGATCGAGTCGAGAGAGGTCAGCACAGTCAAGGCAGAATTCACAGTCTTCAGAGTCAGAACAGAACTGTCATATCAGTCACCTGCAAAATACAAAGAATCTTGAGTGTGAAACACGGCCAGTTTTAGATAGTGCTCCAGTACCCAACTTTTGCTCAGTAGCTCAGAATCAGAATCTGTAAACACCGTTAGACTTAGCAAAACAGGAGATAAAAAAAAAAAAAGAGTCTGGGGTGCCAAAAAGTAGTGTTAAGAGATATAGCTCATTGTGACCACCTCCTCCTGCTGATCATTTTGATATATAGCACCCAAGCACTTTTTTGGGCACTTACTAAAAATAGTAAGTCAAAAAAATTCAATTCTATTTTTAGTAACTGGTCACAAAAGGTCAAAAAATGGCCCAAGGTACTCGTGGACACCAGAAAGAACTAGAACACTTGGATTCCCTAACAAAAGCCATTGAGAACTTGAACTCGACTTTTCACTCCATAAGGGAAGAAGTCCAAGGTCTTCGCCTAGAGCATGAGGCCACTAGCAATCGCTTAGAAGAAGCATTGACTGAAGTGGACAGCAAACTGAGAAGAGAACCACCCAAATCAGAATACCAAGCTGAGAGTTCTACAAGGAATCGTGACCATGACACACCCTTCAGAATGCCCAAGTTGGACTTTCCCAAATTCAGTGGGAAGGATGTTGATGGGTGGCTATGTCGGGTTGACCAATTCTTTCGACTTCATAATGTACCAGTATTTCATCGAGTCCGGATGGCTTCCTTTAACTTGGAATCTGAGGCTCTACACTGGTTTCAATGGTTGCGTCTTACCTACCCAAATCTCTCTTGGGAGGATTTTGAATCCCAAATACTCACTCGATTTGGTCCTAGTGAGTTTGAGGACTTCACGGGAGCCTTATCCAAACTACAACAAACAGGGTCAGTTCGAGAGTACCAAGCTCAATTTGAAAAATTGGCCAATCGAACAAGAGGATTGAGTGAAGGGTTCTTCCAGAGTTGTTATATCAGTGGGTTGAAGATGGAACTCCAAGCAGAAGTCAAAATGTTGAAACCACGAACTATGATGGAAGCTATCAGTTTGGCCCGTCTGGCCGAATCTAAACTCTCTGCCCAAAGACGCCCATCAAAGTTTCTGCAAAATAGACCTTCATTTCCTCCTAGAGCCCAAAACCCAGTTGATAATAAACCTGCTGCACCAAAGCGCCTCACCACCGAAGAGATGGATGCACGTCGTGCCCAAGGATTATGCTATAATTGTGATGAAAAGTTTTTCAAAGGGCATAAGTGTGCACACAAAAAATTGTTCCTGATCGATGTTGAAGAACCTGATACCTCTGATGAGAGTGATAAGGATGAGGACCCTCCAGAAACACCTCCTCCACAAGAAGAAGTGAAACAGGAACCTGAAACAACAATTACAGTCCATGCCCTTGCAGGCATTACTACCCCTCAAACCATGAAGGTTACTGGATTTTTCAAGGGCCAACGTCTTTCCATCCTTTTGGACTCGGGAAGCACACACAACTTTATTGACCCTAGAGTTGCTCAGCGGGCAAATTGCTATATCCACACTTGTAACTCCTTTGAGGTCATGGTAGCCAACGGGGGAACCTTACCTTGTAAGGGAAAGTGTCGCAATGTTAAAATCCAGATAGGGGACTATGCACTCAAGCAGGACATGTTTGCCCTCGAGTTGGGTGGATGTGATATTGTTTTGGGATCTCAATGGTTGAGTACACTGGGCACTATCAGTTGGAACTTTGCTGAACTTTGGATGCAGTTCTCCCAGAATGGCCAAACACACATCATCAAGGGCTCCCCAGCAGGAACACCTCAAATTATCAGTTCAAACGGCATGGAGAAATTGCTAAAGAAATCATCACGTGGGGTCATTGCACAACTATTCTCCATCCAACCATCCACATCCCCAATGGGTGAAATTCCACCAGACATGCAACAGGTTCTCCACAAACATGAGGCCATATCTTCAGAACCAATCACACTACCACCGCATCGCTCTCATGACCATGGCATTCCATTATTGCCAGATAGTACACCTCCCAATATCCGCCCGTACGAGATACCCCCATGCCATGAAGTGAGAGATTGAGAAGATGATACAAGGAATTACTCAAGGCGGGTGTCATTCGGCCTAGTACTAGTCCCTACTCTGCACCAGTCTTACTGGTCCTCAAGAAGGATGGCTCTTGGCGATTGTGTATTGACTACCGAGAGCTCAACAAGATAACGGTCAAGGATAAATTTCCTATCCCTGTGGTTGATGAATTACTAGATGAATTACATGGGACCATGTACTTCACCAAGCTAGACCTTCGCTCTGGGTACCATCAGATCCGGCTTAGGGATGAAGATATTCCTAAAACTGCTTTTCGCACTCATGAAGGTCATTATGAATTCTTGGTAATGCCATTTGGTCTCACAAATGCTCCTTCCACATTCCAAAGCACGATGAACAACATCTTTCGCCCCTTCTTGCGGAAGTTCATCCTTGTGTTCTTCGATGACATCTTGATTTACGAGTCACACATGGGAAGAGCATCTCAATCATGTAGATCAAACTCTCCAACTATTGGCCGACCATAAATTGTTTGCAAAAAGGTCCAAGTGCTCCTTTGGTTTGACTGAAGTAGAATATCCGGGACACATTGTCTCAAAGGATGGTGTCAAGGTTGACCCTAAGAAGATCCAAGGAGTCCAAGAATGGCCAAAACCTCGCACACTCAAGGGACTTCGAGGATTTTTAGGGCTTACGAGGATATTACCGTAAATTTGTCTGCAATTATGGAAAGATAGCCGCCCCCCTCACCTCCATGTTGAAGAAGGATTCTTTTATGTGGACAAGGCCGGTCGAGCAAGCATTCCTGGACCTCAAACATGCCATGACCACCACTCCGGTTTTAGCCATGCCAGACTTCTCAAAAAAATTTGTCATTGAAAGTGACGCTTCTGGTCGTGGTATTGGGGCAGTATTGATGCAAGAAGGACGCCCTTTGGCTTTTACCAGCAAAGCCCTATCTATCGCAATCTGGGAAAATCCACATATGCTAAGGAAATGTTGGCAATATTGCATGCAGTCCTACATTGGCGGCCTTACCTCATTGGGCACCATTTCTCCATCAAAACTGACCACCAGAGCCTTAAATACTTTCTAGAACAACGAGTTGCCACTCCCGAGCAACAAAAGTGGGTATCAAAACTCATGGGCTATGATTATGACATCACGTACAAAAAAGGGAAGGAAAATCTTGTGGCAGATGCTCTCTCTCGCCAATTTGAGGCCCTTAGTATGCTGTGTGCCATCTCTGCACCATTGCCCCAATGGATTGAGCCCTTACGTCAGGAAATACTTCGGGATGCAGATTTGAAAGACCTGGTTGCTTCACTTAGGGATGATCCCGAGTCTACACCAGGATATAGTTGGGATGGCCAAGATCTGCGTTACCATCAACGTCTGGTTCTTCCTCCTAAGTCCCCACTTCGAGAACTCCTCATGAAGGAATCACATGCTACTCCATCTGCTGGCCATTCAGGGTTCCTAAAAACTTATGAACGACTCAAGCGCACCTTCTTTTGGAAAGGCATGAAACAGGACATTCGCTCTTTTGTAGCGGATTGCGACACTTGTCAACGGATGAAAGGAGAAACAGTGCGCTCCCCAGGCACTCTTCAACCATTGCCGATACCAGATCAGGTGTGGACTGACATCTCCATGGACTTCATAGAAGGGCTACCTAAATATGGAGGCAAGTCTGTTATTTTTGTGGTAGTGGACCGCCTTTCAAAGTATGCTCACTTTTGTGCCCTAACCCATCCTTACACAGCATCCACTATTGCCCAAACTTTTCTTGACTCCATATTTCGCCTTCATGGCATGCCCGCCTCCATTGTATCTGATCGTGATCCCACCTTTACTAGCAATTTTTGGCAAGAGTTGTTTAAGTTGCAGGGGACTCAGCTCAAAATGATTTCAGCCTACCATCCGCAAACGGATGGTCAAACGAAGGTAGTTAACAAATGCTTGGAAACCTACCTTGGCTGCTTTGCCTCTGATCATCCTACTCATTGGGCAAAATGGCTTTCTTTGGCTGAATGGTGGTACAACACTTCCTATCATACCGCCACCAAACTCACACCATTTGAGGCAGTTTACGGGCGCCCTCCACTCACGCCTTCCTCCTACATTCCGGGCAGCTCCAAGGTCCAGGCCGTCGACAATGCTCTGAGTCAACACACCGAGGGTCCTCCGCCAACTCAAGCAAAATTTGAACATGGCCCCGAGAATCGGATGCGCCAACAAGCTGATCAACATCGTTCTGAGCGTAGTTTTGATGTGGGTGATATGGTCTTCCTTCGCTTGCAGCCATACAAACAATCATCCCTACAACTCCGCAGGTGTCAGAAGCTTGCTCCAAAATTCTATGGTCCTTATCAGGTTCTGCAACGGATTGGTCCAACAGCTTACAAATTGGCTCTTCCCCCCACTTCCAAGATCCACCCTGTTTTTCATGTTTCCCTTCTCAAGAAAGTTGTGGGCACAAAGGTACAGGTTCAATCAACACTCCCTGAATTGGATGAAGAAGGCTCCATATTACTTGCACCGGAGCAGCTGCTGGATCGTCGAACTCGCACTCTGCGCAACCGTACCATCACAGAGGTCCTGGTTCAGTGGCGTGGACTTCAACCTGAGGATGCTACATGGGAGTCTCTCCATCAACTCCAGCAACAGTTTCCTCATTTTCAGCTTTGAGGACAAAGCTCCTTTAAGGAGAAGGGCATGTTAGGATCTCATCCTAACCCTTAATGTAATAACTCCCCTTTTGTAATAATTCCTAGTGAACGTGGGTAGTACCCATGATTAATATTTTGTAATGTTCTAAGTTTTAGCTTAGGTAGTGCCTATGACAAATGGCACCCTTTTTATGTAACACATGGTAGATAGGTGGCATTGTGCATGTAATTCGTGTGGCATTGTGCATGTAATTCGAGTGGCATTGTGCATGTAATTCGAGTGGCATTGTGCATGTAATTCAAAGTGGCACTATGCATGTAATTCGGGTGGCATTATGCATGTAATCCGGGTGGCATTTTGCATGTAAGCCAACCTTGGAAGGAAACTCCTTAAATACCCGAAAAGGCACCAATGTAACCATCTTTTGCAAAATTAATGAAGTATTGAAGGAGGTTGCCCCCTCGAAGAGGCCTGCGATTCAGTTCTATTGTGAGATTGTTCTTTATGCAAATTTCTGTTATATTAATGTGATGTTTATGTGAGTTATTTCCAAGCAATTGTGTGAGAGTGTGTTATTTGAGTTTATTTTATAGCGGGATCTTAACAAAATGCTGACCTTTTGTCGGACTGGACTGTACCCGCAGCATGGTCTTCCTGGAAGCTGGACAGCTATGTGGCAGTGTGTTGGGCAGAACTTCTTCTTGGCAGGAATGCGGGTAGCTGGAGCAGGTAGAACCTCCAATCAGCTTTAAATGAGTCACTGGCATAGGTAGTGCAACCCATGCTCGTCCTTTTGCTCGGCACGTCTTGGCCCAAATCCCGAAGCTGGACACTTGTCAGATGATGGATGATGCTGTTTGACACGTGTCTGCCTTGAAAGGCGGTTTATCCAACTTCGGCGAGGATCAGAGCGCCATCGGGTTGCACAGGCAGAAAACAACGCAGTCGGGAAGGCCTTCATGCCTTGGGTGCATTTTCGGGTTTGTTTCCCTACTGCGCACCTGTCAAGGGCGCACTCCGACTTCGCTGCGAAATCGGACTGCGCATAGATGAAAGCTGATCTCTGCCACCGTAAGGACTTCGCTCCAGCACTTGGTCGTTTTTCTGCCAGCCTACCAGCCTGCTACAAGGTGCGCCAGAAAGAGGGGCGAAGTCGGACTTCGCACCAAAACTGGGCGAAGTGCGAACTCCGCACCAACACTTAGCCATTTTTCAGGGAAACTAGCTGTCAACTTTGAAATCCAACTGAGGGGCTCCAAGAAAGGGGGGAAGAAAGAGAATGTAGGAAAGAGAGAGAAAAGGAGAGAGGAAGAAAGGGAAAGAGAGGAAGAGGGGAAAGAAAGAGCAGCACTGCTACAAAACTGAAAACATTGCACCCCGTGCAAAATGTGGCAACATTTCTGGCGGCTCGCGGGGTGTCGAGCTCGCCTCGGCGCAAAGAATCCATGCCTTCATCCATTGGGTGCAGAGGAACTTGCTTTCCCTGCCTTTTGCTGCTCTAGCTGTTCTCCTCGCGGCAACTGTTCTTCAGATTCACCTTCGTCAATTGCCTCCTCAGAACCATCTTCCGAAGGCTCTCCAGTTTTTGCTTCTGCTTCGCAGATGCGGTTGTATGCGGCCTGGGCTTGGCCCCAGGCTTCTGCTTCGAATGGCCGGCGGTCAACAACTTCTTCTAATGCTGCGTGGAAAGCAGCGACCGCGTGCAGGTCGATGGTGAGGTATCTTTTTCCTAGCTCCTGGAAGTAGGAGCTGATCTTGCAGCATTTGGACACCATCTGGGTGACCTGACTTTCTTGAATTGGCTCGGTCCAGCTATCAATCTCAGCTGTATCTGCCTCAAAGAACCGCCAATTCCTTTTCACCTGCTCATGGGTGAGAAACTCACCATTCTCAACAAAGCCCGGGCACCCTAGTTCAGAAAGAGCGTGAAAGGGAGCCATACAAATGTCTCTTTCATGTTCGAATGCGTCCAGCATTCGTCTGGCAACTCTCACCTCTTCTACTTTCTTAAAATATTTATGCAAGGTTACCCTTGCATCTGCCCATTCTGCAGCGAATGAGGACATGGGGGAGAATTGGAGGCCATCGCGCTCGCGCTCCTGAAGATTTATTGCCAGGTCCAGCCATTGCTTCGCCTGGCGTTCGGCCTCCTCTACCACAGGCTTTCCCTGGCGAGAAACTTCTTGAATCCTGGATGCGAAATCCAGAACCGACATAGCCTTATAGGTGTGGGGCTTGCATCCCCGCAGCAGATCAGCCCGCATCCCCTTAACTTTGCTCTTCGAAAAGACCGTCGCTTGAGATGCTCTCTCTGCAGATTGCGACTGCGCCTGTTTCAAAGACTCCTGGAGCTGAGAAATCTGCTCCAAGGCTGCCTGCTTTTCCGTTGCGGCTTGTTGCTGAGAAGCGGCCAGCTGGGCTTTTAGTTCATCTATTTCTCGCTGCGCCGCTTCCAGCTGCTCAGTGGACCTGGATAGGTCCTCTTCAAGCTGTCTTGTCTTATCCTGCAACCCGAAAAGCTCTTCCTGTTCCTCCAGACTCTTGACAAGGAGATTATCCGCTTTACGAATGATTCCCTGAATCTCGTATTGCTTGTCGATATCGTCAAAGCTCTTCTCCTTTGTCTGGAGCTCGTAGTCCGCCCTGGTCATTTCCCGAAGAGGCTTCTTCACTTTCGGGATTATCTTCTCTGTTGTAAGCACTCTCCTCTCGAAGTTAAACTTGGTGCGCTTTACCGGGGCGGCTATCTCTTCAGGTCTCCTCCGCTTCAGATTTTGGAGGAAAGAGATAGGGTATTCTACAGCTCTTGTTGCCAGAGGCAAGTCGTCCGTATTCTGGAGGTCGTCCATGAAGTCTGGTTCCCCCAGCCTAGGGTTCTGCTGAGACGTCTCTCCTGCGGGAATGGGATCAGGAGGAACCGGATGGACTTTGGAAGGATCGGCCGCTTCTGAGGGCAACCGGGAGGTGGAGATGGGAGCGGCTGATGCTGAAAGGGTTTCAAGCGGCTGAGGCGGTGGATGTAACGGTAAATGCATGGCTTCAGCACTAACCATAGGTGAAGGGTTTGGTGTTTGACTCAGAGATAGAGAAACGTTGGGGTTCTGAGCAAACTGGTCAAAATAATGGGGGCCGCTAGAAGGATGTGGAGACGGGGAGGAAGATGCGGCCATGGCTTGCTCGGATTGAGCGGGAGATGGAGTAGGAGTAGGGCTAGATGAGACCAGAGAGAGTGGGGCAGCAAACGTACCTGCGAGCTCCGCCTGAGCCGATGTTGGATGGATGTCTGCGATTCTGGTTCCGACGGCTGACTCGGGACTTCCCGGAGAAACACGCTCTGGAGCGGCTGAATGCGGCTGCGGCTCTGCGACTGGCTACTGCACTGTCAGACTAGGTCGCCTGATCTTTTCAACTCTCTTCCTCTTCTTCTCTTCTGGAAAAATGGCCGGATCGGGGGAAGGAGATGAAGCAGGTGCAGCAGGCGCTGATGTTCCCACGGTAAACTTGTACCGGGGTTTGACTTGCAGAAGGTCTGCCGCAACCGGTCTGCTCTCTGGCGGTGCTGGCGCCTTTTGTGCCTGAAGGGTCACCTCAGGCGTTGACTTGACTGGTTTCTGCGCCTTTTCAGGCACCACCTTGGAAGCCACGGGCTGCATTGGGTCCACTTGGATGTCTGTTGGGCCCACGCTGGCAGTTGCCGAAGTGTACAACTGTTGGGAGGAAGACCCTCCTTTATAACCCTCAAAGGGACCTCGGGGAACGTAATCTTGATATGCGAATGGCCGCCAGCTGTCATGGTGCTGGTCATATAGAGCCGAAAAGTCGTCATCAACGGCGATTTCTCCTGGTGGATTTGTCGTCTTGCGTGCGGCACCTCATCTTCCAGCATTCAATAATCTTTTCTTTTGGCCAGTTAAGGCCTGCTATCTTGGAGATGAATTTTTTAAACCCAGGAGAAGAAAACTTGTGGTCCGGGTTTCGCTTGGGGTCATATGCCACCTCCTCGCAGTAAAAATCCTGCCACGGAGGCGAAGCTTCCATCAAGTCAATTTCCCAGTCAAGGTCAACATGGACCACATCGCATCTGTCTTCGATTATATCCGCCCGGGGGCAGAGATGCGTGAACTTTCCCCTTATCCCGTACGGGTCGTACTTCCAGCGCTGCGGCAGCAGAATCAGCCCAATGTCAAAAAGCTCCCGCTCGAGGTAGACATGCTGTCCTACCTCGAAAATCTCAACGTTCGCCCAGGAAAGAGGATATTGAAAAATCTGACCCCTTTTCTTTCCTAGGCCGAACTCCTCCTCAACATAATCCATCTGACGGGCAACCTCCATCCCAAACTGATGATCCGTGCACCAGTAGGGCAGCAGATGAGGTTTGCCCTTGAATCCGTAGATTCTGACCACAATCCCCTGCGTCAGTCTAAAGACGTCCCCGAGCTTCTGACTCAGCAAAGAGTTCGTCATTTCCCGCGGGGGGCGAGGGATCTCGCCATCGCTGAAGACTGACATGACCAATCCCAGAAAGTTGAAGTTAAACTTGTAGTAAGACCCTTTCCGGTATAGGTCATCCGTCCAGTCGTAGACGGGCTGTGGCTCTCCCTTCTCGTTGACCTTCTTCAGGTTCGGGATCGGCATCCGGGAGTGCAAATGATACAAACATAGCCAAGCTAGGACAGAACTGAACCGAAATTCAGTGGACTGCTTCTTCTGGAGCTTCACCAGGCTGGAGTGGATGGCGTATGCAAGCCAATCCGCCCAGTCGAAAAATATGGGGCGCTTTCCACTTCTCTGTGCTGCTAGTTCGTAGGATTCTCCACACAGGAGACATTCTGCCAGCGCTAGCTGGTACGGCTGTACCAGCTCATCAGAGTCGCAGCCGAGGATCCATGCCAGAATGGTGTATAAATATTTGCTCTGAAACCTCGCCAAGGGCATGGGGCCGGTTGGCCATCGTCCAGCTGCAAGCGGGGCGTTCAGCTACGAATTGAGGAAATCCCTCATCCGTTTTGTATGCGTGAAGCGTCCCGCTTGCTCGCCCAGATTTATCTTTCTGACGATTGTGCTGGAGTCATACTCCAACCCTGGGGCGAAAGCTGGCTGAACAGTCTCCTTGCGCAGCGCGAACAAGGGTTTACCGCTGGAGCTGCAAATCTGCCGGGTAGCTGGTCTGTAATGTCTGACAATCAGGTCTACCAACTCCGGGCATTGATGGACGGGAGGGCACAAGAACCGGAAAAGGTTTGACTTGTACGCCGCTCCGAAATGGTGAGAGGGCGAAACCTTGTCAGCCCAACTCTCCACATTTGTCCGCAGCTTAGTCAGGCTCATAGAGAACGAGCCGTCCTTGTATCCCGCCAGGTAATTTACCGGAGGTGGTGGGGCTTGCCCATGCTGTACTTTCTTTGGCCGGGACTTTGACTTTCGCTCCGGCGGTGTTTCGCTTCTGAAAACACCTGGTCGCGGTAAATCTTCGGGTTCGAACCCTTCGCTGGATTGCGCTGGCATTCGCATATTTCCTCTGTCCATCTCTCCGAAACAGCAATAATTACAAATTCAGGGCGTTTGTAGCAGATTTCGCAGTCACAGGAATAATCTGCGCAGTTTGGCATGTTTGGATGCGTCTGACCCCCTTTTCTAGATAATGACAGCGTCATTAATGTCGCGCAGGAGGGGGTAGGTCGGCTGGCAAGTGAAGGAGTTATGTTTCTTGGGTGGCTGCGCAGGAGAATGTTTTCAAAAAGGTATCCCGGCTGCCGTGCCATGCTTTTTTGATTGCACTTTTCATTGAGGACTGTGCAATCATTAAATTTATCTTGAACGCTGCGCCATGGCTGACGTCACTGCCGCAATCTGGGCACCCTGCTCAAGAAAAAACCCCTTGGTGCGGAAACCCATCTCAAAACGGTCGCAATGCTCTTGGGCCCAGCTTGGAGCTTTTTGGAATATTTTATTCATTTTTTTTTTTTTTAAACAACTGTCCAAGCTGGCCCAGAAAACAAGGCGCAATCGGACTTCGCCCAAAGTTGGGCGAGATCCGACTTCGCCAGCGCAGTCGGACTTCGCCCAAAAATCGAGCGCAGTCCGAACTGCAACTTGCATTGAGACTGTTTCTTTTCTTTTTCCTACCGCGCCCGAGGGTTGAGCGCAGTCCGGCCCTTTACAAACTTCGGAAGAGAGGCGAACACTTAGAACTTTACTGCCTCTTGGGACCGGGCGCACGAGCTGCGCTTAAACAATGAAGCGCGTTCGGACTTCGCCCGAAATTCGGGCGAAGTTCGAACTTCGCGCGAAGTTTGCACTTCGCGCGAGCAGCGCGCATTCGTACTTCGCGCGCAAGCCGGCCGAAGTCGGACTTCGCGCGCGAAGTCGGACTTCGCTCAAAACTGAGCGCAGTCCGATCACTTGCGCCCTTGCAGTTTTTCTCCCTTCGAGCTTCGCTCTTTGGCTGGCGCGCAGCCCGACTTCGCTGCGAAGTCGGGCAGCGGCCAACACTTAGACATTTTTTTGCTTTCTTCTTCACTCAAGCAGCCCCTTCACGAACTTCGCCCCTTCTGAGGGGCGACAACAGACTTCGCTGCGAAGTCTGTATTCTCTCCCATGTTGCAGTTTGGCTCAAAAAAATTAAAAAAAACTGAAAGCTGGAAACTGTACATGCTGGAAAACAAAAATGCATAAGGGAAATTTTTACAAAGAAGGGCCACTCGGGCACCTTCAGCAGCGGTAAATTTTTAAGTGGAACCCGTTAACAGGGGATAGGTAGGAGCTGACCCTCCATATCCCGAAGTACATAGGCATTGAACTGGTTCACCCGGGCAATCTGATATGGGCCCTCCCAGAGAGCATCAAACTTCCCGTGATTGCCCGGCTTTGCCTTATATGAGTCCCACTTCAGCACCAGGTCCCCGATTTTAAAAACTCGGGCAGTGGTGCCTTTTGCAAACCAGCCTTGAGTGGCTGCAATATGATCAGTGAAGGCCTGGTATGCTTTTTCTCTGTCTTCTTCCAACTGCAGGAGTTGGCACAGTCTGTCGTCCACCGGGTCTCCACTGCTCCTGTCTTCGTCCAACATCCATAGGGCAGGGATTTCAATGTGGGATGGCATGACAGCCTCTTTGCCATAGACGAGCGCATAGGGGGACGTTACGATGGATTTCTTGAATGAAACTCTGTCCGCCCACAGCGCCCGGTTCAGGAGTAAATGCCAAGTCCGCTTGTTTCTGTCAATGGTCCTCCGGATGATTTTCAGGAGGTTCTTGTTAGTAGACTCGGCAAGGCCATTCCCCTGCGGGTAGTAATTAGAAGACATCTTGTGATAGATGCCAAGTTTGCCAGTGTACTCCGTGAGTACAGCGCCTACGAATCCCGGACCATTGTCTGTCACAATTGACTCTGGAACCCCGAAGCGGGTAATCAGGCTCTCAATGAACCTGATGACCGTTTCTTGGTCTACGTTCTTGGTCGGGATTGCCTCTGCCCACCGTGTGAAGTAATCGGTGGCTGTAAGAATAAACTTGTGTCCGGCGAGAGGAATTAGGCGAAATCACCCCAATGAAGTCTAGACCCCATTCCTTGGAACAGAGTCTCGGCTCGAATCGGTTGAAGGGGCGGGGGTGCTTTTACGTTTCTGCCGACAAACCTCGGCATTGATCACACTTAGAACAGACCGCATAAGCGTCTGTAAATAGAGTGGGCCAATAGTACCCAGCTCTAATTATTTTTAAGGCCGTAGGCCTTGCGGAATGATGACCCCCAGGCATCCCGGAATGAAAATCTCCGAGGACCATGGGCTGGTCGGATTTTATGACGCACCGCAACAGGATGCCGTCGATGTTTTTGAAGTAAAGCCCCTCGGGGCGAAGAGTGTACTTAAGTGCACCTAGCCGAAATCTCCTTCGTTGTGAGGCGTTCAGGTGATCCGGACATCTTCCGGTGCAGAAATATCTCACCAGTTCATCTGTCCAATCACTCCCCCTCCGATAAGGAGTTGGCTAGATGTGGCGTGTCGTGTGTCCTCCCACTTACAAGCGGAGATGCCGGCTACAGCGCTTCGGGCCAATTCCTGACACAAGGCTCGGCCCCTGATAAGCTTGGTGGGCCGCACTTCGATGTCGAACTCCTGGATTTTTGCAATCCATCCTGCTCTCTTGTGACCCGGTTCTCCTTGTATGATGAAGCTTCGAACGTCTGGGTGAATCACAAAGACGGTCGTTTTGCTCTAGGAGACAAAATGCCTGAACTTTCGGAGGGATTTCATAACAGCGTGAACCTGCCGCTCTATAAAGTTGTACTTTTCCTCATGCGGCTGAATCACTTGGCTCAGGAACGCTATGGGGCGCTCCTCGCCATCGTCTCCCTTCTGAGTTAGGACTGCAGCGTAACTTTCGGGTTCTCCCACTGCATAAAGGATGAAGTCCTTGGAGTAGTCCGGGTTTGTCAACACCGGAGCTTGCGCAATTCGAGCCTTGATTTCCTCGAAGGCTTGCTCTCTCTCATCAGTCCATTCGTAAATTGTATCTTTTTTCAGCAGTTCGGCCATAGGCTTGATCACCTGTGCGAAGTCCGGAATGAACTTCCGCACGAAGTTAATCTGACCGAAGAAGGACTGCAGCCCTTTTTTATCGATGGGGGCTGGCAAGCGAAGGAGGGCTTCTGCTCTGTCAGGGTCAATGGCGAGGCCTTCCTCGGAGATGACATGTCCCAGCAACTTTCCCTCTTTTACCGCGAAGACAGACTTCTTCGGGTTTATAGAAATGCCGAATTCTCGACACCTCTCAAATATTTGCCGTAGGTGGGAAACATGATCCCCTCTTTGGTGAGAGAAAACGGTCATGTCATCAAGGTAGATAACAATGATCTTATTGAGCAGCTCTCGGAAGGCCAGGTCCATGGCCCTTTGGAATGTGGCACCAGCATTGGATAAGCCAAAAGGCATGCGGCGATAGGCGAACGTCCCCCACTTGGTGGTGAACGCCGTCTTATCCTTGGTCCTCATCTTTGACCCAAATCTGGTTGTAGCCGGAAAATCCATCTAAAAGTGAGAATCTACGGGCTCCGACAACGATGTGTAGAATACGGTCGATTTGGGGAAGCGGATAGTGGTCCCCGAGGGAAGCTTGATTTAGGTTTCTGAAGTCGACAGAGAGACGAATGTCGCCATTCTTTTTCCTCACGGGCACCAAATTCGCGACCCGGGATGAATGTTTGATGGGGTAGATGATCTTGGCTTCCAGCATCTTCAAGAGCTCGGCTTTCATCATGGCCTCAATCTTCGGATTCACGGCCCTCTGCTCTGTCGGAATGGCTTGGCGCCATCCTCTAGCTCAATGGTATGCTGGATGACATTTTTGTCATACCCCCTCAAATCCTCGTAGCACCAGGCCACGATGTCGGGGAACTCTTGGCACAGTGATCTGATCTGCTCAAGTTCCTCCGACGTGCAGTCTGTTCCGACCTTGATAGTTTTACCAGGTTCAAGTTCCAGGTCGGCATATCGCTTCGGGTCTACTTTGATCCTGTGAGATATTGCTCTGTCATTCTGATCAAACAGACTCTCCAATGTAATCGAGTCCTTTTGGGACATGATTATTTTTTAAGCTGTATCAACCCCTCATATTGCTCGTCATCAGGGTCTCTACCTTCGATTGAACCAACTTCGTTAACCAAAAATGTGACGATCTCCTCGTCACAAGCCGAACACTGCCGGTGGGTGTCCTTATCGAGCACGAAGGCACAGTAAATAGTGCGAACCGGCTTCGGTTTACGGACAACGTCATCGGCCGGAACGTGCACTGGCTCCAACGGACGCGAGAATGTCGGCGTGTTTGTTTTTCTCACGCGATATCGCCTTGACATTCAACGAGTCAAACGACTCCATCAGGTCCCACACCCGGTTGCGGTACGCCCTAAGATAGTGCTTGTTTGGAGGCGCACTTGTTCGTAACCTGGTGACACACCGGCTACGAATCTCCAAAGATCTGCGGGTGTTTAATCCCCGACCTCTCCGCCTTTCGCAAACCCAAGCACGGGGCTTCGTACTCCGCCGAGTTGTTAGTGCGGCTCCGGGGCCAGCCCTGTAGGTATAGTCCTTACGGATCCCGGTCGGAGAAACCAGAAGCACCCCTGCACCGGCGCCATTTTTGCATCGCGCGCCGTCAAAGAAAAGCTTCCACAGCTTCTCAGGTGCAGGTCCTACTTCCTTTGCAGCTGACATGTCAAGCCTCTCGGGCTGTACGATGGAGTAACAGCCCTGCTCTGTCTCAATTACGGCGTTGAAGTCCCGCAAAGAGAACTCGTCTTCAAGCTGTAGCACTTCGAAGGCTTGCTCAGTCAGCTCTACTGTCACCAGTTCTTCCTCCGACAGCTGGACCATGCAGTCCAACTCTCCTCCGGGTATCTTCTCTACTAGGAAGGTGGAAGGCTTCTCATTGAAAATTTTCAGTCTCCTTCCTTTGAAGGGCACTTCCATGTGTGAGTAGTCTAGAGGCAGGTACCCGCCCGACTCGCGGTGAACTCCCGAGAGAGACACATGCCGAAGTAGGGAGCCGAGGTCAACAACCACGACCTCTTGGATGACCACGATGTCGATAGCCTTGTGCGGCCGGATAGGGATGTCCTTTATGACACCAAGCTTGTCTTGACGAGGGTGCCGTCTAATTGCGGCACGCCTTGGCTGCTCCGTGTGTATTCCATCCCGATCTCATCGCGGGACGGCCTTCGGCATCACGGTCGTGGAAGCACCGGAGTCCACCATGCGGTTGTGAACTATGTGCCCTTGCATCCGTAAAGACGAGATAAAAGGGAGGCGGTCTGTTCTTCCCGGTGGTGAGGCCGTCGGAGGTTGAACCGGGACAGCGGGCTGTATCGCTTGCCGCTCTTCATGTTCTTCGAGAGATTCTTGCGGCGAGATCCACTTGGCTCGGGAGCGAGAAGAGCATCATACATGCTGATTCTAGCAAGTGTTCTTTTCAACTCGTCTACTATCTTTGTAGCTCGAGGTGCTAGCTCCTTCTGCTTCTTTTGCCGGCTCATACTTCGTCCGGTACTGCTGGGTAGCCTCAACTCGTTGTCTCTTGGTCAGAGACGGGTACTTCAGCTTCTCCTGGGCTTGTTCTTTGGTTTCAGCTGGAGGCCGAGGTACGGGAGCTTTAGCCGGAGCTGGAGCTTTTGCTATAGGAGGCTTGGCTGGAACAGGGGCAGCCTTTGCCGGAGGAGGCTTGGCTGGAGCTTTATCTTTGGATGCCTTCTCTTGGGCTGTGTAGGGCCACAGCCGTTTGTACGGTGGCAGCCCACCGGGCTGCGGTTTTTCTCTTCTGGCATAAACTTGCAAAGGCTTGGCCGCATCTGCGGTTTTCTTTTCTTCCTTGGCGGGCGGCACTAGATTCTCCTCTGGGAGGGCAAAGTTGGCTTCGCCGTCCAGGATCATGTAGAGTTCATCGTCCTCTATGGCGCTGCCGGCCAAGGTCTGGATGTAGTCTTTGGTGCAATGTGCAGTCTTCCTCCGAATGCGGGTCATTGCACGTAGTGCACCAGTTAACCTGGTCGGAAGGACCAGGCGGGTCTTCTATAGCAGCATTTCTCGGAGGCGGACGCCTCTGCAACTGGTGCTCTGGGGGCTTGTCTTTTGTCAGCGCCGGGGGCGCATATGGCCTCCTAGGAGCGAGGTCCATCTGGGCCTGCTTCTTCTTCAGAGCGGTCATGTCATTGGACATGGCATGATATCCCGAGGCCAAAGCCCGCACCTCCTGGAGGATTGTGTTCTGAATGCTACTGTCAGGAGGCGGCAACTGTGCCGGTGGAGGCAATGCGGCTAATGGAGGAGGGTTGGAATAAGGTGCGTATTGTGGAGGAGCAGGAAGTGCTGGAAAATGCGGAGGGGGAGGAGGCGGGTGAGGATAATGCAATTGAGGCGGGCCGTAAGGAGTTACGACCGGCGCCGGATTCCACTGTTGCTGGGGTTGCTGCCCTGATGTGGACGGCGCACCACCAGAAGCAGGAGGATACTGGGATCTGGGGAAGTCAGGATGAATGGGTTCCTGCACCCTGGACGGGAGTCTGCCGATAGAAATAATGTCAGCTTCGGCTTGCTGGGCAGCCTCGTACAGAGCAGGAAACTCGTCTATTCTGGCAATCTTCAGCAGGAGGCATATGTATGAGTTGAAGGATCTCAGATAGTAGTGAGCAGCCATGCCGGGTGAAGGCCGAAGTTCGCGAGGTACCCGTTTCGAGGATCTCGCAAACCTGATGTTAAAATCAGACACCTCCTCTTGAGGATGTCTCTGGATAGCTTGGAACTGATGCAGCAAAGAAGTAGGGTCAGCAGACTCGTTGCATCCTTTCACGAGCCTTCTGGCAAGCTGGGGCCACCCTGTGATGGATCCCTCCGGCAGCGATCTCCACCAGTAGAGAAGCTTTCCCCTCGGGGAAAGGGCCAGCAAACGGGTCTTCACACTCTCATCGGTAATGGTATGCAATGCGGCCAGGGCAAGGATGTCCTGGATGTGCTCGTACGCCGTCTTGCCGTAGCCGTCGTATGTAGGGATAGACTTTAAAGCGGAGGGGGCACAGCTTGCTGTCCGACCGGGGCCAAGGGCCCTGTAGGAGTCCACCGCCGGGAAGAGATCATCATCATTTTGCTGCTGGGCAGCCATTTCTTCTTCTTCTCCTCCGTCGGTTGTGTACTCAGTGTCGGTACTTTCCGAGGATGCAGATGCTTCTTCTTCCTCGGCCTCTTCTATTTCGTACTCAGCTCCTCCGACCTCGGCTTCGGCTTCTTCTTGAATTTCAGCCTCGGCTTCGTCGACACGAGCTTGCGGATCAGCCAGCCTGGCAATTTCGCCTCGAGCGTTGATGTCCAGTTCGTAAAAGTCAGGCGGGCTTCTCGGATCCCTTGCTCGCCACCTTCTTGTTTGCATGAAGGTGCTGGGACCGATCTTTCGGACTCAGAGGATTTGTTCGTGCAGAGTCGCCAGGTGCTCAGATTTCGAACAGCAATGAAGCGAACACCGGTGCTTCGATTACGGTTGGGGGTGAGAAACTTCCTTGTCTCACCAAGTGCTCAGAAACCATTGTCAGCGCCAGGTGGAGACTGATCAGAAAATCTCTCTTCAAATGTGGGACCCTGGTCCCACCGGTCGTGCCAGAGCTGTTGGTTACGAATCTGCCATGAGGAAAGGATTTTGGGTTAATGCGCCCGAGTTCGCCCACCGGCATGAAAGGCCGGAAGGAAGAGATGCCTTCCGTGCCAATCTCCAGAGAAGGCCGGCTCCTTTGTGGGGGTTTGGTTTAAGCTAAGAGTGCGGGGAAAGAGATAAAGAAACGGAAAGAATTTACAAATGTGATTGGAGTTTGGTGGGGGGAACTAACAGTACGGCAACACATCAATCACCATTGCTTATTGCATCATAAATACAAAGCATGACCAGGAACTGCAAAACCTAAGTATACTTTATGTATTAAGCGATGTACGCACGGCTACAATGGTCCCCTAGCAAACATTCTCCCTACAAGGAGAACTAACAGCACGGCAATGCATCAATCACCACTACGTACAACAACATAAACAGAAAAAGTAACCAAGAGATGTCAGAGCCAGGTATATGTGTTATGCAGAGAATTTATACGCACAGCTACAATGGTCCCCTAGCAAACATTCTCCCTACAAGGAGAACTAACAGCACGACAACGCATCAATCACCACTACGGACAGCAACGTAACACACAACTGATGGAACTGCTACCACATCTATTCTATGTATCCTCTAATCTATGAAGTTCAAAAGTGCAAGCAATGCTTTAGGCGCATGACCACCAAATGCTGAAATGAATCAACGAGCCGTGACACAGGGAAGCATAAAGCATAAATATAAAGGAGAGGCAGCATAAAGAAATAAAAGCAGCAGAACAGAACCGGGCATACAAATTATATTTATAAGCAGAAGCACGGTTACAATGGTTCCCTAACAGACATTCCCCTTCCACCCTTTACAATGAAATCATGGTGGGTTTTTATAGCCCGAGTCCCTCCCGTTACATTAATGGGCACAAAGTCCCAATCAAACACTAGCTGACAAAAGCGGCGAAGGAGGCTGCAAATGCTGACCTTTGTCGGACCGGACTGTACCCGCAGCATGGTCTTCCTGGAAGCTGGACAGCTACGTGGCAGTGTGTTGGGCAGAACTTCTTCTCGGCAGGAATGCGGGTAGCTGGAGCAGGTAGAACCTCCAATCAGCTTTAAATGAGGCCACTGGCATAGGTAGTGCAACCCATGCTCGTCCTTTTGCTCGGCACGTCTTGGCTCAAATCCCGAAGCTGGACACTTGTCAGATGATGGATGATCTTGTTTGACACGTGTCTGCCTTGAAAGGCAGTTTATCCAACTTCGCCTGGGATCAGAGCGCCATCGGGTTGCGCGGGCGAAAACAGCGCGATCGGGAAGGCCTTCATGCCTTGGGTGTATTTCCGGGTTTGTTTCCCTACTGCGCATTTGTCAAGGGCGCACTCCGACTTCGTTGCGAAGTCGGACTGCGCACAGGTGAAAGCTGATTTCTGCCGCCGTACGGACTTCGCTCCAGCACTTAGTCATTTTTCTGCCAGCCTGCCAGCCTGCTACAAGGTGCGCCCAGAAAGAGGGGCGAAGTCGGACTTCGCACCAAAACGGGCGAAGTGCGGACTCGCACAAGGGAAGTGCGAACTTCGCACCAACACTTAGCCATTTTCCAGGGCAACTGCTGTCAACTTTGAAATCCAACCGAGGGGCTCCAAGAAAGGGGGGAAGAAAGAGAATGTAGGAAAGAGAGAGAAAAGGAGAGAGGAAGAAAGGGAAAGAGAGGAAGAGGGGAAAGAAAGAGCAGCACTGCTACAAAACTGAAAACATTGCACCCCGTGCAAAATGTGGCAACAATAAGCAACATTAAGCAAGGTTTGAATAAGTAAATAATGTCATTTGTAAGGAGCTACTCAATCTTATTCACAGTTATCCGTGTTCTCCAATGAGAAATATTTAGTTGGAAAAAAGTATTTTCATACTCTATTGATAATTACCATGGAAAACAAAACTAAAATAGGTTTTTTTTCTAAAAATTATGTCACAGGCATTCCAATATTTTAAAAAATTTAAAAGCTTAACTTGCAAACCAAAGTGAGATGAGCATTCACACTCTTTCAATAGACAAAAGGAAAGAGTTTATGTCAAGTGACTTTAAAAAATCTTACCAGAAAAAGAACGTTATGGGCAATTTACTAAGTCTTATACATCCATAACAATAAAATCACATGGTGGAAGAAAATATGATAGTGGAGATGGCCTATTCTATATTGCAAGGGTGCAAATTAGAATATAATTTGTGGGGAAAATTAGTACACATTGTTGTTTTCTTCTTCAACAGAAGTCCTATCAAAGAAATGAAGAATATGATTTTTGCAGCAACTTTGTCAGGATGGAAGCCACAGATGATAAGTTTTGATTTTTGGTTGCTTAACATCTGTTCGGAGTCTAACTCTTGATAACAAAGGCATAAACTTAAGATAGCCAGACATGCATCTTTAGTGGCTAGTGTTTGGAGGCCAAGGCACAGATCATATATGATTTTACTAACAAGAAGGTGATCTTTTGAAGAAGTAGAAGCACGCTCTTCTTGGATATTTACCCAAGAAGTTCCTAAGACAGCCAAACACCCCATAATAGAGCTTACAACCTCAGGCTGTCCAAACTACCATTACAAATAGAAGAAAAGAAGAAGATGAGAAACTAACATAGATTCCATCTAAACTACAAACTGATCCAAAAAAAGGCCTAATTGGTGCTATAGGACCATTGAAGACTTCATATTGATGAATAAAAATCAGAAAGAACAAAAAGTAGCTCCAAAGATGTGGTAGATTTTGCCTTGATGGATACTAATGCATCATATTGTGATCTTTGTTTCTTTTCCTGAAGCTAATGCATAGTAAATTTGGGGGGATTCTGTGCAAGTAGAATCTGATGCATTAATAAGAAATCACACTAGGGAATTGGTTGAGGTAGATCCAAATGGATCAGTAGCATGTATGGTAGAAGCATGACATTATGATGTCAAAGACAAATGGCCAAGTGATAATGACCCAGTAAGCTTCCAAATTAGGGCAATATCATCGTTTAGCCATAACTCCTTCAAATAAAGTTAGAATTGAATGAAAAAATGGATCTTCACAACAACAGAAGGAATGCTCAGAAAAAAATTGGGCTCAAAATCCAGTTATTTGACCCCCGGACTAGACGAAAGAACAGTAAAGACCAATGAGCCATATATTGGGCATAGGTAGACCAAATGCTATCCAAATTGAGTGATTCTTTTTCCAAATGGACAAGAACTCAAAGGACTATGCGTGGTATAAATCTCAGCCTAAAATACATCAGTTGACCCTTCAAAATAGCAAAATTAAGTCTACTGTACAGTCTTATTGTCTCTCTCCTGACAGCTCCAACTAAGACCAAATTTATTCTGAAGCTTTTTTGCATCATTTTCCATGTGCCTGCGAATTTTCAGCCTAAATTGTACCCATCTGGACATCCAAAAGTCCAACAGACAGTCCAACAAACAAGCTGGCTGGGAATGGGCTGAGTTGGCATGTGCAAGAAGGCCAAAAGTGAACAGGGCAAGTGTCAAGGGGAATATGTCCAGAGAGAAGCATGACACATCACCTCCATGCATATCCATCCTACGAAGAACGTCAAAAATTAAGAAACATCAGTTGCACTTCTGGGTTTGGAAGAGGAAGAGACCAGATGAGGTTTTATTTGGGTCAAGACAAGTAAACAGCAGGGACTTTTTGAAAAGCCAAGAACAGGGGCAAGCATAAGAGCAACATACCATTGAGAGGCACTCTGTAATGCTGCAAACAAGTTCATAGTAGCTGTACATCTCAACAAGGGCCAAGTTGATGGCAAATATCTCTTGTAAGTCCTCCATTTGGCAAGGAATATGATGCTTGGCTGATTAATTCATGGTTTTCTTCCCCAAAATGGTTTCTCCCACTCCAAATCACTGTGTCTTTACTGCTGTGAGTGTGTTATTATCAGTGTTTTAGAATCTTAGTTGCTTTTCACTTTATTCTATGGGATTTGCATGGTTTTCATGCTTAGAAACTAGCAAGTTTTAGGTTAGAAGTGAACGCCAATTTGACATGGCAGAGAATAGTTGGATATCGGCAGATTTCAAGCTTCATTATCATTGCATCAAGCTCTTCATGGACTGTGCATACTCTGTTCCTAAAATCTAAGAGTACTTTTGTGCATAGAAGAGTAGATCTGATGCCAAAATAGAGAGTTTTATTAGTGACTAGTGAATATGTTTGGACTATTTCAAAGTCTTCAAAGGATTTGTTGAAGGTTTCTTTAGTGGAACTTATAGATTAAAGTGCCCCAAACAAGAAGCCCAAGTCAGACGCAACTGGATTTATTGAACAAAACACAAATTAACCAGATATGTCAACAAGCATAAAGTAAGACATAACAAATGGATTTACACAGGTGGAAGGTATTGACAATGAAGGAACATTTGCACCCACTGCCAATATGATTGCAATCAAAATTTCAGCACAGTATGGAAGGCAAGCGCAACAAGTGGATATCAAAAGTACTTTCTTTATGAAGAAGTGTACATGGAGAAACTATATATGTTTGAAACAAAAGGCAGGAAAAATATTGGTTTGCAGATCATTCAATACTTACAGTCTTCAGGTTTCAAGAGTGAATTAAATGCAATTTCTATGTGAAGTTGAAAAGTGGAGAAACAGTTATCATGGTGGCCTATAATGATGATTTGAGCACTACATGTAACAATTTGCACCCATAAGCAGTCATCTTGGACAATGCATTACGCACTAAGGGTCCATTTGATTACAAATGAACATACAACATGAAAGTTTACACTCTCTCAAGAGGTGCATGGCCAATTGGCCCCAGGTTATGGCCCCAAACCTTTGATTCGTATAGAATAGTGAGTATAATGATTGTGGTGAAGAGATAACTCTACAAAGGGCTAACTTGGAAATGTATTTGAAAGCATTGAAACTCCATAATACCAAGGCTTCAGGTTAAGAAGTGAACCCATAAGCTTAACTCCCAAGTGAGTAGAGACCAACTGAACCTTACTCTTGCAATCAAATTCACTCAACACTAACAGACTAACACTCGAGAAAAACTTAGGTTGAACCAATGACAACAAAACTAGCGGGGAGGTCAAAGACAGACTTTAAAATGGAGTTGGGAAGTCAAAGACTGAAGAATGTACATTTAAAAATTACTCCCTTGGCTTGGTGAATGGAGATTGCAAGTATATGATTGCCCTCCACCATTGCTCTCCACTCTATGCTTCACCAACATCTATCCTTTTTTTTACTGAATTACAATCACATTTCCATAGTCCTCTCTTAACTTTATACATGTGCTATGCAGTTGCTTGCTTGATATGTAATAGATGACAGATGGAGTTATGGTTTGCTTTCACCTACCACTTCAAAATAGAACATTATTGTGTTCTTATGTGCTCCAATATCTAAGAGTCTCATCAATGTGAGTTAATGAAATTTTGCATCTTCATAAAGTTTATTTGAGTGTTGACAAAACTTCTTTTGTGGATTCTAATATAGACATTGCAATAAATATCAGTTGGGCAATAACAACTAGCATTCAATAGCATTGAATAATAAATCTACCAAATGCCGAACTAAAGAAGAATACTCTAAAATTGAAAGTTTAAATTCCATTAATGCCCAGATGTAACCAAAGACAGTAGAACCAATGGCACAAGAACATACAGCCTTTACAGAGTGTTTTGGTTGAGGAAGATCCTAAAACATTTTCCAAAGTTAATACATTTCATAATTTAAGAATGTCTACCTGCAAATTATATCATGATATATTTCACATCTCTGCCAGAGTGTTTTGGTTGAGGAAGATCCTAAAACATTTTCCAAAGTTAATACATTTCATAATTTAAGAATGTCTACCTGCAAATAATATCATGATATATTTCACATCTCTGCCACAGAAAGGCTTCAGTGATTGTTCCATGTTAGTATGCAGTTCCTAGGGTCTAAAAATTTACTATTTTTATACTTGAAAATTAATCAATGAAATCTTAAATTTGGTATGCGAATTTGATTATATAATTTCCTGAAAATAGTGCATTATAGCAAATAATATAATGCAAACTAAATTGAGATGCATCTCTTTTCATCCATGAGTACATTACCAAAGTACAAACCCATCATCTGAAATACAATCAACTATTCAAGTCAAAATTTATCAATAAGATGTTTGAAAATTTTAACGTGACCTAGCATGGGCATTTAAACATATACCTCATCTGGGTTACCACCATTTTTAAACATCTCATATGCTTTCCGCATGACAGGTCTTGGATCTGCACCCACCTGCCAACAACAATTAAGGTGCTATTAGGTTTTTCTAGACAAGGCATTCAAAAATCATATACCAAAGCAACATCTTTACAATCTCAAAACGGAGAAGTGCATGACTCAGTTGCATCTCCTTTGTTTCTATAATCTATTCCTTTCCAAATAACACACATTCTATATACCAGGCAATGCATAGATTAATCATGTAAAAGGTAGAGCCAGTAGTTACTAGACACAGCTGACCCCATCAGAAATAGTTTTTTCCACTATTGTCTTATTACAAATGCATTGAAGCCTTAACAATTTTCCTGCATTGAGCAAGTGATATATATTACTACGCAATAATGATAGAATCAACTTCTCTATTTCCCCCAAGCGACTTGTGTGGGGTAGTAAAAAGAGATAGTTATTGGTCAAAATTAATTATAAAACCTGTTTAATCCAATTGAAGAATAAAGCAGGTATTTTCGTTTTGTCTCTAAGTAGCACCATCCTTTTATAAATGACAAAAGAATGAATGCCTATCTCATTCGCTGAAAGCAAGAGGGTTTTAACCAATAGCATCCAAAGAAGCCTGACTTGCAACTAATATAATAGAAAAAACGACGGCCCTCTTGACCCTCATCTAGGAAATAGCATTTATGCACTTGCCTTATTGATTGGGAGAGGAGTCCTCCCTCCAGCCAGCCCCTTCTCCAAAGGTCATTTATGCACACCTATATGATAGGTCTAGAACATTTTTACGTGCTTGACCTGCCTATCAATAGAGCGATGAACATATTTGCTTGTCAGTCACTGGATTGAACACATTAATTTGATCCTACTTGCCTTGAGGTCTAAAATCTTCTATTTCCTTCTATGCTGTAACTCACTGTGATTAGTTTGTTCCTTTTTATGTTTATAAAGAGGCCCATTTCAATCATTTCACTTGCTCCCTATTAGCTCTATCTTTCACAAGTCTGTCTCATCCTCTATTCTTTCTCTACTCCCCATCTAGGATTTTTGTCTTTAAAAAGGAATCATTGTCACTCGCTACACTTTGTCCATGCCCTACCAGCCAGCTGATTAAAGGAGGAGAGATGAACATGTACACAAAGGTAAGGGCCAAAACGGGCCAGAAAGAAGGAATGGACCACCTGCCCCAAAGGACAAGGAATTTAAAAAACAAAAAAAACTGAAAAGAAAAATAAAATAAAATAAAAATACCTTCTCCCTATTCTATCTAAAACCTATGTTAGGACATCTATATTAATAAAGCCAATGGTCTTAGTCAAGTATTATTTTACTTTGACCAAATAGGATTGACAATTTTGAGGTTTTCAAGCACAAATAAGATTAGAAATTCCATTATTGAGGCAAACAATGCATTAGCTTTAGTTGGAAAACAAAAAAAAAAACATGAAATGGCATAACCAAATATTTGTTTAGCCAATGATGGATTTTCTAACATGAAATGTATCAAGGAACTAAAAGTGCTTCCAATACCAACATATGCGACCATATAAACCCTTGATAAAGCAATTCTAGCTGCTCCATTCTTAGTAATTTCACAACTATCAAATGGCATGAGCTCAACTGGTTAAATTCCTCAACTTTCAAAGATGAAACCCAGGTTCGAATCGTTCCAAGCACGATACATGCATAATTACCAAGTAGTTGTAATACCGCTACGTGGCCATGATGTAATACAGATGGGCCCGTTTCAATTCCTTATAACCAGTTTGAAAAAAAAAGATTCACACCTTCCAGCAACTATTTAAGTTTTCTCTTATTTCTCTCTATATGCAGCAAAACTAACGTGGTACCAACACAAGCACCAGTATAGTGAGTCGTTCCTTGAGCATTTGTGTTTTTATATATTCATAGTTTTGTCATTTTGTCATACATGTCATAGGTTTTTTGCATGTGTGTGAGACATCCTTGTGTCACAATAACATACATTGTATGGGGTTACTTTTAAAATTTACGAATGCAGTTACACATAGGAGTCAATGGTAGTTGGTTGCAACCATAGTTACGAAAATCCCAATTTAATCCCAATCCAATCCGATTTTTCCCGATTCAGTAGGGTTGCTAATTCAAATCGCATCGGAATCCCAATTTTTCAAAAATCAGTGATTTTTCTGATTTTTTTCAAAAAATTATGATCCACATGAAAAAAGTTTTTTTCAATGAAAATTTGCATTTTCTTCAGTTTTTTTTTTTTGGTCGATTTTTTGCCAATTTTCCCCCTTCTTTTCGTCGATTCTCGATTCTTTTTCCATGCCGATTTTCTCAACTATAGTTGAAACTGCTCCCTGCTACCTTCTATATATATATATTCACCCCTAGTCTAGTCTTCAATGTGCATGTTCATGGTTATGTTCATAGTGTGTGGTTGATTCCTTTACATCCTTGTGTTATGATATTGATGTACCTAACATTACAAGCGAGGAGCAGATGGTAACACCTGATCCAACGGAGAGAAGTTGGCTAACGGGTGCAGAAGATCGAAGTTTTGTACCGAAGCAACCACACGTGGGTTCTTGGGAAGGAAGACCAGAACCGTATCTCGTGTACTCACAAAGGTTGCGAAGTAGTGACATACATGAATCAGGAAGAAGGCTATTTGAACAGGTACTTGAACGAGATTTTGAACCACCTATAGCGAAGAGAGAGTGGAATAGAACTCCACAAGAGTCGTCATCAAGTGACGCGGATATTGGAAGAGTTCCAATGGCAAATGTTGCCAACAGAGCGGGCAAACAAAAATGCCCACCCTTCATTGGGGAAGGGAAAGAAGACCCAACATGCCATATAGGTACTTGCATTACAATTTGGGGGGCAAATGGAGTATCGCAACCGACAAAATGGTTGCAACTGTTTTTGGCCACCTTATGAGGTATGGCTATGGATTGGTACCTAAAAAGACAGAGTACCCAACAGTTTACGCAATGCATTTATAGAGGAATTTTGGCCATTAAGGGATGATATGGATATCATCACTAAAATTTTTGCAACTAAGCAAAAGCCAGACGAAGATGTCAAAAGTTATAATAGGAGATTGAAACAACTGGCTGATAAAATGCAAATTCCATCAACGGATGGAATGGTGAACCGTTGGTTTTTAGACATACTTCTACCAAAATATAGAAAGAAAATTAAAGCAATACCATCCTCCACGTACGAGGAGGATCTCGAAGAAGCAAAAAAAATTGAGAGCGAGGCTAAACAAACAGCAACAGGAATCGGAGAACATTCATGGAATGACGATTCCGACAATGATATGGAAGACAAAGTCCAAAGCGCCATATACTCCTTTAGAAGATAATTCGACAAAATCACTAAACAAGTTAAAGGAGAAGTGAGGAAGGACCGAAAGGATATTTAGTGCTCAGACTGTAAAGTGGAAGGACATACAAATGTCAACTACCCAAAGAATGCATATTGTAACATATGCAACATAGCAAGGCATCCGGTGGCAGATTGCCTATTAATCTAAAAGGAGCAAGGCATCAAACTATGATAGTACAACAGGAAGAACAACCAAACACCTCAAGAAACGGGCAAGGTGCAACAAGTGGCGGATTTAGGAATAGCCGCAGAGGTAGAAGACAGGGTGGACAGAGACCAATCATCCAATGCTGAAATTGTCAAGAATGGGGACATTTTGCGAAAAATTGCCCCAAACCTCGAAATGCAAGCAATACCAATGGTAGCAATGCTACCCAAATGTGTCAATGGTGTGGACCAGGAAACCATAAAGAGATAAACTGCCCAAATAAAGCAAGTACGAGTGGTACACAAAATGTCAATTGGATTGACATTGGGGAAGTTAGTAATGAGATGGAAAAAGGAAAAGAAGTCCTAGCGGTAACCAGAGCTCACGCTAGGAAAATGAAGCAATATCTGAATCCTGCCAAGGAGAAAGAGCGATGGCAAGAAGCTCAAGAAATGATTAAGATGGAATTAGACAAAGAAAAGCAGGAAAGGCTATTCCAAGAGAAAGCCTTGAAGAAGATGGAGATCGTAACAGAAAAACAAGTATCAATTGAACGCTTGGTAACACAAGTACTCAATACGACTTTGAAAGGTATCAAGTCTATTTGGTGCAAGTACCTGAATTATACGCTATAGTTGGTGAGGTGATAAAAGCAAAGAAGAGGGAGGAAGTCCAACAGGTAGCTAATATCAAGCAAGAACAATTTATCGATCCTACGATACTAATGATTGAAGCAGGGAAAAAGCCAGCTTTGGTTCACATGGAGATATTGGACCATAAGCTAAATCAAGTAATTGTCGACAGAGGATCGAGTGTAAACGTGATGCCAAATAAAACATGGCAAAATATTGGCCAACCAGCATTAAGATCTCCAAATTTTCAAGTTATATGGAGCTGACCAATATGGTATTGAAACAAGAGGAGTGTTGATGAGCCAAATGTGTGCATAGTGGAACAAGATTTCATTTTGGATTTTGTTGTAATTGCTATGTAGAAACCTGCATATGATGCATTACTCGGACGTGGGTGGCTAAGAACAGCAAAGGTGAACCACAACTGGAGAAGAAACACCTCACCTTCAAAAATGGTCAACACAAGTATATGATTAACCTGAAGAACCAGGCAATAAGCCAAGACATCGCAACTTCAGATGAATCGGAGAGTTCTTCATCCGATGGTGAAACAAGGTATGAACCAAACGAAGGAGTATTGCAACTTGAAGAATGTACTGAAGACGAAAATGATGAGGATAAAGGCTTACTCCATTGGCAGATGGAGGATTATGAAGTGTTCTCTCCATAGTGTTTATGCATTAATGCAGAAGACGAAATTCAAGAGAATGGAAAGAAAGAGCCTAAGAGAGGAGAAAGCAGCAAAAAGAAATCAATAGTAGAGAAGGACCAAGAACGGGAAAAGTGGACATTTCCAAAGAACTTCGCAGAATATACGATGGGAGATGCAGTAATTGAGGATAAGCCAGCCCATCCTATTGATGTCCTGAAAGCGGTAGAAGAACCTGAGTCCATTAAGTATGAAGCATAGTAGAGAAAATTGGAATTGGGTAGTAAATCGGTTGGGGAAAAAATTGACAAAAAATCGAAATCGGCAAAAAATCGGGGAAAAAATCGGCAAAAAAAAAACCAAAGAAAACAAATTTTTTTTTTTTTTCATGCATATTACAATGAATTAACATTATGCAAATCAAACATTGCAATAAAAGCAACAATTCAAGTCAAGACATCATACAAGGCTCAAGCTTTAAGTACACATGAAAGTGACTAAAGTTCACAAAACACATCCTGTATTGCTTATAATATGAAAAGGTACTGTTGTCACATTTTGTAAAGGGGTAAAATTTCTGAAAAATTCAAGAAATTGCTGCTATTTCTCTGCTTCTTTTCTTTGCAGTTTTCCTCCTGCAGTTTTCATGTGTCATGTCTTCCATTTTCTGTTTGTCTTGCTTTACTTTCAAGTATCCCACCTGTTTGAAAAAAGGGCAAAAAATTGTAAAAAATTGTAAAAATGGCTAAGTGACAAAGCAGGGAGCGACGCCCGTCGTCGCTCCATTTTGGAGCGCTGCCCGTCGTCGCTCCATTTTTCAAGCGAAGCCCGGCGGAAGCAAAAAGAGGAAATTTTCTAAGTGTAAGGTTGGGAGCGACGCCCGTCGTCGCTCCATTTTTGAGCGCCGCCCGTCGTCGCTCCCATTTTTGAGCGACCGTGGGCGGAGCAAGAAAGGAGAAAGGAGGCAAAAAGTTTCTAAGTCCAGAGCCTCCTGTCGTCGCTCAGGGTCACCCATCCCTGCCTTTCGCAGCGTCGTCCGTCGTCGCTGCTTTTCGGAGCACCGCCGGGCATCGCTATCATTTTTCAGTGACAGCAAGCGACAAGAAGCAGAAGGCCCAAAATTTTACTAAGGCATAAAGGGAGCGCTGCCCGTCATCGCTGTTTCTTTCCCAGCGACCACTGTCGCCCCCCCCATCCAATCAGCAAGCGCCAAAAAAGTGAACCAAGTTGTCACAGTTTCCAACTCAGGGTGCCTCCCAAGTTCGCTCCATCTGGAAGCGACTCCCGGAAGCGCTCTCTTCAGCAGGCGACTTTGGTCAGCCCCCATACATTTGCAAACCGCACAAGTTTCAAGATTTATGCCTGTCAAGAAGTGACAGATTGTGTGCTGCCAAGGGACAAGGTAGATGAACATTGAAGAACAAATTGTACCTCATCTACTGCATTCAACCGAACCTGGCTTTCCCGCCCACCAGACCTGTCTAGGGATGTACAGTTTTCAGAGCGGCCATATCTCAAGTACAAGTACAGCCGACAGGGGTCTCATCCAGGCAACTTTTTACAGATTTTACAGCTTTAGCCGGTCCTTGGGATCCGTACATGATTGTATTTTGGGGGGAAATTCCTGCTATAAAAGGCAGTTCATTTGATTGTAAAAGGGTGGGAACATATTGCTAGAGAGCTCTGCTGTGACAGATCACCTTCTACTTAATTCAAAGCATCCTTGGCTCTGCTTCTTGTCTCTGTCTTTTATGCTGCCTTCTGCTAGTATTTCTACTTCATGTCCATTTATATTTCTGTCTGTTTGAATTCTGAATTCTTGATTTGAGCATTGGTGATTATTTGGATCTGGAATACTAAATAGAAGGATACATAGGATAGAATAACAGCTGCAATTTCTATTACATGCTTTGTTTTAATTGTTGTTGGTTTGGATGCAAATTTGTAATTGTGCTGCTTGTTCTTCCCCACCCGAAACAAATGATATTTACATTTCTTTCTGCACATTTATCCCTTTCCAACACTCTTATCTAAACCCCCCAAAACTAGATTAGTATAGGAGTCGGCCTTCTCCGGAGATTGGCACGGAAGGCATCCCTTCCTTCCGGCCTTTCAATCTGCTGGGCGAATCTAGGGCGCAATAGATTAAAATCCTTTCCTAAGTAGCAGATTCGTAACCAACAGTTTCCCTGGCACGCCCGGTGGAACACGAGTGTTCCACCCCAAAAACAAAATCGAAGCATCGGTGTTCGCTTCATTGCTGTCAAATCTGAACACCTGGCGACTCTGTTGAACCTGAATAATCTTTGAGTCTTCAAGACTGGTCCAATATCAAGAGCTCCTTCATGCATACAAGACGATGGAGAGTTAGGAATGCGGGACAAGAGCCTGAGTTTTACGAGCTCGACATCAACGCTGCTGGAGAGCACCCGAGGCTGATCGATTATCAAGCCCATCAAGACGAAGCTTTTGAGCATACAACTGAAACTGAGGAGACAACTTCAGAAAGCACAAAAGACTACCACAATATTGATCAGCTCGATCAAGATGCAAACATGGCAAATCCTCAGCCAAATGCTCCTGAGCTGTTTTCGGCAGTTGACTCCACTGGACCCCTCAATCTAGCTGATCAAGATGTTGTTCCACCCGTTGCATTGAAGGCTATTCCCACGTATGATGGAACTGGGAAGACGACCTATGAACATATTCAAGATATCCTGGCCTTGGCTGCGCTTCACGCCATCACTAATGAAAGTGTCAAGACCCGGCTGTTAGCGCTCTCTCTACGAGGGAAGCTTCTATATTGGTATAGATCCTTTTCGGAAAACACTTTTGCGGGATGGGCTCAACTGGTCGGACGGCTAGTTAAAGGCTTCAATGAGTCTGCAGATCCTTCCTCGCTGCTGCACCAGTTTCAAACCATTCAGCGGCATCCACAAGAGATCTCAAATTTCAATGTGAGATTTGCGAGATCCTGGAAAAGAGTGCCCCCTGAACTACGCCCTTCCAATGGACAAGCTGCTCACTACTACGTCAAGGTGTTTAGCTCCGACATAAGTTTGGTCATTAAGTTGGCCCGCATGAACACTTTTCCTGAGTTATATGAGGCAGCCCAAAGGGCAGAGTTGGATATGATTGCCATAGGTAGACTCCCGCACAAAATGCAGCCACCGATATACCCAGATTTCCCTCAATCACAATATCCACCGGCGTCTGCTCAAGCGTCTTCTTCATATCCCCATCCGCCATGGAATCCCACACCATCCGTGTCTCAATTCCCTTCTCAAGTGCATTTCCCCACGCCTCCGGCTCCTCAGCTTCCATCTACACCGCAATATCCAACACTTCCCGCTCCTCCTCAGTACCCGGCATTGCCTCCACCACCACCGTTAGCGTCGTTGCCTTCTCCAGTCCAACCTGCACAACCGGATATGGACATACAGACTAAGATTTTGCAGGAAGTGCGGTCTCTTTCTTCTGGCTACCAGACGCTGTACGACGATATGGCCATCATGAAGAAGAAGCAAGCCCAACAAGAATTTGTTCCAAGGAGGTCTTATCCTCCTCCCGCACTGACGAGAGACCAAGCAGCTCAAAGGCCTCCAGCGAGAAATGCTGCCAACAACACGCAGCCGAGCACTCCAGAAAATGTGCACTGGTGCTCTACGTGCATTGACCCTCACGGGGAGGCAACCTGTATGCTGCATCAACATTATATTCAAACTCCTGAAGGCAGCATCCCACCAGATGAAGAAGTCAACATGCTTTGTGAAGAGGGGAGCAACTTTGCGGTCTTCGAGGAAGACCCGGTATCTATCCTGACCAGGGACGGGAAGAAGCCGATAGAGGTAGAGGCAGCCCAGAAGCAACGTTTGAAAGTGTACACTAGGCGAGAAAAGGCGCCACCTGCTGCAAAGTCCCTGACAAAGCACCTTTGCCTCCACCAGCAAAAGAAATGACGCCACCCACGAAGGCCCCAGAGATTCAACCTCCAGCGGAAACCAAGGAGCAGGCTCGAGAAAAGCTCAAATACCCGTCGTTGACAAAGCCATAGAGGGTCAAGGCCACGCAGCAGTACCGTACCAAGTACAAGCTGGCAAAAGAAACGGAAATGCCCAATACTTCAGCTTACAATATAGTTGATGAGCTCAAGAAGACCCCGACGAAGATCAGCATGTACGATGCTCTGCAACTTCCTGGACAAGTAGATTTGTTACACAAGTCTCTGAAGACCTCAACAGGAGGAAAGCCACCACAGCCTGTGCTAGCTCAACCCCTAACAAATTCAATCACGGGTAAGAACAGACCACTGCCATTTTACTTGTCACTGCATATGGAGGGATACGTAGTGCATAACTGCATTATTGATTCCGACGCGTCAACCACCGTCATGCCAAGGGCCGTCTGTCAAGAAATCGGCATGGAGTACACGAGAAGCAATCAAGGCGTCTTGCAACTAGATGGCACTCCTGTGAAGACAGTCAGCGACATTCCTATCCGATTGCATAAGGCACCTGAGGTCGTGGTCATTCAAGAAGTTGTGGTTGTTGACATGGAGCCCTACTTTGGCATGTGCCTCTCAAGAGAATTTACCACCAAACTGGGTGGGTATCTCTCGATGGACTACTCTCACATGGAGATCCCCTTCAAAGAGAGTAAAGTCAAGATTTAAAATGGAAAACCCTCAACTTTCCAAGTTGAAAAGATACCAAGGGAGGGGTTGCAAGATGATGTTGTCCATCTGGTCACTGAATTTGACAAAGAGGTGAACTTGGTGGAGGAAGCCATAGAGCAGCTGCAAACGGAGGATGAGTTCTCCTTGCAAGACTTCAACGCCATGATTGAATCAGACATAGGCTGTTACTCCATCACCCAGCCTCAGAAACCGAAGGAGACAGTAAAAGAAGACATAGGCCCTATCCCAAATGATTTGTGTAAGTTGTACTTTGACGGCGCCAGATGCAAGAACGGCGTAGGGGCAGGGGTCCTTCTAGTTTCGCCATCGGGAGAGCAAAAGGATTACTGCTACAGGCTGGCGTGGAGCTGCACCAATAATGCGGCTGAATATGAAGCCTTGTGTTTAGGGTTGAAGAAGACAGAGCGACTGGGGATCAAGCAATTGCAGATCTTTGGAGATTCCAAGTTAGTGTGCAAGCAAATCATAGACAAGTGCACTGCAAAGAAACACTATCTTAAGGCATACCGTAGTCGGGTCTGGGACCTGTTGGCCACGGATCCGCCACCTGGGAAGGACTTGGTGTGTCAATGCGCCCTAGACCCGCAGACCAACATTGAAAGGCCGGAAGGAAGGGATGCCCCCCTTGCCGATCTCCGGAGAAGGCCGGATCCTTTCCTAACCTACTTGGGGGTTTTTAGATAAGAGTGCAGGAAAGAGATTAAAAAATGGGGTAAAGGGAACTGGAAAGAGATTGAAAAAGATAAGGGAACAGGAAAGAGATGTAAATGTCATGCGTTTCGGGTGGGGGGCGAACAAGCGACACGATCGCAAATTTGCATCCGAACCAACAACAATTAAAACAAAGCATGTAACAGAAATTGCAGCTGCGATTCTATCCTATGTATCCTTCTGTTTTGTATTCCGGATCCAAATAATCACCAATGCTCAAATCCAGGATTCAAAATTCAAACAGGACCAGAAATATAAATGGACATGAAGCAGAAATACTAGCAGAAGGCAGCATAAAAAGACAGAGACAAGAAGCAGAGCCAAGGATGCTTTGAATTAATTAGAAGGTGATCCGTCACAGCAGAGTCCTCTAGCAATATGTTCCCCCTCCACCCCTTGTACAATGAAATGAGGCTGCTATTTATAGCACAATTTCCCCCCGATTACATTTTGGGCACAGAATCCCAGACCTGACAAAAGCTACAAAAGCTGACAAAAGCGGCTGATGTTGACCTCTGCGGGTAAAGAATGTAATTGTAGCAAGGTCAACCTGAAAACGTGGCAGCTCCGTGGAAATCTGGTAGGTGGGAAGTTGAGTCAGTTTGAATGGGGGCAGATGCGGTACAATCTGTCAGTTCACGCTCATCTACCTCCCGTCACATCTCTGACTCGAATCTCGAGGCTGGACACTTGTCGAAATCTGATAAGGGGAAAAATCTACCTTAGGAGCTCATATTTTCTTTCTTGCCCGACTTCGCCCAAAATCGGAGCGCAACCAGGCAGCACAAAGGGGAAGTGGCGCAGTTGGGGAGGCCTCCGTGCCTTAGAAAATTTATGGGCAGGCTTCGACATTCTTTGCCCGAGTGCGCATAGGTAAGTGAGCGAACCCCGACTTTGCTGCGAAGTCGGGTTGCTCACCCAACACTTAGCCGTTTTTCAAATAAGTTGCCCAACTACGCATGAACTTGAGGGCGCAACCCGACTTCGCTGCGAAGTCGGGTTGCGCACCCAACACTTAGCCGTTTTTCAAATAAGTTGCCCAACTGCGCATGAACTTGAGGGCGCAACCCGACTTCGCTGCGAAGTCGGGTTGCGCACCCAACACTTAGCCGTTTTTCAAATAAGTTGCCCAACTGCGCATGAACTTGAGGGCGCAACCCGACTTTGCTGCGAAGTCGGGTTGCGCACCCAACACTTAGCTGTTTTTCAAATAAGTTGCCCAACTGCGCATGAACTTGAGGGCGCAACCCGACTTCGCTGCGAAGTCGGGTTGCGCACCCAACACTTAGAAAATTTAGGGCTCCACTGATGCCCAGGTGCGCACAAAACTGAGAGCGCAACCCGACTTCGCTGCGAAGTCGGGTTGCGGCAACACTAACACTTAGAAAATTTTGGGCCTTTGTATGAGCGCAGTCGGGCGGATGAGCGCAGTCGGGCGGGGCCCGACACTTAGTCAATTTTCTGGCCCGAAATTGAGCTTCCTGGTCCTGCTTCTCGGGGCCATAACTTTTGATCCGCTGACCCGATCGCCTATTATAATATATCGTCGGAAAGCTAGCGAAAAGATCTGCAATGATAAAATATCCAAAGCTTATTTCATCCATTTTATCGCCCCCTTTTATGGCCCGCGAAAACCCGAACACCTCAGCGTGCTCTTTGCCGCTTTAAAGCTCCATACTTAGGCCAAAGTTTATCAAAAAATTTAATGTGGCAAAATTGCCAACAGGACCTGCTAGAATCATTCGAGTCCTTAAATATCAAATCCATTCCTAGGGAGACGAATAGACATGCAGACATCTTGGCGTCCATTGGAGCCAGGTACGTCCCGGCTGATGACATTGTCTAGAAGCCGAAGTCGGTTCGTACCATCTACAGGCCTTCTGTGCCTAATAAGGACACCCACTGGCAGGTGTTCGATTGCGACGATGATATCATGAATTTTCTAATTCACGAAGCTAGCACAATCGAAGGTAGAGACCCTGACGACGAGCAATATGAGGGGTTAATACAGTTGAAAAATAATCATGTCCCAAAAGGATTGATTACCTTGGAGAGCTTGTTTGACCAAAATGACAGGGCCATCTCACACCGAATCAAGGTAGATGCCAAACAATACATGGACCTGGAGCTTGAACCTGGTAAGGTGATTAAAGTCGGCACAGACTGCACTCCAGAGGAGCTGAAGCAGATTCGGGCCCTGTGCAAGGAGTACCCAGACATTGTCGCCTGGTGCTACCAGGACTTAAAGGGGTACGACAGAGAGATTATCCAGCACACCATAGAGCTGGAGGAAGGTGTGAAACCCTTCAGGCAGAAGCAGAGAGCGGTTAACCCGAAGATCGAGGCTATGATGAAAGCAGAACTTCTGAAGATGCTAGAAGCCAAGATCATATATCCTATCAAGCATTCTTCTTGGGTCGCAAATCTGGTTCCTGTGAGAAAGAAGAACGAAGACATCCGCCTCTGCGTGGATTTTCGTAATTTGAACCAGGCCTCGCTTAAGGACCACTATCCGCTCACGCAGATCGACCAAATTCATGTGGTCGCAGGAGCCCAACGGTTCTCTCTTCTTGACGGATTTTCTGGCTACAACAAAATCTGGGTGAAAGACGAGGACCAGCACAAGACGGCGTTCACCACCAAATGGGGGACATTCGCCTATCAGCGCATGCCATTCGGCTTATCTAACGCTGGGGCCACATTCCAGAGGGCCATGGACCTTGCATTTCGGGAGCTGTTAAATAAAATCATTGTCATTTACTTGGATGACATGATTGTGTTTCCCCACAAGAGGGAATAGCACACCTCCCACCTGCGGCAAGTGTTTGAAAGATGCCAAGAATTTGGTATATCCATCAACCCCAAAAAGTTAGTCTTCGCTGTGAGGGAGGGGAAGCTGTTGGGCCATGTAATTTCAGAAAAGGGCCTTGCAGTCGATCCTGATAGAGCCGAGGCTCTTCTCTGTTTGTCGGCCCTAATCAATAAGAAAGAGCTGCAATCCTTCTTTGGTTAGATTAACTTCGTAAGAAAGTTCGTGCCCGATTTCGCCCAAGTCATAAAGCCCATGGTCGAACTATTGAAGAAGATGCTGAGTTCCTTTGGACAGAAGAGAGGAGGCAGGCCTTTAAAGAGATCAAGGCAAGGATTGCCCAGGCGTCCATACTGATAAACCTAGACTATTCAAAGGATTTCATCCTGTATGCAGTAGGCGAGCCTGAAAGTTATGCGGCAATCCTGACACAAAAGGGAGACGACGGCGAAGAGCGACTGTTGGATACGAATCTGCCGTGAGGAAAGGATTTGTTGTTATTGCGCCCAGATTCGCCCACCAGATTGAAAGGCCGGAAGGAAGGAATGCCTTCCGTGCCAATCTCCGGAGAAGGCCGGCTCCTATGGGGGTTGGATTGAGATAAGAGTGCAGGAAAGAGATAAAAAATGCGGAAAGAGATAAAAGTGCAGGAAAGAGATAAAAGTGCAGAAAGGGATTCCAAATGTGATTGGAGTTGGGTGGGGGGAATAAGCAGCACGGCAACGAATCAATCACCACTACTAACAGCATTCATCTACAAACATACATTAAAACTACAGCTATCAACGATCCCATGTATCCTCTATCCATGCATTCCAAGAATACCTGACCACCAAATGCTGGAGTCCAGAGTTCAGTACAACAGCAAGCAATGACACAAGAAACATGAGGCAGAAATGACAAGGAGAGGCAGCATGCAAGATAAAAGACAGTAAGCAGAGCCAAGTATATGTCTGTATTTGAGGCAAACGCACAGCTACAATTGTCCCCTAGCAATATATTCCCCTTCCACCACCTTACAATGGAAAAGTGGTGGGTATTTATAGCCCAAAATTCCCCCCGATTACATTCATGGGCACGAAGTCCCAGACAAGACAGTAGCTGACACGAGCGGCTGAGGAGCTGTTGATGCTGACTTTTGTCGGGCCGGACTGTCCTTGCAACATGGTGTCCCTGAAGGTGGTACAGCTACGTGGCAGCGTGTCGGGTCAAGTCTTCAGTCAACAGGAATGCGGGTAGGTGCGGCAGATGGCACTTCACATTGGCTTAAATGGTGACAGATGGCGCCGGTAGTGTAGCCCATGCTTTGTCCTTGCGCGGTCAAGTCTTGGCTCGAATCCCGAAGATGGATACTTGTCGGATGCTGAAGTGTGACACGTGTCTGCCTTGAAAGGCAGCTTATCCAACTTCGCCAAGAATTCGGGCGCTATCGGGTTGCGCAGGAGGAAAACAGCGCAGTTGGAAGGCCTTCTTGCCTTAGCAAATTTCTGAGTTGACTTTACCCAACTGCGCACCGGTCAAAGGGCGCACTCCGACTTCGCTGCGAAGTCGGGTTGCGCACCGGTGCTTGGCTGTCTTCATCCGCTGTTCGGACTGCGCATTGGAAAAGGGGCTCACTCCGACTTCGCTGCGAAGTCGGGTGTCGCCCCAGCACTTAGCCGTTTTTCTGATGAATGATTCCCCTAGTGCGCCCAGGAATAAGGGCGCACCCCGACTTCGCTGCGAAGTCGGGTTGCGCCCCTGACACTTAGATTTTGCGCACTTCGGGTTCCCTACTGCGCTCCAACTGAGGGGCGACACCTGACTTCGCTGCGAAGTCGGGTGTCGCCCCTACACTTAGAAACTTTGCTGAAGTTTGCTGGGGGAAGAAAGGGGGAAAGAAGAAGAGGGAATGAAGTTGTGAGGAAGAGGAAGAAAGGGAGAGAAGGAGAAAGGGAAAATGAGGAGAAGGGAAGGAAAAGAGCAGCTCACTTGCAGAAACCAAAAACATGGCACCCCTATGCAAAATGTGGCAACAGCGACCAATAGCCTTCTTGAGCCAAGTAATCAAGCCGCACGAAGAAAGATACAATTTTATTGAGTGACAAGTGCATGCAGTCATGAGATCCTTAAAAAAGTTTAAGCACTTTGTCTCTCAGAGCCGGATTACAGTCTTTGTGATACACCCTGATGTCAGAAATTTCATCATTCAAGGGGAACCGGGTCACAAGCGGGCAGGATGGATCGCCAAAATTCAAGAATTCGACATAGAGGTGCGACCCACCAAGCTAATCCGAGGTTGGGCTCTATGCCAGGAGTTAGCCAAAAGTGCTGCCACGAAAGTGTCTTCTTGCCAATGGGAGGATCCAGTGATGGAAGGTAATTTTGCCAACTCCTTATCAGAGGAGAGCGACTGGACTGATGATATAGTGTGGTACTTCAGCACAGGGAGATGTCCAGATCGACTCAACGCCTCACAAAGAAGGAGGTTTAGGCTCCAAGCCGTAAAGTATGTACTGCGCCCTGAGGGGTTGTATTTCAAAAACATAGACGACGTCCTCTTACGATGTGTCAAAGAATCTGATAAACAGAAAGTCCTAGGGGAGTTCCACTCTGGAATGTCGGGAGGACATTTCTCAGGAAGGCCTACGGCCTTAAAAATAATCAGGGCAGGTTATTACTGGCCCACCCTCTTCGCAGATGCATATGCAGTCTGCCAGAAGTGCGAAAAATGTCAGAGGTTCGCCGGCAGAAATAGGAACGCACCAATGCCACTCCAGCCGATCCAAGCTGAATCTCCATTCCAACAATGGGGTCTTTATTTCATCGGGACTGTATCGCCCAATTCCTCGACAGGGCATAAGTTCATCTTGAGTTCCATATTCATCTCAATAGGAGTACTTTTTGGTAGTTCTACATTTTTTTAAAAGAGAGAGACTAATGATAGTAGGTAGATCAAGCACACTTAGTCATATTGTAGAAATTCTCATAATCACAGACTGGAAACTCAAAGATATGGTTCAACCTAAAAAAAATCTGTGATGTTTGCTGGAAAAGCGTGAAAACAAATTTCAAATAAAATATTTGCAAGAGAGGACAGAACAGAATTCATGCAGCTATGAGAAAACAAAAAATACTTTATTATAGATGACCATAGCCCCATGTCTTAGCTGAAATAAGGCTATTCTTCAGCTCCTTGGTCTCAGTGCATTGTCTTCATTGGAACATCCTCATCTTAGAGCTCAATCTTTGTGACTCTGATACCATGTCAGGGTTTTTATCCCTTTCAAACACATAAAATCAAAATACAACATGATATAACTTGCAAATATTACTAGAAGCAAAATTGAAATATAATGTGTTATTGATCTCCAAATATTAACGCAATATGGTAATTGGAGATTCTCCAATTGATATTACAAATCAAACACAACAAATGAATTACAAACGCTATAGCTGCATTTTTATAGCAAAGGGCAGAATAACCTCATATCAGGTTAAGCTTACAACAAAAGGAGAAGAGCTTGATGTAGAAAACTGAAAAAGGAAAGGTTAGTAACATTTAACCAAAAGTAGTGACTAACAAACTGATAGAATAGTATCCCAACAAGGTTGTACAAAACTCTTTTCTAACAATTTGATTATACTATTCTTGTCACTTTCTTTAAATTTACTATAAGGCAAGAGGGCAACAAATTTTCATTAATTTCATATCAGCAGCAAGATATGTCACATGAATAATGTTAAAACTCCTGCAGAAATTAGTTTGAGGGAATTTCAAGAGAAACATTTGCAACTCATCTATCATATTGTATGCAATTCACTAGCAGTCGAAAATGCAGTTCAATTTGAAGTATTTATTTAAATATCACTGAAAACTAACTTCCTTCTCTGTAGTTTCATTCACAATTCTCAAGTTTCATCTAATTCAGACAGGACTTGATTTCTCACAAAGTGTAGAGGCCATTAGTTGGATGAAGAGATCATATTAAATGACAAAGTTATGGACCTATTTAAATACCTTTAATCAACCATGGTTGATAGAAAATATGCATAGCCATTTAATTTTACTTAAATGATATACACATTCATATCTATTCATATATTAGCTATAAAATACTATAAAAGAGCATAAGCATACTGTCAAATTTCTGAATCCTAAATTGGGAGCGCTGCTGCAGCTGTACCCAAACTTTGTGTAACTTGGTATAATACCTTATACTTAATGTAGCACCATGTGAACAAAAGGATTAATAAAAATAATTATCAGCTGATTTAAAAAACAATTCCATCTAATTATTTAAATCTAGTTGGTCCTATTGTTTTATTTCGGACATAAGCTGGAATCATTCTTTTATGATAATGAATTCTTGATTTGTTTGATTCTTTCCTGTTGGTTTTCATAATGTGCACAGCATACAGAAAGTTCTCAGTTTCCACAATTAATCTTTTTGCTTGTCATCCAATTCAAGAGTGAACTCAACAAAAGTTAGTGCACATATAGGAACTGCAGAACAGTAACAGGAAATGCTCACAGCAGGTTACCTCAAGAAAGCACCTCCGTGCTTCCTCAACTCCGTATAATTGAGCTTCACAGAGGAAAAACCAAATTGATTCTTCGGTATCATTGGGGTTAGCTGCAACATCTTCCCTAAACTGGGCTGCTCCTTCTTCAAACCTATACATAAGATAATTCTATTAATGTCTTTAGAGAGAAATGAGATGAAAAACACAGAATGCGCCTCACATAGCTTGTCCCAGTAGCAAAGTGAATTGAATATATTTCATAATATCCATATATATGTTCTCTCTTATTGAATATCAAATGCAGTAAACCCTCTAATACCTGTTAAGATAGTATAATGACAGTCCTCGTTGCCAGAGATCTAGCAAAAGCAAGCAAAAATCAGTTAAATATATCTCAAGGAAGAATAGAATACAACAAAGGATCATTTTAGTAGAGATTGAAATATTCAGGTAGACATCAGTAACAGTGCATCTGGCTGCCTAAATTTAATCCGTACTTATAAGGAAAGATACTTGGAAATTCAAGAGACATAATGACCTAGTCACCTGATCTTTACATTAACATGACATTATGCTAGAACTTGTCAGTTTAGCACTAGATATACAGAAGCAATGATAAGCAAGAAACATTATCAAATATTGTCTTTTAAAAAAATTTGCTCTTCTAATGGCATTATCAAGCATTTGTCTGAACAGGTATTAAGGAGACTGAGTATTAAAGGTTTGGTGATTGCTTTGCTTAGTCCCTTAAGAGTTGATCATGATAGCTAACAAGAAATGTATAGCTAAATAAAAAGAATAAGAGTTACATTTCCTTCACATGAATCCTTAACATTAAAAGGTGTTACTGTAGTAATTTAACTACTACCATCACTTCCAAACCAAGTTCTATCGCAAAAAACGAGATGGAGAGTGTGAAAGAACCAGGTCAAGGCTTCGGGTATGCTTCATTCTGAGCGCATCCCACGCCCATGCAGTACACTTCCGCCCTGAGTACGCCTTGCTCCGAATAGCATGTGTCATCTCCAATATGCCCCATTCTATTCCGCCTCAATTCACCTCGCTCATAGAGCCCAACTCGGCAACACCTCACTCTACTAATCCAACCAGCTCTTAGTCCTGCACGCCTCACTTTGTGTCTATTTTTGGCAAACCGATAAGGATGGAAAACCGCATGTAAATTTGGACTGCAGTTCAGAGGCAAAACTACCAGTCCCAAAATAGATTAGGATTCTTATTTCTGCAAGTATAAATAAGAGATCAATTCTCATTGTAAGGGTCTTTTGGCTGTCAAGCATACTAGAGCTACTCTTCAAAGTTTGTATTGAACATTTTCAAATTCCAAATCAATAAAAGAGTTGTGCATGGCATTTTGATTCAACTGTCTCTAACTTCTTGTCTCATGTATGTGTGAAATCAATGGCTCTTCCCTCCTTTCCCCTATTACTCCTCTTCTGTTATTGTTGATGCAAGTTATTCGAAGATATTACACGCTAAAGTTATTCAGCCACTATTGAAACTCCTTATCGCACCAAAACTGAACCTCGCAAAGAGGAGAAATTCGGAATCAAGCATCTAAAAATCATAGGACACTTTGAATTGGTGGTCAAACAAATTAACTCCAAGTCTAAGAATAAGCAAATGAAGGTATACAAGCACAAAGCCCGAATCCTACTAGAGAGCTTCAACACCTATGAGATTCAAGCAATGCCTAGGAAGCAGAACATAGAGGTTGATGAACTAGCATCTTTAGCTGCCCGATTCGACCCAGCAATAACAATATGGACCAAGCCCAAAGAACTGGTGATTGTGTACAAGCCAACAGTACCAGCCAACTCAAACCATTGGAGGCATTAAAAAACGATGAACAAATTATTGAGCTCTTGATTTGAGAGGCTCAACATCCAAAGAACAAGAAGGAATATGATGACGATGTCAAAGATGGAATCATTCAATTGAAGACCAACCAATTGTCGAAAGGTCTAATCACACTCAAGAGTAATGAAAAAGGACTTGTTGAAGTTGTTGCAAGCGCAAATAATTATTCCAATAAAACACTCCACTTGGGTGGCAAATCTAGTGTTGGTTAGAAAGAAGAATAGGGATATTTGACTATGTCTAGACTTCAGGAATTAAAATAAGGTTTCGTTGAAGGATTATTATCCCTTACCTCCAATGGAACAGATCTTGCATAAGGTTGTAGGCTCGTAAATGTTATCCCTACTTGACAAAATATCAAAATACAATCAAATTTGGGTCCGAGATGAAGATCACAAAATTACATTTATCACAAAGTGGGGAATGTTTGCGTATCAAAGGATGCCCTTTAGGTTGTTGAATGTAGGAGCCACCTTCCAAAGGGCCATGGACATAGCTTTTGTAGGATTGTTGGAAGACATCATCCTGATATATCTCGATGATATGACAATTTTCTTGAAGAACAAGAGCAAGCATTTGGAACACCCGAAGACTGTTTTCGAGCATTGTAGGGAGTTTGGCATCTCGTTGAATCCCAAGAAATCTATCTTCTTGGTCCAAGAAGGAATGTTGTTGGGTCATGTTGTAACAAGGATGGTCTGGCAATCAATCCAAATAGGGTCAAGGCCATACAACAACTACCTTTACCATCATCAGTGAAGGGGGTTTAATATTTCATGGGTCAGATCCAATTTTTTTCATGCTTCATCAAACACTTTGTTAAGATGGTTAGGCCTGTTGACAATTTTGTCACATTGCTCGAAGGGGTAGAGAAAATAAAATTTTGTAAAGTATTTTCTTGCTTTTCATGAATTTGTTCCCTTGCTTTTTTTATGTATTTCCAAGCATTACAGCAATTTTGGCTTCCATTTTTGCCCCCTTGTATATAACCCGTGTATATAAGAACTTCGCCAACAAACAAAGTAGTGTAAGGAGCTTCGCTGAACAAAAGAAGAGGAAGCGGGTAGCTTCGTAAAAGAAGGAATGAGAAAGCCCAAGCTCAAGCCCAAAAAATTTCTAAGGCATGAACGGAGCTTCGCTAGCGAAGCTCACTGTTGGTTACGAATCTGCCACTAGGATAGGATTTAGTGTAATGCGCCCTAGATTCGCCCAACAGATTGAAAGGCCGGAAGGAAGGAATGCCTTCCGTGCCAATCTCCGGAGGAGGCCGGCTTCCTATGTTTTCTCGATTGTCTATCAGCTCAAAGTACAGGAAAGAAATTATAAATGCAGAGAGAAATATAAATGTATTTGTATTGGGTGGGGAGGATAAGCAGCACAGCAACTATCAATCACCACTACTAACAGCAACTAAACACAGAATACATTACAGAAACTACCGATGTCATTCATTCTATGTATCCTCTAACTATGCATTCCAGGAATACTTAACTATCAAATACCGATATCCAAATAGCAGAATAACAGTAAGCAATAACATAAGCAACATGAGGCAGAAATGCTAAATAGAGGCAGCATAAAGAACAAGAACAGTCAATAGAGCCAAGTGTATTTTGTATTCAGAAGCAAATGCACGACTACAATGGTTCCCTAGCAGTATATCCCCCTTCCACCCCTTTACAATGATATGGCGCAGCTATTTATAGTGCAATTTCCCCCCCAATTACAACTTCGGGCACAGGATCCTAGACCTGACAATAGCTGACAAAGCTGACAAAAGTGGCAAAAAAGCGGCAGATGTTGACCTCTGCAGATATGGACTGTACTTGCAGCAATGTCCACCTGAAAACTTGGCAGCTACGTGGCAGTGTGGTAGATGAAACTTCGAGTCAGCTTGAATGAGGGTAGCTGCAGTACAATAATTTGGTTCACGCTTGCACACCACCCGTCACATCTCTGACTCGAATCCCGAGGCTAGACACCTGTCAAAATCTGATAAGGGACGAATCTGCCTTGGAATCTCGTCTCTCTTTCATGCCCGACTTCGCTCGGAATTGGAGCGCAATTAGACAGCGCAAGGGGGAAGTAGCGCAGTTGGGGAGGCCTCCGTGCCTTAGACAATTTTCGGGCTGCTTTCAACATCCTGCCCGAGTGGCTCAAGTAAGCGGGCGCAGCCCGACTTCGCTGCGAAGTCGAGTTGGGCACCCAACACTTAGCCAATTTTGCTCATACCGCTCCGACTGCGCATGAAGATGAGTGCGCAACCCGACTTCTTAGCCAATTTTGCTCATACCACTCCGACTGCGCATGAAGATGAGAGCACACCCCGACTTCGCTGCGAAGTCGGGTTGCGCACTCAACACTTAGAATTTTCAGGGGTCCGCTGCTTCCCAGGTGCGCACAGAAATGAGAGCACACCCCGACTTCGCTGCGAAGTCGGGTTGTGCTCTTGTACTTAGCCAAATTTTGATCATTTCTCCGCACTTCGGCTCCCCAAGTGCGCTTAAACTTAAGGGCGTACCCCGACTTCGCTGCGAAGTCGGGTTGCGCTCTTATACTTAGAATTTTTAGGGGCCTTTTGCTCTTTTTGGGGAAAATGACAAAAGAAAGTAAAAGAGAAAAAAGGGGGAGATGAAGGGAATGAAACTGATGGAAGGGGAGAAAGGGGATAGTGGAGAAAGGGAAAGGAGGAGGAGGGAAGGGAGAGCAACATCCTTACAAGAAAAATGAAGACATGGCACAGCGTGCAAAATGTGGCAACATTCCTGGCGGCTCGCGGGGTGTCGAGCTCGCCTCGACGCAACGAACCAGGCCTTTATCCTTTGGGCACAAAGGAACTCCCTTCCCCTGCACCCCGCTGCTCCTGCTGCTACTGAGTCCCCTTCTTGGGTAACTGCTCTTCTTTGGATTCACTCTCAGCGGTCTCCTCTTCTGATTCTCCTCCTCTTTCTGAATCCAAATGCTCACCACTGTCGCCTTCTCGCTCGGCAGGTTGCTCCCGCTCGCGAACGTGATTGTACGCAGTCTTGGCCTGGTCCCAAGCTGCTGCCTAGAAGGGCCCTAAATCGCTGACATCCTTCAGCGCTGCTCTGAATGCCGCAACCATGTGTACGTCGATGGTGTCATATCTCTCTCCCAACTCTTGAAGGGAGGTGTTGATCTTGCAATATCTTGACACCATTTGAGTTACCTGTGTCTCCTGGATCGGCTCGGCCCAACTATCAATTTTTGATGTATCTGCCTCGAAAGATAGCCAATCCAGCTTTACTTGTTCAAGGGGCAGAAACTCCCCATCCTTGATGAAGCTCGGGCATCCGAGCTCAAAAAGAGTGTTGAAGGGGGCCAGGCAAATATTCATTTCATGGTTCAATGCGTCCAACATCTTCCCGGCGGCCCTTGTTTTTCGGTTTTTCGAAGTAATTATGCAAGGTTACCCTTGCATCCGCCCAATCTAGGGCAATTCGGGACATGGGGGGAAATCGGAGACCCTTGCGCGAGAACTCTTCAATTTTTATTGCCAAGTCCAGCCACTGCTTCGCTTGGTGTTCGGCCTCCTCTACCACAGGCTTTCCCTGGGAAGATACTCATTGGATCCTGGATGCGAAATCCAGGACGGACAGGGACCTGACCACATTAGCCCTGCATCCTTGCAGGAAACCAGCCCGCATCTCTTTGACCTTGTTTTCGAAAAGGCCGCCACCTGGGACGCGTTCTCCTTCAGCTGAGATTGGGCCTGCCTCAACAAATCCTGCAGCTGAGATACATGTTCCAGTGTCACCCTCTTCTCTTCCGACAGTTGTTCGGTCGTCCTTCTTTGTGTTGTAGCCTCCTGCTGAGAGGCGGCGAGCTGAGCTTTCAAGTCCTCAATCTCCTGCTGGGCAGACTCCAACCGCGTGGTGGCCTTGGCTAGATCTTCCTCCAGCTGTCTCGAGTTATTTTGAAGCTGAAACAACTTCTCTTGATTCTCGAGTCGCTTAACAAGGAGATTGTCAGTTCTGCGGCGAATAACGTTGATTTCGTATTCTTCGCTTATGTCATCAAAATTCTTCTCCTTGAGCCGGTGTTCATAGTTAGCCTCGGTCATTTCCTGGAGAGGCTTCTTTACTTTAGGGATCAATTTTTCAGTTCGCAGCACTCTCCTGTCCAAGTCGAACTTGGTGCGCTTCACCGGGGCAGCTATCTCCTCGGCTATTCTTCGTTAGACGCCCTGGAGGAAAGAGGCGGAACACCCTACGGCCTTCGTTGCCAGAGGCTGATCATCTGTAATCTATAGCTGCTCCCCCATGAAGTCAAGTTCTGCCAGCATAGGATACACCGAGGCTAAATCCTGCTGCGGCATCCTTCCTGCAAACAATGAAGCGGGGAGATATCCCAGAAGGTGTGGTCGCTTTCAAGGGCGACTGGGTCCTAGGGGAAACGGGCGGCTGAGTGGGAGGTGAAGGCGGGGTCTTGAATAATGAAGGTGATCGGCGGGGCGATATAGGTACAGCTTCGACACTGGCCGCGGATGAGGGGTCTAGGGTTTGACTCAAGGTTTGGAAAACGTTCGGGTCTTGGGCAAACTGTTCGAAAGAATGGGGACTGTGGAAGGATTGGGAGATATGCGATAAGGAAGATGCAACTAAGGCTTGCCCTGATACAGAGGGGGACGATGTTACGACAGGGCCAACTGGGATCTAGGGAACCGGGAAAGAGGACGTACCTGCGGGCTCTGCCTG